>CM042686.1:256332871-257532871 GCA_023614405.1 Avena insularis | reverse complement strand
TGAAGGGCTCCTGTGATGCTACATGTAGATAGTTCACCGTTAATGATGGCGAAAGCCTTGGATCGTTGCGCTATATGCCATGCATCTGTCGGGTTATCTGGCAGCCTTTTGCTGAGCAGATATGTGATGTATGGTTGCGTTCAGGATGGCTCAATCATCATGACCTCCATGGGGCCTTCGAGTCCTGTCTCTTGTTCCTTACCTTCAAGTGTTTTGAGTCGTCGGGTGGCGTAGGCCCCGAGTCTTTTGACGTGCTGGTTGGCTGTTCTGGAACCTTTGGCTTGATGGAGCATTCGCAGATTTGCTCTAGGAATACTCCAAGTGGCACCGGGGCACAGGTGGAGCCAATGTTGATGAGTGTATCCGCATCTTCGTTGCTCTCCCAGCCAATGTGCCGCAGTTCATAGCCGTCGAAGTCTCCTTCGAGGACGTCATACAGGTTGCAGTAGGCGATCATGTTGTCGCTCAGGGCATCACACTGGTTCATGGTTTGATCCACTACCAGCTTAGAGTCGCCATAGATGACGAGTCGTGTTGCGCCACAAGCTTTGGCCATCCGCATCCCATGGAGAAGGGCCTCATATTCAGCTTCATTGTTGGAGGCACGGAACTGCATTCACAGAACGTACCTCATCTTGTCACCTTGTGGCGATGTCAGGATGACACCGGCACCGGCTCCTTCTCGATGTTTTGATCCGTTGAAGTGCATTGTCCATAGGCAGGACATGTCTGGCGTGTCGGGGAGCTGGATCTCCATCTAGTGAACGAGGAAGTCCGGGAGTACTTGCATTTTGATCGCGTCTTGCTTCTCGTATGTGATGTCTCATGGAGATAGTTCTATCCCCAAAAGCGCAACCTGTCCGGTGGCATCAGGGTTGTTGAGTATGTGCCCTAGTGGAGCATCGTTCACCACAAGGAAGGGGTTCTCCTGGAAGTAGTGGCACAATCACCAAGCTGTAATGAAGACATCATATGCCAGCTACTGATAATGCGGGTACCATTGTTTTGTTGGAGTGAGCACCTCGCTGAGGTAGTAGACTAGACGTTGCACCCCATGGACTTTGTTTTCTTCGGCTCGTTCCACTACGAGCACGGTACTAACCACCTGGTTGGTGGCAGAGATGTATAGCAATAGGGGCTCCTTTTCTCTAGGTGTTACCAACACTGGCGAAGTGGATAGTAGATTCTTGAGGTCTTCGAATGCTTCTTGTGCTTCTTCCGTCCACTCAAAATTTTTAGCTTTGTGAAGGAGCTGGTAGAACGGAAGTGCCTTTTCTCCCATTCGACTAATGAATCGGCTGAGTGCCGCGATTCGTCCAGCCAGCTGTTGGATGCCTTTGATGTTCTTTGGTTTATCCATGGCTAGTATGGCCTTTATTTTCTTCGGGTTAGCCTCGATTCCCCTTGCGGAGATGAGGTACCCAAGCAATTGCCCAGATGGTACGCTGAAGGCGCATTTTTCTAGGTTTAGCTTGATCCGGTAGAGGTCGAGGTTATCGAAGGTCTCGCGGATATTGTCGAGTAATGAGGCTTCCTCCTTAGTTTTGATGATGATGTCATTGATGTAGACCTGAACATTGCGGCCAAGGTAGCTCTTGAGGCAGGCCTGCATACACCGCTGGTAGGTGGCTCCTGCATTCTTTAGCCCAAAGGGCATCGTTGTGTAGCAGAAGACGCCGAAGGGCGTGATGAAGGTCGTTTTCTCTTGGTCCTCCTCCTTCATTAAAATCTGGTGGTAGCCTGAGTAGGCATCGAGTAAGCAAAGGCGCTCGCATCCTGCGGTGGAATCGATTATTTGGTCGATCCGCGGCAATGGGAAGTGATCCTTTGGGAAATGTTTATTCAAGGAAGTGAAGTCCATAGACATCCGCATGATATCTGTGTCCTTTTTAGGAACAAGTATGGGGTTTGCTACCCAGGTACTTTCCTTGATATCGCGTATGAAGTTAGCGTTGAGGAGTCTGTTGACTTCCATACCGACTGCTTTTTTCCCTTGGCTCTAACAGTAGACGTATCGTCTGCTTCACTGGTCATGCTTCAGGATTTATGTTGAGTGAGTGCTCGGCAAATATCCTGGGAACCCCTGGCATGTCCGCTGGACACCAGGCGAAGTTTTCCAAGCACTCATGGAGGAATTCGACGGGCACGAGTTCCTATGCGGGACTCAAGTTGTTGGCGATGAGGGCTATCTTGGTCCGATCCGTCAGATGGACCTGGACCGCCTTGGTGTGCACCGATGAGTCGAAGGATTGATCAGGTGTGTTTGGCTTACTAGGAGGAGGAAGACTATTGTTTGTCGACTCCTTCAGCCTTGCTAGCTCCTCCTACATTCCGAAGGATTGGGAGATTCTGTTGAATTCCCTGTCGCAGTTGTCCGCCTTGGCAAAGTTTCCGCTGATGGTGATGATGTCATTCGGTCCTAGCATTTTCATCTGCAAGTAGGAATATTGTGGCACCACCATGAACCTCGCAAACACGATGAATCCGAGGATACAATGGTACAGCGAGGGCCAGTCGACGAAGTTAGCTGGAGTGCGGAAGATGACGTCCAAGATAATCTTGCCCAAGGGGTATATGCCTTTCCCTAGGACGATGTCGTGGAACATTGTGTCAGAGGCCTCTAGGCAAGAGGACGGGATTTGCATGGCGCGCAAGGTGCTAGCAAAAATCAGGTTGATGCCGCTACCGCCGTCCATGAAGATGCGTCTCATCTTGAAGCCTCCAATTTGTGCATCAAGCACTAGGGGATAGTGGCCTAGGCGAGGCACTTGATGCGGGTGATCGCGCTTGTCGAAGGTAATGCAGGACTCGCATCCACTAAGGTACTCGCTGGTGGAGGGTGGAGAGTTGATCACCAGATTGACTTGGCGAGTGATTGATTTTTGCACCCGATTTGATGGACGTCCTTTTTGGATCATTCCTATATTTCCCAGCGCTCGTGGATACTGCTCGCCTTCATTGTTCTGGACTGGCACAGCCGCGGGTGGGGGTTGCCTGGGTGGTGGCGGTGGCACTCCGTGAGCCACAGCACTCAAGGCAGCTCCGTAGCCCTGGTTTATCGTGTCGCGATTCATCTAGGCTAGGCCTTCATGGAGCTTGAGGAATGCGCGGTAGTCCTTCAGGAGGTGACTAGATTTTTTCTTGCCATCGTGTTTGTCGATTTAGAAATGTACTTTGCAAGGTACAGACAGTTTATCATGGATAGATGTTCCAGGTGCTTCATCGCGGGTACGACATTGCCATACTTGCGTTGTTTTCCTGCTGTCACGGTATCCACCGCTACGGTATCCGCTGTTGCGGTTTCTGCCGTCGCGTTTATCAGTGTAGCCATCCGTGACCATGTCGACTTCCTTGCGGTCCTCGTAACCGCGCATCCGGTGTTTTCCTCGACGATCGCATCTGCGACCGAGGTCGTCATCATCGTCTAAGTGGGCACGGTTGTTTTTCATCGAGTCCTCTCTGTCAGCCCACCAGTTTGCGATCTCCATCAGGTGGTCAATTGTTTTGGGCTTCTAACGACCCAACTCCTCCCTGAGCTCTCTGCGACGTATGCTGCCGTTCAATGCGTCGATTGCGCGATCCTTGGAGATGTCCTCTGCAGAATTTTTGATGATGGACCACCTCTAAATGTATGAGCACAACGACTCGCCGGTCTTTTAGTATCAGGCTCTTAATTCTTCGATTGATGCAGGCCTTTTGTAATTGCCCTTGAAGTTTCGCACGAAGCTGTAGACCAGCTCATCCTAGCTGCAGATCGACCCGCGTGGGAGGTTGTTAAGCCATGCACCGGCGGCGCCCTGCAGCTGCAGCTGGAGGCATTGCATAGACGTGCTCGTGGTTTCGCCGTGCAACCTGATAGAAGAGATATGATCCTCCAGCCAGATCTTCGAGTCTTGGAGGCCGTCAAATTTCCGATTCTCTTATGGGTGTTTGAATCCTTTCGGCATTTGTTTTTGTCGTATGGCTCTACGGAAGTAGCTAGTGCCGCAAAGCTCCATCCCATCATCTTTCGATTCCGTCGAACAGGAGCGCCTCACGCGCGTCGTGTCGACCTTGCGCTGTCTGATGTCATCACGTCCGTCATAGTCATAGTCGTGATGTCATGAGCGGCGTCGCCGCGACAAATTATGAAGGCAACGCTGGATAGTGCACTGGTACGTAGCTCCTGAGTTCTTGAGCCAAAAGGGCATCGTAACAAAATAGAAGGTTCCGAAGGGGGCTATGAATGAGGTTTTGACTTTGTCTGATTCCTTCATCCGGATTTGGTGATAACCAGAATATGCGTCGAGAAAACATAGGAGTTTCGAGCCTGCCATAGAATTGATAACTTGATCAATTCTAGGCAGAGAGACCGGATCTTTGGGACAAGCCTTGTTCAAGGAAGTATAATGAACACACATCCTTAAGTCAGTGGTGTCCTTTTTAGGGACCATTAGAGGATTGGCCGACCACTCAGTGTGGATGACCTCTTCTATGAATCCAGCTAACTCGAGTCAGGCTGGTTCCTTAGCTATTGCTTTTCACTTTTCATTGCCGAAACATCGTAAGGACTGTTTGACGGGTTTAGCATTTGGGTGTACATTTAGAGAGTTCTCGGCAAGTTCCCTAGATACTCCGGTCATGTCAGATGGCTGCCATGCGAAGATATCTTGATTTGCTTGGAGGAACTTGACGAGCATGCTTTCTTATGCACTATCTAGGCCTACACCTATCTAGGTCACCTTGGAGTGGTCATCATCCTTCAACTGCGTCTTCTTCGTCTCTTCGGATGCCTTGAACTCTGGAGTCAGCTTTGTCACCTCCTTCTTCGTCACGAGCATCTCAGACGGATCAATGGTCTTCTTGATCTCCTGGTACTCCTGGGCATACAACACGGCTTCAGCAAAGGCGGCATTTCTGTCCTCACACTCTCGCGCCTTCTTTGGGTCTCCCGTGATGATGATCACGCCTTTGGGACCTGGAATTTTCATCATATTGTAAATGTAACACGGACAAGCCATAAAATCCTAGTAAGCAGACATCCGAATATAGCGTGGTATGCGCTCTTGAACGGGAGCACTTCAAAGGAAAGTGCCTCCGTTTGATAGTTCTTTGGAGTTTCAAAGGTAACATCCAAAGTGATCTCTCCTAGGGAATTTGCTTGTCTTCCCGGGACGACTCCGTGAAAGATCATAGAGCTATGGTTCAGCCGCGTCTCCGAGATTCATATCCGGCGTAGTGTTTCAACATACTGAATATTAATGTTGCTGCCGCCGTCCATGAGAGTCTTGGAGAAACCATAGCCTTCAATAAGTCGGTTGACGACTAAGGCGTATTTTCCTCGCATGTGCAACTTAGGCAGATGATCAGCACGATCAAAGGTGATTGCCACTTCTGACCAGTCCAAGAATTGTGGGATAGCCAGAACAGTTGCGTTGAGCTCATGCAAAACTACTTTCTTGACCTTAGCTGGTTGAGACCCAAGGAAAGTGATGTAAGTGTCTTTCTTCGTTGGGAAGTTCTTCTTTCCATCTGGCTTGGGATTTGAAGGGCCATCATCCTCCATGTCAGATACTTCCTTCGTCTCCTTCTCTTTTTCGGGATTCTTTTTCCCCTTCTTCCGCTTAGCCCTGTAGCCAGCGGTATCGTCTTTCTTGATGTCATCGTTGAAACGACACTTGGTGTTTGTGTGAGACGAGCCCCCACTGGCATCTAAGTGATGCACACATGGGTTATTGGCAATGTCGGCCCAGGAATAGGTTTTGCCAGGTTGCTAGTCTCCTCTACCTTGGACTCTTGATGTCCCACGACCACGAACCGCCGCGCCCTCCTCATCCTCCAGACCCGAAAGTAGCAGTGACTACTACTGTTTCCGCGTTGGGCATTTCTTCTGAGGTATTCTTGCGCTTCTGAGCTTGTTGCTTTTGGTTGTTTTGCCGACTATGGCACAACTAGGGCATTCAGTAATCCCTCTGCATCCTCGTCAGCATCAGCATACTTGCTCGTTGTTTCTATCATCTCTCCCAGATCAGTGACCTTGTCGCACTTCAAGCGGTGACGTAGTAAACCAATTGGGAGTCTTGCAATGAAAGCTCCAATTGCAGTTTGATCATTTACTCCTTCACAGGCTTTCTTGGTGTCGATCCATCATCCGAGGTAATCTCGGCAAGTTTATCCGGCTTTCAGGGTGCAACGCTGTAAGTCTCCTACCATACAGGGCCTCCGATATGTTCCTTTGAAGTTCCGAAAGAACGCGCTTTGCATGTCATACTAGTTGTGGATGGTATTCTCCGGAACTTCATTGAGCCATGATCGTGCCATCTTCCGCAACATAAGTGGGAGATATCGGGTTGCGACCAAGCTATTTCCACCTTTGGCGATGCAGCAAGCCTAGAAAAAATCCTGGAGCCAAGTATCTAGCCGGGCCACACCGTCGTAGGTTTGGATGTGTCTTGAGATAGCAAATCCTTCCGGTAAGTTTGTTTGTCGAATACGGGGTCCGAAGAATTTTGGACCTACGTAGATATTATCTGACTCGTAGCATCGCGCCTCTATGTTGGAGTTGATCCGGTGTCTCGCATCACTTGGTGACAGGGAACACCGTCTTGGTTACTCTCTATAGATGCGGTGCCTTGGAGCCGGACTTCTGCTTCTGCCACCACCTCCTTCGCCACGACGCCCTCCTTGGCCTCCTTGAGAGCCATTGTGATGGCTACTTGGTGGAGAGGGTGGTGCAGGTGGGTTGTTTCCGGCTGATCGCCGGCCTCCATCCGGAGCGTCATTATTCCGGTTCCGGGGAGGGTCTTCATTGCGACGAGCCCCTGCCGGCTTGACTCAGCACGGTGTCCATCGTTTCTTCGTCCGTCACCCCCCCCCCGTGATGGGGTTTAGCCAGACGCTTTGCATGTCTAGGAGGTGGCATCCTTTGCATGTCTTTTTCCCTACGATTGTTCGACTCTCGCTAGGGAGGATTTCTCTGATGCACTACAACAATTGCTTCTTGCTCCGCGGCTGGAGCGACGTTGCTCCAGTTACGTGCGGTTCTGTGGTGCTTCCCTGACGATCCGGTTCTTGAGTAGTTGCTTCCCGACGATCAGAACGGTAATGCTGTTCCGGAACCCATTGGGGCCTTACGTCATTCCAGGCCGGATCCGTGCATCATTGGTCAGTTTGAAAGACCAGTTTTCCGCTCCCAGATTTCGTGACCTCCTGTTGCTCCAGACCCTTGGTGAGTAGCTTTATGCCCAACCGAACCTGTTCTGGGCCTAGATTACTTACCAGGATATCTCGAGCTACGGCAGTGTTTTGTACTAGTGTTGGATACACCAGATCTCCCAGGTTGTCGAGTCGAGGCATACCGGGGTCTCCCGCAAATAGAACCTTGTGGACTCCCGGAAATTGATTGTCGTGCGTGTGTCGTTTCCAGGTATTCTGATGCTATAGAGAGATGAACTTCTCTGCAGTAGCTATGCGCTTTTTATCTTCCTCGATGTTGTTGGCTTCATCCAGGAGTACTTGGCGACGCACTTCTAGGGCTTGATCCCTTTCTTCCAATTCTTCAGCAGTAAGTTCTGCAGCTGTAGGGATAGGTGTAGTTAGCACAACATTGATGAGTTTACGGGCACCTGTGGTGACCACGTGTCCATCCACCAAAGCTTCTTTGGGCTCTTCTGGGATTAGTCCTCCATCCGAGTCTTCCTCATACTCCTTGACAATCACTTCCTATGCTGGAGGGTCTTTTCCCAGGGTCTTGTTCTTCTTGTTCTTCTTCTTTGCCTTCTTGGAAGCGCTGGTAGCAAAGACGGCTTTGAGTCCGTTTCCTAGAGTCAAGCTGATCGGTACTTTTGGACATCTGGACGCCGGGATTGTCTTCGAGATCCATGTCATCCTATGATTTGAAAGAGTATTCTCCGGATCCTTCATCCATGGATTCTCCTTCTTCTGCAGCTTTGGAGTTGAACTCCTCTTGTATTCCGCGGAGAACTTTCGGAAATCTGCCGATGTCATGGAGTCATCCGAAGATGCCAGTAAGTCGGTGTTTGTTCCGATCGCCTCCAGCACCGAGTCTTCATTGTCTCCATCATCAGCAGAGCCGGATCCATATCCAACATATGCGACAAAGTGCGACGCGTGCGTCCTAAGGTAGTTACGGCTTTCCTCGTGGGCTTCCTTGAAAATTCTGATGGTCTCGAGAACCTCATCCATGTTTGCACCTTGCATCATCATGCGCCTCAACGTATGCCTCAGGAAAGGTTGATCTGTTCTGGCATTGCCAGAGCCGGAACCAAAGGTTGTTGTCTTGATCCTCCTGGATTTCGACCTCAGCGGGTAGATCGATCTAGGATTCAGCCTCACTAGGGAGATCCACTCCAGATTCGACTTGTACCGCAAGATCTACTTCAGGTTCCGATTTCTCCACTATCTCCGCAACAGGTGCGGGCTGGGTGGGATTAGGGTTTTCTGAGATCCAGAACTCTGCCGCCTCTGCAGACAAAGTAGACCCATAGATTTCTTTTGCCTCTATCATCACCGCTGGGGTGGGTGGGGCAGGTTCATCGTAACTGATGTACACATCGATCTCACTGAAAGACATGATGGTGTAGGTAGTCATGGCCTCCCTAGCCAGAATCCCGATCTCGTCGAGAACGATGAGAGGGATGTCGTTGGCGTAGAGGCATGACCGACGGCGATGGTCTCGCCGATTCTGATTCTTGCAGATTCAACTCGGAACGCAGATCCGAAGCTCACTTGCCCCACAGTGGGCACCAACTATCGTCGGATTGATGACAAGTACGCCATGAGGGGGTGCTCTAGGCGTGCGGAAGAGAGGGGTGTGGGACATACGGTGTTCCGGGACGGTGAGCACACAAGTTTACCGAGGTTCAAATCCACCGGCTTTGGATGGATCCTACTCGTGCTAGCAATCCAGTAGTACGGTAGAGCCGGAATATGGGTTACAAGGGTTTTGCATGTGCGAGTTGAGATTGTAGACTATTGTGAGATTCCCTAAAGGCGTACCCTAGGACAGCTTATATAGATATCCGTCCTAGGGTTTACAGGAGAGATCTATCCGGCCAATCAAGGAGTACATCTTGAACCACAAGTAACATAACAGGCCTAAGTCAGTAAGTCTTCTAGGCCTTCTCGTAGCCGGACTGGACTACGTCTCTTCTCCTTGACTGGGCCGCCCGTGAAGTGAAGCTCTAACCCGAAGTGGACCACCCTGGTCAGTGAGGCACAATGAGGATACCCGAAAAGTATATCCCCAACAGTCGTCGCTGGAGGAGGAGGGAGAACAACACTTGGCTAGAGCCTTTCTTTTCTTCGGCTCCGGCACTAGATCCTTAGTGAGCATAGTTTCAACTAGTCCCAAGCCAGCGATCATAGATCGGTGCATGGCGGATCATGGGTCCCTAGCCGGCGACTGGTTGTTGAGCAGGTACATCGTTGCTGCTGTCACCGCTGCCTGCGTCGTTTTTTGGAGCACGTGCCCCATGTGTCTACCATCATGGACGAGAAGTCGAGGACTCGAGTGGCCTCTTCTCGCTCCCTATCAGTGAGGTGAGCCAGTCGAGAGCGTCTTCTGGAGGCTGCATGATCGTTGCCTCTAGAGGAGGATCCTCCGATGGAAGAGAGTGCAGCTCGTTGGAGACTCCACTCGTCTGCTGCCCTCCTATGCTCGTCCAGCTAGGCGATTACTCATTGCTGGCACTTGAATTCCTCCATGAGCAGCCAGTGATAACCCATCAACATTTGTTGCGATGAGTCTGGTGGTAGGGGTTGCCCCGTAAGGCCTCCCTGCAGCGGGCCCACTCAGCGTCGTTGAGCTTGATCAGCTGTCGCTCTTGGCTATGTTCATTCACAGGAAGGTGCGGTTGCTCTTCTTGGATGGGTCTATCGCCAGGGGGCGGCCTGCTGCCCCTTGTCGGCGGGGGTGCCGTTGGTGGGACCACCATTCACGACTAGGATACCACTGTCAGTACCGGTGTTTCCCTGAGTGCTGCTGCCGCTGCCGCCTGTATTGATGATGGCACACATGTAGTGGCTAGGGAAGTTGTTACTCCTGCAACTTTCAGATCTGGAGCCATAGGCTCCGTCTTCTATTGCCGGATCACCTAGATCAGACTCACAACTGCTGTTGATGGCCATATTCCCAACTGATGTCGGGGCATTGAGCTTGCTCAGGGTGCCGATCGGTGGTGGAAACCACGACGCAGGAGCAATTGCAAGAACCTTCGGCTGATCAGGGAGGCGAAGTGTGCCCAGCTAACCAACTTGGAAGCGTGAGATCTTGATCACCAGGCCGATCCCGTCGCCCACGGACTCGAAATCCAGGTGAGTGGCCGGCGTGTGGACAGTGAAGTCGAAGGCGCCGAAGAGGAGGCGAGTCTCCGCTACTGCGGAGTCATAGATCGCAGTTGACGGGGCCCAGGAAGCCGCAACATCAGCACTCCCATTTCCCACAGACGGCGCCAATTGACGAGGGGTTAACTCATCAATGCCCATCGTTGATGGACTTAGGTTCAAGGAAGTAGGGAGCACTAGAGGCATCAATCGGCTAGAAAACAAGCACACCGGTGACATGAGGTTTACCCAGGTTCAAGGCTCATAGAGGACCCTACTCCTGCTTGTCTGCTCTCGGAAATATCGAGGAGTCGAAAGTTATAGGGGTGCCCAGATGCAATCTAGTGATGGTGTGGAAACTAGGGTTGCAAATATCCTCCTCGCTGCCTCCTCCCAGCCTTTATATAGATAGGCTAGGTCTCAGGATAGCATGCCAAGTCGGTTACATATTAGGGTTTTCCCTTTAAACTTCTATCTTGTACTTTGTCGTGTTCTACAAGGAGTCGAAGCCTCCCAGGCCACCCAAATCTTGACTGGGCCCTAGCAACGTCATGGGCTTCTTATGGGCTAGACCGTATATGCTGATCACGAGTACCTCTAGGGTATGCCCACGTCAGTTAGCATGAACAATGAAGAATGCTAGTGTTAGAATATGTATGCCAGTAACACACTTTTTGTCTCCAATTCAAATGTTGCAGGAAACAAGGAGCTTCCATTTGTAATCCCAGCACCTATTTTGAATGATTGGCCAAGCATGTGGTTCCTCGATCGATCAGCTGGCGGCGAACGCTTGGTGATCATAATTACGATGTTTGGCATGGGGGTTGCCCATGGATAAGAGGGTGAAGTCATGCCCCATGCTCAAAATGGGACTAACCTACACATATATCCTGCCTCTCATGTCTACATTTTTGAAGAGGATCCTAGCTCTGCTAAACTTCTAGGGGTCATCGTTTGGAGGCAGGATAATAGCCTGAGAGACAACTCTCTGTTTCTCGATCTAAATTATCCAATCATTGACAAGATGATGAAGAAACGTGGATGCAAGGCTCCTGATGGAACATTGTTCCTGTCATGAGGAAAAACTGTGTGTACACAACATACAGGAGTTTTCGCAGAATATAATTCCCTCAGATTAAATGCTGCAACCTGCAGCCAACTGAAGGTGAGCCTATGGGAGTCATCGGCCTTCCCAAAGATGGCTGGAACAGTGTCCGACATGCGGCAATTTGGTTTAGGCCTATTTTAGGTATGGTAGGCTCGTTGTTCCGTCCATAGACTGAGCTGTGGATCTTTCTAGTGTATCACTGTGTCATCTTTTTTTAAATCGTGGTTCAATAGTTGACTGTTAGTACACTGGTTTTAGTGGCCATCTTGAATCAGTTTATATGAGCCCTGCCATGCTTTTGTAATTAGTATTGCCTTCCATGGTATAAGCCATATAGCGGTGCTTATTTCATAGCGTCATTTCTACTCTATAGTTATCAGTACTATTATTGGCTGGTATATACGCACCTCATGCAGCTTTGTGTTTTGAGAGGAATATTCCTTCTTTCCTCTTAGCGAATAGGGAAAAGTAGGCCACTGCATCTTATAGGGCCACGAAATAGGCCTTAACTGGGGCGTAATTCATCTAGGCTCGGTACGCCAAAGCAGGCCGAGATGCCCTAGGATGATATCCACAAATGTTTATGCAGATTTTCTAAAAAGAGGTTTATGCAGACCCGTCCAAAAAATGTCTACGTAGACCCCATATTGTCACTGATACATGGCATACTTTTGGCACTACCATGAAATTACGTGTTCAATATAATATGTATCCTTGCTCATTCTTTTGTATGTGAAATGAACAAGTCAAGCTCTGATGTGACATGAACAAGTGAAGCTCTGATGTGTTAACATTGTACTGTGATGTTCTAGTGTACAAACTGGTTGTATTATTGTGTTAGAAACTGTGAACTAAATGTGGGAATTCTAAGCCTTTTTGCATGATGACAATGCCACATGTTGGCGCTAATTGCGACATGTATTAATTTGATTGTACGAAAGCATACAACTTTGAGAGATCAGTATAAGTTGGTGCTTACCCAAACTGACTGAAGTTGGGCAAGTCAAGGCCACCGTGTCTCTATCGCCTACAGTTTATATGGCATAATTACAAGGTTTTGAGTACATCAAATCGATTGGGCACTTAGGCAGATTCATAGCCACCCATACCATCTCGAAATATAACCTTTGCTGAAAAGATGGTTGCGTGCTGTAAGACTTGATATGACACGATTTTATGTCAATCATCCAAACTCCCTCTAATACTTTCCATGTTAAAAGCTTGCGCTGCCCAAGTTCTTCGTGACGTAAAACTCTTAATAAGGCACAATATCAGTCACTTTTCTCCCTTTCCAACTTCATTCTTTTGGATCCGGCGTAGGTATAGCTAGGCCAGGTGGACCATCGACCTTCAGTAGAATGTAATTTTACTACTCAGCCTATGAAAACGAATATTTTAACCACACTTTGGACAAAAAACTTCCCATAATCTTGTTTCAAAAATAAAACTTCCCTTAATTACCCTTCCGTGGTGAGCAGAGCCGCCAAACCCCAGTATATATTTTTTACTGTACCAACTACATTTTTTTAGTATGGGGTAACAACTACATTGAATTTTCACTAAGGACCTAATGAAAAGATTACACATTCGACCCAACACTGGCCCAAAACCTTGCAAATTTAGCCTGCCGGGTTAGGTGGACTACCGACCCCTGCTATATCGAGTACATTGAATTTTCACTGAGGATCTAATTAGAAAATAGTACATTCTACCCAACGCGGGCCCAAAACCTCGCTAATTTATCCTTCCGGGTTTAGGTCAGCCGTGGGCCGCCAACCCTCAACACATTGTTACTTTGTTTTTTAAGCATGAACCACACTTAATAAGTTTCGCTAAGGATCCCACGATAATAATCCCATTGGTTCACAAGATTGGACCCAAGTTATTTTTTGTATTTCCCAAAATCATCTTAATTTAGCATTTTTCGTTCCATTCTGATTAAGTACAGGACAAGCTTCGCCTACCCATGTTGTATTTATACAGACCATGTAGCATTTTTTATGGAATGTCGTTAGGGTCGCTGCCTTGTCATTTTAAGTAATTTCAACATTTCTAAGCGCAATCTATTGAAGGAGTGGCATAGATGGTTATGACATAGTGGAAGCTCACGCGGTTGCCATTTGTTGAAGTCTTTAGTTCGAATCCTAGGTTTATCAATATATAGTCTTTGTCATTCTTTTACATTTTTTCCAGCATACATGCATTTCTTACACATAGAAGGCTAGCATCTGGGACCCATCAACGTTGCCAAGGTCAAAACATCAGACGTGGCTAGAAAAACCGTCCATTATACACATGCTGTATTTGCATTAACGCTGACATGTTGGACCTAGTAGAGACCTTATACAGATGTTGCATCGAGCAACATTGCCAAGTTCAAAACAGGGAGGCACAAGCAAAGAAAAAATCCATCATACACACATTTCTTATAAGAGAGCATGACATGTGGGGCCTAGCAACGTGATTAAATGACTGATGCAGCGAGCAACACTATCAAGTTTAGAACATGAAGGCACGACCGAGGGAAAAAATCCATCATACACACATTTCTTCTAATGAGAGGTTGGCATGGGGGACCCAGCAACATGACTAAACGGTAGATGCATCGAGCAGTTCTATCAAGTTCGGAATAGGGTAGTGCGAGCGAAGGAAAAAAATTCATCATACACACATTTCTTCTAATGAGAGGATGACATGTGGGCCCCCGCAGGCTAATTAAACGGTAGATGCATCGAGCAACGCTATCAAGTTCGGAACAGGGTAGCACGAGCGAAGGAAAAAATTCCATCATACACACGATTCTTCTAATGAGAGGCTGACATGTGGGTCCCAGCAGCCTAACTAAACGGCAGACGCATCGAGCAACGTTATCAAGTTCAAATCAGGGAGGCATGACCAAAAAGTATGGTCTGCTAGAGACACTAACGTCTAGGACCCACACACCTCAAAAGGTTTTGTTGAGTCAACATCACGCGAGGAACCGAAAATCTTGCTTCTACCACGCGTTGGCCAAGCTTCTTCCATGTTTTTAGTGGTTCCGTCGTAGTAGAGGGGATGCGAACCGGAAAAAAGTTTTCCATCGGCCACGATCAAGCTGAGAAATTCGTCACGGAAGACAAGCCTTCTACGACGACCGACCGGCCAAGTCATTGTGGATGGACACTTTTCTTGTAGTGGGAGATCTTCTTTAGATCCGATCTTCTCCATGATCTGCGCTTCAGGTGCGAGATGGGTGGTATTAGGGCTTTCTAAGATCTGAAACTCTGTCGCCTCCATGGACAAAGTTGATCTAGAAGTTTATTCTGCCTCTATCATCACTGATGGGGTGGGTTGGGCAGGTTCATCGAAACCGAGGTAAACATCGATCTCGCCAAAAGACATGATTGTGTAGCTGGTCATGGTCTCCCTAGCTAGAATCCAAGTCTTGTCGAGAAGTACAAGAGGGATGTCGCTGGCATAGAGAACCCGACTGAGCCGAGGGCTCACAAGAACGGTATAGTTCAATTTAGGTCAAGATCGATCACTACAAGGAATGTATTAACTAGTGACCTTTTCTTAACGACCATGGTTTTCTTGGTCATAGATCTATGACCATTTAGAACCAATTGGTCTTAGGCCATCTGAGAGGGTCCAAACTATGAAAACTACTACCATTCTTGTTAGCAAGGTCATAATTTACTTACACCAATTGATCATAACATAGAAAGCATTGGTCCATGACCTTAATTTTAAGCAACTACGACCAATTTAAATGGTTATGGTTTCTATTCATGATTACTTAAAAAATAGATTTTCCACCTCAACAAGTAATACACATGTCATGTCCACGTGTCACCACCTCGGTGACGTATCTCCATATGTGTCATATTTGACTAGTTGACCAAGCTGACTAGGATCACCATCTATTGTGTAAAAAACTAAACATAGATGGTGAGAGGAATCGAACCCGCTTTGCCGAAGTGTCCAAGAGATACAATCCGTTTAACCACCAAAGCAGCTCGGTTTGTTTAATAGGAAACACGCGGTACCATTTATATTAGGTATGATCCCGTGTTGGGACAGGGCCACGCTGAGGAGCCACATCATCACTTGTTTTTTTCCTTCAGAAAATTCTCAAAATGAAAACCCGTCTAAACACCACACCACCTCGGTTTGTTTAATAGGAAACACGCAGTACCATTTATATTAGGTATGATCCCGTGTTGGGACAGGGCCACGCCGGGGAGCCATGTCATCGCTTGTTTTTTTCCTTCAGAAAATTCTCAAAACGACAACTTAAAAATGGGGCGCGGAAGGAATCAAACCTAGGAGCTCTGCCTCCATACGACATGAACTATAGCCACTAGACTAGTACATACATCGTGTTTGTAAATAGACACACGATCTATTTACTTGGTAAACATCGTATTGGGCCTGGGCCACGGTGGGGAGACCTTAGCCTCACTTTTTTGTTCGTTTTTTCACCTCGGTGGTCCATCGGCCTAGCCCATTAAAGACCACAGCAGGGAGGCCTTAGCCTCTCTTTTTTTCTTCAGATTTTTCCCTACCAGACCATAGACCATTAGAAGGCCGAGTTTTGGTAGAAATTTTGGGCTTTTCATAAGTTTGAGTCCACGAACATAGTGGGACATCATTTTTTTGAAATTTCAAAAATATAATTTCACATACAAATTTGCATGACCTCAAACCGATACTATATAAAAAACAATTTTATTATCTCAAAGAGATGCATAACTTTCTTGTTGGAAATTTCTGAAAATGATTGTAATATGACACCAGGCAAGGTTTTTGAACTATAGTCAAAACAACAGACATGAAGGTTCTTAGCTAAGGGAGGAGGCTCGCTAAACTTGAATTGGATCTCTAATAAACTAGCATATTGTGAAGCTAAAAATGACTTTTGCAAAAAATCATGAGCGTTAGATCATGTACATATAGTTAAGACCGAATCCACTTCCTACCGATTCGGCAGACATTTGTCTTTTCCACTAGGGGTGGACGAAAAGGTTTTAAAATGCCTAGTTAGGATATTGTCCATGTACTATGGTCTAGTATTTTTGAAAATAGGGGTGGTAGAATTTTTGAATTGAACATTTGCTATTCCTTCACAATACGCCCCAATTTTGGCACTCAGAAAATAAAAAATGTCTTTTCCATGCAACGAAAAGGAAGACTTCCTCCTGCAATATTGTTCGCCGATCCAAGATTCACATGCATGCACAATATGAGCACATTATCACAAACTATGTTGCGATTCTGGCCATAACATTGGTCGTTTGTCTTGAAAGCCATGAAACCTCAAACATGATAGGTCATTTCTGTGAAGGTTTTTCGAGATGCAATCAATATACCAAGTTTGTTATTTTTCCTTAAAACTATGTCACATAATATGACACCACGTGAAGGATTTACCTTGTTCATACCGTTTTTCAATTTCTTATGCCTGTTTCCAAATTTTCCTGTTTCAATCAATGGTCAAAACGACGGGCATGAATATACACGATGAGCCTCGCTAAAACTTGCATTGGATCTCTGAAGAAACATCATATTGTGAGTGTAAAAGCGATTTTTGAAAAAAATCATGAGCATTAGACCATGTATCTGTAGTTCAAACCGGACCCACTTCTTACCGATTCGGCAGACATTTGTCTTTTTCACCAGCAGTGGACGAAAAGGTTTTAAAATCCCCAGTTGGGACATTGTCCATGTAATGTGGTCTAGTATTTTTTAAAAATGGGATGGTAGCATTTTTGAATTGAACAATTGGTGTTGCTTCAAAAAACGCCCCAATTTTGGCACTCGGAAAATAGGAAATGGCTATTCCATGCGACAAAAAGTAAAACTTCCTCCTGCAACAATGTTTGCCGTCCCAAGATGCACATGTGTTCACAATATGGGCAGATTATCATAAACTATGCCACAATTTTGGCCATAACATTGGTCGTTTGTCTTGAAAGCTATGAAACCTCGAACATGATAGGTCATTTGTGTGAAGGTTTATTCGAGCTATAATCAATATACCAAGTTTGATATTTTTCCTTGCAACTATATCACATAATATGACACCACGTGAAAGATTTACCTTGTTCGGTCCATTTTTCAATTTCTTATGCCCGTTTCCAAATTTTCCAGATTCAAACTATGGTCAAAATAGTGGGCATGAAGATAGGGGATGAGCCTCGCTAAAACTTGCACTGGATCTCCAAAGAAACATCATATTGTGAGTCTAAAAATGATTTTTGCAAAAAATCATGAGCATTAGATCATGTACCTATAATTCAAACTGGACCTCGCTACACCAGTGGCATGACTGACGAGGGCGCCACGAAGGGCTAGAACGAGTAGGGGGCATGTGCATCTTCAGGCCATCCGGGAAGTACTCCTCCCGGGACCTCGCCACACACACATCCCTCGATCCCAGGTAAATTCATAGACCTAGCAATATTCTATGTCTGCATGTTTGCTATTTGTATGCTTATTCGTATGCTGAACACAAATTGTCTTCTTGTTTGATATAAACATAGAATGTTCTTCTGCTAAATCACACTCATAGTAGTATTAAATGTAATTATAATCTCACCATCAGTTTATTTTATAATGTAGGATCTGTCAGCTTGTTCTCACTATAATTATTTTGGATCCTACAAATGTAGGATTTGTAAGTTTGTTCGCACTGTCGTTTTTAGTTGAATTTAGGGACTTTAGCTGAGTCTTACTGTACTCAATAAAGTTGAATGTTTAGATTCTCATTGTCATTTTTAGTTGCAGACATATTCAAGATTATGTTATACCTGTTGCGTGATCATTATTGGATTCCTGACCATCTTCTTGACCGTGTTCTTTAGGTACTTCATCATCCTATGGAGGACTAATGTTGAGATTCGGCTTAGACAAAGGCGGAGCACGGTATCAGATGCATTAGGGCAGAGCTACCAGCGAGAACGTGATGTTGCCCATGATGTCAATGGCGATCCTAGACGGAGCTTTCAGTGCTACCTCCTGCTCATTGGGGAGATTGGGGAGTGCTGCCGGACAACGGGGTGGTCTGGGGCGAGATACTGGAGCTGCCGGTACTGCCTCCTATGCAGCTGGGACGTTAGGAGCGAGCTGCCAGCATTTATCCTGCACATGCGAGATGATGCAGGGCTGGTGGCAATCGATTAGGTGTAGTGGTTAGCTGGAGCTCCTTGTGGAGTGGAGTGGTGATCGATTAGGTGGAGTCGTGATCCATCATGGAGCTGAGCTACACGTTGTGTTGCTGGGAGTACTAGGCATATGCGGCTTGTAAATTGTAATAGAGATTGTAATAGACTTGTTTTAGCTACTCCATTATATGAATACTGTCATGTTCTCTTTTGTTCTGTTTGAAATATTGAATATGCATGTTATTTGAATTTGTGGGAATTGAAAACATGACCACTAGGACCCACTTATGAATCATAATTCACACTTTGACCCTTCTAACATGTGGGGCCATTTATTGAGATGAATATGACAGATGTGACCTATCTGAATAGAGAGATCTGCTCCAAAATAATAAGGCCAAAATTAAATAGTAAATGGACTTCAAAAGGACCAGGCCTAGAAACAGATAGTCCAAATTATTGGGCTTGGCCCATTTAGCACAACTAAATTGATTAAAAAGAAAAACAAATAGGCTGGATTATTGGGCTTAGCCCATGAAAAGGAGGGAGCTGGACCAGGTTGAATTTGGTCTAAGATCATTTATTTTGGTCATAGATTTGGCACGTAGGATTGGCCACGTAGGATCCTCCATGGACAACCTAGATAGCCTGTGACCAAAATTTTGGTCATAGAATCTATGACCATCTATTTTGGTCATAGTAGTCCATGACCAATTCAAAAAAGGTCGTGAGTTGTCTATAGTGACCCTCGCTATGTGACCTACGTGTTTTGGTCATAGAAAGGTCATAGATGGATTACTATGACCTTTCAGTGACCAATATTTGGGGTCACCAGTTAGCACAATTCTTGTAGTGGATACAAGTCCATCTTTTGCATCTTCGACCAGAGGACAAGTGATGGTCTTGCCGATTCCGATTCGCGCAGATTCCTCCCGAAAGGCAGCTCCAAAACTCACCTTCCCCACAATGGTCGCCAACTGTCGCCGGGTTAAAGACAAGTACGCCATGAGGGGGTCCTCAGGCACTAGAAAGTGTCGGGGTGTGAAACATACAGTTGTCGAGGACGATGAGCACACAAACATACCCATGTTCGAATCCGCCTGTGGTGGACGGAGCCTACTACTTCTAGCAATCTATTAATACGACAGAGTCAGAAGTACAAATTACAAGAGAGGTTTCACCTATGCCAGTTGAGGTTCTGATCATCAATTGGCTGTTGCCCTAAAGGCCTATACATAGGCCAACTTATATAGTCGTCTGGTGCAAGGGTTTACAGGAGAGTCCTATCCGGCTACGATATAGAGTCGGTAATAGAGTACATATTGGACTACAAGTAACACTATATGCCTAAGTCGGTAAGTCTTCTGGGCCTTCCCATTGTAACGGATTTGAACATTGTGGATCCATTGACTAAAGATCTCCCAAAGGAAAAATATGATCAACACTAGAATGCTATGGGTGTTAGATTCATAACTATGTAAAACTAGATTATTGACTCTAGTGCAAGTGGGAGACTAAAAGGAATATGCCCGAGAGGCAATAATAAATGGTTATTATGTTATTCTAGGTTTATAATAGATGTTTATTTCTCATGCTATAATTGTATTAAAAGAAAACGTTAATACATGTGTGTTTAATGAACAAATAGATGGTTCCTAGTGATGCCTATCATTACACTAGCTTGTTGATAATTAGATGATCAAGGTTTCCTGATCATGACATTGGATGTTGTTAATAACAAGGTCACACCATTGCTTGAATGATGTGATGAACATACTCCCAAAGTATAGTAACACGATCAAGACATTATGTTTACACTACTATAACATCATTCAAAGTATGGATTTCTATTTTCGTGCCCCTGGTTCGTTAGTTGTACTCAGTTTTTCCTAGCCGCTTATATTTTCCTCACTTTTGCCCATCTCCTTCTCGAAAACTCATCAAAGATCTCGAACAGCAGCTGCCGTCAGGTTGACCGTTGGCTGACGTGTGGGGCCGCACAGTGTGGGACCACGTGGGGCCGTTTTGTTAGGAACACGTTATAATGACGTGTGGCGACATGCCATGTGGAACTGCGTGGGGCCGGTTTGTTGGGAACGTGTTATGGGGGACGTGGTGTGGGACCATGTGGGACGCGTTTGGTGGTTACGTGCGCACTATCGCCTAAATTGGAATATTTCTTTTTTGTTATTTTTATGATTGGCCTTTTTAAGGGCGCCTTTCCCCTCTCGCTAATAGTTGTGTTTTTTTCCAAAAAAGGTAGCGAATCTATAGTAGCTTCTCTCTTCATTCATTGTTCCTGTTGGGCCTCATTTTGTCCCAATCTGGTAGAAAATCTAAAGCAGCAAATCTAACTAGCACCATAAATACATCCAGTAAACAGAGCATATGTAGATAAATCAGCTAATATAGGATATATAGCAGATGTAGATAAATAAGCTAATATAGGATATATAGTATGGTACTTAACGAGGTTCGACAATTAGGCTTCTCTGTAGTAGTAGCGGACAAGTTCAACACAGACAATATAAAAGAAGCTGCTTTACAACAGCATCAAGACAAGATAAGTGGCCCCTCATGGCCTCTGCCTCCTTCCTCTAGTGCCTCCTCCACTTCTTGCTGCTCAGTCCCTTGACCTTGGGCGCCTTGGGCTTGATTGGGGACATGCGACCCTCCTCGATGGCCACCTTCTGGAGGTTGCAGAGGTGAAGACCGAGCGCCTGGTGTTTGGCTCTGAAGCCGTGGATGTTCACGGACTTGCTGCAGGTCCTCACGTCCTCGGCATGCTTCACGAGGGAGATGAAGTTGGTGGCATGGAGCCTACTGCTGCAGAAGGAGCACTTGTAGACGTCGTCGGTGAAGAAGTTGTCATACTGGCCGGACTTCAGCCACCTCGGTACCTGACGAGTCTTGGTGTCCTTAGACTCGTCGTCGTTGCAGATGTCACTACTAGAAAAAACAGTAGAGTGTAATAAGGACATGATTGAGATACCTTTATTATCGGGATTGATTGTTTGCATAAATTAACTGATTTAGATCCCCTTACTATTCCCCAATCCCCATATCTCAAACCAAATCGAATACTGATCCCAACTACAGATCGGTGCTAGTACTAATTAGGGAATCCCTTAACTGCAACTCAGAGGACAAATAAAATAGGATTGAAATATGAATAGGGGATTCATCGAAGTACAAGATCTAACACAAGAGGATTAGCTACTATAAAAATACCTAGCATCCAATGATTGAAAAATATGAACAGTCAAACCCTAATAACATACGATCTAGCATCCAACAATGGGAAGGGTGGAGAACAAGGGAAGGGGATAAAACCCTAGTTACCTCTGACCATGGGTTGGCGAGGTTGGTGTCGTTGGGGTTCTCTGGCCTGATCTAATCCTCCTTCTCGTAGGGGTCCTAGCCGAGCGGGATCTGCCCGAGACCGGTGGGGGCCTCCTCGCCGGTGGCTACGGCGGAAGCAAGGACAAGGGTCTGGACGGGGACGACGACTGCCTTCGATGCCTCGATAGGGACATGTACGGGGAAGGGGGCCTCCTCGCTGGCGGCCTTCAAGGAGACGAAGGCCACCACGCCGTTCTTCTCCATCGTCGGCGTGGTTGGAGTTTTCTTGGGGGTTTGTATAAGGTGATGGGATAGTGGAGACGGTTGCGTGAGTGAGCGAGTGAGTGATGAGTCAGAGTGACGAGGCCTCTATAAATGTGAAGGGAAGGTATGTTTCGTTGCACCACTATGCACTGCGTAACCGCGTACGCTACTGCACTGTGCATGGCCACGTGTCCGGTAACGCCCCTTGCACCACGACATGCGTACCATGCGTCACGTTTTTTCCCTCGTGTCTAACCCTGGCGACTTAGTTATGCTTAGTTATACCCTCGAGTGTAACACTGGCAGATTGGTTGTACTCAGTTTTTCCCTCCAGTACTAACATGTCGTGTGTAATATACTCAGTTTTACCCTCCGATGGCTGGTCAACAGAGGGTTTTAGCTAGCTAATTGAGTCATTTCATGCACAACAAATTCAAAAAGATCAAAACATAGTGGCATCTACCCAGGGAGTCTTATTATGTGACGTGCCAACATAAGAAATGTATAGAAATCAAGTTTTAACATAAATCAACACTTCTCAAATCACCTACTATCTATGAAGGTTCATGGCTTTCTACTCAAGCCTCTTCCGAAAACATCCCTCCCCAAAACATAGTTTGTCTGGATGAGGCAATAATTGTCAAACTGATGTATATTTGAATTGCAAATAGTTTGATGTATGACAAGATGTATTTTATTGTATAAAAGATGCATTTTCCATTTTTTAAATCTCTTTCTATTTTCTATTTGAATCCCTTTCTTAGTTTTGTCCTTGGTTTTTAAGTTCTACTCAGTTTTTCCCTTGGTTTTTAAGTACTACTCAGTTTTCCCCTCTCTCTCTTAGTTAAAACTCTCACACATTTGCTCATCTTGGCTGCTACGCTCTGATTGGTTGAGGGAATTGTCATGCGGAGCGTGCCCACCAACCGTTTATCCTCTGTGATTGAACGGACAGGATAACCCCTATATTTGTCGGGGGGGCACCCCTCTATCCATGAAAAATAATGAGTTTTCCACCGGTACTTTAACTCCATAAACAAATGATTTTGAATATAATTTGAAGGAAAAGTGTTCAAAGGTGTATAATTTTTGTATATGCAGGTTTATGCATTACATTCCACTCTATGAAAATGATAATCTCTCAAGATTTTCTTAGCACAACATTATCACATATTAAGTGCGATTTCAAAGAGTTCAAAGGTGTACAATTTTCGTATATGCAAAGTTTGTGCATTACATTCCACTCTAAGAAAATGGCGAGAAAATGATAATCTCTTGAAATATTGTTGGCACATCATTATCATGTCCTAAGTGCGATTTGAAAGAGTTCAAAGGTGTATAATTTTCGTATATGCAAGTTTATGCATTATATTTCACTCCATGGAAATAATAAATGATCAGGATTTTATTAGCACAACATTATCATGTCCTAGGTGCGATTTCAAAGAGTTCAAAGGTGTATAGTTTTCTTATATGCAAGTTTATGCATTACATTTCACTATATGAATATGATAATCTCTCAAGATTTTGTTAGCACGTCATTATCACGTATTAAGTGCGATTTCACAGTGATCAAAGGTGTATAATTTTCGTATATCCAAGTTTATGCATAATATTTCACTCCATGAAAATGATAAACTCTCAAGATTTTCTTAGCACAACATTATCATGTTCTAAGTGCAATTTATAGTGTTCGAAGGTGTATAATTTTTGTATATGCACGAGGCATAAACATTTTAGTTTAGGGATCACTTTTCACGCTCTAAAAATGGTAAATCTCAAGATTTTCCTAGGACAAAATTATAATGTCCAAATTGTAATTAGAAAGTGTTCAAGAGTTGTGTCAATTATAAACACTTACATTAAGAATTGTATAATTTTTTTAATTTGAAAGTGTTCAAGAGTTGTGGCATTCTCTTATTTCTTATACATCCATCTCCCTAGATCTCAAAGTTTGACTTTCACCTCATAGATTCACTTGATTTTAGTCGAGACATTAACTCGATAAACCAATAAAATCATCGTACCGGCTCACCACCCGCATTCTCCACCGCAAGCGCGCGCCCAATTGAGTTCATGAGTTGCGACAATTGATTGTCCATGGCTGGTGCATGCTTGCCATTGTCATCCTTCATACAGGTCAATGGGATGGCACCATACTACGGCCAAGACAAACGGGAGGCCAAGTGAATCTAGACAAAGGGCTGCCATCACTAGAGAAGGGTCGCCATCACCGAAAAAGAAGAATAAAGGGGAGGCAACATCACGGGCATGGGAACATGGCTGGCTCGAGGTCCCATCTTAGAACGCCAACCTGGGTAAGGTGTGGGTCCGGCGCTCACATGAATAAGATGTGGGTCCCATGCTGATCTAGATAAGTGGAGAGAGGTGTCCACTATGGGAACCGACTGAACGCGACCCCACTTGTCAGCATGTAATGGCAAGGGTCCACTACGGGACCCGATAGAAGGTGGCCCCACTTGTTAGCACATAACGACGAGGGTCCACTATGGGACCCGACTAAATGTGGCCCCAGTTGTCAGCACGTAACGACAAGGCTGACGGAAAGTGAGTTTCAGACCGCATGAGAGTTTCCTAGAAGGAGATGGGAAAAGTAAGGAAAATTTATGTGGCTAGGGAAAACTGAGTACAAATAATGAACAAAGGGCACTAAAATAGAAATCCCTTCAAAGTAACTGTAATCCTTAGACCATGAGATCACGTCAATCACTGACTCTGGAAGAGTACTTTGAAACAGGGTGATTATAAAGGTGTCGTCAGATACTTGGAAAGTGTAGTTGAGGCTCGTGGATCAAGAGTGGGATTTGTCCATCCTGATGATGGAGAGATATTCTCAGGGCCCTCTCGTTGATATCACATTGACATAGCTTGCAAGCAAGTGATAATGATAACTAAGAATGTTATATCACAGGAACGAGAAAAGAGTACTTGTTAGTAACGGGATCGAACTAGGTATGAATTATTCTAAATGTTCAGATCCCGGACAAGTAAAATATCACGAGACAACAGGAATTGGTTACTGCAAATAAAAGGTCACGCGATCACTAAGTCATCCCATGAACTGGTGGATGTCATTATGGATCTCCAGGTCCTGCTAATGATTATTGATCAAAAAATGTCTTGATCATGTGCACATAGTTCGCGACCCGTAGGGAGAGACACTTAAGGGTAGTCGACGCCTCTGAGTGGATAGAGAACACCGGAGAAGATAATGGACATCGCAGGAATTTGTTCTATCGAATCTACTAAAATGGTTTCGGGGTATCGAAACAATGCAAGGAAATAAAATGTTAATGTGTTCATTAAATGAAGTACTGAATAAATGAAGTGTTCATTAAATTGAGTTGCATTAAAACAAGAGAATTAAAGTGCTTTAATTGAAAGACCTTTCGTTTTTTAGTGGAGAATAAATGCAGAAAGTGAAGATTGAACTATGTGTTAGTGGAGTGTCCACCCACATGAATGAGAAGAGGGGAGGGGGCACTACATGGCGCTGGCCAAGGAGGGGGGCTTCCCACCTCTCCCCTATAAAAGGAGGTGGAGACCTCCTCCCTCTTACACACTTGCCCACTCCTCTCATATGCCCTTTGGTTGGCATCTTCTCCCTCTTGCTAGCCTTGTCTATTGCCACTAGAAAAGTTGCTTAGGCGAAGCCCTGCTCGATATCTTCCACTCCACCATCTCTACCATGTCGTAGCGGTGTTGGCGTTCCTGGGGATCCATTACTTCAACTGCCCGACTGGAGCGAGGGTTCGGGAGTCGTCGGTACACCGTACATGTGACCGATTACGGAGGTGCTGCACGCCTGGCACTGTCATCACGTCCTTGAGGATGGTCGAGTACACTCTACAACATCCACGTTTGTTTGCGGAAACGTTATCCCGCTTTACGATCTTCGAGGGTGAGTCCATTTGAAACTTCTATATGTATCTCCTAGATATGATCTTGGTGGTTGCAACCAAAGGAATTTTTTTTTCCATACAACGAACCCCATCAGTGGTAACAGAGCTATGTCTGTGCGCAGATGCTTTGTACGGTTAGAACACATAGAGAAATGGGCGTTGATAGTCTTGTTGTTTCATACTTGCATAAATTTTGATCATAGTGGCATGTTGGGATGAAGAGGCCCTGACTAACTTTACATGTCCTCGCACATGAGACATGTCCCACGCTTGACATGCAACTCGTATTGCATGAGTGGCTCAACGGACGTTTGTCTCTCCCAACATAATCGGGATCTAATTTACAATGGTTTGCAAATAACTTGATTATCAACGTTGTGGCTGAAATTCATAGGTAGAGCTATTTCCTCTTAGAAAGCCTAAAGCCGCGTAAAATATGCAAAACTAAATTTGAAGACGTCTAACTTGTTTTTGCAGAGCATGTGATGTGATATGGTCATTGTTACAAAAACTTGTTGTATGCAATGAGATTTATTGTAAGTAAAACGACCAGCATGAGCCATATGGTCATCTTTATCTTTTATAGCATGCGTCTTATTCATATATATCCAAGAGATATATTGTAATGGAGAAGATGGCCATGATAGTGGCGCCATGAACCTTGGATCCACGTTGGTGGAATTATGGATATCATACCATGGAGCACAAGATGGAGATCAAGTGCAAGAAAGGACCATATCATATCACATTTTATATGCATGTGATGTTTATCCCTTTTATGCATCTTATTTTGCTTATGTCTTGCTTAGTTCCTGGCGGTACATTATAAGATGATCCCTACCACTAATATCACGGTAATAATATGTTCCTCATTAGTATGCACCGTTAAGAAAGTTCATCGTTTCGAAGCACCACGTGATGATCGGGTGTGATAGAATATACATTCGCATAGAACGTGTGTAAGACAGCTTTACACAAGCGGGTACTAAGGTTCTTACTTAGCGAGCCTAGCATCTACAGACATGGCCTCGGAACATGAACCAAAAGTTAAAGCACTAGTCATATGAATGATATGATGTTGATATGATGGTCACCATTGGAGTTGCACCACCACTCGTGGTGATCGGTCATGGTGTAGTGAATTTGGTTCGTGTAATCACTAAAAATGACTAGAGGGATGTTTTTTGAGTGGGAGTTCTCATAGTAATTTTGAATTGACTTGAATTCTATCTTTTATAAACCTAGTCGAAAATAGTCTTTGCAAATATATTGTAGATCATGACACCCCCTGCGTTCAATTTCAATGCTTTCATACATAGAGAAAAGTTGCAAGATAATGGGTCTAACTTCACCAACTGGCACCGCAATGTGAGGATTATCCTCACGGGCATGAGGAAGTCCTATGTGTTGGACGGTCCGTTAGGTGACACCCCTATAGCTAGCGCAACTTAGGAAGAGCGCGACACGTATGACGTAAAATATGATGACTACACTATTGTGTGGTGTGTGATCCTCTAGTCGCTTGAGCCTAAACTCCAAAAGTGCTTTCAACTTGCGAATGCAGATGTCATGATGGAGGAACTCAAAACTATCTTTGAGGACCAAATCCTTGCTAAGAGATATGACATCTCCGATAAGTTCTTTAGCGCTAAGATGGAGGAACATAGCTCTGTGAATGAGCACGTCATTAAGATGATGGGCAATGCTCAATGTCTTGAGACACTGGGATGTGAGATTCCACTTGATCTCACGATGGATAGGGTTTTGCAGTCGCTCCCACCTAGCTACAAAGTGTTTGTGCTAAACTACAAGATGAGTGGAGCGAACAAGTCGCTCACTAAACTCGCAGCTATGGTGAAAACTACTGAGGTTGACATCAAGAAAGAACACCAACTATTGTTGGTCAACAAGACCACTAGTTTTAAGAAAAAGGGCAAGAGAGCAGAAAATAAATCCAAGGGAACTCTAAGAAGGATGGCAAATCTGTTGCCAAGCCTGAAAAGAAAACCAAAGGAGGCCCTAAGCCCGACACTGAGTGTTTCTACTACAAGGGGACTGGTCACTGGAAGCGGAACTGCCTAAAGTACTTGGCAAATAAGAAGGTCGGGAACATGAACAAAGGTATATGTGATATGCATGTTATTGATGTGTACCTCACTAGTAGTCAAAGTAGCACCTAGGTATTTGATACCGGTTCGATTTCTAACATATGTAACTCAAAACAGTGGCTAAGGAATAGTCGACTGCTGGCGAAGGATGAAGTGACGATGCGTGTAGGCAATGGATCCAATGTGGATGTGATTTCCGTTGGGATGCTGCCACTTCATCTGCCATCATGATTCACATTAAACCTAAATAACTGTTATCTGGTGCCTGTGTTAAGCATGAACATCATGTTTGGATCATGTTTAATGTGAGACAGTTATTCATTCATGTCTGAGAACAATGTTCCTTTTATGTAAATAATATATTTTCTGGTCATGCACCTATGTTGAATGGTTTATTTGTTTCGAATCTTGATATTAGTAGTACACATATTCATAATGTGAATGCCAAAAGAATCAAGCTGAGTGATGATATTGCTGCATATATGTGGCATTGCCATTTAGGTCATATTGGTGTTAAATGCATGAAGAAGCTCCATTCTGATGGGCTACTAGAATCAGTTGATTATGAATCATTTGAGCCATGTGAGCCATGCCTTATGGGCAATATGACTAGAACTCCATTTTCTAGAACAATGGAACAAACAACCGACTTATTGGAAATAATACATACCGATGTATGTGGTCCAATGAGTGTGTCTGCACATGGTGGATATCATTATTTGTAACCTTCATGGATGACTTAAGTAGATATGGGTATATTTACTTAATGACACACAAATATGAAACATTTGAAAAGTTCAAAGAATTTCAGAGTGAAGTAGAAAATCATCATAACAGAAAGATTAAATTTCTTCGATCTAACAGTGGAGGTGAGTATCTTCGTTATGAGTTTGGCATGCACATGAGAGAATGTGGAATTGATTCACAACTCACTCCCGCTAGAACACCACAAACAAATTGTGTATCCAAACTTCGTAATCAAACTTTGTTTGATATGGTGCAATCTATGATGTCCCTTACCAATTTGCCATTGTAATTTTAGGGCATGCATTAGATACGGCCACATTCACTTTAAATAGGGCACTATAAAACTCCGTTGGAACGACACCGTATGAATTATGGTTTGGTCACAAACCTAAGCTGTCATTTCTAAAAGTTTGGGGATGCGATGCTTATGCGAAAAATCTTAAACCCGATAAGCTCGGACCCAAAGCGGAAAAATCCATCTTCATAGGATACCCAAAAGAAACAATTGGGTACACCTTCTATCACCGATTCGAAGGCAAGGTTTTCGTGGCCAAGAATGGATCCTTTCTGGAGAAAGAGTTTCTCGCGAAAGACACTACAAGAATCTGGGCGGTTCATGGCGATCTGATATCGTGGTGAATGAGGGTCAAAACATCGTAGATGGCCATCCGCGATGAATTCTACGACAAAAAATAGGTCACGGACCTCACATTATAATTCTATCTGTGGTGTTTTTTCTGTCTGAAAACGTCACGGGCCGTCCGTGACGTTCCTCCAATTTCATCACGGCAAACTGGACCGGCCCGGCCCAGGCCCGGTCTTTCATGACATTTTTGTTTCGTCATGAATGATGCCACGTGGCCGACGGCACCGCGGGTGGCCATGAGCGATGTTTTCTAACGTCATGTTCACCATCTGCGACGTCATCGACTTCCTGGCATTTTTTGCGTCACGAGCCGATTCCGGTAGCGCTGTTTGTTGACATCATCCTTTCATTTGCTTATGTCATCCTTCCCATTTTTTCAGGCTGGTGGAGACGAATTTCGTTTTCGTCACGGCTATAAGTTGGCCAGCTTACGTGTGGACAATCGTTAGGGCGACACGTGGACCAATAGGAAGGAAACTTGTGGTCCATCTACATCGTGAATTGTGTATCAATCAGAGCTGGACGCGTATCTCTAACGCATGACGAACTCAATTCATCAGGGTAGAGGAGATGACATTCCTGTTTCATCGAGGATGTTGACGAGTGAAAGTGCGCCATGTTGGTGTCTATCGGTGACAGAAATATTTTCATCAACTAAACAATCATGAAGTTTTCATTTACGTCAGAGAAAAGGGCTGGCAACTTTGCTAGATTGCACCGTCCAGATCAAAATGACAGAAATTGCAGGGCACATGTTTCAGGGGACATAAATAGGTTTGCACATAAGTTTCCAACAAAATAAAGAAAAGAGCCTAACAAGCTTTTAGTCACACCACCAGTTCACTAATGCAATATAGCTAAGAATTGCTGAAGTGATGCACTTATAAGGTCTACGAAGTTCACAAGTAATTTCCATGCTTCATTCTTTGCTTCTATCTCCTCCAGCAATGCTGCAATGTGTCTGCCCAATGCCTCATTCGCTGCTCTATCAGCCCCAAGTTGTGCTTCAAGGAGAGAGTTGGTTGGTCTTGAAGCATGGATGCTTTCATCAGTGGAAGCAAGGGGTTGATCCTCAATGCCATCTTATGCAGCAGGTGGTGCCACCGTGCTTCCAATGGGTGCCTGACAGTTATAGAAGCAAACGTTAGAAAAGTAGCAAGCAAATTCCAAACACATCTTCATGGACAAACAGGATATTGAATTATATGAAGATGAAAAAGATGGACCTGGTATAGATTCTTCCACACTTCCTGCGCTTCCCCCAGGGCTTCTGCCTTGCCATATGGTCTCTCCGTCTACAACCCTACAATGGCACTGTGATGTATCGCATTCCTAGCTCTCAGAGCCTCGAGTTGCGCTTCAACGAGAGTCTTGGCTGGTCTTGAAGAATGGATGTTGATGTCCTGTGACAACGCATAGTGCACCGTATTGGTGGAAGGAGGTTGTTCAGCCTCAGTGATATCTTCTGTAGCATTAGGAGCCATCTTGCTTTCCTTGGTTGCCTATTGAGTTTTAGGAATAGAATCAAACATTAGGAAAATATCCAGCAAATTACAAATGATCATACTCATTTCAGACACAAATATGGCATTGAAATTTTTGAAGATGAGAAAGACGAAGAGTATTCTGGAGGCCTTACTGTTGCTTTTTTCACACTATGATTGGAGAATCCCCAACTATCGCAGAAAAATAAGTCACTGCGATAAGGTTGTCTATTTCTTGTTTGCCTGTTTATGAGACAATGGGCCTACACAAAGAGAGAGCATAGAATATAAGAGGCAATCCTAGTTAAACACAAACATGGGGAAGTTGTGTAGACAAGACTTGACCTGGTTCCTGGGGTCAGTCCAAGAATCAACAAGCTTGCACCACTCTGCATTGTACATGTGTTCAACAGGAGAAATCCTTGTTACTTCATTCAGTGGGAGGGGTCAAAAAACTGTTTCTTCAGGAGATACCTTTGAATTCTTGTGTGCCTCATTAACTGTTGGCTGCAAGCAACCTGCACATCTGGGTGTGATGCATCCATGACAAACTTTTGCTGAAATAAAACTTCATGCATCAGCCTCTGCTTGAACAATAATGAGAAGAAAAGGGCAGTTGAGTCACAGAACATACAAAAACTCTGTTGTAGAGCTCTGTTCTGACATACAGCCTCTCCTTGTACTCTTTCCAGCGGGGGAAGATAGGCATACCAATCCTAACTATTTTTGCACACTCAGTGGTGAACTTGGAAGAAATAGTTCTTCCTAGAGGAATGGCAAATGGAAGCTTTCCTCCTTTGGACATGTTCTCACGCTTCTTCCCCATGTTTTTTCCCTCAAGACAATTTGAGGATCATCATGTTTAATAGTGTCTTCATAAGGATGATGGACAAAATCATCTACAAACATATAATGTGGAGTTAGTGTTCTACCATATAATAAGTGCCATTCAAACAATATAATGTGCTTTCCTTCAGGAGTTGGTTGCTTTCCTAGGGCAGTTGTCTGCTCGTCTTGGACTGCTGTCTTCCTGCCATGGAGTGCTGCCATCTCGATTTGGGCTACTACCTTATATCCTTGAGCATTCGGATCTACAGGACTTTGAGTTTCTTGCGAAGAGGTCGCATCACTTGGTAGACTTGGTGGGCATCATGGAGAACTTGGAGGTGGAAGTACTTCTGGCGGATTCCCCTTGGACCTGTTATGTCTCGTACTTTCTGTCGAGGCAGCCATGCTAGCCAAGACGTTCTTCCGAGCAGCTGATCCACCACCAGCAGCCATCCTTTTCATGACGACAGGTTTCATCTTATATTTCCTCTTCTCAGTCTACACAATTCAAAGGTAGTCAATTCAGGATAATAAAAGCACAACATATATTGAAAATTAAGTAACAAAATAATTACACAAAAGATGAGTAGGCAAGTAAGGGGACTAACTCCAGCTCATCCTCCACCTCCTCTTGAGTATAATAGTCAGATCTAGAGCCTTCATCCTTGCTCTTTTTAGGGGAGATTTCAGTGGGAGATGCATAAACAAGGGGCCTAAGACTCATTTTTGCATCCGCGCATTGTTTCTCGTGATGTTTTCCAGCCGTCGTTCTTCCATGGGATGTAATTGTGGTTCTATCATGAATAAAAACTCTTAAGTAAGCAACAAAAATATAACCTATGTCCTATGGTATTGATTGTTCTATACTAATCATAATGTACAACAGTCCACTATGAGGAACTTCTACTCTGAATCTCATATCACAAGACTAGCGATGAAGAAGCCAAAGCAAAGCAAGATAAAAGATGATGAACAAGCTAGACAATTCACCAATTGGTTGCAGTAATAAGCAAAGTGGGACAATAAAACATAAGCAGGATAAGCATCAATAGTGCAATTAAACAGGAAACATAACCTACTGTATTGATTGTTCTATAGAACTCATCATGTGACAGCTCACTATGATCAATTTCTACTACAGTCATAAGGCATATGATGAGGCAGCCAAACTAATCCAAAAAGGAAAGATAATGCAACATTTATCTCACGCAAACAGATCATAAGCCGAAATAGTATACATGGAGTTAAAGAGGGTAATCACAATAAAACATAAGCAGGATAAACAACTATCCTGCAAATAAAAAAATATAACTTATGGTGCTGCTTGTTCTATACTAATCATCATGTAATAGAGTCCACTATGAGCAATTTATACTCTAGTCAAAAACATAGGATGAAGCAGCCAAACCAATGGAACAACCAAGATAATGCAAACATTATATGTATGTAAACTGATCATAAGTCGAATATTCTGAATCTCACTTGTCAATTGGTTGGCTGGTTGCACTAATAAGTAGGGCAATACAATTAAACATTAGAAGGATAAGCATCTTTCATGCAATTAAAATAGGCAATTAAACAAGTCATGACATATGATGTTGATTGTTCAATAGTAATCATCATGTAAAACAGACTACTATGAACAATTTATACTCTGCTCTTCAGACATGTCATGGAGCAGTCAAACTAATGCAACATATAGGATAATGCAACCCTGATCACAAGACATGTAAAATCACAAGCAATTTCACAGGCAGAACAAATAAGAGAGAATAACTGCAACAAAAAAGGTAAATTGGTGGCATGAACAGGATAATGAACAACATTTCTCAGGCAAAGTAAAAAAAAACATGAGCATCGAGGATGAGCATGTTTCCTTGCCTGCAGGCTGTAGGGCCTTTTTGATACCGCGTTTCTTGTAGTGACCCAGGGCACGTGGCATCAAGCTGGACGGCGAGGTAGAAGACCTCGTCAACATGGTGGGCGACGAGGTGGATGGGCCTTGTCAGTGTGGTGACAAGCCTTGTTAGCAAGGTGGACGGTGAGGTGGACGGCGAGCTAGACGGGGAGATGGACGGTGAGCTGGCCGAATTTACGGGTGAAGTGTACATCGAGGTGGTAGACAAGGTCATCCGGTTGTCGGCAAGGTAGACGACCGGTGAGGTGGACGGACGTAGTGGAAAACCTGGACGGTGTGGAGGGGATAGGGTTTGTGCTAGGGTGATAGAGAGGTTACTACTGGAAGGACGGATGGAGACGAGGGGATTAAAGGAAGAGGGCGAAGGGACGGACAACGGCGAGGGGAAAAGGAGGAGGACGGTGGGGAGGGCAAGGGGAAAAGGGGGAGGACGGTGAGGAGGATGGTGCCAACGGCGGTGGGGAAATTTGGATCTGTCTCATTTCGGCGAGGGGACACAAAGGGTTTGGAATAGATTATGTAAATGACCTTTGCGCGAATGCTTGGGTGGCGCTGTGCGGGTGGGCTCAAAGGTAATTGCAGCTCAAGAAAATTTCGTTTGCATAGAAACTATCCTGCGCTGGCGCCAAATTTCGCGTGGGCGAGAGGATCTGACCTGAAAATTTGGGGTTGGTGTCCTAGCCGTCGGATGCATAATGGAGGGTTCAAATAAATTAACCATATTTTAGAAAGTCTTCACTAAAAGGGCCCTGGTCAAGAAAACTATAAATTATTGACGAATAAATCTTAAAAAAGCAATAATGTGGACTACTAGTTTATATTCTGGCTTGGATAATGATCTCAAGAGAGGTAACGTATTTTCAATAATATATTCAAATTTAGATAAGATTCAAAATGCAGTTTATTTTGAACAATGGATTTCTCCAGATTAGGGTTGAATGATCGACTTTTATCCTTATTTTGCTTAGTGTTACGTCATAGCAACACATATCGTATACATGAAAGTTTGAGCCCAAAGAAGATGCATCACATGAGACCAAAATACATAGGAAAATTAAAGCATCTTGCACATATCCATGTGAATGACTAGAGAGTATAGTGGATATATCAATGTGGTTAGAACACGTGCATGACTCTAGGGGGTTCCGGGTGTATCAAACTAAAATTAAACATCATATAGGAAATAATAAATAACCAACTTCAATTCCATGTTGCACAACCAGTGTGTGATAGAAGTTGCATCACAGAATCATGTAGATATATATCAAAATGTGGTTTAGGAAAAGAACACATGCAATGTCTCTAGGGGTTCCATCTGCCAAAAACTATGGTCAAGGAGAGACAAAAACACATAGGAAAGAAAGTAGCTGATGTCTGCAAGTGCACATATCGTTTGTATCTAGTTTTGAAGTATAGATATCGATCCCACAGAGAGCCCAAAGGTAAGATTTTATGGGTGAAGTCTTTGTCACACCCGAAGTTGTCACAGGTCTGCGAGTAAATTGACTGCAAGTGTTGAAATAAGAATGGGGTTTTGATTAAATGAGAATTGTTTAAATACAACTAAAATGTATAGTTCAGAAATATAAAGCATAAAAGTAAAGAATGAATTAGTTGTTTGTTGTTTTCTGTAGATGGCAAAAGAAGGCGTGGAGAGATTCAGTTCATGGTGATAGTTAGTGTGCCAGGTGGATGAATGATAAATGTAACAATTATAATCTTATAAATATATGTGTAGGCAAGTAACCCATAATTAGCCGGAACTCCTCTTGGTAGATTTCATCCCAACTTCAATAATCCTACTAGCCTGTTACCAAAAGCATGGTCAGACACTAGACGATTAAGACCCTTCAGGTCGGTTAGTGATTAAGCTCCTTGGATCGGACTAATGCAATAAGCAAAGTGGTTTCTCGTTATCCTCGAGTCTACGAGTTTTCCATTGGTATCCCCGTGTCACCCGGGGGTTGCCAGTCTGCTAGCGAACAAGATCTTATCTATTTATAACAAAGCATCATGTTGTCTGGGCCCTAAATTGGACAACAAGCATTAGGCATCCCACAGATAGTCAAGCACACACAATATAGTAATTAGAATCAATCAGAAACTAATGGAAAATATGTGAAGGCACATCACATCTCACCAATCCCGTACATATCCGACGCCTAAGGGACTTACTCACACATGAGAGAAGAACGGATCATTGATATAATTAAATAAAGGGAATTCGTCTTTATGTTACTGTGAAGATCCATAATAAGAATCGAAAAATATCCAACTCAATTCAAGATGGGAAGAAACAATCTCAAATCCTAGTATTTCAAGGTGAAGATCCCTCTCTCTCTCTCTAGTACAAGTAGTGGCTATGGGGGTGTATTGGCTAGGAGGTCGAAGATCGTGGAGCGAGATGAAGAACATTTCCCCTTCTCCGGATCTCCTCTTTCTCCCTTCTAGATGGTATGGCGGCTACTGTGTTGTGGTTTTGCTCTCGATCCCTAAACAAAAGTTGTCCCTTTGACAAGACAGAGGCAGCGACAACTATACGGCCGGAGAAATATTATCGCTGTATAGTTGCTCGTTAAAGCCTCTGTATGCTCCCCTCAAGTGCTTCCAAAGAGAGACTTGCTTGTTTTTGTCAGAATATTGTGTTTCTCTAGTTAAAACCTTCTGTTGACATTCAGAACCTGAAACACACATTAAAAACCAAGTTTTCTTTGCTACCGAAGTATTAGCGTTAGGTAAAGCTAGAAAATGATCAAATCCGGGAGAAAACCATCAATAAAAGCCATCAAAAACGTGTAGAATCTCACAGTTATCAAGTCCCTCAAGATTAGATGTTGCTCGCCCGCGAGTGATAAGGAAATAAGGAAGAAGAGTGGATATTCGAGACTAAAAATAAAAGAACTTACAAGTTTCAATTGGTGTCAAATTCTTTTCTTCACAATCCCTGCAATCTTAAATATGATCATATAAGTATTCACAAGATTGCACTGAGTCCACTTCCTAACCACGTATATCTTGTTAGAAAATAAATCATATGCCCAAGCAAGTGTCAAAAGTTTAGCTAGGAAAGTGAGACAAATATTTTGGTGTCTCTTTTCATTGAGAGATGAAATTTTTTTGTTCTTGTTCATGTAATCAATTAAGAGTACTCAAGTTGGAACCAAAATATTCAGTTTAAGAACAACTGATCAACTCCCATGTCAAAATCTCAAGACTCTCAAAGCACCTTTTTCTTTTCTTTTTTCCTTTCATAGAGAAATCATGCCACTATTATTAACATGTTAATTGGGACTATGTTGTGCACTCGTGACCATGCCAATAAATAATTGTTGAGCAATAATGGGTCAGTGGAGTACTACAAGTTCACTTGGAACATGAAACCATGAGGAGACTAAAACTTTTACCCGTCATAGCATTGCTGTTACAGACGTTTACATAACTCAATAGTCGAAATCAAGTGCTTTTCCACATTTAGATCGTTCGTTGGCTAGCAGAGTTAATAGTTCCCCATGGAGCACGACAGAGTTGTAATGGCACGCTTAAAGCAATACCTTATGCTAATTATTTGAAAAAGTAGTGGCATAATCTCTACTACTTTGAAGCATCCATTTTATCAAACAATTTCAATCAAAGGTACTATCGAGTCTATTTATATTAAGCTTAAATGTGATTGAGTAGTTCTAAAATTAAATTCTTTGGCTAAACATGGACTCAAGTCATCTTTTAGATGACTTTTCTTGTTGTAAAAATGTAGGAAGTATTTTTAACCAAGTTCATTGCTCATTGTTTCAAAGCTAAAAGGAGACACTAGCAAATGAATAGAATTTATAGGATAACAAGCTAAGCGGGGAGTGACTCCAGTGCAAGCGAGAAAATAATTGTAGGATCAATTTAAGGTTGTAGAAAGGGTGATGAAAGGAATATGATACCTCTTCTTGCTTGCTTCATTCTCGTATTTGAGTCGAACCCCCCTCTATATTTCCATATTGCCAAGTCACCTGAAATTGAGCAATCTCCGAGAGAAACAAAGAAACGAACTTACAAATAAAGTTACAACTAATTTTTTTTTATATTTGGTTTTAGGAATGCAAACTGAAAATAAAAATGCAAATTTGAAGAAATAAAATAAATAAAAAGAAGAAATAAAAACATGAATGCAAAGTTTGGAGGTTTTTAAACCTCCCCCAAGCTTAGGCTATTGCCAGGCTTAGTTGTTGCCGTCATTTGGCGGCTGGTGCGGATACTGCTGGTAGTAGTCGGGGAAGTGGATCATGAAGTGACTGAAGTTGTTAGTCAAAGTACTCACATCTTCATTCACTCCTTGAAGAGTGTGGTCGATCTCCCCAACACGCTGGTTTAGCTGCTAGAATTCCTGATAGGGGATGTAGTTGTACCCCTGCCGTGGCTAGTTGGGCCACTGGTCCCAAGCTCCCCTTTCTTCATCTTCCTCCTCATCAGGCTAAAGTTCAGCCATGATCTGCATCACTTGGTCCTTGGTGAGGACCCAAGTGTCCTTCTCCATAATTGAGAAGGCTTTGGGACAAGGCAACAGAACCTGCTCACCTTGTGCATCATCAAATAACTAAATTGATAGGCTCGAAGCCAGTGATTATCTTGGTAAACACCAAGCTTGGAACTGTCAACAGATTGCATAAAAGGTAGTATAATATTTAATGCATGGGCAAGGTGGGTTACCAATCCACCAATGCGAATATCACCTTTGGTCTTGTTGCTTTGGTGGTGAAAGTGCTGGATGAGTAGAGCTGCAGGATTGGTGCTTTGCGGCAGAGTAGGAAAGAGAGCCTTGGTCATCATTGCCATGTCCGCATTGGCCATGGAACCAGTGTCACCTCTTCCTAGTAGTGTGTTTGCGAGGAACAAGGCATAGTAATGGATAGGGAGTTTCAACCACTAGATCAATGTGAGAGTTTCAACCATGGAAATCTGAAAATAAAGCATGGATAGGGAGGGAAACATACCGATTTGTTGATTCCCCCACTCATACGAATGAAATCCATGAAGAATCAAGTGTTCTAGGTGGATTTTGAGAGGTTTGGAGAGAGAATATGAGAAAAATAATGAGGAGGGATGAAAGACCTAGCCGCCCCGGTGCGATTTTGTGGTCGCACCAAACTATATGGCTGGGTGATGTTGTTCAGCCCATATAGTTGCGGCATCGCCGCCAACTAGGGTTTCTTTACACGGAAAATAGCTATATAGACGCAACTATATGGCCAGATCGCAATGATCCCGCCATATAGTTGGTCGTCAAACCGTCTGTCCCTCGAGATAAATTTCTAAAACTAGCATCGATATCGATATGACTGGAACTCTACGTCTGGAATTTTTATTCCCGCCGTATAGTTGGTCGTTCAACTCTCAATAAGTTTGGGATAAATTTCTAAGAGAGGCATCGATATCTATACGACCGGAGCTATACGGCCAGAATTTTTATTCCCGCCTTATAGTTGGTCTTTAAACTCTCAGTACTTTTTAGAAAATTTTGTATGAAGGCATCGATATCTATAGGACCGGAGCTATACGGCCAGAATTTTTATTCCCGCCGTATAGTTGGTCGTCAAATTCTCTGTGTCTTCGAGGAAAATTTGTTGATGGCAAAGATATCTATACGACCGGAACTATACTGCCGCATAGTTGGTCATTAAGCCATCAGTAGTCATCCAAAAAATTCTATTTCTTTGAGAATACCTTCTTATCCCAAAACTTAGCGAAATACCTTAATTTTGACAGAAAATTGATAGTGGAAACTGTCGACCAACATTAGCGTATTAAGAGAAAAATTTTAGCTTCTTTAGATGAAAAACTCAAACTTTAATTTTTATTCTTATTCTCTACTCTTTCAATCTATGTTTCTACCTCTTTTTGACAGCTGCATCTTCGTGGGCGCGCTTCTGCAAGAATGTTTGTAAAAAAGTGGTAGGAACGCGATGAACTTTTTATTCTCTAGTTTATTTTGTTGAAGAGATGGGTTGACTTCCATTAAGCATTTTATTAGGAATGGTTGAGTAAATCAACCTCTTCTCTGTTCTCGAATTCTTACCTTGGGTTTCCCCTTATCAAAGGCACTTGCCACATGAACTCTTTTTGCCGGTGGAATATATCTTTCTCCTACTTCTAGCTTCTTTGGAAAATACCGAATGATTTCAGCATCATAAACATTGAAGATTATCTTTCCCTCAGCACAATCAACTGATTCCCCTGCAGTACTAAGGAAAGGTCTTCCAAGTATTATGGATAATTTCTCATCTTCAGGCATCTCAAGAATGATAAAATCAGTGGGAATAACATGCTCATCTATTCTAAGTAGAACATCCTCAATGATACCAACGGGTTGTTTAGTGGAATTGTCAGCCAGCTGTAAAGTGATTGTAGTAGGAGAATTCTCCCCTAATCCTAACCTTTTATAGAGGGAGTATGGAATTACACTAACTCCAGCTCCTAGATCACACAAGGCATTGTGAATATGAGTTTTACCTATTGAGCATGAAATAGTTGGTATTCCGGAATCTCCAGACTTAGACAATAGCTTCCCATTAGAAAGATAACTAGTTACCATGGCAACAGTTTCAGTTATTTATTTCTTTCTACTAAGAATATCACGGAGGAACTTAGAATAGGTAGCAAATTTTATTGCATCCGCAAAAAGAATTTCCAGACGAAGGTCACTAAGTGCCTTGTAAAATAATTATAAATTACATGATCTGGTGCTTTGTTTTTTAGATCTTGGTAAGGAAGCTTTTTCTCACCTGACTTATTCTTGTATTTTACCTTTTGTGGGGGGTCAGGCTCTTTTGTTGCATTCTTTTGTTGTTGCTTATTACTTTTCTTCTTTTCTACTACAACAACTTCATCTTCCTTGCTTATCTCTTTTTCTTCTCTTGGATCAACTGTCTCTGCATCCGAGTCATAATGGTCATCGTGTGCATCATTTTGGTCCTCCTTGGTTTGATCTTGTGTTTTAGTTTCATCTTGAGGATCCACCAATGTATCATCTTCTTGGCTTGCTTCGAGCAAGGCTTTTTCCTTTTGCTCTTTTTCCGCTTCATATTTTGGTGGTCCTAATGGTCATGTATCAACTGCACCTCTTCTTGTGACAACATTATTAGAAACAGGAATATCTTTATCATCTCAAAGAAAAATTTGATAACCAGATGCTATTTGTGCACACGGGATTTCAATCATACTAAGATATTTGTGAAATAATTTTATTTCTTGGCCAATCTCATCATAATTTTCTATGAGTTCCGCCAAAATATTTTTGTGTTTTGGAAAGTGCTTATGCAAGTTATTATGAGATTTTACTTGTCGGTGTTTTAATTCTTGAAAAACTTTTCTAGTGTCATCTTCTTTAGGTAAAACTTGTAACAAATCTACTTTGTTTTCCTTAACAAGTTTAGAAGATATACTTTTTTATTTGATTGTTTTGCGTACTTCAGGCATACGATTAGGAGTTATCCGAAGTATCCCTTTTTCCAGCTTAGTGCCAAAATCAGGATTATATAAAGAATCATTCTTAGCCCTAGTAGACATCAATTCCAAACATTCTTTAATAGTTAAAGTATTTATATATCCTCCTGCTAAGAAGTCAAGCAATTCTCTACATTGAGTATTAACACCATGGTAAAATAAATGGCAAATAGTTGATTCAGAATAGCCATGATTAGGAATACAATTGATCATTCCAAAGAATCTTTCCCAATCTTGTGGGTAGTTTTCTCCCATGTTCTGACTAAAGCTGCATTTATCCTTTCTTAGTTCAGTTACCTTTTTAAAAGGATTAAACCTGTTTATGAATTTAACAAGGCAGTGTTCCCAACATTTAATGTAATGGCGAGGGAGAGAATATAACCATTCTAGAGCTTTACCTTTAAGAGACCATCGAAATAATTTTAGACGAGAGAAATCTCTTGGCAAACCTTTTGGTCCAAGCGATGTTATCACATTGTCGAACTCTCTAATATGTCTTCCTGGGTCTTCATCTTCCCTTCAACTGAAAGCTTTTTCCTGCAAAATTTTAATAATTCCACCATCAAATCGATATTCTCTAACTCCAGGATTAGGGAATTCTATTGGTTGTATAAGAAATTCAGAACTTGGAGCACTGTATTTTCTGAGAGTTTTCTCAGGTTTCAGGGGAGTTGTCCTGTAAATAGACATGATTTCCATAATATCACTTAGGTTTTCAACTTCAACTTTAATCGGTCTTAAAAGTTTTTCAATAATTTCTTCGCGCCTTTGTAGCACCCTGGTAAAACCACTACTAGAAAATCGCTGTGTTTTTGTTTTGTGCATCATCATGACCGCATGCTCATGTCATCATGCCACATTGCATTTGAGCATCGTCATGTCATCATGCATTTGTTGCCCAAAACTATTTTCCAAAAGCCTATCTGTGTTTTCTAAATACCCCCTCTGTATTTCAAATGTAAAACCTGGTCTCTTCCGGATCTTTTATTTGCTAAACTATTTACGAAAAGAATATTTAAAACAAAATAATTAAACACAAACATATTTTATAAAATCTCGGGGAGGCAGTCCAGCCGATTAGACTAGAGGTCTAACCGGGCCAGCTACCTACAATCCCGACCCGGCCCAAAACCACCTACCCCTTTAGACCAAACCCTACCTAACCCTCATCCTATCTACTGCCTTGCCGTCGCCACTCCTTGCCGCTAACACACACATCAATGTTTACCTACACGCACCCGCGTGTAGCACACCACACGAAGGTGCACCGCACGCTAACAGCCCACACCCCGCAAGAAACTGCCACCACACGTCTCTCTTGCCGACGCGTCCGCACACGCGGGTCCCAACCTCCTCTCTCTCTCGCGAATCCCACCAACCCCGCCACCCCTGCCAAGCGCCGCCGTCGCTTTGGCCTCAATCACCCACGATCCCGGTGCCACACCCTCCTCTCTCCATCTAGCGTCTCCACCGGGCCTTCCCCCGCCATGGCGCCGCCCGTCCCGCTGACGATATCCTCTACCACCACCTTCCCTCTCCGCCGTCCGTCGTCGAGCCCTGCGTCAAGCCCCTCCCCTGCAAGCTCCGGTCCCTACTGCCGCCAGCGGTGCTGTGGGCAAGCACAAGCAACCCCGCGCCGCAGGTCTCCCCGCTGATCTCCTCCACCGTGCGCCGCCGCCTCTGCTTCGACCAGGGCACCATTTGTGTGCCCTCTCCCTCGAGCTTCCCAGCTCCCCGTCGCCTCCCTCTCAGGCACGAGGCGCCACCTCCGTACCGCGCACTCAGGCCGTCAGCGTCGGCCGCCTCCCCGTTGCCTCTTCCACTACTACGCGCGCGAATGCGCCCTGTGGCCTCTTCGTCAGTGTCGCCATGTCCCCTGTCCTCCAGACGCCTGCTGGCTCGTGGTTGATGTAGAGATCATTGGGAACAACAAGAGGAAGGTATAATGAGCACAACAGCAAGTTTTCCCTCAGTTATGAGACCAAGGTTTAATTGAACCAGTAGGAGCAAGGAAACACCCCAAAGGTGTTACTAGCTGAGCTTTGGCAGGGCGCACTACCGGTGCTAGTAGCAACGTGGAGACCTGCACAACACAACCACAGAACTTTGTCCCCAACTTGCGATGAGGTTGTCAATCTCACCGTGTTTTGCGGAAAACAAAGGATTAAACGTATCGAATGGAAAGAAGTAAAAGTTTGCAGAAAGTAAACACAAAGCAGTAAAAGATTGTAGATTGTATGTAAAGTAAAGGACCGGGATCCATAGTTCACTAGAGGTGGCTCTCCTTAGATAGATAACATGCTGGGTGAACAAATTACAACGGGGCAATTAACAAACACCAAGAAAGCAATACATGCATATACTAATCATCTTGACTCCTCTGAGACTTGATTGGGCATTACAACATAATACATAGACCGCCATCCAACTTCATCTATGACTAATAATCCACCTTCAAGTTATCATCCGATCCCCCTCCAGTATTAAGTTGCAAGCAACAGATTATTGCTTTACGAACTGCGTGTAACGTAAACAATACAATTGTTCTATGAACAAAGGATCGTTGTTTTCTCCCTAGTAGCAACAACACATCTAGTACCTTAGAGATTTCTGTCACTTCCCCAGATTACCAGAGGCATGAACCCACTATCGAGCATAAATACTAACTCTTGGAGTTGCTAGCATCTACTTGGCCAAGATAGCTACTAACAGCGGAAATCATGCAAGATCTCAAATAACAAAGACATGATAGAATCAATAATCAATCTGAAATAGCATCTCAATATCCATCGGATCCCCTTAAACACAACATGCATGGATTACAAATAGATGATCTTGATCATGAACGGAGCTCACAAGATCTAAACATGAAAGCACAAAGGAGGAGAAACCAGCCATCTAGCTACTACATGGATCCGTAGTCCAAGGATGAACTACTCACGCATCACACCGGAGGCTTGCATGGTGATGAAGAAGGCCTCCAGGGTGAATTCGTCTCTCCGGCAGGGTGCCGGGAAGAGCTTAAGATCCCTCCCAATCTAGGGATGGAGATGACGGCGGCTATAGACTCTTTCGTGGATTTTTGATCAGGTACTTAGGGTTTTCATCCCGAGGGCAACTTATAGGCGGAAGGAGAGGCCGAGGGGGTGCCGGGAGCCACCACACCACCCCCTGGCGCGAGCCAGGCTTGGCCGCGCGTCCAGGTGGTGTGGCCGGCCCCTGGCCCCTCTCTGTCTCCTATTCTGGCACTTGATCCCTTCCGGAAAAATAGGCACTTTGGCTTTTGTCCCGTCCAATTCCGAGAATATTCATTTTCTGACTTTTCTGGAACCAAAAACAGCAGAAAACAAGCAGCTGGCACTGTGCCTCTTGTTAATAGGTTAGTCCATGAAATCATATGAAAAGTACTCCAAAGTTGGAACAAAACACAAGAAAGTGGATAAAATCAAGCATGGAACATCGAAAATTATAGATACATTTGCAATGTATCAACATCCCCAAGCTTAACTCCTGCTCGTCCTCGAGTAGGTAAGTGATAAAAAGAAATAATTTTTGAGGTGACATGCACCATCAAAGACTTGACCATAGTATTTGCAAAACATTCAAAGCTGGGATCATAGTACTTTAATCATAACATGAAAGACAAAGTTCTAGCAATAAGCAAAGAAACTATGATGCAACATGAAAAGGCACAAACAAAAGATTCATGAATAACAATGCTTTGCAAGACGTTTGTTTGTTTCACATAAAGAAAACATAGCATAATAGTATTCAACTTGTCCCTCAATAGAGTAGAAAATATAAATGCATAGGACACCTTCAAAGTTCATAAGAGTGACTAGATACAATAGTTTCAAACAAGAAATAACAAGTTATGCATCAATCAACTAGTCTTGGGACAATGCACATAGAACTAAGAATGGCCACTATGCTCTCAAAGTAGGTGCATAAAGATAGAAGGTGGAGACTCAATATAATGGTGGAAGAAAGGCCTTTTGTAAAAGGAAGTAGGGATTCAAGTCTCATAAAGAGCTTCCAAAAATTATGATACTTAAAGCTTTCAGCTCTCATTGCCCCTATCATAAGCATCTTGAAGTGATTAAGGTTAAAGTGAACAAACTATGGTGTACATGCTTGACGAAGTATAAGTCAGAAATCTCATGTCCCTTGTATACGAGGGTCACTCCTCATGCTACTCAAGTTTAGTCACCGGTAAGTTCTTGTCATTGTAAGTACATGTGTATCATTGAGAACCGCCAACGGGGTACCCTTGCCCGATGATATAGAAGAATCCCCATATCAAAGGGACAAGGCAAGCAGACAACGAGCATCTCAGCATTCTTCTTATTTACCATGGGAATATGGTGCTTTTTTCTCTCTTTCCTCTTTTCATAGTATCTCTTTTTTTCTTTTCTCTTTTTTCTCAATATAGGACTCTTTTTTTATAAGAAGAATGCTTCATAGACAGCTCATTATGGTTACGCTGCAGGTTTCCACCATGTCAGCATGGATTAGACCAGCGGCCCAGGCGTTTCTCTAACACATATACATAACTCCATGGACTTACAAGCTCCCCTTTCATTTCACACCGACGACATCCATATACAAAAGAGCATGATATCAACTAGGTACAAGTACCAAGTGCAATGTTGAAAGCGTTCCCCATGAAAGCATGGTTCTTCTAATTCCCAACAAATAAGTGCAAGCATATACAACATAGAAGACACAATGGTTCAAGTTTATTAAGGGCAAGTAAAGTAAGGTGTGCCATCAAGTTCGTGATAGCTTTAATCACTAGTTTTCTCATAACAAGTAGAAGGTAAACAAAAGCATGAATATACTTGGAATAGCATAAGCTAGTAGGTAGGTATGGTGGACTCTTTGGAATAACTTGGTTTAGGGAGTTGGATGCATGAGTGGAACTCATACTTGGTGGTGGAGGCTAGCAAAAGACTGGGAGCGGCAAACTAAGAGAGCAATAATGGCCATAATCATGCAGAGCGACAAAACATCATTGATCAAAGCATAAAGTGATACTACAAGTTGAAAACTGAAGGATCATAAAGGCTATGGTGACTTGAGATAGTCATAACATGGTGTGAGCATGTTCCAAGTCAACCCAAATAAAGCATCAAAGGAGAATACCACTATACTATGCTTTAATATGCTAAAACAACGCATGATTCATCCAAGGCACATTAAGAAATCTCAAATGTTTATAACAAGTCATGCTACATCAAAGAATACTAAGCATAAAGCCAAAACAATATCAAGCATGGCAAGACTAAGCATATGCCACAGTCAAAAACGAGCTCTTTGTACCACATAAGCATAAACTTTCCTACTCTTTTCCAAACCAAACCAAACTATTTGCAAACCAAAGTGTGAAAAAGGGGGTCCAACCAACTTATTCAGAAAACTAAGCAAACCAAAGCAAATCAAAACCAAAACAAAAACGAAAACGAAAAAGAAGACGCTCCAAGAAAAACAGAATTGTGCATGAAACAATAAAAATAAAGCGTTTGGAAGAAACCTGGGATTTTATTGATGAAGAAGGGGATGCCTTGGGCATCCCCAAGCTTTGATGCTTGTACTTCTTGGATATTTCTTGGGGTGACACGCGTGGAATCCCCAAGCTTGAGCTTTAGTCCATCCTTCATCTCATTACTCATTCCTTCCATACACCTGAAATTTTTCCTTCATACTAAACTTCACACAATCTCATTAGCAACATTAGTGCACTTAAGATAAATAAGTCTTAAGGTTCAGTTCTAACACCAAATAAACTTCCATTAGAACACTAGATACTGTAGCACTTCCCTCAAAAAGCTCAATTCCCTAAAAGAACTCAAGAAGGAACCAACAAGAAGCAAATGCAGAAAATGGCAGAAATCTGTCAAAACAGACCAGCAGGTAAAGACGAAATTTTTAGAAGACCGTATGTTGCTTAAATCAAAAAGTGTTCAACTAAAAAAAGTTATATAACAACCTGGGGCCGAAGCACAAATAATTACAGCTCAATCCGACGTACAGAGATCTCTCAGGAATTTTTACGGTGAAGCACAGAAATCTGTTTCGGGACAGCAACTTTCCCAATCATTACTTCACTCTCATTAGAGGTTACTCTTGCCACAGAAAGAAAATAAAAAGGATAAGGAGAGGTTATTACAGAGGTAATAACTTCCAAGACTCATCTAAAACTCTTGGGTTATCTCCCAACAAGTACTTTTCTTTAACGCCTTTAAGTTAGGCATGAAAATTTGAGAAGATGCTTTTATAGGAAATATGAATTGAAGTAAAAGAGAGCATCAAGAAGCAAATTCAAAACACATTTAAGTCTAACCCACTTCCTATGCATAGGAATCTTGTGTGCAAATAAATGCACAAAGAACAAAGTGACAGGCATAGGAAGATAAAACAAAAGTAACTTCAAAACTTTCAGCACATAGAGAGGTGTTTCATTACCATAAAAACTTCTACAACCATATTTTCCTCTCTCATAATAATTTTTAGTAGCCTCATGAATAAACTAAACAATATAACTATCACATAAGGCATGATTTTCATGATCTACAAGCACTAGAGCTTTATTATAAACATTTTCAAAAGAATCCTCGGGAACATAACATTCACCCTCCTTTGATAAGCATGGGGGACAATCAAATAATGTAAGGGATAAAGAGTTACTCTCATTAGAAGGTAGGCATGGGTAGATCCATTCTTCCTCCTTTTTTCCATCAGTCTCCTCCTCTTTTTCATCTAATGAGCTTTCAGGTTCAGCAATTTCTTCTTCCATGGAGGTTCTAGCAGGCGATGGTTCATCTATTACCTTAGCAGTCATAAAATTGTTCCCAAATAGGAAACTGAGTGAGCTATCCATCATGAAATAGTGATTGGAGCAGAGCTAGTCATAAAGGCAACTTAAGAAAGGAACTAATTTTATTTGTGTTTTTGAAGAACAAAACAAGCAAACTAAGCAAAACGAAACTAAGCAAAACAAAAAAACAAAGTAAAGAGATTGGTTATGAGGGACTCCCCTTGTGAAGATGTCCTTGACTCCCCGGCAACAGCGCCAGAAAAATCTTTGCTGGCTCGTGGTTGATGTAGAGCTCGTTGGGAACCTCAAGAGGAAGGTATGATGAGCACAGCAGCAAGTTTTCCCTCATTTATGAGACCAAGGTTTAATCGAACCAGTAGGAGCAAGGAAACACCCCAAAGGTGTTACTAGCTGAGCTTTGGCAGGGCGCACTACCGGTGCTAGTAGCAACATGGAGACCTGCACAACACAACCACAGAACTTTGTCCCCAACTTGCGATGAGGTTGTCAATCTCACCGTGTTTTGCGGAAAACAAAGGATTAAACATATCGAATGGAAAGAAGTAAAAGTTTGCAGAAAGTAAACACAAAGCAGTAAAAGATTGTAGATTGTATGTAAAGTAAAAGACCGGGATCCATAGTTCACTAGAGGTGGCTCTCCTTAGATAGATAACATGCTGGGTGAACAAATTACAGCGGGGCAATTGACAAACACCGAGAAAGCAATACATGCATATACTAATCATTTTGACTCCTCTGAGACTTGATTGGGCATTACAACATAATACATAGACCGCCATCCAACTGCATCTATGACTAATAATCCACCTTCAGGTTATCATCCGAACCCCCTCCAGTATTAAGTTACAAGCAACAGATTATTGCTTTACGAACTGCGTGTAAAGTAAACAATACAATTGTCTATGAACAAAGGATCATTGTTTTCTCCCTAGTAGCAACATCACATCTAGTACCTTAGAGATTTATGTCACTTCCCAAGATTACCAGAGGCATGAACCCACTATCGAGCATAAATACTAACTCTTGTAGTTGCTAGCATCTACTTGGCCAAGATAGCTACTAACAACGGAAAGCATGCAAGATCTCAAATAACAAAGACATGATAGAATCAATAATCAATCTGAAATAGCATCTCAATATCCATCGGATCCCCGCAAACACAACATGTATGTATTACAAATAGATGATCTTGATCATGAACGGAGCTCACAAGATCTAAACATGAAAGCACAAACAAGGAGAAACCAGCCATCTAGCTACTACATGGATCCGTAGTCCAAGGATGAACTACTCATGCATCACCCCGGAGGCTTGCATGGTGATGAAGAAGGCCTCGTGGTGAATTCCCTCTCCGTGGTGCCGGAAGAGCTTCAGATCCCTCCCGATCTAGGGATGGAGATGACAATGCTCTGAACTCTTTCATGGATTTTTGATCGGGTACTTAGGGTTTTCGTCCCGAGGGCAACTTATAGGCGGAAGGAGAGGCCGAGGGGGTGCCGGGAGCCACCACACCACCCCCTGGCGCGGGTGAGGCTTGGCCGCGCGGCCAGGTGGTGTGGCCGGCCCCTGGCCCCTCTCCGTCTCGTATTCTGGCACTTGATCCCTTCCAGAAAAATAGGCACTTTGGCTTTTGTCCCGTCCAATTCCGAGAATATTCATTTTCTGACTTTCCTAGAACCAAAAACAGCAGAAAACAGGCAGCTGGCACTGTGGCTCTTGTTAATAGGTTAGTCCAAGAAATCATATGAAAACTACTCCAAAGTTGTAACAAAACACAAGAAAGTGGATAAAACCAAGCATGGAACATAAAAAATTATAGATACATTTGCAATGTATCAACGCCGCCCTTCATGAAGGTGGATGTCGACCACGCATCGCATCTAGGTTGCCGCCCTTCACCTAGACCCGGTAGGTACTGCATGCTGTTGCGTTGTTCCGCGTGGTGACCGTCCTTCTCTCAGCTCTGCAAGCCTCACACACATGCCTCTGCTCGGTTCCGTATGCCAGCTAGCTGTTTTTGATAGTTGTGGTGCACCTGGTCACCGTCTTCCGCAGGTCTCAGTAGTGACAATCGAGTGTTGCGGCTGTTGTTGCCTCTGCTTTTCTCCTTCTGCTTGGTCGCTGCCAATTCCAACGCCAAAGAAACAAGACCGCCCGTGGACAAAGACAGATGCAACCAACGAGAAAGACCTGACACCGATCCACGTTCAACACGGACCATCGAAGTCGAATCACCAAGTACTTCAAGATGGAGCTCGAAGGCGACAATGCTGAACTAGGAGCTCTCCATCACGGAACACCAAGACCAAGCCCTGAAGCCCCGATCCCGAGGATCCGAAGACCGGACCCGAACCCCTCCGACCCCCCAAGATCTTCAACCCTAATGGGTGATCCCCTTTTCCGAGCTCTATTTTATAAAATGGAATATAAACTTGTTGCATATTAATTGTCCATTCTCGCATGCATATTGTGGATGTTTGGGGGTATTTAGATGGTTCACCTAAATTAAATATGGAGCGCATAGATGGGTTATTCCTGTTTATTAATGCCTCCATTTAAATTTGTGTAGCGAACCGATGCCATGTTTTGCCTTGTTCATACAACATTTAAACTGTGGGGTAACTAAACAACATGAACCATCGAATTAATTGTCGGGACCCCGGTTCCACTTAATATTGCCTAATTGCATCGCATATTTGCCATGTCATGCACCATACCTACATCATGCCCGATCTTCTGCCGTAGTATTAAATAGTGCATCCCGTGTTTATTTTAGTGAATTGCTTCTTCGCGGATTAGGCCGTTGAGTGGATGCGAGTGTCGACCCTATCTCCAGATGAATCTTCGGCTATGTTTTTTTCAGGCGAGCAATCTCCCCCTTTCTACCTATTTTGCATTTATAGTCTTTACTTCCTCCTGTTGATCTATTGTTATCCGTGTTGCGATGCTTTAGTTTCCGTGCATCCTTTATATTCCTTGCAGCCTCTATATTGCCTTGGACACATCCTATTTCCTGTTGTTTGATAGATAGTCAGCCTTGCGAGTCGTAGTTGCTTGCTCAGGTGCTGCTTCACGTTGTTGTCGCTACACCATTGTTAGAAGGTTGGCACATGTTTAATGGTGGAGATGCTCATGACTTTAAATACAACTTGATTAAAATGCTGGGAATAGTTATAACTAATGCACAGGCATCGGTGGGCAATAGCAAATATTTGGTTTTTAACCGCTCACTTGTGTCCTGTAGACCCCGAGTACTTGATACATGTTCCTTGACTGTCGCACTATCCGCATGTGGGACGATGAGTCTGTTGGGTCCGCAGCATAGAAAACAAAAAAATTCCTATGGTGTGAACTACACGCCAAGATCTATCTACCAGGTACAAAGCAACGGGTGGACATACATCCAACGAGAACTTACCCTCGTAGACAACGAGCTTTGTTAGCGAGTAGGAACTCATTGTTTATGTAGTCGTACACTTGCCGATCTCAAGATCGTGATGAAGTCCAGCAGGTCCGGCTCCAGCACGTCCATCAGATCCAGCTGCAGCACCACCAAGTCCAGCACCGCAAAGCAGCGGTGCATCCGTGATCGCACACACGTCCGGTACCCCGACAACCTCTGTCCCTCGCTCCAGCAAAGCAGCGAAAGCAGTAACTCCTTTCCGGATAAAGCCACCGGGAACATGTATCTCGCTTATCCGAGACCATGGGGGAATAATACTAGAGGGGGAGAGAGATCCTTCACAAGGAGGTGTGTGTGAGAAGTGAGGAGAGGGGGGCCTTTTATAGGAGGAGGGTGGGTGCCCCTCCTTCATGGCCAGTGCATGGAGGAGGTGTCTCTTCACCTCCTCCATTCATGTGGTGGTAACTCCCTCCACATAAATTTGCCCCTTCACATTTTCTTTTAAAGTCTCCACTTTAAATGCATTAAATTTCTCCAAATTTAATGCTCTCTCATTTAATAAAACTCTTTTATTATTTTTATTCAGAATTTCGTTAATTACTTTAATTAACAAACATTCACATAAAACCCCCTGCAACATTTCAATATTACATGCAGAACCAATTTCATCTATTTCACCCGAAACAGTTTCGGTGTCTATTGAAATAATTCCAGCGCTTTCTTAAATCTTTATCTGAAAAATATTTTCTCCAAATGGTGTCGGTATCCCTTAAGTGTGTCACCCTACGGTTCGCGAATAATGCAGACATGATCGAGACCCCTCTCCGATCAATAATCAGCAGCGGGACCTGGAGACCCATACTGACTCCTACACATTCAACAATGACTTCTGTGATTATGGGAACCTTTAACGCTAGTAACTAAATTCCTTTGTCCCGCGATATATTACATGTCCGAGATTTGATCATCGGTATCTCCATACCTACTTTGATCTCGTTACCGACATGCACTCTTTTCTCGTTCCCATGATATAACATTCTAGTGATCACATCACTTGCTTGCAAGCTATTTCAATGTGATATCACCGAGAGGGCCCAGAGTATATATATCTGTCATCGGGATGGACAAATCCCACTCTTGATCCATGAGCCTCAACATAACACCTTTCATAGTACTGAACCCACCTTTATAGTCACCCTGTTACGGTGTGACGTTTGATGTTATCAAGATACTCTTCCAGTGTTAGCAATTAACATGATCTCATGGTCTAAGGATAAAGATTACTTCGTATGATATTATAGCAATATAAACATAATGACTTTGATCGTAATGCTATACTTCGGATGAATGTTCATCACATCATTCCACCAATGGTGTGACCTTGTTATTAACAACATCCAATGTCCATGATCAGGAAACCTTGATCATATTGTTAATCAACAAGCTAGTCTATAAGAGAGGCATAACTAGGAACCCTTTTTGTTTATTAAACACACATGTATTGATGTTTCCGATCAATACAATTATAGCATGCAAAATAAACATTTATCATAAACATGGATTAAGATAATAACCACTTTATTATTGCCTCTCGGGCATATTCCCTTCAGTCTCCCACTTGCACTAGAGTCAATAATCTAGTTTGAAAAACTTTGCGTATTGAACACCTATGGCTTTCTGGTGTTGCATATATGCGATTGCTAGTGGTTAACATAATCTCCGGATCTGACATTTTCAGGTCCGTGTGTATTTGCATGTCTTTGCGTCTCTACGCATCACTCATTCTCAAATGAGATGACATTGTATAAATTTGGTCCTTTGGTGAGACCTTTAGTTCGTTCGGGTTAAAATATGTTGATATTATTGTCACACAATATATCTTCATAGTATTAGCCCACTTTGAACCACACCTAGTTTGATAACAAACTACTTAGCACAAATGCCCTCCTTTGCTGCTAGTATAGCAGTTACATACTTAGCCTTTTATTGTAGTATCCGTCACAATGTCTCAACTTTGGAACTCATCCAAATCCATCATGAAACATCCTTTCCATTACATTGTGCCACCCATAGTCTAAATTGAGATAAATTTAATTTGTATCTTGTGACAAAACTAGTATCAATGTAACACTTTATAATGAACTACCTTTAATTATTTGTCACGTATACATGATATATTTTTAGTTCTTCCAAAGCTCATAAGAATATCTTTACTATCGTCCAATGATCATCTTATGAATCATTCTGGTATGTGCTCATAACATTTAGAGCATAGGACATTCTGGATATATACATATCATGGTATAATCGATCAAAATCTTCATGTGATTTTACTCACCAAGTGTTGAAACACTTGAATTTTGATACAATCCTTTCCATGCGGCAAGAACCTTTCTTGGTGTTTCCATATTGAACCCTTTCAATATCTCATATATGTATGTCTGGCACAACCATATTAGCGCCTTAATCTATCCATATAGATATTGATGCCTAATATTCCGGGTTTGCCCAAGTCTTTCATCGAAATCTTATTTTAATGAAATTGTTAACTTGTGTCAATACACGATACATCATTTCCAATCAACAATATGTCCTCTACATAATTTATTAGAAATATGTCTCAGCGCTCCCACTTAATTTCTTGCAAATGCAAGCATCTTCATCATCTCCGATGAATTTAAACTCTTTTAACAGTTTCATCATGGTGAAGATTCCAACTCCGCTATGCTTACTTCAACTATTGAAGTTTACATGCCCTTTTAGCACCCTTTGAATTAACAAAACCCTTCGGACCATGTCATGTACATGTCCTAGGTTACCGTTCTATTAGAAGAACCTTGTTTTGTTTATTCAACTACCATATACCAAATTATATGTAGTGGTTGCTACATTAATCCGTCAATACTATATATCGCTATGAAAGATCAAATCTTGTTATAGTCAACTCCTTGAACATTGTCATAAACTTCTTTCTGACATGTCCACTATTTCATAGATGTTAAACATCCATGTCTTATTTCTTTATAGATCCAAACATGACCGATAGGCTTCACGCCTTTCCGGAGGGTCTTCCAAGTTCAGAAACTTGTTTTCTCGTGTATGGATACTATCACGGATTCTATGACTTCTAGTCATTTTATGGAGTCAGGGCCCATCATCGCTTCTTTGCATGTAGTCGGTTCATCATTGTCAAAACAATAACGACTTGCTTATCAAATCTTACTATTTGATTCCTACTGACCCACACGGTTCTATAGGAACTCTAATCTCCGAGATCACACCTTTTGTAATCACGAGAGCCATGAGGATTGTGGCCGCCACCAGGACACTTTCCGGTGCTGCGCTACTTAGCACATATAGCTAAGGTTCAACAACCTTATCAAAGTTCTATTGTCCTCCCACTTAACTTTTCACGAAAAATTCCTTCTCAAGAAACTTGACGTTCCAAGTAACAAACTCTTTTGTCCTCGGTGTTATGGAGAAATTCCCAACAAATTCTTTGGGATAACCTACAAAGACGTGCTTATCCGACTTTGGTTGTAAACATTTTACTTATGCAGAGCATTCCAAAATTTAAGAAAAGACAATTCGGGTTTTATCCCAAACCATAACTTATATGGTGTCATTTCAACGGATCACGATGGTACTCTTTTCAGTGTAAAAGCGGTAGTCTCTAAAGCTTCAATCCTTAAAACATAATGGCAGTTTTATAAATGACACCCTTGATCTTACCATGTCAAACATGGTTTGATTTTATCTCTCGAATATGGTTTATCGGGAAACACAAATCATGGAACAATTCCTCAAGTCTTAGGTGTTTTTGCTAAACATGTAACTCAAATATCTTCCTTTATGATCGAATCATAAACTCTTTATTTTCTTGTTACAATGATTTTCCACCTCATCTTGAAAGTCTTTGAACAATTTTCAAATGTTTCATACTTCTTCCTTGTTAAGTAAATATACAGATATATTCACTCAAATTTTCGGAGAAAGCATATGAAGCAAAAAGATCCATCGCATATGGCTACACATAATGGACTATGCACATCAGCATGCACAATTTCCAATAAGCTAGTCATCCGTTCCTCTCTGGCCTATGAATGGAGTTTCAATTATCTCGAGGAAAGTCTCACATGCGTCAATTGATCAAAATCAAGGACTCCAAAATTCCATCAACATGGAGTTTCTTCATGTTTTCTTTACAAAATCAAGGAAACCTTGATCATCTTGTTAATCAACAAGCTAGTCTATAAGAGAGGCATAACTAGGAACTCTTTTTGTTTATTAAACACACATGTATTGATGTTTCCGATCAATACAATTATAGCATGCAAAATAAACATTTATCATAAACATGGAATAAGATAATAACCACTTTATTATTGCCTCTTGGGCATATTCCCTTCAGAATCCCCTTAGCCAGAGCTTGATTCATTTCTTATTTCTTGGGGCCACAAACTAGTTTGTGTCTTTATTACTATCATGTACTTATGCCATGCTTTACTGCTTTATTTACGATTGTGTGTGGAGCACCTGTACTATTTTGGATCATGACACGTTTTCGCTGTATCGACAAGCCCAGTCACACTTTCGGGTTCCAAGTCGTTTACCGCCGTCTACACAAACCCTGGGTCCGTCTCGGAGCCGGCCAACTTCGTCGCGGGTTGCTTAGTGGGGTGGCCCCCTGAAATCTTTTATGAATCTTGTGATTGCTTTGTCGTGAAAGCCTTGTTGGGTTTTGATTTAGTTTTTCCGAGGTTGATCATGTGTGTGTTGCTATTTATGCACCCCTGCATGGTAAATCTTTTTGAAAGCCGTGTCCGCGGTTATGGACGACTTGGAGCGCAGTATCTCGATCATAGACAACTATAACTAAAGTAGTGCTATAAATTTGACTATGGAATGACTAGTAATCAGCTACACTATAATGGAATGAGTAAATAAAAGTGCCAACAACTGCTGGATTTGGGATATCTCCGGCTAATTGTATCTGACTAGTAAGTATTGCAACTATAACAGAATGGTTAACTAAAACTGCCCACTGCTATGAGATAAAGATGACTCATGCTATCTATATCTGACTAGTAAGTGCTGCAACTATAATGGAATGAATAAAACTGCCAACTATGTGAGTTCCTCGGTTTGACTTCCTCGGTTGGTGTCGAGGGGGAATACCAGGATGGGTATGATTGGTGTTAGTATAAGTTTGGTTCCGAATAGGTCTTTCTTATCTCTCTCTAATAGCCGACAGTTTATCGAGTCTCTATAGGTTGTTTAGTGCATGCTTCACTGCCGCTTCAGTCCACCATACCTATGTAGGCGAAAGCCACCGAATTCTAGCCTCGCCGTGTACTGGCCTTAGTACTAACGCTCCTCTTTTTCCTTTGCCCTTTGTCGTTAGCAGGGCTACCCTTTCGGCTTGGCCTGGGCAGGGTTATGGACGCCATTGGTTATTCTTCAGGGTCTTAGCCCCATTTTCATCTTATCCGTACTCGGATGTTGTATCGTTTCAAGGTGATTTGGATCTTTGTATTGTATATCGGTATTTTTGACTCATGGAGTCGTTGTTGTATATATATATATATGTTTCTGTGGGTTCCATCATGGACTATCGTGTAATGTTATTACTTCGTTTTCCACCAGCACGCAAGTGCGTGGTGGGCATCTTTGAATCGTTTCTATGCGGGTTTGGCGGGAATCGCTAAAACTTGCATAGGGCCGATTTGAGGGCGTTATAGCCTTTGAGCAGGCACGCGCTCAATATAATCCGGTAGATAGGTCCTACCAGAGCCTGTAAACCCTTTGTCTCCTAAGGAGAACATTCTGTAGTAGCAACACCTGAAATTTCAAAAGACAAACACTTAGCGCTTTGGTCCCCGACAACAGCGCTAGAAAATAGCTTGATGTATGCAAGTGCATAGATCGTTTGTAGCTAGTTTCGAAGTATAGATATCGATCCCATAGGGAGCCCAAAGGTATGTGTTTATGGGTGAAGTCTCTGTCACACCCAAAGTTGTCACAGGTCTTCGAGTGAATTGACTGCAAGTGTTGAAATAAGAATGGGTTTTTTATTAAATGAGAAGTATTTAAAAAGAATAAAATGTAAACGTCAGAAATATAAAACATAAAAGTAAAGAACGACTTAGTTGTTTGTTGTTTTCTGCAGATGGCAAAGAAGGCATTGGGAGATTCAGTTCATGGTGATAGTGACTGTGCCAGGTGGATGAATGATAAATGTAACAATTATAATCTTATAAATATATGTGTAGGCGAGCAACCCATAATTAGCCGGAACTCCTCTTGGTAGATTTCATCCCAACTTCAATAATCCTACTAGCCTGTTACCAAAACCATGATCAGACAATAGACGATTAAGACCCTTCAGGTCGCTTAGCGATTGAGCTCCTTGGATCAGACTAATGCAATAAGCACAGCGGCTTCTCATTATCCCCGAGTCTACTAGTTTTCCACTGATATCCCCGTGTCACCTAGGGGTCGCCGGTCTGCTAGAGAACAAGATCTTATCTATGTAGAACAAAGCATCATGTTGTCTAGGCCCTAAATTGGACAACAAGCATTAGGCATCCCATAGATAGTCAAGCACACATATTATAGTAATTAGAATCAATCACAAACTAATGGAAAATATATGAAGGCCCATCACATCTCACCAATCCCCTGCATCTCCCACGCCTAAGGGACTTACTCACACATGAGAGAAGAACGGATCATCGATATAATTAAATAAAGGGAATTCGTATTTATGTTACCCTGAAGATCCACAAGAAAAATCGAAAAATATCCAACACAATTCAAGATGGGAAGAAACAATCTCAAACCCTAGTCTTGTAAGGTGAAGATCCCTCTCTCTCTAGTACAAGTAGTGGCTATGGGGGTGTATTGGCTAGGAGGTCGAAGATCGTGGAGCGAGATGAAGAACGTATCCCCCTTCTTCTCCGAATCTCCTCTTTCTCCTTTTTGGATGATATGGCGGCTGCTGTGTTGTGTTTTCCCTCTCGGTCCCTTCATGGAAATTGTCCCTTTTGACAAGATAGAGGCAGCGGAAACTATATGGCTGGAACTATATGGCCGGAGAAATATTCCTACCGTATAGTTGCTTGTTAAATCCTCTGTATTCCCCCCTCGAGTGCTTCCAAAGAGAGACTTGGTTGTTTTCTCCAGAATATTGTGTTTCTCTAGTTAAAACCTTCATTTGACATTCAGAACCTGAAACACACGTTAAAAACTAAGTTTTCTTTGCTACCGAAGTATTAGTGTTAGGTAAAGCTAGAAAACAATCAAATCCGGGAGAAAAGCATCAATAAAAGCCATAAAAATGTGTCGTATCTCACAGCTAGCAGTAGCTTCCACATTGCATGTTGCACCAGTGTGTGACAGAAGTTGCATCACATAATCCACTTGAGTATGTGTGTGTGGTCATCATGCATGGTTTTGTATAAGAACACATGCAAATGTGGTCATGTGGTCAATGACTCTAGTGGATATATATAGATCAATGTGGTTTAGGAAAAGAACACATCATATATACAATGACTCTAGGGGATCCTTGTGTCAAATTATGGTCACAAAGACCAAAAACACACATATATAGCTAGGAAATCTCAGCTTCCAGATTGCACATGTTGCACCAGTGTGATAGAAGTTAAGTTGCATCACAGAATCCAGTACTGGAGTTTGTGTGGTCATGTAGATATCAATGTGGTATTATTAGAAAAGAACACATGCAATGTGGTCATCATGTGGATCTATCAACAATGACTCTGGTTGCCATATCAATAATGTGGGTTAGGAAAAGAACACATCATTGCAAAATGTGACTCTAGGAGAGATCCATGGTTGTCATAGAGACCAAAAACACATAGGAATTAATTAATAAAGGAGCTTCCACATTGCATGCATGGTTGCACCAGTGTGAGACAAGTTGTGCATCATCATAGAATCCACTTGAGTATATGCATCTGTGTGGTCATGTAGAGATATATATCATTCTGGTATTGGAAAAGAACAGTGTACATATTTGCAATGTGTGGCCACATGTGATGGATCAGTGACTCTAGTGGATATATATCAGTTTGTACTGGTGGTTTAGGAAATAAGAACACACATCATGCAATGTCTCTAGGGGATCCATGTGTCAAATTAAACCATGCATGGTCACAGAGACCAAAAACACATATAGCTAGAAAGCAACATATTATTGCATGTTGCACCAGTGTGACAGAAGTTGCATCTCACAGAATCCACTAGAGTATCTATGTGGGTCATGCATGTAGATATCATGTGGTTTTGGAAAAGAGCACATGAAATGTAGTCATGTGGAGATCTAGTGATATCAATGTGGTTTTTAGGAAGATAACACATACATGCAATTAATGAATGACTCTAGCTAGCAGTTAGGGGATCCATGCATGTGTGAAACCATGTATGCATATGGTCTCATAGAGACCAGAAAACACATATAGGGAAAATGCAGCTTCCACATATTGCATGTTGTAATAGTGTGTGATATGTGATGTGTGTGTGTATGTGTGTGTGTGTGACAGAAGTTGCATCGCCACTAGTGTGTGTGGTCATGTGTGTAGATATATATATCAATGTGGTTTTGGAAAAGAACACATGCAATGTGGTCATGTGTGGATCAATGACATCTAGCAGTGTGGATATCAATGTGGTTAGGAACATGCAATGACTCTAGGTGTTTCCATGTGTATATACAACCATATGGTCACAGACCAAACACATAGGAAAAGCAGCTTCCACACATTGCATGTTGCACTAGTGTGACATAATTAATTAAGTTGCATCATAGAGTGTGTGTGATCATGCATGTAGATACCAATGTGGTATTATTGAAAAAGAACACACATGCCTTATGGTCATCATGTGGATCTATCAGTGACTCTGGTGGCCATATCAATGTGGGTGAGGAAAGGAACCATATTGTAGCATCCAATTGTCTAACAATTGCAATGCTACTAGCCTAGTCTATATAAATGCTACTTCAAATATGTAATTGTTGCATCATCATTATATCATGCTCATGTCATCATGCCACCTTGCATTTGAGCATCATATAAAACCCTTTTCCATTTGGTTCTTATCTCATATGCATTATTAATTGCATTTGCCTCTTGATATTGTATTTGGTTGTTGATATATTGTTTAATGCCCAAGTTGAGTTGGGGGCATATCTTTTATTAACTCCACCACCTTTTCTTTCACCATCTTATAATTCCACCATCCAACTAAATGTGAGCTTTGCACTTTCTTTGGGTTTTACCTCTAGCTCATGTGGGTTGGGATGGATCCAATTCTTTTCCACATGCTCTGATCCTGGCATCATGATGTTTTCACATTAGTGACATATGAGAGCCACATGGCCACCTTTGCCTGCCTTGTGAGTGGGACCTTTTCTCCTAGCTTCCATATGGATTATTATGGAATTATGCTCATGTTGGGATATTTTTGGGACTAGTAATCATCTAGTGGAACATACACACTAGCATGTCCCATTTTATTTCAAACATGGCCATCTCCAACTACTCCACCTGGGGCATCCTTTCATTTCTTTTGCTTGGCTTTATTCCACCTTTGGAAATGCATAATAATAATGCCATGTAATAAAATTGTTCTCACAAGAATCAACATGGCAATAAATATTTTGCATGGGCCATGCAAGTACCACCTTTTGCTTGTCATTTCGATTTATTTGATTCTTGAGTGGTTCATCTCTATCTCTATCCCTTCTTTTGGGCTTGATCTATTTTGATCTTGCTTAAACCTCATCACCATCTCTATCCACCCCATCACCACCTTTCCTTCTTTTCTCTCTTTTGGCTATCTTGTTTGAGCTTGTGTTGATCATGCTTGATCTAGTCAAAAGAAACCACTCCATCTATCTCTCTCTAAACCTAAACCATACACTCATCTCTCCTCTCTTTGCCACCCTCTCTAAACCACACCCCCCCTCATCTAACCCTAAACCTACCTCACCCTCTCCTCTTCATCTAAAACCTCCCTCTCTCCCTAACCCTAGCATACCACACCTTCCCCTCTCTCGGTCTCCCTCTTCTCTCTACCAGCTGGTCCCACCTGGCCCCCTCTCTCCTCAAGCCCCAAACCCTAACCGAGCCACCACCCTAGCTCCAAACCTAGCTCCAACCCGAGCTCCTCCCTCCCTCTCTTTTCTCTCTCTGCATGCAATATGACTCTAGGAGAGATCCAAAACACATAGGAATGAAATAAAGGAGCTTCCACATTGCATGCATGGTTAACCAGCAGACACAAGTTATGCATCATCACAAAATCCACTTGAGTAATATGCATGTGGGTGGTCATGCATATGTAGAGATATCATTATGGTTTTCAAAAAGAACAGTGTACGTATATGCAGTGTGGTCATGTGAGATGGATCAGTGACTCTAGCTAGTGGACAGTATGTACTTGTTTACAAAAAGAACACACATCATGCAATGATGTCTCTAGGGGATCCATGTGTCAAATTAAACCATGCATGGTCACATAGACCAAAAACACATAGGAAAGCAACATATTGCATGCATATTGCACCAATGTGACAGAAGTTGCATCACAGATTCCACTAGAGTATGTGTGTGTGGGTCATGCATGTAGATATCATCATGTAGGTTTTATAAAAGATCAGATGCAATATGTAGTCATGTGGAGAGATCAATGACTCTAGCTAGTGTGGATATCAATGTGGTTTTTAGGAAGAGAACACACACATACAATTAATTAATGACTCTAGCAGCTAGGGGATCTATGTGTCAAACCATGCATGGTCTCATAGAGACCAAAAAACACATAGGAAAGCAACTTCCACATCTGCATGTTGCACTAGTGTGTGTGTGTGACAAAAGTTTTTTGCATCACAGAATCCACTAGTGTGTGTGGTCATGTAGATATATATCAATGTGGTTTTGAAAAAGAACACATGCAATGTGGTCATGTCTGGATCAATGACACCTAGAAGTGTGGATATCAATGTGGTTTATTTAGGAAAAGAACACATGCAATGACTCTAGGGGTTCCATGTGTACAACCATGGACATAGAGACCAAGCACATAGGAAAAGAAGCTTCCCCACACTGCATGTTTTGCACCAATGTGACATAAGTTGCATCACAGAGTGTGTGTGGTCATATGTAGATATCAATGTGGTAGTATTGGAAAAGAACACACATGCAATGTGGTCATCATGTGTGGATCTATCACTGACTCTAGTGGCCATATCAATGTGGGTTAGGAAAAGAACACATGCATGCAATATGACTCTATAAGAGAGATATTCTGTAACATCCCAAAACTTTAATCCAATCTAATCAAGATCAAAATCATCAAATCTAGGGTTAACAAAAACTTTTCCATTTCAAAATATGAAAGCATTCATGTGTATGTGCATTTAAATTAGGAGTTGATTTGAATTGCCATGGTTCTGTGATCCATTGCTTGTAAAATGATTCTTAGGTGAAACAAACATCATCTAAATCATTCCCAAACTTTTCCCAAAGAAAAACAACTCAAAATGAATAATTGAAGTGAATGGTCATTTTGGCCAAATTAACTACCATGCCTACTTTGGCTATTTCTAGTACTCAAAACTTAACAGAAACATTTATGGATCTTTACACCCCTTGCTAGTACACATAATGAGGTACCAAGGACCACTTTGTGATCTGCTAAAATCATTCAAATACTAATTTTAAACGACAGTTCAAAATTGAATCTATTTCATATGGGAAGATCCCACTATTTCAAAAACCACTCAAACAAGCTCAATTTCCAAAACCCAAACAACCATAGAGTCTCAAGCTTATGCCTAGAAAACCCACCAAAAATCTTTTCAAAATTCAAAAAGAAATTTCATCAAACACTTGGTAGGCATGATTTACACCCTAATCCTAGCTCACTGTTTTGAACAGGGTTTTTCCGCCAAATGATCTTCATTTAATCCCTTTGTCCCCTCAGGATCTAACCATGCCATTAGCACCCATCCCCTACTCCCCTAGTGGCATTGCGATGCCATGCCGAGCACCAACTCGTCGGCCGACCATGCCCTCACCCCAGCAAACCACCTCCCCCTCTCTCGCCATGTCTAGGAGGTAGCCAGCACCTCACCGCCACCCACTGTCCCCTCCTAGAGCCAGGCCCAGCCGTGGACCATCGAGGAAACCCCGCGCCCAATGCCACCACGCCATGTCGAGGACGCGCTAGAGCGCCACACCCGGCACGCATGCACAAGCCGCCGCTCAACCGCAGCCCATGCCCACCTCTCCGCCACGACACAGGGAACACGCCGGACATGCCCGTTCGCCGCCCAACGCACCACAGCCACCGCTCGCCGTGGACACCGCCGCCTCTTCTGCTCAGAGTGCTAGTTGCCCCCGACCACATACCACCGCCCTTAAGCCAGCATTAAGTTCCTAGAGCACCGCCAGGAGACCGCCCGTCGATCGCCACCCTCAGCCATGCCGCTAGCCGCCCGTAGCCATGTCGCCACCATCGCCTGCCCATCCCTCTCAGTCTCGCCGTCGAGCCTATAAAAGGAGGGCACCCCCAGCCTTTTGAAGCACACCACTCCACTCCCCTCACCTCACTGATCATCCCACACCTCTAGCCGAAGCACGAGGAGTAGCAGCTCGCCAGAATTGCACAGGAGCAGGCCGCCTCTAGAGGAGAAGGGTGCCGCTGTTTGCGACCACCCCTGGAGCTACCTCGACCGTCCCTGAGCTCACCATTGACCACCAGTCCGTTTGCCCACCTCGCCGTTGTTGCTGGAGCCCTGGTACGCCCCCTATGCACCCCCACCGAGCCGCTAGGGTTCGAGCTCGCCGGCGACAGGTCCGTCGTTGACGACGATCCACAGCCTTTGATCCCCACTCTAATCCAACGTCCCACATCGCCCCGTATCACTTCGCGTGTTATGCGCCACTGACTGGTGGACCCCCCTGTTAGCTGAGCCCCGTGATGTGGAGTGACACTGGGCCGGCCCGTTAGAGTTTCCCGCGTGACCCAGTTAGTTTGAATTAGGATTTTCCTATTTAGTTTAAACTTAGTTCTGTCTCTGAGTTTGAAAATCAATTCAGAGAGATTTACAACTCCAAATTGCATGAAACCAATTTTGTCTGAAAGGTATGGAAATGATCTATCCAAGCCCATTGGATTTAATTCAATTAGAGTTATAGATCTCTCCTAGTAAAAATAATAAAACTGAAGCACTTGCACCTTGCAACATTTTTCAAAATTCAACCATGATAGATTTTGAGATGATTCCAACTCTCAAAAATCACATTTCACCATACCTATCTGAATATGTAATAATATTAAGGTTTATATATAGTGTCTTTGGACTAGTACCAAAATAATGCTATATAGGCATTTCTAGTCACTTTAAATCATTAAATAATGAACTTAAACCAAAGTAATTATGATCCAACCCTTAAATCCCATTCCCACCTGTCCCATATTTTATGTGGTGAATATTAAATCTTAGTTAATTTTTCAATGAGTAGAAATTACTTTTCTAAATTAAAAAGAATGAAACTAGTTAATAAAACTTGTGATGCTTGTGATGATAATAGATCATCAAATGTATGCCTTAAAGTGCTAATTAGACTAGTTAAGTATTGTTTGGTGATTGTGTACTCCATATGTATTCATAGACAATAGTACCGACCAAGTCTACGAGGAGGAGGAGTTCTACCAAGAAGAAGAAGAGGAAAACTTCAACCACTGCACCAACCAAGGCAAGCTAACACTTGCAAGTATAATGCTTAGCAAGATAGGATTGAACTAGATGGTTTAGCAAAGATGCTTTAGGCATGCTTGAGTTATACTACCTTGACTAGTATTTCATCCAAGTCTTATTTTCAAGCTTTACTTCCTTTACTTTACCCAAAGTTCTTTACTTGTTTTTAAGGTAGCATCAAGAGTATAAAACTTGACCTATTTAGAACCCTTTAGATGTCATTCTATGGCATGAGATTGATCCCACCATTTCCACCTTAGTGAACACTCTTAACTTAGTAGTTTAGAGTAGATCACAAACTTGAGTCACTTAGATGGGAACACTTGGTGAAAATGAATTATGAAAACCTTGGAATGATGAGTCATTCTATTGAGATGTTTTGACATGTGTTGAGAAACGCCAATGGTTTATGATGGTGAAATGTTGAGGCATGAGCCTTAACCCTTTTACAAAACTGATGGTTGGATTCGGATGCGATACCATTCCAAATTTACCGTACAACCACACTACCTGAATTGGGTAAGGCTTAGCTGGAAATTTATATGCACTAGTATTAGTTCCCTCGCGGGAGAGGTTTGAGCAGAGGCTACCTCTCAATGTTGTCCACCTATGTAGTGCCCAAGATGACTGATGGTCATGGTTGGGAGGCCATGCTCATAGGAGAGGTGCTTATACTAGGGTGTGTAAAGGGAAGGTTATGTTTGATTATCTGCATACTAAGTATGATGATTCAGGGTTATCCCTGACAGATGTATCGAATCTTGTGGTGAAAGTGTACCACCTCTGCAGAGTGTCAAACTATTCGAATTGCCGTGTCCGCAGGTTATACTGTTTCGTTGTCAGATGTTTTCCAAACAACTTATGAAATGAATGATGAATCTTGACTTGACCACAACAGGGTTGTGTTTATGACAATAGCTTCCCAACTTAAGTGATTCTAGAACTTCATTTTATCTTTCTTTGCTTCAGAACTCAGCTTAGGTTTCAAACTTAACTCTATAGTTAAACTTAGATGTAGCACTTTAACCTTGAACTATATTACTTGTTAGTGGTAGTTTGCGAGTACTTAAAGAGTACTCATGGCTTTTGTCCCTGGCTATTCTCATGGCCAGACTATGAAGGAGACTGTCAAGATGATGGCCAATAGGACAGCTATGATAACTAGGACTATCTGCCTTCATCAGCATTGCCTGTGCCCCTGAAGATGGACCCCACCGCTACGCTTATCTTTTAATTCCGCTGCTTGTTGTATTAAGACTAGATCATGAGATCCTTATTTGTGTAAGACCTTATGTATGGTTTGTAATGGATGATGTACTGTGATATCCAATCTGTTATGTCTCGCAAAAATGGTAATCCTGTGATTGCGAGGTATGGCATAACGGGCATCTGGGATTAAAAATCCGGGTGTTGACATATTCCATATGGTCATGGAGACCAACAACACATAGGAATTAAATAAAGGAGCTTCCACATTGCATGCATGCATGGACCAGTGTGACAGAAGTTGCATCATCATAGAATCCACTTGAGTATATGCATGTGTGTGGTCATGCATATGTAGAGAGATATCATCATCATTGTTGTTTTGGAAAAGAACAGTGTACATATATGCAATGTGGCCATGTGATGGATCAATGACTCTAGTATATATAAGGGTGTACTAGTATAGGAAAAGATCACACATCATGCAATGGCTCTAGGGGATCCATGTGTCAAATTAAACCATGCATGGTCACATAGACCAAAACACATAGGAAAGCAACATATTGCATGTTGCACCAGTGTGACATAAGATGCATCATCACAAAGTTATGTGTGGTCATGTATCAAAATGTGGTATATTATTGGAAAAGAACACACATGCAATGTGGTCATCATGTCGATCTATCAACAATAATGCAATATGGAAAAGAACACATATGCATGCAATATGACTCTAGGAGAGATGCATGGTCATCATAGAGACCAAAAACACATAGGCTAAATACAGGAGATTCCACACATTGCATGCATGGTTGCACCAGTGTGACAGAATTAGTTGTGCATCATCACATAATCCACTTGAGTAGTATATGCATGTGTGGTCATGCATATGTGTAGAGGTATCATTGTGGTTTTGGAAAAGAACAATGTACATACATGCAAATGTGGTCATCATGTGTGGATCTATCAATGACTCTGGTGGCCATATCAATGTGGGTTAGGAAAAGAACACATGCATGCAATATGACTCTATAGGAGAGATATTCCATATGGTCATAGAGACCAACAACACATAGGAATTAAATAAATGTGATTCCACATTGCATGCATGCATGGACCAGTGTGACAGAAGTTGTGCATCATCACAAAATCCACTTGAGTATATGCATGTGTGTGGTCATGCTTATGTAGGGAGATACCATCATCATTGTTGTATTGGAAAAGAACAGTGTACATATATGCAATATGGTCATGGATGGATCAGTGGCTCTAGTGGATATATGAGTGTGTACTGGTTTAGGAAAAGAACACATAGCATGCAATGTTTTTAGGGGATCCATGTGTCAAATTAAGCCATGCATGGTCACATAGATCAAAACACATAGGAAAGCAACATATTGCATGTTGCACTAGTGTGACAGAAGTTGCATCATAGAATCCACTAGTGTGTGTGTGGTCATGTAGATATATAAATGTGGTTTTGGAAAATAACACATGCAAAATGTGGTCATGTGTGGATCAATGAAGCTAGCAGTGTGGATATATATCAATGTGGTTTAGGAAAGAACACATGCAATTAATGACTCTAGGGGTTCCATGTGTACAACCATGGTCACTGAGACCAAACACATAGGAAAAAAGCAGCTTCCACACATTGCATGTTGCACCAATGTGACATAAGTTGCATCATCACACAGAATTATGTGTGGTCATGTAGATATATCAAAATGTGGTATTGTTGGAAAAGAACACACATGCAATGTGGTCATCATGTGGATCTATCAACAATAATGCAATATGGAAAAGAACACACAGGCATGCAATATGACTATAGGAGAGATCCATATGGTCATAGAGACCAAAAACACATAGGAATTAAATAAAGGAGCTTCCACACATTACATGCATGGTTGCACCATCATCACAGAATCCACTTGAGTAGTATATGCATGTATGGTCATGCATATGTGTAGAGATATCATTATGGTTTTGGAAAAGAACAATGCACATATATGCAATGTGGTCATGTGGACCAGTGACTCTAGTGGATATATTAGTGTGTACTGGTTTAGGAAAAGAACACACTACTTCATGCAATGTATGTAGGGGATCGATGTGTCAAATTAAAAACAATGCATGGTCATAGAGACCAAAAACACATAGGAAAGCAGCTTCCACATTGCATGTTGCACTAGTGATAGAAGTTGCATGCATCACAGAATAATCCAATGGAGCATGTTTGTGTGGTCATGCATCATGTAGATATCATCGTGGTTTTGGAAAAGGACACATGCAAATGTGGCCATGTGGATCAATGACTGTGTATAGTGGATATATCAATGTGGTTTAGGAAGAGAACACACATGCAATTAATGACTCTAGGGGATCCATGTGTCGAACCATATGGTCTCATAGAGAATAAAAACACAAAGGAAAAGGTGCATCACAAAATCCACTGAAGTTGCCTAGATGATACCTATCTCAAAGTTTGAGCCCAAGAAGATGGTGGATCATGCGCATGCATATCGATCGATATATGTGAGAGACCATATGCTCACTAGGGGCCTAGATAATGCCTATCTCAACAACCCATCACACTTTTATACATATATATCATATAGGAAAACACAAACATATGCATGCAAGTTCTTCCAACGCTTAGATCCCAAACTAATATGTACATCCCAAAATATAAACTATAAACTAATCTAGTTCAAACACGTAATTTATCACCACCACTTGTTATCATCCTTAACTTGCTTCCCCTTCAACCGCTCGCTGTCGCCACCATTCCAAAATCCCTAGTCATCCTGATACCGCTTTATGTGCTCCTCGCGCTTCTTCTCTTGGTCTAGCTTGCAACCAAGGCATAGCTCTGTCGTGAAAACCCCCGCCTTAACCATCCCATATTTCATTGTAATGAGCTTACTGTACAACTCGTATGCCATGTAGGCATATCTGGCTTCATACTCGAGGCGCACCTTGCTCATCGGCTTCCACTCCTAGTAGTCATGCACGCTTCGCTTCAATTTCTTCAGTTTTGCATAGGATCTGTTGATGATTTCCGCTGCCAGATCACCCATGCCATCCTACGCTGGGTATTGTTTGATCTTGTATAGATTTTGGATCTCGATGTGGTACCCATCTGGGTTTTTTATCAACGCACGAGAGAGAATTAATTGTGTCATTTGTGATATCCACGCTAGTGAAAGTTATCCCTTTCCTACAAAAGAACTCAACCAAAGCCGGACAATGCTTCTCAGTTGGTTTACTCCTGTAGTTAGAGGGTTTTAGGGATGTAAGGGAACAAGGGATGCAGAAGTGGTGATCTCAAATTTAAATTTCACATACCTGTATAAGTGGTAAACGAGGACCTCCTCATGTATGGCGATTTGCACGATGGTGATCTCTTGTGGAGGATCTTTTCGCTTATTTGCAAGGGTGTACTCCAAGTATAGCCCCACGAACTTGTACTTCTCTTTTTCAAGCAATTGCTCATACCTGGCGAGAGTTGTCTCCATAGTCGCTTCATCATTTGTGTACACCACTGCCAAAGTTGTGGTGCCATGGGGAGGGACCAAGTGGGTCTCTGTTGTGCGTTTCCCATCGTCCATGCCTGCAAGGAAGTGAGTGAAAAGAAATGCCTGCAAGGAACTGCCTGCGAGGAATAAGAAGATGAATCGATGGTTCTAGAACAGAGGAAGAAGAAGCGCCCAGGAATAACTGCAGAGAATGACCGAGGAAAAGGAAGAAGAAACGTGGTAACTGCATCTTCGGTTCGAGAACTCACCGTGGTTATGTGGAAATCGTGGCAGTGCCACCGGTTCAACAAGTGGGGCCAGTTGCTGCGAGAATATGGAATTAGTTGTGCATTTTTCTCTGCGAGAAATTGAAAGAAATCATTTATATTTTTCTCTTTCATAATTAAACATAATGAAGTTGGTACAGCCCAAGAGATTTGAACAAAAGAGATTTGCTAGTTTAACATACAACAACACAAAAGTTTCTCAGCATGGATTCTTGAAATTTAAATTCCGATGATTTATTCAGAAGTTCTGAGCTACAACCGACATCACAGAGCCAACACTCTCATCTTCGTCCTTGTCCTACTGCTTGTCGCTGTCGTCTTCCACATCCACATGTTCCTCTGTCGGACCGATGACCACCTCAATAATCATCTTGTTATAGTGCCTCATCACCTTGACCTGGATGACAAGCAGATCATCAAGGCAAATTCTATTTTCAGCATAGAATTCAGTCTAGGGGTTAGTAAACTCAATGCAATCGTCATATACTTCCGATATGCGATATCGCCCCAAGATTTTCATGCCTTTGTCACAATTATTCTTCATGCATACACAACAGAACCCTTTCTTTGGGATTTGGTGTTCCCTTGTGCATCTCAAAGGAATTTCTTGAGTAACAAAAATATATAAAAAATCTTAGTTAACTAGCCACCCCGATAAATTTATAAAATAAGAAGGAAAAGCATAGGAAAAAGTGATTAACTAACCATATGATGAAGATCATCTTCATCCTACACCCGGTGCACCAAGTACTAAGGGATCTCAAAGACCTCGTCTTCATCCAGGTCTCTTACAAACTCCTTGTAGAATGCCCAAAATATGGAATTCATTTCAGAGCAACTAACATTACATGGGCGCTGAAATATGGATTTGTCTAGTGTCACCTTGCAACAATCTTCGGTCTTATAACACCCTGATCATACATATGAAATTGAAGAAGGTTTGCGTGTAAGGAACATATATAATTAAGAAACTAGTCAAGTGTGTAAGGAAAAAACCATTTCAATGCAAAGAAGTCATTACATACACTGGTCTTGATCAGCTTTTGACACTTCAACAATAAAGCACATGTCTACTCTATCGTATGCAAATGTGAGAACATCATTCTGTTCAATGTTATAAGCTACACAGAACCCCCTCCAATATGGCCCACATAATGCTACAGACCTCCCAAAATTCCAAGCATATAACACATAGAAGTAGTATTCATCAATTGTTCTGTTTTGATCATGGCGGTCACTTCGAGCAAGGATCCAGGTCAGATCTGGACCAAGAGCGAATTATCGCATACGCTCAGCGAAGCAACAAGGAATACCCTGCATAAATTTGTGAAACAGAAAAAAACCCATAAGATCATGAACATAAAGCAATGTCTATGGAAATTTAAAATTAGATATGTATATGAAAATCGAGAATACTTACAAATCCCTCTACAAAAAAGGGTGATCTCACCCTCATTCTAAAGTACATCACATGGTCCGTGTTTCCACTCCCACACCATGCAGGTTGCTGTTGACCTGTCACACATTCATTTTGAGCCATATTCCTTTTTTTCTTAACACAAAAATTACAAAAGATCAGGAAAATAAATGATATGATGTTACTAATAATATCACTGAACACTAGTACTAGTGTCAAAATATATAAATGGTATGGTGTTAATAATATCACTACTACTAATGTAGTTAAAAATATCAAAACTAAACTCTAAATTTGCAGCAATAATCTTTTTAGGAAAAAACTACAATATCCAAGCCAGGAAAATTATGGGATTTATACCCAAGATAGGAATATTAATAATACTGATTACATTGTAATTTATCTAGTATATATATACTACTAACAACAACTAGTACTATATATGTGCAGAAATACAACTAGTCCGTAGTTCTACATAGATAGTCCTGCAAAAATACAACTAATGATGTGCATACTGTACTAATCTGCAGTTCTGCATACAGATACTGAAGATTGTTATTAACAAAATATCAGCACAAATTGTACCAACAAAAAAATCTGCAGAAATTCAACCCAACAAAATCTGCACATCATAGATTTACTCAAGAGATTCGATGAAGTAATCTTAGAGAAAACTCTACAGATTTGATGAAGAAATCATAGAGAAAACGCTATAGATTCGATGAAGAACAAGTACTATTTTTGCAGCTCTGAAAACCCTATAGATTCATCAGAGCTGCTGCTGCTGAAGATCTCTGCCATCGGTTATACTCCGGTGAAGGGAATTCTTACCACTGATGTAGAGCCTCGCCGCTGGTTATTCCATGGTAGATTGTGTCCCTCACTCTGCTATTGTCGCGCGTGCCTGTGGAAGCTGCATCTCCCCTGTATTCGTCTAGAAAACACGTGTGGTCAGGCGATGCGCCGCGCACCTATATATATGCGAAGGAAGCTCACCGAAGATTGGAGAATAAATAAGTCGTGCACATGCTTCCGGTGAAAGCGCACCGGAGAGGAGCTCGCCAGAGGTAGCAATGGGGCGGGCTTTGTATCTCTCTCTCTAGCTGCACCTGTCTTGTCCACTCTCTCTCTCTCTACGTGCCTCTTCGGTTCCGAGAAAATGGAGCGAAAATAAAGTCTGAAGAAAAATTCAATAAAATGGAAACCTCCAGTTCTCGAACATGCAACCAAGAGGTCCCTGACCAGTGGATCCACCTATGATGAACCCCACGTGTCAGCTGGAAAAGTGAAGATTCTTTCACTGACTTGTGGGGCCCACCTCTTTGCCTCCCACACACTCACCTGAATTCCACCCGGGATATTTCGAAATCGGATCTAAAATCCGGTCCACCACACGTGCTCAACTCTCTCGTCTCCATGTCTGCCATGGTAAAAAAATAGTTTGTTTAATTGTTCAACACATGGATATCACTTGGATTGTTCATCTATAGAAAAATCTTCTTAAAAAGGATTATTCTTCTTAGAAAATGTGATTAGTTTGTTTAATTTTCCAACAGATTGATAGGAGTTGGATTTGTTGCATGGTGAAGTAAATTGTTCTGAAAAATGACTAGCCTGTTCTAAAAATGAGATTTGTTGTTTTAATTGTTCAACACATGGATATGAGTTTGATTGTTAATTGTAAAGAAAACTATTCAAAAAAATCACTATCCTGTTTTGAAAGTGTGATTTGTTTATTTAATTCTCAACAGATGGATAGGAGTTAGATTGTTCATGGTAGACAGTTTACTAAACCCTACAAAGCTAGCCTGAAACAGTTTGTCAGAATTATCAAGAAGGGATATGGCGAGAATGCTGAGGTTCCATGCCCCTGTCATAAGTGTCTGAACCAGAGAACGGTACATGTAGGGATTCTTTATCACCACTCACTCATCAGTGGCATGTCGCACATGTATACTCGGTGGATATAGCATGGAGAGCCACTTGATCTTGCTATTATTAAAGATGCACCCAATGGTGGTAACAATGGTGGTCATGCCGGTGATGACAATGACAATATGTATACGGATGATGAAGGCGATGATGGAGGTCACAACGTTCTAGATATGTTGCAAGACCTTAAGCACACAGGCGATGCATTAACTGCAGACCAGATTGCTGCTAATGTCCCAACTGACGGTAACCATGAGAAATTGTTTGCAAAGTTCATGGAAGAGGTGATGGGGATATAGCGAATGGGGTATGCCTAGCAGGACGTTCCGATTGGGTCAAAGGCTTAGCGAGTGGGCCGACAGGATGGCGACTGGAATGTGATTGAGGAGAAGGCCTTCCGATTGAAGACTGGGGGCCCAGAAGCATACTCAAAGCCTAGACGGATTAGGTCAAAGCCTCCGAATCCATATCTTGTTCGGTTCTAAACTGTAAACCCTAGCAAGGTGCCTCCTATATAAACCTCCCTAGGGTAGCCTGAGGACTTACGTTCCATCATACACCCCTTCAAGCAACTTGCTGCTTAGATGCCGAGCTCGCCACCCCTGTAACTCGCCCTCCATCAATCTAATCTAGCAGGAGTAGGTCTTTACCCCCGGGGGCGAACCTGGGTAAACCCATGTGCATCCGCCCCCATCTCGCATCGCAGATGGCCGCCAGCTCTCGCCCCCGATTATATCAATCGCTACCTATAGCAGCGACTGCTGTGGCCATTTCCACGAAAGTGGCGCCCACCGTGGGGCCTAGACGGACTGTCCTGAGTTCTGCAGTGAGACCCTACTCGCCGATCGATCGGTCGATCGCCACCGGCCGCATGATCGCCATCAGTAGGATCTTACAGATCCTGCCCAGCAGCTACATCCCGGCATCACGCCCGGTCACCCACAGCGCAATAATGCCTATCGGCTCCATCAACATGTTCATCGGCTTCACCGGCGTAGTCGACCAGGCGGCAACGATGATCATCGGCGGATCACCACCACACCGCGATCTGCTCTGGGAGGAGCAGGTCTACTCCATAAGGAGCCTCATCACCGAGTACGACTCGGCTGCCAGCAATGCGGCCGAGACCAACGCCGCCACGGACCATGCAGCCCTCCACGACGACACAGACTCCGCGACCCCTGCCTCGGTCGATGGATCTATCACCGTAGCATCACGGGAGGACTCCATCATGCAGGTCTCCAACCCTGAGGACTTCAAGGACTCCTCCATCCTTGGGATCTTCGACTCCGACTCTGGCTCGGAGGCCCCCAAGGACTTCCACGCCAGATCCAATCTCTTCAATGCGATCTACATGGCGGGCATCACGGTCGCCCCGCCAGATCCATTCTCCACACCGATCCCCCAACCGCGACGGCCATGGAGGTGGAGGAAGCCTGCCTGCGACTAGAGGAGGCGCAACGCAAGGAACTAGCCGAGCGCCAGAAATTCCGCCTCGAGTGGGCAAAGGCACAAGAGATGTCGCTCTACCACCAACACCACATCACGACCCGCCTGAACTCCAACGTCCAGGGCCGTGTCCTACACTTCAACGACAAGAGCGACCCCGCACGCGCGGCCGACCGCGAGTACTGCGAGAACACGCCACCAGGTGGCAGCAACCGACCACCACCCGGCACACCGGCGACTAGGGCCCCACCTAAACCCGTTGGTCGTGTGCCCCTGCTGGACCAGCCGCAGAACATAATCTCGCCACAGGACCGCGACTACAACGAACTCGCACTATACTCCACCCCACTAGACAATGTCGTCGTGGCAGACACCGCAGTCGCCAACCTCGACGTCCAGGGAGAAGGTGCGCTCCAGATCCAGTATGCCAAGGCCCTACTCACTAGGGCCGTCGAGCAACAAGCCGCGGGAGTCGACCCGCGGGGGAGGATGTATTCCCGCTCTTCGGCAAGCAGGGCGGCCTCAAGCGGCCACCCAACCACCGCCAACACAATGACCAGCCCACCACCGCAGCCCCTGGCACACGAGCCACGGGCCGCCAACCCTATGCTCTCCACCAACGAGCCACGACCGGCGAACAACACGGTCGCCGCCAACTGGCAACCCATCGATGCCCGAACACACATCGTCAACAACCAATCTTGGCGGGCGCGCCAGCCCAATGACTTGAGGCACACCCTCACCAACCGCGGCGACCCCAAACCTAGGGGCTCGCTCAGCCGAGTTGGTCCCCAGTGCTTTGGACCTATGATCCGAGGCGAGAAGTACCCTGCCAACTTCAAGGCACCCAAGGAGATTGGAAAGTACGACCCAACATATGATCCAGCGGTGTGGCTGGACACATACCTCATGGCAATGGGAATCGCCGGCCACACCGACCTGCTAGCCGCTCGCTACCTCCCCCTGACGATTGAGGGTGCGACCCGGTAATGGATCAACACCCTCCCCGCTGACAGCATCGACTCATGGGAGGACATGTGGGACGCCTTCGTCAGGCACTTTGAGGGCACCTGCACCCGCGCCACCACCATCGAGGACCTGGAACGATGCATCCAGGGACAACACGAGTCAAACCGCCACTAGATCCAAAGGTGGCAGGAGCTATGGATCAACGCCTCCGGCATCCACCGGAACACGGCGATACACTGCTTCAAGAATGCGTGCCAGTACGAACCCCTGGTCTCCAAGATCAAGAGGGTTTACCAGACGCTCGACAACATCCCCGACCTCCTCGAGATCGCCAAGGGCTACGCGGAAGAGGACCCCAACCAGGACTCTGACGACGAGTCGGGAGGAAGACGCCGCGTCAGCACCCACGACAGTGGGCGATGGCACGACATGCGCTACAGCAACACTCGCATCACCGGCAAGCGTCGTGGTGATGGGCGAGTCGACTTCATCGCTAATGCCAGCTACAGCCAACGTGACCCGAAGAACTTCCACCGTGATGGAGGAAACTACCGTGACAGCGGAAACTATCGCGCCAACAATGCGGTGAGGCCGAAGGTCGACCCCGCCACCCTACTCAACCAACCCCGCCTCTACCACAGCAGGGAGGGAAAGCCCGCCACCCACACTACCGCCGACTACAACTCCCTCAAGGAGATCAAAAAAGCAAGGAGGGCACGGGATGACCCCAACAACAACCCGCCACGGGATAACAGAAACGCCGGCGGCTTCGGCAACACTGTCGGATTGCTCCACACTCTCACCGGGCTCGGCACCAAGCACTAGAAGAAGGTGCTCGCCCATGCAGTGGCCGTCAATGCGGTGACGCAGGTCAATATCCCTCGATTCCTCAACTGGTCTGAGAAAAGCATCACCTCGAGTCGCCAGGACCACGCACCCAAGATCGAGTACCCAGGGCGAGTTGCCCTGGTGGTCAGGCCCAAAGTGGCCGACTACTGGCTTCCCAAGACACTGATGGACGGCGGGAGCTCCATCAATATCATGTTCTTGGACACATTCAAGAGGCTCCAGCTCCCAGAATCAGAAAACAAGCCGACCCTGACAACCTTCCATGGCATCGTCCCCGGTCGGAAGGCGTACCCGATCGGAAAAGTAACTCTAGCAGTCACCTTCGGCACACCAGTAAACTACCGCACCGAGCGGATCGAGTTCGAGCTGGTGAACTTCTGCAGCCCCTACCACTGCGTCCTGGGACGCCAAACGTTCGCCAAATTCATGGCGGCCCCCCACTACGCCTACAACATGATGAAGCTTCCAGGGCCAAGCGGCATCATCACCGTCCACGGTGACCCCGATATGGCCGTGGAATGCAAAGACAAAGGCGCTGAGTTTGCCGACGCTGTCATCACCGTGGAGACTGACCATGCATAGGAACTCGTGAAATATGTAGGCAACATCAACAAGGACGACCCGACCATCCTAAAGAAGCCAATCGCCGCGAGCTCCACATTCGAGGCGACCATGCACACCCGCACCGTCGATCTCATCCCGGGCGACTCCAGCCAGACGGTCACCATTGGGGCACACATGAGCCCCGCATAGGAAAGAGCGCTCATTGAGTTCCTCCGTGAGAATCGTGACATCTTCGCATGGAAAGCATCTGACATGCCTGGTGTCCCGAGGGAACTCGCTGAGCACAAACTCAACGCCAACCCCAAAGTGTGACCAGTAAAGCAGTCGCTGTGGTCCTTCAATGAAGAGCGTCGTTGAGCAATCGCCGAAGAAGTACAGCGCCTGCTAGCCGCAGGCTTCATCCGGCCAATCAAATACTCCAAGTGGCTGGCAAACCCAGTCCTGGTCCTGAAAAAGAACAGCATGTGGAGAACGTGTATCGATTACACCAACCTCAACAGTGCCTGCCCGAAGGAGGAGTTCGTCCTACCGTGCATCGACCAGATCATCGACTCGACTGCGGGATCGGACTCGTTGTGCTTCCTCAACGCGTATTCTGGCTACAACCAGATCAAAATGGCGGTCGAGCATGAGGAGAAGACGGCGTTCATCACGCCATTCGGCACCTTCTGCTACACGACCATGACGTGTGGCCTCAAGAACGTCAGCACAACCTACCAAAGCCGCATGCAGGAGTGCCTCACAAGCCAAATTGGCTGCAACATACACGTCTACATTGACGACATGGTGGTAAAGTCCACCAGCCAGGATGGCCTGCTCGCCGACCTGGCCAAAACCTTCGCAAACCTGCGCAGGTACAACATCAAGCTCAACCCAGGAAAATGCACCTTCGGCATCCCTACCGGACAGGTCCTGGGATACGTGGTCTCCAAACGAGGCATCGAGACCAACCCCACCAAGATCGACACCATCACGCGACTCAGGAAAACCGAGTGCGTGTGTGACGTCCAGAAGTTGGCCGGGCGAGTCGTGGCTCTCAGTCGCTTCATTCCCCGGCTCGGTGAGAAGGCAATGCTCGTCTACCACCTAATGCGCAAGAACCCCTTGTTCCAATGGGACGCGGAGGCATACAACGCACTCAAAACACTCAAAGAAGTGCTACTCGCGGCTCCACTCCTCGCCGCCCCAATTGACAAAGAGCCAATGCTCGTCTATGTGGCGGCCTCCACTCAAGTCGTCAACGCCGTGATGGTCATCGAACGGCCAGAGGAGGGCAAGGAGCGCCCCGTCTACTACATCAAGGAAGTCCTGACAGACTCAAGACAACGCTACCCGCAGTACCAGAAACTAGTATACGTGGTATTCCGAGCTCAACGGCGACTCCCTCACTACTTCCAGGAGCAGCCAAGCACGGTCGTCTCCTCCGCGCCACTACAGGACATAATACGCAATCGTGAGGCAATCGGGCGACTCGCCAAGTGGGCCGTCGAAATCGGCGTCTACAACATGAAGTACGAGCCCCGCAAAGCGATCAAGTCGCAAGCCCTATTTCCTCACAGACTGGGAAGAAGCACAGCAGCCGGAGAAGTTCCCATACCTCCACTACCATTCGCTCCACATCGATGGGTCCAAGAATGCCGACGGTGCTGGGGCCGGGGTCATACTGACATCCCCCAAGGGAGACAAGCTCGGCTACATGCTCCACCTTAACTTCAAGCCCTACACCAACAACATGGCAGAGTACGAGGCCCTCCTCCACGGCATGAGGGCCGCCAAGGAGATGAACATAAACTGCCTATGGTGTTATGGCGACTCCGACCTAGTCGCCGGCCAAGTCGCCGGGACCTGCGATGCCGTCTCCCCGACAATGATAGCATACCGCCAAGCGTTAGACCAGCTGGGAGGACACTTCGACGGCTACTCAGTCGAGTGGATCGATAGGCGAAAGAATGAGGAGGAAGATGCCCTTTCCTGCATCGGGTCGGCTCGGCAAGCGCCACCAGTAGGCGTCTTCCTCGACATAATCCACAAGCCTTCGATCTCCCTACAGAAGGAGATCGACATCGGGATACCACTACAACCCGAGCCGGCCCTAGTCGCCATAATCGTGGAGCCCAGCAACTGGACGACACCATATGTCGCCTTCGTCAATCACAAGATCCTCCCAAGCAATGAGACGGAAGCGCGAATGGTCGTGTGCCGCTGCAAATCCTTCGTCATCATCAACGGCGAGCTCCACAACGCAGCGTGACCGGCGTGTTCCAGCGCTGCGTACATCTAGAAGAATGCCGCAAGATCCTCCAGGACATCCACGCCGGCGACTACGGCCATCAAACCGGCGCCAAGTCGCTCGTCACCAAGGCCATGCGGCACGACTTCTACTGGCTCACCGCGCACGCCGACGCCACCGACATCGTCCAACGATGCGTCGGGTGCCAAAAGTACGCCAACCAGACGCATCACCCTGGTTCGACACACAAGACCATCCCCATCACCTGGCCATCCGCCGTATGGGGCATGGACATGGTCGGCCCGTTCAAGAAGGTCCCATCTGGCTTCACCCACCTCCTGGTCACGGTCGACAAGTTCACCAAATGGGTCGAAGCCAAGCCGATCAAAAAGTGTGACTGCAAGACGGCCACCAAGTTCCTCCGCGAGCTCATCCACCGGTACGACTACCCACACAGCATCATAACAGATAACGGCACCAGCTTCGCCAAGGGCGCCATGGCAGAATTCTACGAAGAACATAGCATACGACTCGACCTCGCCTCAGTCGCCCACCCGGAGTCGAACAGCCAAGCAGAACGCGCCAATCAGAGCGTCCTCCACGGGCTCAAGCCACAACTCAAAGTGCCCCTCGAGCGAACCCCAGGATGCTGGGTCGAAGAGCTCCCCTCTGTAATATGGGGGATCTGCACCTCCGTCAACCGCTCCGCGGGGTTCACACCCTTCTTCATGGTATATGGTGCCAAAGCCGTAATGCCAACCGACCTGGAGCATGACTCACCTCAAGTCGCCAACTACGTCGAGGCGACAAACGAGATCGCCCGCCAAGACAGCATCGACCATATCTACGAGGCACGCGACCTGGCTTGCTCCCGCACCTCCATCTACCAGCAGGGACTCTGCCACTACCACAGCCGCCGAGTCCGGACTCGCACCTTCCAGGAGGGCGACCTGGTCCTATGAATGGCCCAGGACAAGAAGGGCATGCACTAGCTCTCCCCCCATGGGAGGGGCCATTCTCCATAGGGCGCGTCCTCGGCAACGACGCCTACTACATCATCGACATACGAGGCGATGGCCAGCTTGAGGTCAGGAGGCCATGGAATGTAAACCTTCTCCGAAAGTTCTATACATAGAACTCAAACTTGTACCTAGATGATATATAATGAAATCCATTCGGGTCGCACAAATTGTGTCCACTCGCCATACTCTTGTTCCACTCGCACTCGTACATTTAGCAATATGCTACCTACGGAAGTCAACTCTTGGTCGAGCGACCGGCACGGCTAAGTAGTGCGACCCAAGGGCACCGACAATATTCGGTCTTTGTGTCGTCCATGAATACGCCAACCCGGAGCAACCATCGGAGTCGCCCTACTCGACTGGCCCACCGGGCCAAGATTATTGACATACGTTTCTCACAACGACCTTTCCTCCCCATCCTCGAGCAAAGTGACTCGAACGGTTAAGTACCACGCACGTGGACTTCGCAAACAGAAACCCTCACGCGGCTCGGGAACATACCAAGTAAGAGAGCTACCTTGGACTCGCCACATGACTGGCTCTCCGAACCAGGGGAAGAGACGCGTTACAAACAACGCACTAACAACCCACAATAGGCACGCACCCAAAATGGCTAAGTACCATGCTCGGGGACTCTCCTAAAAACAACCCTACTCGCGCTCGGGGACTCACCCCTTCGGAGTCGCGAGAGACAACCAAACACAAAAATCCAAAGCAAACACATATGTACACAAACGAGTTATACCCCACTAAAGGGCGGACGCGCTCGAGGACTCGCTGAAACAAAAGTTAAACATACCACATAATTAACCATGCATTGCGAGTCGAGTGACTCCTCTTACTTCGATACACAAATATTGTTTATATTACAAAAGTCGCCACATGGCATATCTGACAAATTGCCCCAGGCCAGCTATCTATTTTGCAGGCCCTGATGAAGAAGCGCCGCTACCACCCTTGACACAGACGAATGGTTGCCATGGGTTTGTCGGGTAGGTCGACAATGACTTCAACAGGGCCGACCGGAAGGGTTGCTCCTACTTCAGGTCACGATGTTCCTGCTCGGGGTCCCCCGGTGCCACCACCGTCTCCTGGTACGGCAGCAAGTCCCCCATTGCCAACACCCGATCAGCGAAGAGGGCAACCTTGGTGGTCAGCCTCAACACCTCCGACATCTCCACCGTGCCAGTCGCCGAAGGGTAGCCGCTGGTGACGTCGTCGAGTCGAAGTCATCGAGGAAATGCAGGAGCCCTAGGCTCAACACCGTGGTGGCCCCACGCCTAAAAGATGAACGCGCCATCCATTCTACGACACCGGGTACCTCCTCCAGATAGCGCCATAATTCAGTCAGTCCCCCAGGTATAACATCGGTGGGGGACATTCCTTGAAGAACCGCCTGGACGCACAATGCCGAGGCGGTGGCCGCGGCACACACTGCGAGGCATCGAAGGTCTGCACCACTGGATCGCTTTTCCCTATCATAGCTGCAACGTCAGACGTCAGTGCCACTATGGATTCCCCCACTCAGGGACTCACCACACATATCAAAGAGAAGAGCAACGACTCACCAAGGAGCTTCCGGCAGGTCTCGGTGACGTGCTTCTCCAAGGCAGCAGGATCGCTCTACAGCCCAAGGATGATTGAGTCCGCAGCCTTCTGTTCCTCTTCAGGCGCAGCGACTACGGCCTTTGCCCTATCCTAAGAAGAGATCACGGTCGCTTTCACCTCCTTCAATTCCTTCACCAGCGAATTGATACGCCCATTCGCCACGTCCAGCTTGGCAACCGGAACATACCCTTCTCAGGCTTTGGCAATGGCAGCCGGAAGACCATCTGAATGGAACAGAAACAACAGTCAGCATTCCGTAAACACCAGGAGCTCGCAATCGCCAAATAAAACAAGTACTCACCAGCAGTCTCCTAGAGTCGTCGGTTAGCCTCCTGCGCCACGCGCAGATCACGCTCTAGACGCTCCTTTCCGGCCTGCCGAGCAGTTGATTGCCTCTACAAGCCCTACAAGCAGAATGCACAATTAGCAACTGCAAAAATACAAATTCAGTGCCTAGCCGCTAAAATTCAGCGACTAGACACTCGGGGACTGGCGACTAGAAGAAATTCAGTGCCTAGCCGCTGAAATTCAGCGACTAGACACTCGAGGACTGGTGACTAGAAGAAACTCAGTGCCTAGCTGCCGAAATTCAGCGACTAGACAGTCAGGGACTAGACATCCCTGAATAGCGGTACCAAGCATACTATGAAGTTCACTGGCGTATGTCGAAGGGACCACGAAGGAGGTACGCCCGCGACGAGGTCCAACGTCCTCATCGACGATCTCCGGCATCTGCGGAGACTGGTTTTCCGCCACAATCAGAAAACCCCTCGCCATGAAGCGTGGGAACAACGCGGATGCCCTTGCCGGGGCACTGGTTGCTGTAGCCGGCGGTCCTGTCGTCAGAGCCCCCTCAGCTGGCTCCGATTGAGTGGCCGCCACCCCCTCGCCACCGGTGGCAGGGTTACTCCCCTTGATGCTGTCTTTTGCTGCATCTTCGTCGGGCTCACCCTTCTGCTTCTTCGCATTCTCAGCAGGTGCAACATCCGCAGCAGGCTTCCTCTTCCTAGGGGGATGGCCTTCCCCCGTGGTGATGACCGACGGAATTTTAGCCATTGAGGGGTGACCTATCTTCTTAGCACCGGACCTACAAAACCTCCAAAGTCAGCAAAGAAATCATACAAAAATTCGCCCACAAATTGGAAAGGAAAACTCAAGACTTACTTAGTGACCGGAAGAACACGTAACCCCGTGCTGATATGGACGGGCTTATCTAGCTCTAGGCCCAGCTTGCGCGTGAGGCCTTTCTCGAAGACATCCGAAGCCCACGACACCGCGGGCTTCTTCGATGATGAATCCGTGGTCGCGGGAACCTCCGGCTCAGAAGATGCGGCTGTCCCTGAAGTTTGCAGCGACTACGACGCCGTAGCTTCAGCTGCCTTCTGCTCTGACGCCACCGAAGTTGTTGGCGTGATCACCGCAAGTGGAACTTCCACAGCCGCTTCGTTGTCTTCAGCCTCTGATCCCGTCATCAGAGTCGCACCCTATGGGATCTTGCGTGAAGTCTCGGTCACGTCATTGTCGGATTCGTTATCCGACTCGAACACCACTGCCGATCTGGACGGTGATGCTGTCTTCGAAGCCGGCTTCTTCACGGGCGACTTCAGTTTATGCGCAGGCTTCGCCGGCGTGGCCGTCCGCCGAGAACTATGCTCTTGCAAGATCTCATCGTCTTCTTCGCGCTCTTCAAGACTACAACTCACCTCGAACTCGTGTTGCTTCTGCATATGGGTCTTCCGAGCCGCGGGTGCTAGGCGAGGAACCTCCCTCTCTTCCTCTTCGTCCTTAGAGGATTCTCCTTCGGCACCCTCTTCGAGCTCCTGGAGGACCTCTTCGTCGAGTGGGGGGAGCCAGCCCTCGAGAACCTGGAACAACTGAGAATGGCCACGAATAAGTATCAGATGATGCGGCTGCAAATTGCACTCAGGGAATCACGACTGAAGATAAATTCAGAGAAAGAAACTTACTGTGGGAGCTTCATTCTTCACAGGCACGTACGGGGCGAGCCCGGCTGACGTGCTTGTAAATTCCGCGTCGGTAATCTTCTTCAAGGCATCTTTATAATATTCAGCGTCCCCTGACTCCTTGCTAGTCCGGGAAGGATCGTTCTTCCCGCTGTACTCGTACATCCAGTGCGGCCGGGCCGCCAATGGAACCAAACGCCGCCCGAGCCAGCAGTTGTACAGGTTGATCGAGGATAGCCCTTGGTCCTTCAGCTTCTGAATCTGGTCCATCATCTCCGTGACGGCTATCCTCTGATCGTCGGGGAGCTTGTGCGTTGCCAGCCGACAGGGCTCGCTTCTCTCCGCGATGAATTCCAGCAATGCCACTTCGCCGGAGGGGGTGGACTCCTTCACGTAGAACCAGCTTGTCTTCCATTCGCTCGCGGCCTTCTTCGGCAACATGAGCTTGACGAAATTGACCTTCGGCTTCAGCTGAAAGGTGACGCCTCCGGCCACCAAGATTGGGCCGCTGGACCCTTTGTGCCCGACGCGGCCATGGAACAGCTCCAACCGTAGTGGGAAGTATGGCCTACAGCCGAGGTAGCATTCATAGAAGGTGACGAAGATCGCTAGCTGCTCGATGCTGTGCGGGCCGAGATTCGACGGCTTGATCGCATCATATGCGTAGAACTGCCAGAAGAACAACAAAGTGGGGAACCCCAAGCCCCTCTCCAAACTGCTTGGGAAGTAGATGAACTCGCCAGCAGGGGGCTTTGGCTCGATCTCAGAAGACGCGTGGATCCGCTAATTCACCTTAGACTGGACCCCGGCGTCCTCAAAGGACCTTAGCTGCGGCGCAGTGCATTTGGATTTCCCCCATAGACCTTTTGGAGCTGCCATCAGGAAGGAAGCAGGGTCGCTTGGTCTAGAGAGTCTAGGTCGAGGGAAGACAGAGGGAATGGATGCGTGAGGATGAAGAATGTGAGGAAGGATCTACAGGACTGGTCCATCACTCCCCTTATAAGGAAGTGCTTCCCGCCAATCTCGGGGTAGCCATTACCCGTAGTACTTGTGCCGAAGTTACCGCTGGACAACCCAAAGGATAGTTTTGACCAAGTTGACGGTCCAACTCCTTCACTTGACTCGCCTGCAACTGTGCCCTATCCAGTCGGCGGGGCATCGACTTGGTAGCGATTGCATTTGCTAAAACAGTGACTAGAAACCCGATGGAAAATTTCCTTGGTTTCGATAGAGTCCATCGCTGATTTGACTGGGCATCCAAATTGGACTCCCCTACTCCGACTGCCAAATGAACACCTGCGTCTGAATCAACGATGGCCTCGGGGACTACTGATGGGGATATACCGAATGGGGTATGCCTAGCAGGACTTTCCGATTGGGTCAAAGGCTTAGCTAGTAGGCCTGCAGGACGGCGACTGGAATGCGATTGAGGAGAAGGCCTCGCGATTGGAGACTGGAGGCCCAGAAGCGTACCCGAAGCCCAGTCGGATTAGGTCAAAGCCTCCGAATCCATATCTTGTTCGGTTGTAAACTGTAAACCATAGCGAGGTGCCTCCTATATAAACCTCCCTAGGGTACTCTGAGGACTTACATTCTATCATACACCCCTTCAAGTGACTTGCTGCTTAGACGTCGAGCTCACCACCTCTGTAACTCGCCCTCCATTAATCTAATCTAGCGGGAGTAGGTATTTACCCTCCGGGGGGGCGAACCTGGGTAAACCCATGTGCATCCGCCCCCATCTTGCACCGCAGATGGCCGCCAGCTCTCACCCCCGATTCTATCAATCGCTGCCTATAGCAGCGACTGCCATGGCCATTTCCATGACAAGAGGCAAAGAGCATGCTTTACCCAGGAAGTAAACACTCCGTGCTTGCATTTGTTGTGAAGCTCCTTCATCACAAGTCATATCACCAGATCACCAACACAGCTTTCGATGATTGGATGAAGCTATTTGCTAATGCACTGCAGGATCCCAATACCCTGCCGAGATCATACCGTGAAGCAAAATTTATCTGAAGAATCTTGGACTTTCCTATGACAGCATACACGTGTGCAAAAACAACTGCATGCTCTTCTGGAAGGACAATGACAAGCTGGACAACTGTGTTATGTGTGGCGCGTCAAGGTGGAAATATCCGAAAAGAAGGTCATCGACTGTCAAAGTGCTGCATCATTTTCCTTTGGCACCATGTCTACATAGATCATTCTCTTCGAGGAAAACAGTGGAGAACATGTAGTGGCACAAGTTAACGAGAATGCCCAGATATAAGGGGAGTGACGGAAGACAGAGGGAATGGATGCGCAAGGATGAAGAATGCGAGGAAGGATCTACACGACTGGTCCGTCACTCCCCTTATAAGGAAGTGCTTCCCACCAATCTCGGGGTAGCCGTTACCCGCGGTAATTGTGCCAAAGTTACCGCTGGACAACCCAAAGGATAGTTTTGACCAAGTTGATGGTCCAACTCCTTCACTTGACTCGCCTGCAACTATGCCCTGTCCAGTCGGCGGGGCAACAACTTGGTAGCGATTGCATTTGCCAAAGCAGTGACTAGAAACCCGGTGGAAAATGTCCTTGGTTTCAATAGAGTCCATCACCGATTCGACTGGGCATCCAAATTGAACTCCCCTACTCCGACTGCCAAATGAACACCTGCGTCTAAATCAACGATGGCCTCGGGGACTACTGATGGGGATATACCGAATGGGGTATGCCTAGCAGGACTTTCCGATTGGGTCAAAGGCTTAGCTAGTGGGCCTGCAAGACGGCGACTGGAATGCGATTGAAGAGAAGGCTGGCGATTGGAGACTGGAGGCCCAGAAGTGTACCCAAAGCCCAGTTGGATTAGGTCAAAGCCTCCGAATCCATATCTTGTTCGGTTGTAAACTGTAAACCATAGCGAGGTGCCTCCTATATAAACCTCGCTAGGGAACTCTGAGGACTTACATTCTATCATACACCCCTTCAAGTGACTCGCTGCTTAGACGCCGAGCTCATCACCCCTGTAACTCACCCTCCATTAATCTAATCTAGCAGGAGTAGGTCTTTACCCTCTGGGGGGTGAACCTAGGTAAACCCATGTGCATCCGCCCCCATCTTGCACCGCAGATGGCCGCCAGCTCTCGCCCCCGATCCTATCAATCGCTGCCTATAGCAGCGACTGCCGTGGCCATTTCCACGACAAGAGGCAAAGCGCATGCTTTACCCGGGAAGTAAACACTCCGTGCTTGCATTTGTTGTGAACCTCCTTCATCACAAGTCATATCACCAGATCACCAACACAGCTTTCGATGATTGGATGAAGCTATTTGTTGATGCACTGCAGGATCCCAATACCCTGCCGAGATCATACCATGAAGCAAAAGTTATCTGAAGGATCTTGGACTTTCCTATGAGAGCATACACGTGTGCAAAAACAACTGCATGCTCTTTTGGAAGGACAATGACAAGCAGCACAACTGCGTTACGTGTGGCGCGTCAAGGTGGAAATATCCGAAAAGAAGGTCGTCGACTGTCAAAGTGCTGCATCATTTCTCTTTGGCACCACGTCTACATAGATCGTTTTCTTCGAGGAAAACAGTGGAGAACATGCAGTGGCACAAGTTAAGGAGAATGCCCAGATATAAGGGGAGTGACGGAAGACAAAGGGAATGGATGCGCAAGGATGAAGAATGCGAGGAAGGATCTACAGGACTGGTCCGTCACTCCCCTTATAAGGAAGTTCTTCCCGCCAATCTGGTAGCCGTTACCCGCTGTAATTGTGCCGGTTACATTGGACAACCCAAAGGATAGTTTTGACCAAGTTGACAGTCCAACTCCTTCACTTGACTCGCCTGCAACTGTGCCCTGTCCAGTCGGCAGGGCAACGACTTGGTAGCGATTGCATTTGCCAAAGCAGTGACTAGAAACCCGGTGGAAAATTTCCTTGGTTTCGATAGAGTCCATCGCTGATTCATGGGCATCCAAATTGAACTCCCCTACTCTGACTGCCAAATGAACACCTGCGTCTAAATCAACGATGGCCGCGGGGACTACTAATGGGGATATACCGAATGGGGTATGCCTAGCAGGACTTTCCGATTGGGTCAAAGGCTTAGCTAGTGGGCTTAGAGGCCCGACCGAATGCGATTGAGGAGAAGGCGATTGGCTGGAGGCCTGAGCGTGCTTAAGCCCAGTCGGATTAGGTCAAAGCCTCCGAATCCATATCTTGTTCGGTTGTAAACTGTAAACCATAGCGAGGTGCCTCCTATATAAACCTCCCTAGGGTACTCTGAGGACTTACATTCTATCATACACCCCTTCAAGTGACTCGCTGCTTAGACGCCGAGCTCACCACCCCTGTAACTCACCCTCCATTAATCTAATCTAGCACGAGTAGGTCTTTACCCTCCAGGGGGCCGAACCTGGGTAAACCCATGTGCATCCGCCCCCATCTCGCACCGCAGATGGCCGCCAGCTCTCGCCCCCGATTCTATCAATCGCTACCTATAGCAGCGACTGCCGTGGCCATTTCCAGGACAAGAGGCAAAGCGCATGCTTTACCCGGGAAGTAAACACTCCGTGCTTGCATTTTTTGTGAAGCTCCTTCATCACAAGTCATATCACCAGATCACCAACACAGCTTTCGATGATTGGATGAAGCTATTTTCTGATGCACTACAGGATCCCAATACCCTGCCGAGATCATACCGTGAAGCAAAATTTATCTGAAGGATCTTGGACTTTCCTATGAGAGCATACACGTGTGCAAAAACAACTGCATGCTCTTTTGGAAGGACAATGACAAGCAGCACAACTGCGTTACGTGTGGCGCGTCAAGGTGGAAATATCCGGAAAGAAGGTCGTCGACTGTCAAAGTGCTGCATCATTTCTCTTTGGCACCACGTCTACATAGATCGTTTTCTTCGAGGAAAACAGTGGAGAACATGCAGTGGCACAAGTTAAGGAGAATGCCCAGATATAAGGGGAGTGACGGAAGACAAAGGGAATGGATGCGCAAGGATGAAGAATGCGAGGAAGGATCTACAGGACTGGTCCGTCACTCCCCTTATAAGGAAGTTCTTCCCGCCAATCTCGGGGTAGCCGTTACCCGCGGTAATTGTGCCGAAGTTACCGCTGGACAACCCAAAGGATAGTTTTGACCAAGTTGACAGTCCAACTCCTTCACTTGACTCGCCTGCAACTGTGCCCTGTCCAGTCGGCAGGGCAACGACTTGGTAGCGATTGCATTTGCCAAAGCAGTGACTAGAAACCCGGTGGAAAATTTCCTTGGTTTCGATAGAGTCCATCGCTGATTCGACTGGGCATCCAAATTGAACTCCCCTACTCTGACTGCCAAATGAACACCTGCGTCTAAATCAACGATGGCCGCGGGGACTACTAATGGGGATATACCGAATGGGGTATGCCTAGCAGGACTTTCCGATTGGGTCAAAGGCTTAGCTAGTGGGCCTGTAGGACGGCGACTGGAATGCGATTGAGGAGAAGGCTGGCGATTGGAGACTGGAGGCCCAGAAGCGTACTCGAAGCCCAGTCGGATTAGGTCAAAGCCTCCGAATCCATATCTTGTTCGGTTGTAAACTGTAAACCATAGCGAGGTGCCTCCTATATAAACCTCCCTAGGGTACTCTGAGGACTTACATTCTATCATACACCCCTTCAAGTGACTCGCTGCTTAGACGCCGAGCTCACCACCCCTGTAACTCACCCTCCATTAATCTAATCTAGCACGAGTAGGTCTTTACCCTCCAGGGGGCCGAACCTGGGTAAACCCATGTGCATCCGCCCCCATCTCGCACCGCAGATGGCCGCCAGCTCTCGCCCCCGATTCTATCAATCGCTACCTATAGCAGCGACTGCCGTGGCCATTTCCAGGACAAGAGGCAAAGCGCATGCTTTACCCGGGAAGTAAACACTCCGTGCTTGCATTTTTTGTGAAGCTCCTTCATCACAAGTCATATCACCAGATCACCAACACAGCTTTCGATGATTGGATGAAGCTATTTTCTGATGCACTACAGGATCCCAATACCCTGCCGAGATCATACCGTGAAGCAAAATTTATCTGAAGGATCTTGGACTTTCCTATGATAGCATACACATGTGCAAAAAGAACTACATGCTCTTCTGGAAGGACAATGACAAGCTAGACAACTGCGTTACGTGTGGAGCGTCAAGGTGGAAATATCCAGAAAGAAGGTCGTTGACTGTCAAAGTGCTGCATCATTTTCCTTTGGCACCACGTCTACATAGATTGTTCTCTTCGAGGAAAACAATGGAGAACATGCAGTGGCACAAGTTAAGGAGAATGCCCAAATATGGTATACTTAGTCATTCGGCTGATGGTGAAGCATGGAAGGATTTTGACAGAACATGGGAGGACTTTTTAGCTGATCATAGAAACATAAGGCTCAGCCTTGCCACCAATGGCTTAAATCCTTATGGAACCATGAGCACGAGCTACAGAATATGGCCTGTATTTGCCCTGCCGTACAACCTTCCACCATGGGATTGTATGGATGCATCAAACTACATACTTTGCCTTCTAATCCCTAGCAAATCTAGTCCTGAAAAGGACTTTGATCTCTTTGTTGAGCCTCTGCTGGACGATTAGCAACAACTTTGGAAGGGTAGTCGCTCTTACGATGCATTTCAAAATGAAACGTTTGATCTTTGAGTAGCGGTTCTTTGGTGTACCCATGACTACCCAGCTTGCAGCACTATGTCTAGGCTTACAACAAAAGGATTTTATGCATGCCTGCATTGTGACAAAAATCGTCTGTCCAAATCCATAAAGAGCAAAATATGCTACATTAGGCACCATCTTTCCTCCCGAAGCGCCACCGCTTGCAGCGAGACATGGAGCTTGCCGGCATTCATGATGACCACTCGAAGCCTGGAAAATTTACTGAAGTTGAGTTACAAGCTGAGCTGGAGAAGCTTAGGCATCTTAAACAAGGAGCTAGATGTGATCCTGGGAGCAAAAAGAGGAAGCGCACAGATCCTTCACCGATCTGGAACCATCAGAATTGTTTTTGGGACTTGCCTTACTAGGCATCATTGAAACCTCGGCACAATCTCGATGTGATACACATCAAGGAAAACATCTACGACAACTTGATTGGAACACTACTTGAACTTGACGGGAAGAATAAGGACACCTTGAAGGCTAGGTATGATTGTGAAGCCCTAGGCATTAGGCGAGATCTATAGGTGCAACCCATAGTCATAGAGAAGGACCTTCTCTGTCCATATGCACCGTATTACCTGGATAAGAGCAGAAGATGGGTTTCTGTCAATATCCATGGGACTGCACTTTTCCTGATGGGTTTTGTTCAAACATGGGAAAATGTGTCAGCGTTCCTACACGCAAGATCATGGGACTTAAAACCCATGACTGCCACATCCTGTGGTAGGGAATATTGGCTGCTGGCATACGAGGGTATTTGTATCCCCATATCTACATGGCACTTGGAGAGATGGGAATATTTTTTAGGTAATTGTGCAGTAAAAACTTGAAACTATTGGTGTTGGAAAGGCTCAAAGATGAAATCCTAGTAATTTTGTGCAAACTTGAACACATCTTTCCACCGGCATTTTTTGATGTGATGGTCCACCTAGCTATGCATTTACCTGATGAGGCAATGCTCTGAGGCCCTGTGAACTATGGGTGGATGTATCCAATAGAGAGGTTGTTGTGTACTCTGAAGAGATATGTCAGGAACATGTCACGTCCAAAAGGTTCAGTGGCAGAGGCCTACATTGCTGCCGAGTGCGTGACTTTTTTCTCTAGATACCTTGATGATATTGTGACAAGATTCAATCGACCAGCGAGAAATGTAGGTGACCAACATGAATCATCTTGTGATGTGTTTTCCCATGGTGTGAATTTGATTGGAGGAAGCCATGTCACCTGCTATGGACGAAGCGATGATACTGATTTGACCTTCCAAAGGGAGCTACACAAGATGACTTGGTATGTCCTAAACAACTTGGAGGAGGTTAAGCCATATATCATGTATGTTCTGATCTCCCATAGTTATGAATCCAATATTTCCATACACCTAAAGATTTTAATTCCGAGTTACTCTCTGGATTGCAGTCTTCGCCGAAAACAACTGGTGAATGATGGGATTCCCAACGTGGAAAGAAGGCTTGAGCATGGATTTCAAAGATGATTCAAGGACCATGTTAGTTTCCTTTTGCATTTATCTCTATCCTTCATATATAGCATTTCAATGCATGATTTAACCATATTGTATTTTTGCTACGGTACATACAGATGATGAAAAAGCGACAGGAGAATCCAGAAGCTGTGGATGAAGAGCTTTTTGCATTGGTGTGTGGCCTAGACTTCCAAGTAAGAACATATTCAACTTGTATTGTGGATAGTGTTCGGTTCCTCACCGCTGATCATGAGAAGAGCAAGAAAAGACAAAACAGTGGAGTAATGACTGAAGGTTGTCACATGGAGAAGGATATCCATTTTTATGGTGTCCTCAAGGATATCAAGGTGTTGTATTTTAACTCTGCTTTGGAACACCAATGATCAGTTGTGTTATTTCACTACGATTGGTATCAGCTTGACGGCCGTAAGGATACTGAGATGGTGTATGATAAACTCTTATGGAGTGTCAACATTACCAATTTTGTACAAAGATGACAGTTACATCTTGGCAACCCAGGCTACAAAAGTGTTCTACGTGCCAGATACAGCCAAGGGAAAAAATTGGCGGGTGGTTCAACAAATAGTTCAAAGACATAAGTTTGATGTTGCCGAAGGAGAGGAGGAGGAGGTGGTGCATACTGATGTAGCATACCAACTGTTTCTACGCTTTGACAATGAGACTATATCTGAGGCTCTGCCTTTTAGGAAATGCTGACCCTCTGTCAATGGAGGTCACATGATAGATGAATCAGTGTTCGATCGTATCAGAGGCAAAAGGAAAGCTATTGAAGAGGAGGAAGTTGACAATGAGCCTGAAGTAGACGACACCATTGAGGAGTACTAAATTGACAAAGAAGATGAAGTACAAGATGATATAGACGAAGAGTAGTTCTAGCTTATGGTGGTGGAGTGTTGGATGATTTGTGTTGCATGCTTGAACTACTGGATGTGTTCATGCGTGTGTTGAACTGATGATCTGTGTGCATTCTTTGTGGTGCATGCTTGAACTAATGGTTGTGTGCATGCCTATGTTGCATGCTTTGTGTTGAACTAATGGTTGTGTGCATGCCTTTGAACTGATCAATATGATTGTCCTTTAGTTCATGGAATTATAGTTATTCATTCGGAAAATTAGCCAAAACATTGTGCTATTATTCTGTCTGTCAAACTTGGCTGAACAAAAGCTCTTTTTCTGGTAGAAAAATTGTGCTGTTATTCAGTTCGCGTGGGACCCATTCGTCGGCCAACTAGACGATCCTAGTGTGAACCAAAACCGCTGACGCATGGGACCCACCTGTCATAGCAGTTAGAAAAAAACATCTCCCCTCCATGCCACTGATGCCTGCAAGTGCACATATCGTTTGTAGCTAGTTTTGAAGTATAGATATCGATCCCACAGGGAGCCCAAAGGGAAGTGTTTATGGGTGAAGTCTTTGTCACATCCGAAGTTGTCACAGGTCTTCGAGTGAAATTGACTGCAAGTGTTGAAATAAGAATAAGGTTTTTATTGAATGAGAAGTATTTAAATAGAACTAAAATGTAAACATCAGAAATATAAAGCATAAAAATAAAGAACGACTTAGCTATTTATTGTTTTCTGTAGATGGCAAAATAAGGCGCGGGGAGTTCATTGCATGGTGATAGTGACTATGCCAGGTGGATGAATGATAAATGTAGAAATTATAATCTTATAAATATATGTGTAGGCGAGCAACCCATAATTAGCCGGAACTCCTCTTGGTAGATTTCATCCCAACTTCAATAATCCTACTAGCATGTTACCAAAACCATGGTCAAACACTAGACGATTAAGACCCTTTAGGTCGCTTAGCGATTACGCTCCTTGGATCAGACTAATGCAATAAGCACAGTGGTTTCTCGTTATCCTCGAGTCTACTAGTTTTCCATTGATATCCCCGTGTCACCCGGGGGTCACCAGTCTGCTAGCGAACAAGGTCTTATCTATGTATAACAAAGCATCATGTTGTTTGGGCCCTAAATTGGACAACAAGCATTAGGCATCCCACAGATAGTCAAGCACACATAATATAGTAATTAGAATCAATCACAAACGAAGGGAAAATATATGAAGGCACATCACATCTCACCAATCCCCTACATCTCCCATTCCTAAGGGACTTACTCACACATGAGAGAAGAACGGATCATCGATATAATTAAATAAAGGGAATTCATCTTTATGTTACCATGAAGATCCACAATAAGAATCGAAAAATATCCAACACAATTTAAGATGGTAAGAAACAATCTCAAACCCTAGTCTTGCAACGTGAAGATCCCTCTCTCTCTCTAGTACAAGTAGCAGCTATGGGCGTGTATTGACTAGGAGGTCAAAGATCGTGGAGCGATATGAACAACGTCTCCTTTCTTCTCCAGATCTCATCTTACTCCCTTCTGGATGGTATGGCGGCTGTTGTGTTGTGTTTTCGCTCTCGGTCCCTTCACGGAAGTTATCCCTTTTGACAAGACAGAGGCGGCGGCAACTATAAGGCCAGAACTATATGGTTGGAGAAATATTCCTGCCATATAGTTGCTCGTTAAACCTCTATATGCTCCCCTCGAGTGCTTCCAAAGAGAGACTTGCTTGTTTTCTCTAGAATATTGTGATTCTCTAGTTAAAACCTTCTGTTTTTCATTCACAACCTGAAACACACATTAAAACCTAGTTTTCTTTGCTACCAAAGTATTAGCATTAGGTAAAGCTAGAAAACAATCAAATCTAGGAGAAAACCATCAATAAAAGCCATAAAAAATGTGTCGAATATCACAGCTATCAACTCCCCCAAGCTTAGATGTTGCTCGCGCTCGAGTGACAAGGAAATAAGGAAGAATGGCGGAGATTTGAGACAGAAAATAAAAGAACTTACAAGTTTGAATTGTTGTCAAATTCTTTTATTCACAATCCCTGCAATCTTAAAATGATTATACAAGTATTCACAAGATTGCACCGAGTCCACTTCCTAACCATGTATATCTTGTTAGCAAATAAATCATATCCCATGCAAGTGTCAAAAGTTTAGCTAGGAAAGTGAGACAAATTCTTTTTTAGTCTCTCTTCGTCAAAACTTTTTGTTCTTGGTCGTTTAATCAATTAAGAGTACTCAAGTTGGCACCAAAATATTCAATTTAAGAACAACTCATCTACTCCCATGTCAAAATATCAACTCTCAAAGCACCTTTTTCTTTTCTTTTGCCTTTCAAAAACTTCAGCTCTTTCGTAGAGAAATCATGCCACTATTTTTAACATGTTAATTGGGAATGTGTTGTGCACTCGTGACCATACCAATAAATAATTGTTGAGCAATAATGGGTCAGAGGAGTATTACAACTTCACTTGGAACATGAAACCATGAGGAGACTAAATTTTTTCCCCGTCATAGCATTGCTGCTACAGACATTTACATAACTCAATAGTCGAAATCAAGTGGTTTCCCACATTTAGATCTTTTGTTGGCCAGCAGAGTTAATAGTTCCCCATGGAGCAGGATAGAGTTGTAATGACACGTGTAAAGCAATATCTTATGGTAATTATTAGAAAAAGTAGTGGCATAATCTCTACTACTTCGAAGCATCCATTTTATCAAAAAATTTCATTCAAAGGTATTATCGAGTCTATTTATATTAAGCTCAAATGTGATCGAGTAGTTCTAAAATTAAATTCTTTGCGCTAAACATGGACTCAAGTCATCTTTTAGATGCCTTTTCTTGTTGTAAAAATGTAGGAAGTATTTTTAACCAAGTTCATTGCTCATTGTTTCAAAGCTAAAAGGAGACACTAGCAAAGGAATAGAATTTATAGGATAACAAGCTAAGTGGGGAGTGACTCCAGTGCAAGCGAGCAAATAATTGTAGGATCAATTTGACGTTATAGAAAGGGTGATGGAAGGAATGTGATATCTCCTCTTGCTTGCTTCATTATCGTATTTGAGTCAAACCCCCCTCTATGTTTCCATATTGCCAAGTCACCTGAAATTGAGCAATCTCCGAGAGAAACAAAGAAACGAACTTGCAAATAAAGTTACAACTAATTTTTTATATTTTTGGTTTTAGGAATGCAAACTAAAAATAAACATGCAGATTTGAAGAAATAAAGTAAATCAAAATAAGAAATAAAAACATGAATGCATAGTTTGGAGGTTTTCAAACCTCCCCCAAGCTTAGGCTATTGCTAGGCTCAGTTGTTATCGTCATTTGGCACCTGGTGCGGATACTACTGGTAGTAGTCGGGGAAGTGGGTCATGAAGTGACTAAAGTTGTGAGTCAAAGTACTCAGATGTTCATTCACTCCTTGAAGAGTGTGGTCGATCTCCCCAACATGTTGGTATAGCTACTGGAATTCCTGATAGGGGACGTAGTTGTACCCCTGCTGTAGCTGGTTGGGCCACGGGTCCCAAGCTCCCCCTTGTTGTTACTGCTGTCCCTCCCAAGCAGGGTCGTGCCCCTGCTTGTCCTCATGCTCCTACTCATCCTCATCCTGCTGCCCCCCTTCTTCATCTTCCTCCTCATCAGGCTGAAGTTCAGCCATGATCTGCATCACTTGGTCCTTGGTGAGGATCCAAGTTTCCTTCTCCATAATCGAGAAGCCTTGGGGAAAGGGCAACAGAACCTACTCACCCTGTGCATCATCAAGATAACTAAATTGATAGGCTCGGAGCCTCCGGTTAGCTTGGTAAACACCAAGGAAGCCACAAGTAGTTAAATATTTGACATCCATAATCTTAGAACCGTCAACAGATTGCATAACAGGTAGTATAATATTTAATGCATGGGCAAGGTGGGTTACCAATCCACCAATGCGAATATCACCTTTGGTCTTGTTGCTTTGGTGGCGAATGTGTTGAATGAGTAGAGCTGTAGGATTGGGGCTTTGTAGTGCAGTGGGAAAAAGAGCCTTGGTGATCTTTGCCATGTCCGCATTGGCCATGGAACCGGTGTCACCTCTTCCCAGTAGTGTGTTGGCGAGGAACAAGGCGTAGTAACGGATGGTTGGGTTCTGAATGATGGACATCTTCTTCTGATAAAAGTTGGTGCCACAATTAACAGAAATGACCTCCCAAGTTTCTCCGCTTGTGACGCCATAGAGGTTCGTAATAGTTGGCTCCCCAACACGGGGGAAGCCAAAAGCATCGCAAAATTGTTCAAAATTTATTTCATAGTGATGTTGGTTCATGGTGAAGCTTACCATGCACGCATTACCTTTCTCCTTGTGGTCGTCGTAGAAGGAGGCAAGGAACTCATGGGTAAGCTCGGTGTAGGTGTCGTGGCTTGTGAAGCCAAGTACTGTCAATCCCACCTTGTTGCACATGAGGTCGAAGTCTGCCTTCAACCCTGCCGCATTGAGAAAGTTGTGGTTGGCCCAACGTGTGAGAAGCAACCTCCTCAATGAAACCATGGCCAACTTGGGGTTGCGCTTGGCTCGGGACCCCGAGCCCAAGACCTCACCCCGTTGGCGTTTGCTCGAACGAAAGAGGTTACCGATTTTGTTCATCGTGATGCACTGAAAAATTTCACCATAAAACCTTAGGCATATAGTTTCTATATGATATATGAATGATCCTACGTGGAAAAATTCAATCCTAACGTGAGAAATCAATAGGGAAAAAAATAAGCTTGAGTTCATCCACTAGATCAATGTGAGAGTTTCAACCATGGAAATCTGAAAATAAAGCATGGATAGGGAGAGAAACATACCGATATGTTGGTTCCCCCACTCAAACGAACGAAATCCACGAAGAATCAAGAGTTCTAGGGGGATTTTGAGAGGTTTGGAGAGAGAATATGAGAGAAATAATGAGGAGGCGTGAAAGACCTAGCCGCCCCGGTGTGGTTTTGTGGTCGCACCAAACTATACGGCCGGAACTATACGGGCCGGTGATGTTGTTCCGCCCGTATAGTTGTGGCGGTGCCGCCAACTAGAGTTTCTTTACGCGGAAAACAGCTATACGGATGCAACTATATAACCGGATCGCAATGATCCGCCATATAGTTGGTCATTAAACCGTATGTCCCTCGAGATAAATTTCTAAAACTAGCATCGATATCTATACGACCGGAACTATACGGCCAGAATTTTTATTCCCGCCATATAGGTTGTTGTTAAACTCTTAGTACATTTGGGATAAATTTCTAAGAGAGGAATCGATATCTATACGACAGGAGCTATATGGCCGGAACTTTTGTTCCCGCCGTATAGTTGGTCATTAACTTCTCAATACTTTTCAGAAAATTTTGTACGAAGGCATCGATATCTATACGACCGGAGCTATATGGCGGGAATTTTTATTCCCGCCGTATAGTTGGTCATTAAATTCTCCGTGTCTTCGAAGAAAATTTGTTGATGGCAAAGATATCTATACGACTGGAACTATACGGCCGTATAGTTGGTCGTTAAACCATCAGTAGTCATCAAAAAATTCTGTTTCTTTGAGAATACCTTCTTATCCCGAAACTTAGCGAAATACCTTAATTTTGATAAAAAAATTGATAGTGGAAAATGTCGACCAACATTAGCGTATTAAGAGAAAATTTAGCTTTTGTAGATAAAAAACTAAAAAACTTTTATTTTTGTTCTTATTCTATACTCATTCAATCGATGTTTCTACTATTTTTTGACAGCTTCATCTTCACGTGCGCGCTTCCACAAGAATGTATGTGAAAAAGTGGTAGGAATGCGATGACCTTTTTATTCTCTAGTTTATTTTATTGAAGAGATGGGCTGACTCCCATTAAGCATTTTATTAGGAATCGTTGAGTAAATCAACCTCTTCTCTATTCTCGAATTCTTACCTTGGGTTTCCCCTTATCAAAGGCACTTACCACATGAACTCTTTTTGTCGGTGCAATATATCTTTATCCTACTTATATATTCTTTGGAAAATACCGGATGAATTCAGCATCATAAACATTGAAGATTATCTTTCCCTCAGCACAATCATCTGATGCCCTAAGGTACTAAGGTAAGGTCTTCCAAGTATTATGGATAATTTCTCATCTTCAGGCATCTCAAGAATGATAAAATCAGTGGGAATAACATGCTCATCTATTCTAAGTCATCCTCAATCATACCAACAGGTTGTTTAGTAGACTTGTCAGACATCTTTAAAGTGATAGCAGTAGGAGAATACTCCCCTAATCCTAACATTTTATAGAGGGAGTATGGTATTACACTAACTCCTGCTCCTAGATCACACAAGGCATTGAGAATATTAGTTTTACCTATTGAGCATGAAATAGTTGGTATTCCGGGATCTCCAGACTTAGACAACATCTTCCCATTAGCAGGATAACTAGTTACAATGGCAACAGATTCAGTTATTTATTTCTTTCTACTAAGAATATCACTGAGGAACTTAGAATAGGTAGGAACTTTATTGCATCCGCAAACGGAATTTCTAGAGAAAGGTCACTAAGTGCCTTTGTAAAAGAATTATAAATTACTTGATCTGGTGCTTTCTTTTTTCGATCTAGGTAAGGACGCCTTTTCTCACCTGACTTATTCTTGACTTTTACCTTTTGTGGGGGGGGGGGTCAGTGTCTTTTATTGCTTTCTTTTGTTGTTGCTTATTGCTTTTCTTCTTTTCTACTACAACAACTTCGCCTTCCTTGCTTATCTCTTTTTCTTCTCTTGGATCAACCGTCTCTGCATCAGACTCATAATGGTAATCCTTGGTTTGATCTTGTGTTTCAGTATCATCATGAGGATCCACCAATGTATCATCTTCTTGGCTTGCTTCGATCAAGGCATTTTCCTTTCGCTCTTTTTCAGCTTCATATTCTAGTGGTCCTAATGGTCCTATAACAACTGCACCTCTTCTTGTGATAACATTAGTAGAAACAGGAATATATTTATCATCTCGAAGAAAAATTTGATAACCAGATGCTATTTGTTCACACCGGGTTTCAATCATACTAAGATACTTGTGAAATAATTTTATTTCTTGGCCAATCTCATCATAATTTTCTGTGAGTTCCGCCAACATCTTTTTGTGTTTTGAAACTTCTTATACAAGTTATTATGAGATTTTACTTGTCGATGTTTTAATTCATGAAAAACTTTTCTAGTCTCATCTTCTTTAGTTAAAACTTGTAACAACTCTAGTTTGGTTTCCTTAACAAGTTTAAGAAGGTATACCTTGTACTTTCATTGTTTTGCGTACTTCAGGCATAAGATCAGGAGTTATCTGAAGTGTCCCTTTTTCCAGCTTAGTGCCAAAATCAGGATTATATAAAGAATCATTCTTAGCCCTAGTAGACACTGATGGGTTCGTAGCATGGAAAACAAAAAAATTCTACCGCAAGAACAAACAAAACCTAGATCTAATCTATTAGACATTAACAACGAGATAGATCTTGTACTAACCCTCGTAGAACCGAAAGCGTTACGAGATTAGATCTTGGGGTTGATGTAGTCGATCACTTGCCGATCTCAAGATCGTGTGGACGATCCTTCCCAGCGGCTTCGGTCACACGCGTCTTGAGTCGGCAGACCTTCCTCTCCCTGTTCCAGCGAGAAGCGGAGGCAGTAGATCTTCTCCACGGAATCCCAGCAGCACGACGGTGTGGTGGTGATGGTGGAGGAGAGAATTCTGCAGGGCTTCGCCTAAGCTGGAGCAGAGCGAAGGTAGAGGAGAGAGGCGGCGGCTAGATCTTGTTATGAGAGAGGGCTAGGAGGGGGCGCCCCCTCCCCTCTATTTAAAGGAGGGAGGCGCGCCTAGGGAGGGGGAGTCCTAGTAGGACTCCCCTCCTCCTTGGGCCGGCGGGTTGGGAAGGGGGAAGGAGTCCTCCTCCCCCACGAATCCGTGTCTCGCCCCACAAGGTTTCCTTTGACCCTCTCTTGGTTTTCAAGCAAACACCAAGAACTCTTCTAGAACCTTCTAGAACATTCCGAAACCTTCTAGAATCTACATACAAACACTCCGGAACATTTCCTAACTTAGAAAATGATCCCCAATATATGAATCTTATTCTCCGGACCATTCCGGATCTCCTCGTGATGTCCCGGATCCAACCCGAGACTCCGAACAACATTCGGTTTCCAACGCACATTCCATATCTACTTAAAACAACTTCAAACCTTAAGTGTGTCACCCTACGGTTCGTGAATACGCAGACATGATGAAGACACCTCTCCAATCAATAACCATCAGCGGGATCTGGAGATCCATAATGGCTCCCACATACTCAATGATGACTTCGTGATCGATAGAACCATTAACATACGAAACCAATTCCCTTTGTCACACGATATTCTACTTATCCGAGGTTTGATCGTCGGTATATCCATACCTAGTTCTACCTCGTTACTGATAAGTACTCTTTACTTGTTCCATGTTATGTCATCCCTTGTGACCTAGTCACATGCTTGCAAGCTAACTAGATGACATTCCACCGAGAGGGCCTAGAGCATATCTATCCATCATATGGATGGAAAATCCCAATCTTGGTCCATGCGCTTCAACACATACTTTCAGAATATCCAATGACACCTTTATAACCACCCAGTTATGAAGCGGTGTTTGATGTCATCAAAGTACCCATCCGGTGATGGTGATTCACATAACCTCATGGTCAAAGGATTAGGTTACTATGCATTTGAAAGCTTACAGCAATACGAACTTAATGACTTGATCTTATGCTACGCTTACTATGGGTGTGTGTCCATCACATCATTCTCCTAATGATATAACCTTGTTATTAATGACATCCAATGTCCATTATCAGGAAACCATGATCATCATTCAATCAACAAGCTAGTTCCACAAGAGGCTTACTAGGGACTCTTTTATGTTTACAAAACACACATGTATTAGTGTTTCCTTATAATACAATTATAGCATGGGATGTAAACATTCATCATAAACACAAAGATATAATAATAACCACTTTTATTATTGCCTCTTGGGCATATCTCCAACAGTCTCCCACTTGCACTAGAGTCAATAATCTAGATTACATGGTAATATACCTAACACCCATGGTGTTCTGGTGTTGGTCATGCTTTGCTCTATGGAGAGGTTTAGTCAACGGATCTGCCACATTCAGATCAGTGTGTACTTTGCAAATCTTTATGTCACCATCTCGGACATACTCGCGAATAGCATGGAAACGTAGCTTGATGTCCTTCAGCTTGCTATGTGACCTTGGCTCCTGTGCATTAGCTATGGCACCTGTGTTGTCACAGTAGATGGCCATCGGGTCCAACGCACTGGGAACCACGGCAAGTTCAGTAATGAACTCCTTCATCCATATGGCTTCTTGTGAAGCCTCCGAAGCAGCTATGTATTCCGATTCAGTTGAAGATTTCAGCACAACGCTTTGCTTGGCACTCCTCCAGCTAACTGTAGCACCATTCAAAATAAATACGTATCTAGACTGTGACTTCGAGTCATCTGGATCGGTGTTCCAACTAGCATCAGTGTAACCGTTTACAACAAGCTGTTCATCACCTCCATAAGAAAGAACCATATCCTTAGTCCTATTCAGGTACTTTAGGATATTCTTGACCACTGTCCAGTGTTCCATTCCAGGATCACTTTGATATCTGCTGGTCAAACTAACAGCATGTGCTATATCCGGTCTTGTACACAGCATGGCATACATGATAGAACCTATGGCCGAGGCATAGGGAATATTATTCATCTTTTCTCTATCTTCTTCCGTAGCCGGACTTTGAGTCTTACTCAAGGTCTTACCTGACAACATGGGCACGAACCCTTTCTTGCTCTTTTCCATTCTAAACTTCTTTAGAACTTTGTCTAAGTATGTACTTTGTGAAAGCGCTATTAGGCGTCTTGATCTATCTCTATAAATCTTGATGCCTAGAATATATGCCGCTTCGCCAAGATCCTTCATTGAAAAACTATTATTCAAATAGGTTTTTACGCTATTAAGAAGTTCTATATCATTCCCAATCAACAATATGTCATCTACATATAGTACTAGGAATGCTACAGAGCTCCCACTCACTTTCTTGTAAATACAAGCTTCTCCATAAGTTTGTATAAATCCAAAGTTTTTGATTACTTTATCAAAACATTGATTCCAACTCCGGGATGCTTGCTTCAGTCCATAAATGGAGCGCTGAAGTTTACATACCTTGTCAGCATCACTAGGATCGACAAAACCTTTGGGTTGTACCATATACAACTCTTCCTCAATGCCACCATTAAAGAACGCCGTTTTGACATCCATCTCCCAAATTTCATAATCAAAATATGCAGCGATTGCTAACAAAATACTCACAGACTTTAGCTTCGCTACTGGTGAGAAAGTCTCATCGTAGTCAACTCCTTGAATTTGTCGGAACCCTTTCGCGACAAGTCGAGCTTTATAGACGGTAACATTACCATCAGCATCTGTTTTTCTTTTGAAAATCCATTTGTTCTCGACAGCCTTACGGCCATCCGGTAAGTCCACCAAAGTCCATACTTGGTTTTCGTACATGGATCCCATTTCGGATTTCATGGCTTCTAGCCATTTGTCGGAATCTGGGCTCACCATAGCTTCTTCATACGTCACAGGGTCATCAGTGTTGTCCACCAACATGACATTCAACGCAGAGTCATACCACTCAGGAGTGGTACGAACCCTCGTTGACCTGCGAGGTTCAGCAGTAACTTCGTTCGAAGTTTCATGATCAGCATCATTAGCTTCCTCTCCAGTTGGTGCAGGCGGCACAAAAACATCTTCCGGTGCTGCGCTACTCTCAACTCCGAGAGAAGGTTCAATAACCTCGTCGAGTTCTACTTTCCTTCCAGTCACTTCTTTCGAGAGAAATTCCTTCTCAAGAAAGGATCCATTCTTGGCAACAAAAACTTTGCCTTGGGATCTATGATAGAAGGTATACCCAATTATTTCTTTCGGGTATCCTATGAAGACGCATTTCTCCGCTTTGGGTTCTAGCTTATCGAGTTTTAACTTCTTTACATACGCCTCGCAACCCCAAACTTTAAGGAACGATAACTTAGGTTTCTTTCCAAACCACAATTCGTACGGTGTTGTTTCAACGGATTTAGATGGTGCCCTATTTAAAGTGAATGCGGCTGTCTCTAATGCATAGCCCCAAAACGATAGCGGTAAATCTGTAAGAGACATCATAGACCGAACCATATCTAAGAGAGTTCGATTACGACGTTCGGACACACCATTACGCTGTGGTGTTCGGCGGTGTCAAGCTGAAAGTATTTCACATTTCTTTAAATGCATGCCAAACTCATAACTCAGATATTCACCTCCATGCGGTAACGCAGAAACTTAATCTTCTTGTTACGATGATTTTCCACTTCACTTTGAAATTCCTTAAACTTCTCGAAAGTTTCGGACTTATGTTTCATAAAGTAGATATACCCATATCTACTCAAGTCATCTGTGAAAGTGAGAACATAACGATATCCACCACGCGATGCTACACTCATTGGACCGCACACATCGGTATGTATTTTTTCCAATAAGTCCGTAGCTCGCTCCATTATTCCAGAGAATGGAGTCTTAGTCATTTTCCCATTAGACATGCTTCATCTTTCAAGTGATTCAAAATCAAGTGATTCAAGAAGTCCATCGAATGGAGTTTCTTCATACGCTTCACTCCAATGTGACCAAGACGATTGCCACATGTATGTAGAATTATCATTCAATTTTATTCGTTTAGCATCTATGTTGTGAACATGTGTATCACTACTATCGAGATTCAATAAGAATAAACCATTTATCTCAGGTGCATTACCATAAAAGATATTACTCATATAAATCGAACAACCTTTATTCTCAGACTTAAAAGAGTAACCGTCTCGCAATAAACAAGATCTAGATATAATGTTCATGCTTAACACAGGCACCAAATAACAATTATTTAAATTTAAAACTAATCCCGAAGGTAGATGTAGAGGGAGCGTGCCGACGGCGATCACATCAACCTTGGAGCCATTTCCAACGCGCATCGTCACCTCGTCTCTTGCCAGTCTTCGTTTATTCCGCAGCTCCTATTTCGAGTTACATATATGAGCAACCGAACCAGTATCAAATACCCAGGCACTACTACGACTACTAGTAAGATACACATGAATAACATGTATATCGAATATACCTTTCTTCTTGATGTTGCCGTTCTTCAGATCTGCCAGGTACTTGGGGCAGTTACGCTTCTAGTGACCAGCACCCTTGCAGTAGAAGCACTCAGTTTCAGGCTTAGGACCAGCCTTGGGCTTCTTAGCAGGTGCGGCAGCTTTCTTGCCGTCCTTCTTGAAGTTGCCCTTTTTCTTAGGCTTGCCCTATTTCTTGAAATTGGTGGTCTTATTGACCATCAAAACTTGGTGCTCCTTCTTGATCTCCACTTCAGCAGTTTTCAGCATGGACGATAGTTCAGGCAACGTCTTGTTCACGCAGTGCATATTGTAGTTCATCACAAAGTTCTTATAACTCGGTGGCAGTGATTGGAGGACACGGTGAAACCCCAAATCATTAGGAATCGTTATCCCCAACTCTTGGAGCTTGTTTGCATGCCCAGACATGGTGAGCACGTGCTCGCTAACAGAGCTTCCCTCTTCCATCTTGCAGGTAAAGAACTTCTCGGAGGCCTCATAGCTCTCCACGGCCACGTGAGTCTCAAAAATGAGCTTGAGCTCCTTAATGATCTCGAACGGGTCGTGGTGCTCAAAATGCTTCTGGAGCTTCGTTTCTAAACTGTACAGGATGGCACACTGAACTGTGGAGTAATGATTTTTCCGAGTGGCATAAACATTCTTTACATCATCGGTGGCATCATCTGCAGGTGGGTCACCTAGCGGTGCTTCGAGCACATAGGTCATCTGACCAGCCCTGAGGCTAATCTTCAGACCATGGAGCCAGTCCGTGAAGTTGCTTCCATTGTTCTTAAGTTTTTCTTTCTCTAGGAATGCATTGAAATTGATGGAGAGATTCGCCATAATCTACAACAAATTTGCAAGTAGTTTAGACTAAGTTTATGATAAATTGAGTTCTACTTTAATTCTTAAATTAACTAGGTGAACTCCCACTCAAAACAACATCCCTCACATTGTCTTAGAGATTACACGAACCAAGTCCACTACACCAAGTCCGATCTTCACGAGAGAGGATGTAGTTTCATCGGCGAACAATCTTCATGTTCATCATATCACTTATATGACTCGTGCTTTACCTTTGGTATTCCGTGTTCCGAGACCAAGTTTGTACATGCTAGGCTCGTCAAGATCAGCCTTAGTTTCCGCATGTGCAAATCTGGCTTGCACTGCTAGACAATAGAATCTATCACACCCGATCATCACGAGATGCTTCGAGACGACGATTCTTAGCAACGGTGCCAACTAAGGACGAACACTTTATTACTTGAAATTTAGTGAGAGGATCATCTTATAATGCTACCGTCATGATCTAAGCAATACAAGATGCATAAAGGATTAACATCACAGGCAATTCATAATTAGTGTGATATGATATGGCCCTTTCTTCTTATGCCTTTGATCTCCATCTCCAAAGCACGGACATGATCTCCATCATCACCAGCATTGCGTCAAGGTCAGTGGCGCCGCTTCATGGTTGTCCATCATCACCAGCAACTATTACACTACTTGGAATAAAGCTATTACAAGATGAATAGACACGTAGGTCTTAACAGAATTAAAGACAACCATTAGGCTCCTGCCGGTTGCCATATTACAACAAGGATCATTGCATACATCAAATATAATCACAATCACATGATGGCCATATCACATCACAAAACCCCTGCAAAAACAATTTAGACGCCTCTAATTTTCTTTGCAAGTTTTACGTGGTTTGGGGCTTTCGAATAAGAACGGATCTTACCTACGAAACTGAACCACAACATTGATACAAGTGCTATCGAGTGCAAAGTGTAGATTGGATCTATACTATGATGGGAGAGACAGACACCCGCAAAGCCACTTGTGCAAAGCAAGTTACACGTCAAGCGTGGAGCAAGTCTCATGCGCGATGACATGTAAGGTTAGCCCGAGCCGCTTCATCCCACCGTACCTCAAGATGCAAAGTACACAAAGCAAAAGACGGCACGAGCACCAACACCCACAACATCATTGTGTTCTACTCGTGCAACAGATCTACGCATAGACAAGGCTCTGATACCACTAATGGGTTCGTAGCATGGAAAACAAAAAATTTCTACCGCAAGAACGAACAAAACCTAGATCTAATCTAGATAAAAGCCAAGATCTAATCTATTAGACATGAGCAACGAGATAGATCTTGTACTAACCCTCGTAGAACCAAAAGCATTACGAGATTAGATCTCGGGGTTGATGTAGTCGATCACTTGCCGATCTCAAGATCGTGTGGACGATCCTTCCGGCGCCGCGTTCCGGCAGCGCTTCATGATGGTCACTGCGTGGTCGAAGCAGACCTTCCTCTCCCTGTTCCAGCGAGCAGCGGAGGCAGTAGATATTCTCCACGAAATCCCAGCAGCACGACAGTATGGTGGTGGTGGTGGAGGAGAGAATTCTGCAGGGCTTCGCCTAAGCCGGAGCAGAGCGAAGGTAGAGGAGAGAGGCGGCGGCTAGAGCTTGTTATGAGAGAGGGCTAGGAGGGGGCGCCCCCTCCCCTCTATTTAAAGGAAGGAGGCGCGCCTGGGGAGGGGGAGTCCTAGTAGGACTCCCCTCCTCCTTGGGCAGGCGGGTTCGGAAGGGGGGAGGAGTCCTCCTCCCCCACGAATCCGTGTCTCGCCCCATAAGGTTTCCTTTGACCCTTTCTTGGTTTCAAGCAAACACCAAGAACTCTTCTAGAACCTTCCAGAACATTCCGAAACCTTCTAGAATCTCCATACAAACACTCTGGAACATTTCCTAACTTAGAAAATGATCCCCAATATATGAATCTTATTCTCCGGACCATTCCGGATCTCCTCGTGATGTCCCGGATCCAATCCGAGACTCCGAACAACATTCGGTTTCCAACGCACATTCCATATCTACTTAAAACAACTTTGAACCTTAAGTGTGTCACCCTACGGTTCGTGAATACGCAGACATGATGAAGACACCTCTCCGATCAATAACCATCAGCGGGATCTAGAGATCCATAACGGCTCCCACATACTCAACGATGACTTCGTGATCGATAGAACCATTAACATACGAAACCAATTCCCTTTGTCACACGATATTCTACTTATCCGAGGTTTGATCGTCGGTATCTCTAAGTTCTACCTCGTTACTGATAAGTACTCTTTACTCGTTCCATGTTATGTCATCCCTTGTGACCTAGTCACATGCTTGCAAGCTAACTAGATGACATTCCACCGAGAGGGCCCAGAGCATATCTATCCGTCATATGGATGGACAAATCCCAATCTTGGTCCATGCGCTTCAACACATACTTTCAGAATACCCATTGACACCTTTATAACCACCCAGTTATGAAGCGGTGTTTGATGTCATCAAAGTACCCATCCGGTGATGGTGATTAACATAACCTCATGGTCAAAGGATTAGGTTACTATGCATTTGAAAGCTTACAGCAATACAAACTTAATGACTTGATCTTATGCTACGCTTACTATGGGTGTGTGTCCATCACATCATTCTCCTAATGATATAACCTTGTTATTAATGACATCCAATGTCCATGATCAGGAAACCACGATCATCATTCAATCAACAAGCTAGTTCCACAAGAGGCTTACTAGGGACTCTTTTATGTTTGCAAAACACACATGTATTAGTGTTTCCTTATAATACAATTATAGCATGGGATGTAAACATTCATCATAAACACAAAGATATAATAATAACCACTTTTATTATTGCCTCTTGGGCATATCTCCAACAGACACCAATTCCAAACATTCTTTAATAGTTAAAGTATTTATAGATCCTCTTGCTGAGAAGTCAAGCAATTCTCTACAATGAGCATTAAGACCGTGGTAAAATAACTGGCAAATAGTTGATTCAGAATAGCCATGATTAGGAATATTATTGATCATTCCAAAGAATCTTTCCCAGGCTTGTGGGTAGTTTTCTCCCATGTTCTGATTAAAGCTACCTATATTCTTTCTTAGTTCAGTTACTTTTTTTAAAGGATTAAACCTGTTTATGAATTTAACAATGCAGTTTTCCAAACATTTAATGTAATGGCGAGGGAGAGAATATAACTAGTCTAGAGCTTTACCTTTAACAGACCATCGAAATAATTTTAGACGAGAAAAATCTCTTAGCAAACCTTTTGGTCCAAGCAATGTTGTCACATCGTCGAACTCTCTAATATGTCTTCCTGGGTCTTCATCTTCCCTTCAACTGAAAGCTTTTTCCTGCCAAATTGTAATAATTCCACCATCAAATCAATATTCTCTAACTCCTGGATTAGGGAATTCTATTGGTTGTTTAAGAAATTTAGAACTTGGAGCACTGTATTCTCTGAGAGTTTTCTCAGGTTTCATGGAAGTTGTCCTGTAAATAGACATGATGTCCATAATATCACTCAGGTTTTCAACTTCAACTTTATTTGATCTTAAAAGTTTTTCAATAATTTCTTTGCGTCTTGAGAAGGCACACACTCAATATAATCCGGTAGATAGGTCCTAATAGAGCATGTAGACCCTTTGTCTCCTAAGCAGAACATTATGTAGTAGCAACACCTAAAATGTCAAAAGACAAACACTTAGCGATTAGCTCCCCGACAATAGCACCAGAAAATAGCTTGATGTCTGCAAGTGCACAGATCGTCTGTAGCTAGTTTTGAAGTATAGATATTGATCCCACAAGGAGCCCAAAGGTAAGTGTTTATGGGTGATGTCTCTGCCACACCCGAAGTTGTCACATGTCTTCGAGTGAATTGACTGCTAGTGTTGAAATAATAATGGGGTTTTGATTAAATGAGAAGTATTTAAATAGAACTAAAATGTAAACTTTAGAAATATAAAGCAGAAAAGTAAAGAACAACTTAGTTGTTTGTTGTGTTCTACAGATGGCAAAAGAAGGCGCGAGGAGATTCAGTTCATGGTGATAGTGACTGTGCTAGGTGGATGAATGATAAATGTAACAATTATAATCTTATATATATATGTGTAGGCAAGCAACCTATAATTAGCCGGAACTCCTCTTGGTAGATTTCATCCCAACTTCAATAATCCTACTAGCCTATTACCAAAACCATGGTCAAACACTAGACGATTAAGACCCTTCAGGTTGCTTAGCGATTAAGCTCCTTGGATCAGACTAATGCAATAATCACAGTGGTTTCTCGTTATCCTCGAGTATACTAGTTTTCCATTGATATCCCCGTGTCACCCGGGGGTCGCCGGTCTGCTAACGAACAAGATATTATCTATGTAGAACTGATACGTCCATTTTGCATAACTATTCTATGTCTTAATTCACTATTATTCATTGATATATTTCATATTGAGAGGTGATACTTATGTTATTTCATCTATTTTTGCATGGTTGATGACTTTTGGAGCATGGACCGCTGCAGTCAGGATTCTGATGGAAAATGTGCTGTTTGGAGGCAAAATTCACGAAGATCAGAAAATCCGGAAAAATATACAGAAAATCCTATTTTTCCAGAAGACTAAGGAAGCCAGAAGACGGAGTGGAGATGGGCCACAGGGAGCCCACATCACCCCATGGTGCGGGCAACCCTAGGCCACGCCAAGAGGTGGTGTGGCCACCCTGGCCCACTCTAGCCTCTCCCCTCTGGCGTATATCATCCTCCTAAAACCCTAAGACTCAGGGGGCGACCACAGAAAGATTCTGCCGCCTCTGCGAGGCGGAAAACACCGAGAGAGAAAGATCTCCCCGGCAGACAGATTTCTGCCGGGGGAATTCCTTCATGGAGAGGGGAGATCATCGCCATCAACACCACCATCAAGCTGGAATTCATCGAGATCATCATCATCATCATCACCACCATCATCACCATCAACAGCCTCATCACCATCTCCATATTGTTGTAACAATTGCGTTGAATCTTGCATAGTTCATAGGGGAAACTTTCCCGGTGTTGATTACTCTTTGTAGTTGATGCTATTGAGTGAACCATTGAATTATTGTTTATGTTCAGATTGTTATACATCATTATTCCATCTCTGATCATGATCCATATGATGTCTTGTGAGTAGTTCATTTTATTCTTGAGGACATGGGAGAAGTCATGTTGTTAGTAGTGGAGTTGTGTTGAGAGAGATTCAATAGATTGTTACTTAAGTTGTGGTGTACTTCTTCTAGTGGTGTCATGTGAACATCGACTACATGACACTTCACCTATATGGGCCTAGAGGAATGCATTGTGTAATTGGTTACTAATCGTAGGGGTTGCCGGAGTGACAGAAACCTGAACCCCCATTAGGAAACCATTGCACAAGGGACGTAAGGGTCTTAGAGTTTATAGTTGTGGTTAGGTTTCTACCTTAATTACTTTCTTGTTCTTATGGATGTTTGCAAGGGGTATAATCACAAGTATGTATTAGTCTTGGATGGGGCGGTACATTAGCACAGGTTCACCCACACAACACTTAGCAAGCTAAAGAGGATTAATCAACTATATGAAGCGAAAGCACTTGACAGTCTTCCCATGTGTCCTCGAGAACGTTTGGTCATCTTAAGTAATACAACCGGCTTGTCCTTTGTTGCATAAAGGATAGGGCCACTTGCTGCATTTATTCCTACTGTCTTTTTTTTACTCGTACTTTGTTTACTTGATATATCAAAAACCCCTAAAAATCCGTTTGCTAAGTATTTGCAGAGAATTCCTGATCCATACCACTAGCCAGCACCTTCTGCTCCTCGTTGGGTTCGACACTCTTACTTATCGAAAATACTGAGATACACCCCCTATACTTGTGGGTCATCAAGAACAAAGCATCATGTTGTCTGGGCCCTAAATTGTACAACAAGCATAAGGCATCCCACAGATAATCAAGCACGCATAATATAGTAATTAGAATCAATCACAAACAAATGGAAAATATATGAAGGAACATCACATCTCACCAATCCCCTACATCTCCCACGCCTAAGGGAACTACTCACACATGAGATAAGAACGGACCATCGATATAATTAAATAAAGGGAATTCGTATTTATGTTACCGTGAAGATCCATAATAAGAATCGAAAAATATCCAACACAATTAAATATGGGAAGAAACAATCTGAAACCCTAGTCTTGCAAGGTGAAGATCCCTCTTCTCTAGTAGAAGTAGTGCCTATGGGGGTGTATTGGCTAGGAGATCTAAGATCGTGGAGCGAGATGAAGAACGTCTCCCCCTCCTTCTCCGGATCTCCTCTTTCTCCCTTCTGGATTGTATGGCAGCTGCTGTGTTGTGTTTTCGCTCTCGGTACCTTCATGGAAGTTGTCCCTTTTGACAAGACAGAGGCGGCGGCAACTATACGGCCAGAACTATACGGCCAGAGAAATATTCCCGCCGTATAGTTTCTCGTTAAAGCCTCTGTATGCTCCCCTCGAGTGCTTCCAAAGAGAGACTTGCTTGTTTTCTCCAGAATATTGTGTTTCTCTAGTTAAAACCTTCTGTTGACAATTAGAACCTGAAACACACATTAAAAACCAAGTTTTCTTTGCTACCTAAGTATTAGCGTTAGGTAAAGCTAGAAAACGATCAAATCCGGGAGAAAACCATCAATAAAAGCCATCCAAAATGTGTCAAATCTCACAGCTATCAGCCACTCCCAAATCCCACACCACTTCCCCCAAATCCGCGCTAGAGAAAACCCTCTCCCCTCCCGGTGATGACTAAATCCCGGCGATGACGGTGGAAACAGAGGCTACAACTGACGTGTAAGTGCTCCTCAACCTAGCATCCTTTCATCGTGTCAACTCTTCGTTAACTAGTCGGCGATGTGGCCGCCTCCTTGTTCTAGTTCGACACATCGCCTCCTTGTTCTAGGACACCGCGTTGATGTTGCTGTTTAATTAGTTATAGTTCGATGTGTCGCCTCCTTGTTCTATGGCAGCACGTATGTACCCACAATCTAGTGCTCTGCGTGTCGACGTTGCTTCTTACGGCAAAGGCTCAATCTAGTTCACTGGAAGCGCCCTTTAGTTTACTCACTGAATTTGATTCTCATAATAATTCACTAATTAGAATTGTATTCTAACTTAATTCTTGTATTTACTCTTTGGGGCAGGTACGATGAAGGTCAGGTAGATACATGAGAAGGTTCTAAAATTGATGCTACTGGCACTACTACTTTATATGGCATAAAAACTAAACATTCTAATTAGTGCAATGTCTAATTTAGGCTACTAAGGATGTTGTCGTCATCGATGTCTCATCTGATGATGATGTGAAGAAACCTGCTGCTGTAGTTTTTCTCAAGATGTAAGCAAGGCAAAGAGCTAAAGCTTATATGAAAAGATTTAGAGTAGTCGAAAAACCGAGGATCCTTATTCCTAGAGGTGTGACATTATATACATGTTTTCCTACATTTATATGCAGATACCGATTATTACTTTCTAATATTTTCTTTTAGGTCCAAGTATGATGGGGGTTGAGGAATTCGATGTGCACTGCGTGTTTGGAAACATTTTGTAATTGACTTCTGACCAAGTTGCTTCCCTCAAAGTGATAGTTAAACGACACAAGCCATCTATGTGTGCAAGATGAACAAGTCAAATGTCATTCGTGGGAAGGCCAAAATGGTTAAAATTAGACATTTCAATATTTAAATTTTATGATGCACGGTGAACTCTAGCCAACAACTAATATTATTCTTCTCCTACAGTACTTTTCAGCTAGGTACAGCCATGCACACCTCAACCACTATCTCCCAAAGGTGTTACCACTCGCGTGCTCCTACAAGACCACTTTTGAGCATGTTAACCTCTTCAAAGGCATGAATGATGCTATCCAGATGACAAGGGGCTGGTCTAATGTTCTTGAACTCGCTGGAATAAGGGAGGGGAATGTGCGCATCTTCACCTTTTTAAATGACAGGCTACATGGCTTCATGGGTTGTGTTAATGTTCTGTCGTGAAGCCAAAAAGTATCTGCTTGTTTATGCTGGTGTTGGAAGAACTATTAATGTAATATGTTGTTAGTGAACTTGTAGTGGTAAGGAACTTGTTGTCAACCTGGTGCTCTACATGCTAAGTAATATTATCTCCATATGCTATGTATATATTTTGGTTGATTAATGTTCATGTTGTTGCTTTCCTGTGATTGAGAGTTGGTATGTAATATACAAAATAAAGTTGTAGATCAGCACAAAACCAATGGACAGATGCATCGGTTGCAAGTTAGTTCTGCAAAAGATTGGTTGATGGTTCGATTCTGTCTACCTGCATGAAATGTTTTTCTGTTATTTAATTTCTATCGAACACACTGATAACTGGGGCCGGCAGAAAAAGTCACGAAGCAGCGTCAAACCCAACACTACTGTGAGATACACTACGTATGTTCCGTCGACACCGAGCTGAAATGTGGGGTTGAAGCACGGAGGAGAGGGTTGATGGAAAAAAAGAGTCTAACATGTGCGGTGACGAAATCCACGATGAATTTGGCACAAGAAAAAATGGCAAACTAGGCTTCAGGGCTTGGGATGAAATCTGCGACGAATTTGCCACAACGAAAATAAGGAACGTCATAGATAATCGGGCTGGAGGGGCTTGGAGCTTGTTGTGACGAAACATTCTAGAACGTCATGAATCCACGACGTTTTTAGGTTGCATCATAAAAAAAATGTCACGGATCATCTAGATTCATGTAGTGAGGTGTGAGTAGTAGGAAGGTAGAAGTCGACGAGGTTATCGAACCTCCTCCTCCTAAAGTGGTGAGTAGCACAACACCGGAAACTGTTCCAGTGGTGACTCCACCGAATGAAGAGGGAACTAATGATGAGGATCATGAAACTCCGGAACATAACACTACCTTACCTCGCAGGTCAAGCAGGATATGTGCAACTCCTAAACTGTATGGTAATCTAGTCTTAATTTTCATGGTAGATGGAAGCAATGACCCTGCAATGAGGAAGCGATGATGAGCCCAGATTCCAACAAATGACTTGAATCCATGCCATACAAGATGGGGTCCATGTACAAAAACCAAGTTTGGACTTTGGTGGACTTACCTCACGACCGCAAGGCCGTTGAGAATAAATGGATCTTCAAAAAGATACCTCACACTGACGGTAATGTAAATATCAATAAAGCTCGATTGTCGCGAAAGGATTCCGAAATTTTTAAGGAGTTGACTGCGAGGAGACTTTCTCTCCCACAGCGATGCTAAAGTCAATTAGGATTATGTTAGCAATTGCTGCATTTTACGATTATGAAATTTGGCAGATGGATGTCAAAACAGCATTCCCTAAATGGAAACATTGATGAAGAGTTGTATATGATGCAACCCAAAGGTTTTGTCGATCCTAAGGAGGCTGACAAGGTATGCAAACTTCAGCATTCCATCTATGGACTAAAGCAAGCATCCCAATTTGGAATCTCCACTTTGATGAAGTGATCGAAGGGTTTGGATTTGTCCAAACTATAGGAGAGGCTTGTATTTACAAGAAAGTGAGTGGGAGTTCTATAGCATTTCTGATATTATATGTGGATGACATATTATTAATTGGCAATGATGTAGATCTTTTGAATAGTGTAAAAGATTACTTAAATAGTAAGTTTTTGATGAAGGGCCTTGGTGAAGCTACCAATATTTTAGGCATCAAGATCTATAGAGATAGATCAAGATGCTTAATTGGATTATCACAAAGTACATACCATGACAAGATTTTGAATAAGTTCAAAATGCAAGATAGTAAGAAAGGTCTCTTACCTATGGTGCAAGGTACGATTTTGAGTAAGACTCAAAGTCCAACTACAACACAAGATAGAGAATTGATGGTCAATGTCCCCTATGCCTCTGCCATAGGCTCTCTTATGTATGCTATGGTGTGTATAAGACCGGATGCGGCACATGTTATTAGTTTGACTAGCAGGTACCAATCTGATCTAGATGTACAACACTAGAAAGCAGTCAAGAATGTCTACAAGTACTTATGAAGAACTAAAGACATGTTTCTCGTCTATGGAGGTGAAGAAGAGCTTATCGCAAAGTGTTACGTTGATGCTAGCTTCGACAATGATCCGGATGATTCTAAGTCACAATCCGGATGTGTATTTATTATGAATGGTGCAACGATGAGTTGGAGGAGTTCCAAACAACCTGTGGTGGCAAGATCTTCAATGTAGGAGGAATATATCTCAGCTTCAGAAGCAGCGGCGGAAGCGGTTTGGATGAAGGAGTTCATTAATAAACTACGTGTGGTTCCAAGTGCTTTGGATCCAATGGTTATCTATTGTGACAACAATAGTGACATAGTGATGCATGTAAAATGCAACCATTAACTTTGCACTTTATTACTTGATATTCCAACATATTTGCATCATATATCGGGTATATTCATGTTTTATAAGGATATTTGGGAATAATTCACAATTCCCATATTGTTTTGGAATTAACCCTACTGAGGCAGAAAACCCCTATTTCAATGTTTTTGACTTTCAGGTATCCAAATGATGTCCAATTGACCTGAAACTTCACGAGACCTAGTATTTATCAGAAACAAGAACAATGGGCCTAAGTTCCATGAGGAAAGAAGACCGAGGAGGGAACGAGCTAACCAGCCGTAGCCCACCCCCTAGTCTCGGTTGATGTGATTGTTTGCCCCTCGAGTCTTTGATGCCGTCAATTATTTCTCCTAGGCAAAGGTTCTGACCTAAAACCATGTCTAAAAAAGGTCTCCCAAAGATTCTTAGAAGGGAGTGCCACAGAAGACAGAAACAGAGAGGCAGGAAGCAGAATATTGGAGGGGGAAACTCTGGTGGGGCGCTGTTGGTGTGATATCCACCTCCTCCAACGACTCCAACACCTTCACCATGATGAAGGAGGAGTATTCCACCCCTAGATTATGGGTTTGTGGCAGTAGCTATTGTATCTCTATCTCATGATCTCGATTGTATTAGAACCGTATGAGCTGCATAACATGATTACGGTCATATTCTTATTACCTATGTGGTGGATCTTTATATAGTTGATATTTGAGATTGCAATTGTTCAATATTGGAAGTATATGAATAGATGCATATCATGTACCCCGTTCGTGTTTACTTGTTTTGATCTAATGTGTATATGGGAGCGTGTGTGGGGGAACATGTGCATTAGTTGGAGCAATGGGGTGATCTTCCGAGTAGGATAGTAAAACTTTTGAATCACTTGGGTGTTTACCTTACTTAGTTGCCTCACTAGGGATAAAGAAAATATCATGCTTAGACTAGATGAAGTATGTTCTTATTTTAACTTCATGTCAAAGAACTTAATGTTGTACTCTGAAAATTGATCTTAATACCAGATTTCTTAGAGACCCCTTTTCTAGTGGAGTATAAGTGAATTGTTCGAAATAACATATCTATGTTAGGACGTGATGCCCATATGAATTGCTATCCATACTTTAACATGTTGCACCAATATTATGTGAACTAGAGTATCCCGTGTCCACCACAACTTAAAGAGAGAGTGCATAAGCGAAACCATGAATCACGGTCCATTTTAAACCATAAGAAAACACTATCCAACACATCTACATCACTTTTTATTTTAAGTAATAATTAAATTCTAAAATACAAAAACATTTCTGATACTGTCAAACACCAACCAAAACCCAAAAACATCATATTCCATTACATTTACCACCATTGCATATTTACTTTACTATTGCATTGCATTTTACTTTTATTTTATTTTATTTCAGTTTTTCTAACATACACCTTGTGCTTGACAACCACTTACTGACATTGTGGGCACAAAACAATCTACAATATTTTGTAGGTTGCTTGACGAAGAACAAAGACGATCATTCTCTTACACATAGCTCCTCGAGAGTTCCATATTTAAACCCTTGAGTTTCCCTCATGGGGAAGACTTCCATTTACTACATCACTCTCCACTTAGAGTCTCAACCGTTAAGGTGCAGTGAGAAGCTCCTACAACAACTGTCAGGAAGTTTTATAACGCTCGCATCAAGGGAGTTTTCTGGCACCGTTGCCGAGGGCTAGTAAAAGGATAGCTCACAAGAAAGTTCAACTTCATCACCAACTTGTGTAAACACCTAAGCTTGGGGAGGTTAACCTACGTGAGTATCTTCTTGTTCTTTTAAATCTTCAAAATAGTATTATTTTGTTTTGTTATTGTCTTTACTTTCATCTTTACATTTTAGTTTTTACATTTTTAGTTTCTTTTACCATTCGGTTTTGCATTTACTTTTTATTTTTCAGTTTTGTTTTACTTTTGTATTTCGGTTTGTCTTTTTATTTTTAGTTTTGTGTTTCATTTTTTATTTATAAGTTCAGTAGTATTAGTTTTAGTATCATTTTACTTTCAGTTTTCATTAAAACATAAAACACATAAAATTAGTATCACTCTACTACTTGCATAATGTGAGAAAGAACTAAATTGTGTGACTACACAAATACACCTAAGGATCAATTTATTGCTAAGCCCATTACCACACCTGAGATTACAGCGGAGAGCTTTGAAGTTAGTCCTAGTTTTCTAAACTTGATAACTAGGAAACATTTTTTAGGTAGTGCAAATGAGGATGCCTCGATGCATATTCATGACATTTGTGAAATATGTGACATGGAAATTTTTTAAAATGTTGAAAATGATATCCTCAAACTAAAATTACTTCCATTCTCACTTAGAAGAAAAGCTAAAGCATCGTTACTATCACTACCCACCACTAGTATAAATTCTTGGGATGATTTAAAAGAAGCATTCATAAAAAATATTATCCTCCCGTTAAAATTTCGCAAAAAGGGATAACATATTATCATTTAGGCAAACTAAAAATGTGCATGTGGCTATGACTTGGGAGAGAATTAAGATAATTCTTAGGACTTTTCCATCACATGGATTCAATGATTGGACCATCTTGCATTCATCCTATAATGGTTTGAACTACATGTCTAGAAACATACTACATTTTGCTGCTAGAGGTGCTTTTATGAGTAAAACTATTGTAGAAGAAAAAGCCATTCTAGAAAGTATATTGCAAAATTATAGTGAGTGGACTAAAAGAGCACCTATTCCTTCCAAGAAAGTAAATTCCATAGAAGAGATAGACACTTTATCTAATAAAATGGATGCCATTCTTGCTTACATGTCTAAACAAAATGTTGAGAATGTTCCTTTGCAAGACTTAGTTAGTAATAATGTTGAAAGTGTGGATGTGAACTTTGTTACGAATTTTGGTAGTTGTAGTTATGGTAATAATAATTACAACTCTTACAATAGACCACCCTTTGTTCCCAACAAATATGCTAGTAGTGGTAATTTCTAATGACTTGTAAAACACGGTTAGATCATTTATATCTTCCCAAAAAGAGTTGAATAAAGAATTTATATCTAAATTTGAAAAACAAGATGCTTTGTTTGAGAGGGTAGATCATCTCACTAGGGAAGTAACATCATTGAAATAAACTATCATTACTCAAAACATGAGGAAACTGTAAACTATGTGCAAGATGTAATAGATAGATCTTGGGAAGTTATTAATGAAAGAAAGAGAGTGAAAAATGAAACTCTCATGATTATGAATGATAAAAAGGTAGAAAACGTAAACATGCTTAGTGAGTTTAAGGATCCATTACTTGATTTAGATAAATGTAGCTTGCATGAACTCATTAATGTGCTACAAAAATTTGCTAGTGATCCTTTAATAAATTTTCACCAAGCGGGTTTTGGTTCTTATATAGCTAACCATGTGCTTGAAGAAAAGATTGGTAGGTACAATCAAGATGCTATGATACCACCTAAGCTTGGGGATGTATGGATACCCAAGGTATTAATTACTATCAGAAAATAAACCCACCATTCTATACTTGATCTAGGTTCTAGTGTTTCCGTTTTATCTAAAGATCTCTATGAATTGCTAGAATTGCTAATTATAGAAATATGCTCTAGGGACTTACTACTTGCCGATGATACCATTAAACATGGTGTAGGAAAAGTTAGTAATGTAATGGTAGAGATTCACATGAATTTCGTTGCCGCTGATTTTATTATCATGGACATGGGGAGTAAAACCTCTAGTCCAATTATTTTGGGAAGACCATTCCTTCGTACTACAGGTGCTATTATTGATTCAAAGAAAGGTAATGTAAAGTTTTAGTTTCCACATAAGAAGTGTATGGAACACTTTCCAAGGAAGAGGGACACTCCAAAATTCAAGCTCCCTAATGAGCTTCACCCCTCTTGAAATTCAAGTAAGTAAGCTGTAACACCCCAAAAACATTAATCAAGATTATAAAGTTCTAATTACCTAAGTTTAGGGCTAGCAAAACCTTTTATTATTAAATTTAATATGAGTGTATGTGTGAATTGCATTAGTGTATGAATGAGTGCAATTTCCATGTTTGATTGCTCCAAATGATAAGGAATGGTTTAAAGATGAATACTACATCATCTAGGCCAATTACAAACAAAATCCAAAGAAAGGAAATTCAAATATGAATCATATGATCAAATGGTCATTTTGACCAAAATTAACCACTAGAACACTTTGGGTGTTTCTAGTTTTCTAATATAAACTTTCTCAATTCTTTTCACCCCTTGCTAGACCAAGTAAAAAGTGAACCCAAGCCCACCTTCCAAACTAACATAAACAAATTCCAAATATTTTTGAAGGACAATGCAAAATTGAATCAAGTTCATATGCATAGATCACCATTTTGCAAAAACCACTCAAATCAATTCACCTTGGCAAACCCAAGAAACCATAAACACTCAAGCATGTGACAAACACACTCACCAAATTTCATTCAAAAATTCAAATCTTAATCTTATGCGGCCATTTGATCGAGCACCTGGCAGACACAAATCAACACTACCGATGTTCTATTGTTTTGACTAGTAAATGATCACCCCCTTTGTCCCCTCTGCATCCCACTCACTTACCCTAGTGCCCAACAACGCAAGACACGCTCCCTCCTTTGTCATTGCGCCAGTGCAGCGCCGCCCGACGCTCACTGCGCGGGTCGACCATGGACCACTCACCACAGCCAGCGCTGCCCTCTCCCATGATGCCCAGGAGACAGGCAACCATCCACCGCTACTCTCTGTCCAACCCTCGACCGCAGGCAAGCCGTGGACCACCCGTGATCGTTGCGCCCATTTCTTTGCTAGCCATCCCGAGAGCGTGCCAGAGCGCCGCAGCCGACACGCGCACACACGCTGTGCCTTGCTATCTCCGCATGTGCCCGCACTCGCCGTGACCCTAGCTACCTCCTAGACACTATGCACCGTCTCGAACACCATTGTTTCCGCCTAGAGCATAGGCCGTTCTCGACCACCCCTTTCCGCACCATCACTCGCATGACGACCGCCCTGAAGCACCGCGTCGACCCCTACCCTCAGCCATGCCTATAGCCCCTGTATCGACGTGGGCGACGAGCCTGATCCATCCCACTCTATCTCCCTCGCCGGTGTATAAATAGAGGTCGCCTAGCTCCAAGTCGCCACACCATTCCACTCCCCTCTCTCTCAGACACCTCCCACACCTCTCCCCGGAGAAAGGCGACCACCACATTGCCGAAATTTCACCAGAGCACGCCACTGCAGAGGAGAAGATGAACTAGAGCTAGGACCTGCCACAGGAGCCACCGCGACCACCATTCGAACCTTCATCGTCTACAAGGTCATTCGCCCCCATCACCAACCTTAGCTGGAGCACTGGTGAGCCCCTACGTACCCCCACCGTCGCGATAGGGTTCGTTCCTTGCTGGAGCTATTCGCTGGAGACGACGAACCATAGCCGTAGATCCTAGTCTAATCGCACGACCCATATTAGAAGATACCGTTTCGGTTTAGATGAGACACTAACTAGTAGGACCCTCCTGTCAGCAGCCCGTTGCGCCGTGCTGTGCAGCTAGGCCAACCCATTTAGTTTCCCGCGCAGGGTCCGTCAATTCAAATAGACTTTTTCCATTTTAGTTAAAACTAGATTCTATCAGTAGATTTAAAAATTAATTCAAAGAGATTCACTAAACGAAATTGAATCATTCCAGTTTTCTAGAAAGGTATTCAAAAGATCTATCCAAGCCCGTTGGATTCATACCATTTCAAATTATAGATCACCAATAGTAAAAATAACATGACAAAGACTTTTCCACATTCAAACATTTTTAAAAAATCAACCATAAATGCTTTTGAGTTGATTGCAACTCTCAAAAATCACATTTGACAAGATTTATCTGAATATGTAAAAATATTTAGGTTTACAGGCAGTGATCTTGGACTAGTACTAAAAGAATGCTATATAGGCATTTCTAGTCATTTTAATTGTATTAAATAGTAATTGTAAACTTTATAAAATATGACCACCACTTTAAATCACATTCCCAAGTATTAGAATATGTGGTGATGACATGTGTCAACATGATCCCATATTTTAATTGGAGAATATTAAATATTAGGTATTGTTCAATGAGTAGAAATTACTTTTCCAAAATAAGGTAATTAAGACTAGGTCTTTATTTCATGTGATGATTGTGATGATGCTAGATCATCTAGTGTGAGCCTTTGTGTGCTAAATAGAAGTAGTTAAGTATTGTACGGTGATTGTGTACCTCGTATTCATTTATAGACGCTAGTACCGACCCGGGATACGAGGAGGAGGAGTACTACCAAGAAGAAGAAGAAGAGAACTTCAACCTCTGCACTACTCAAGGCAAGCCAACACTTGCAAGTATTATACCTATGCAAGCCTACCACTGCAAGTTAACTATGCAAGCCATCCTTGCAAGATAACCTAGGAAAGATGCATTAGGCATGCTTTGGTTATGCAACTTTGATTATACCAATCCCATGTTTCACTTGCAATCTTTATTCGTTTACTTTTACCAAAGCTCTTTACCTTTAGTTAGTGATTTGTGAGTATTTGAAAAGAAGCATAGATACCATAAAGAGTATAAAACTAGGCCTAAGTAGTTATACTTAGATGTCTTCAAAAGGCATAAAACTAGATTTGGATAGTTACACTTGATTAGGACCCCTCATTAGTGAATACCCTCAACTTTAGTGGCTAGTGCTAAGCATAAAAGTTGATCACTTAGATGGGAATACTTGGTGAAAATGATTATGAAAACCTTGGAATGATGGTTCATTCTATTGAAATGTTTTGACATGTGTTGAGAAACACAATGATTTGATGATGAAAATGTTGAGGCATGAGCCTTGACCCTTTATAAAAACTGATGGTTGGGTTCAGATGCGATACCATTCCAATTTTACTGTACAACCACAATACCTGAATTGGGTAGGGCTTAACTGGAACTTTATATGCCTTAGTATGGGTTCCCTCGCGGAAAGAGGTTGAGAAGAGGCTACCTCGTGAGTGTGAATGTCCACCTATGCAGTGCCTAGGATGGTAGATGGCCATGGCTGGGAGGCCAAGCTCATAGGGGAGGTGCCTATACTAGAGTGTGTAATTGAAAGGTTATGATTGATTATCCGCATACTAAATATGATGATTCAGGGTTATCCCTGAAGGATGTATCGAATTTTGTGGTGAAAGTGTACCACCTCTGCAGAGTGTCAAACTATTCGAATAGCCATGTCCGTGGTTATGGACAGTTGGAGTGGCCATACTGTTCCGTTGTCAAATGTTCTCAAAATGACTTGTGAATTGAACTGTGACCATGACTTGACCACAACAAGGTTGTGGATATGAAAACGAGGTTCCCACGTAGGTGATGTAGAAAATTAAATTAGTTTTCTTTACTCTTGAACTCTGTATGAAATAAACCTGGCTTTTTGCAAATAAACCTAGAGATTAAGATTCCCACTAGAACTACCTTACTTGTTAGTGATAGTTTGCGAGTACTTAAAGAGTACTCATGGCTTTGTCCCTAGCTATTCCCGTGGCTAGACTATGAGGAGGACTACCAGGAAGATGGACAGCAGGAGGTCTATGACAACTAGGATCATCTCCCATCGTCATCATTGCATGTGACCCTGAAGATGGAGCCCCTACTACGTTTACTTTCCGCTGCTTTGATTTTATTAAGAACTGGATCATGAGATCCTCTATTTGTAAGACCTTTATTATGGTTTGTAATGGATGATGTATTGTGGTACCAATTCTGTTATGTCTCGCAAAAATGGTAATCCTGGGATTGCGAGGTATGGTATAATAGGCATCTGGGATTAAAAATCCGGGTGTTGACAAGTTGGTATCAGAGCCATCCTGACCATTGGAGACCCTAGTTAGAATGGACGCTTGACCCAAAAACTTAGTTTCGAAACAAAAGAAGTGAGTATTTATGAAAACCTATTCCCACTATTATCCTTGAGATTTTTTTCAAAAAATTCATGTTCCTCAAAAATTCTTGCAATCCTACATAAAATTTGACACACTTGATCACCCCACTAACTTGCTCACCCTAAATTCTTATAGATGGAGGTCAAGTATAGAAAATTCTACCAGCTAGGCAACGGAGGCCACCTGATCTTTGAGAGGGATCTAGATGCACTTGCATAGTATCTTGAGTGCCCGCACCCGGAGTTCTTTAGGGCACAACACAACGATCACGTAGGAGGAGATCTACAGTGGCTGATAGTTGTAGATATCAGAGGTAAGATGGAAGCACCCAGTTCGAAGAAGATCCAATTCAGCTTGAGGGAGAACAATTGGCTAGATGGATTAGCCAGGGCTATGCAAGAAGCTCTTGCCCATCTATGTGGACAAAACATCAGTCAAATCAGTGGAACTCGCTTTGCTCACTATGCAAGGCGTGATTCTATGGGAATTCCCTTGGAGATGCCAGGACACCCGGAGCTGAAGCACCAAGTGGATAATCTCGACTTCATGTTGTATGCTAGACAGGTGGAGTTGGACAACGCCCGTGCCTACGCCAACCATAACAAGGCCATTGCAGTCAAGAAGGACCAGACCCTCGCCATCCTCGCCAAGGAGCGCCAATCACTTCATCGTCAGCGTGACAAGAAGGATCGCACCATCGATCATCTTCGCAAGAAGGTGGCCACTCTCGAGAAGACCATCCGTGAACAAAAGATCCATCTTGAAGCGAAGGAGGAGGAAGGTGAAGATATCCGTGGAGATCTCTACTCTTACCTCAGTGATGATGACGACTACCTGCAGGACGATGCCATGGAGTTCCACATGGATGATGATGATTCCTCCTTCATTGATGATGATTATATGCACTTGAGCACTACTGTAGGAATGAGTTGTATCCGGTCCCACTATATCGTAGTTTCATAGAATGGTTCTTAAAACCATTTGTTTTCTAGTTATGTTGTGGTGTGTGTTTGTATTATGTGCTTGGAATGAATGAATGAGAGGAAGTCATTAGTTTACAAAACTTGAGTCAAACTCCAAGTTTAAAGATTTTGAAACCAAATCACGAACTTTAGAAATTTCCCTCTTATCTCATTATCTATCTCAATCTTTAGATGACTCGTGGAAATCCCGAAGGAAGCAGTTCATCTCATGACCCAATGCTGCAGATTCTGCAAATGTTAGTTTCTGACCGTGAAGCTAGTAGAGCCGAACGTCAATCCAACTTAGCCACTCTTCAATAGACAGCTCAGATGGCCCACAATAATCAAGGCCACGGAAACCAGGATAACCATGGATCCAAGCTCAAGAACTTTCAGAATACCAACCCACCTAACTTTAGTAAGTCTGAAGAGCCCTTAGATGCAGATGACTGGCTGCAAACCACGGAGAACAACTTAGAGGTCGCAGGAGTTGAAGCCAATGAAAAATTACTATTTTCCACCCATTATCTAGCAGGTGATGCAAGAGCCTGGTGGAATAGCACACGTACCATGAACGGAGGTCAGATGATGACTTGGGATGAGTTCAAAATCAAGTTCAACCGGACTCATGTGCCCCTGGGTCTGATTAAGAGGACGAGGGATGCGTTCAGAGAATTGAAACAAGGAAGGATGACTGTGGTGTAATACCGGGACAAATTATTATATTTAGCTAGATAAGCCCCTGATGAGATTGACACGGAAGCAAAGAAGAAAGACAGATTCCTGAACGGACTGCATGATGAGAGGCAAACCGTGCTAGTGAACATTCCCTTTGATGATATTGAAGCTTTAGTGGATTCTGTCATTCAGATGGAAGGGAAGATCAACCAAGCCAATGACAACCGCAAGCGTCATATGATGCACCAGCCTGGATCCCACCATACCCAGAAGTATCGCCCCAACCCATCTGCAGGATATGCCCCAAGAAACAACAGACCCCCTATGTCCCGTCCAAGATATCCCAACCGTGGAGGAGGAAACCCAATGTCCGGAGGAAACCACAACAATAACCCCGGCAATTCCAATAACTTCAACCGTGCAGCGCCCAAATCCAACAACAACAACAATACTTCCCCAAGGACTGGAAGCAATGTTGTGCCTATTGCAGAAAAAGACAAGTCCCAGATTACTTGCTTTGAATGCGGAGTCAAGGGTCACTACTCCAATGAGTGCCCCAAGAAGCCTGCAGTAGCCACCAATGTGAATGCACCCGCTCAGCAGCAACGCCATGTTCAGCCTGGAAGGAGATTTGCCCCAGGGAACTCGCTCAACCGCAACAGCCGCCTGTTCCACATGAATGCTGAAGAAGCTTAGGAAGCGCCAGATGTCATGCTGGGTATGTTTTCTGTTAACTCAGTACTTGCAAGAGTGTTGTTTGATTCTAGAGCATCGCACTGGAGTATCAGTAGAGCATGTATCTGAGACATTGCCCCGTCAATTCAAATGAAATAAGAGTCTAGCCCAACCAACCCTAGACAAAATCAGAGTAGTCTGTGAATACCCCGACGTGTTCCCAGATGAATTAATCGGTATGCTCCCAAATTGGGATATCGAATTCATCATTGAACTAGTTCCTGGAACTATACCCATAGCTCAGAGACCTTATAGTATGAACCCATCTGAATTAGTGGAGCTGAAGAAGCAACTTGATGCTATGCTAGAAAAAGGTTTGATTCAACCAAGTGCATCGCCATGGAGATCGCATGTTTTGTTTGTGGATAAAAAGATGGAGGTAACCGTTTGTGCACAGATTACCGGAAGCAGAATGATGTCACCATCAAGAACAAGTACCCACTGCCAAAAATAGAGGATCTGTTTGACCAGTTGACCGGTGCCAGAGTGTTTTCTAAGTTTGATCTTAGAACTGGTTATCATCAACTCAATATTCGTGCAACGGATATCCCAAAGACTGCCTTTACCACCAGATATGGATTGTATGAGTACATTGTCATGTATTTTGTATTAACCAATGCCCCCGCTTATTTCATGAATCTCATGAATAAGATTTTTATGAACTTCCTGGATAAGTTTGTCGTTGTTTTTATCGACGATATTCTGATCTATTCCAAGTCAGAAGAAGACCATGAGCTACACTTGAGAACCATCCTTGAAACCCTTAGAGAACATCAGTTGTATGCCAAGTTTAGCAAATGTGAGTTCTGGTTGGAGGAAGTAGGATTCCTAGGACATATTGTGTCGGCAGGAGGAGTCGCTGTCGATCCCGCCAAGATCAAAGATGTGGAAGAATGGAAAGCCCCAACCACTCAAACCCAAGTCCGCACATTTCTCGGATTAGCGGGATATTACCGCAAGTTCGTAGAAGGATTTTCGAGCTTCACAAGACCAATGACCCAATTGTTGAAGAAAGATAAGAACTTTGAATGGACGGACAAATGTGAAGCAAGTTTTCAAGAGCTCAAGAAGAGATTGATTTCAGTCCCAATTTTGATTATGCCGGATATCAAGAAGCCTTTTGATGTGTATTGTGATGCATCCAAGATTGGTCTCGGATGTGTGTTGATGCAAGAAGGCAAAGTCATATCATATCTGTCCAGGCAACTGAAGCAACATGAGCAGAATTACGCTACCCATGACCTAGAACTAGCAGCCGTAGTTTTAGCTTTGAAAACATGGCGTCATTACCTTATGGGTAACCGCTGTGAGATTTATTCGGATCACAAGAGTCTGAAGTATATCTTCACCTAGAAGGAGCTGAATATGAGGCAAAGGAGAAGGATAGAGTTAATCAAGGATTATGACCTTGACATTCACTATCACCCTGGCAAAGCCAATGTGGTAGCGGATGCTCTTAGCAGATTGCCGTGTAGATTAAACACCATGATAAAAGAGGCCCAGCCAAGTTTGCATGAAGAGTTGGAGCAGTTTAGAACAGAGCTAGTTAGCGAAGGATTCCTAGCAAGTATTGAACTTCAACCCACTTTGATCGGTCAGATCAAGGAAGACCAGAAGGGAAATGAAAGTATCGACGGAATCAAGCATCGTATCGGTACAGGGAAGGTACCTAGATTCACCGAAGATGAAGAAGGAGTTTTGTGGTACAAAGGACGTATCTGTGTGCTAGTAGATCCAGAGTTGAAACAAGTCATTATGCAGGAAGCTCATGATACTCTTTATTCTATCCTTCCCGGAGGAACACAGATGTATCAGGATTTGAAGGAGCAATTTTGGTGGCACAAGATGAAGAGAGAAATCGGAAGCTACATAGCCAAGTGTGATATCTGTCAGAGAGTCAAAGCAGAACATCAGGGACCCGCATGACTTTTGCAACCATTGCAGATTCCGGAATGGAAATGGGATTCTATTGGAATGGATTTCATCACCGGTTTGCCTACATCTAGTAGGGGAAATGACTGTATTTGGATCATAGTTGATAGACTGTCCAAGGTAGCCCGTTTTATACCTGTCAGGACCACCTACCAGAGTTCGAAGCTAGCAGAGTTGTACATTGCTAGAATCGTCAGTTTGCATGGAACCCCTAAGACCATAGTATCGGATCGAGGAACCTAGTTTACCTCAAGATTTTGGCAGAAAGTCCAAGAAGGATTAGGAACCAAGTTGAACTTCAGCACAGCTTATCACCCGCAAACCGATGGACAAACTGAAAGAGTCAACAAAATCTTATAAGATATGTTGAGAGCTTGTGTGCTAGAATATGGATCAAAATGGGAAGATTGTTTGCCTTTCGCAGAATTCTCATACAACAATAGTTATCAAACCAATTTGCAAATGGCCCCATTTGAATTTTTGTATGGAAGCAAGTGTCGTACCCCTTTGAACTAGTTGCAAGTATGAGAGAGTTAGATTTTCGGACCCGACATCCTACGATAAGCCGAAGAGAATGTTCACAAAGTCCGTGAACACCTCAAGACCACCCAATCCAGAAAAAAAGAGTTATGCTGACAAGAGACGTCGAGACCTGACCTTCAATGTTGGAGATTTTGTATATCTCAAAGTATCACCCTTGAAAGGAATGCAATGTTTTCAACTGAAAGGGAAGTTAGCCCCCAGATATATTGGACCCTTCAAGGTTTTGAATCGCTGAGGAGAAGTATCATATCAACTAGAACTGCCAGAGGAGATGTCAGCCATACATAATGTGTTCCATATCTCGTTACTTCGCAAATGCCTAGAAGTTCTGGAGAAGATCGAAGTGTTCAAGAACATCGATCACAGAGCCATAGATATCAACAAGGATCTAACCTATCATGAAGTACCCATTCGTATTTTGGAAGAAGCCTTTAGAACCACCAGTGTCAACACCCGGATTTCTAATCCCAGATGCCTGTTATGCCATACATCGCAATCCCAGGATTACCATTTTTGCGAGACATAATAGATTGGACATCGCAGTACATCATCCATTACAAACCATAATAAGGTCTTACACAAATAAAGGATCTCATGATCCAGTCTTAGTACAAACAAGTAGCAGAATAAATAGTGTAGCGGTGGGCTCCATCTTTAGTGTCACATGCAATGCTGACGATGGGAGATGATCCTAGTTGTCGTAGCCATCCTGCTATCCTTCCTCTTGGTAGTCCTCCTCATAGTCTGGCCACGGGAATAGCCAGGGACAAAGCCATGAGTACTCTTTAAGCACTCGCAAACTATAACTAACAAGTAAGGTAGTTCTAGTAGGACTTCTAAGGTCTAAGTTTATTTGTAAAGTTAAGTTTGAAACCTAAGCTGAGTTCAGAAACACAGAAAGATAAAATAAAGTTTTGAATTCACCTAAGTGGGAACTTAGTTTTCATAGTAAACTCTGTTGTGGTCAAGTCATGTCACAATTCATTTCATAAGTCATTTTGAAAACATCTGACAACGGAACAGTATGGCCACTCCAACTGTCCATAACTGTAGACGCGGCTATGCGAATAGTTTGACACTCTGTAGAGGTGGTACACTTTCACCACAAAATTCGATACATTTGTCAGGGATAACCCTGAATCATCATACTTAGTATGCAGATAATCAAACATAACCTTTCATTTACACACTCTAGTATAAGCACCTATCCTATGAGCTTGGCCTCCCAGCCATGGCCATTTGCCATCCTGGGCACTACATAGGTGGACAACATGGAGAGGTAGCCTCAGCTCAAACCTCTCCCGCGAGGGAACTAATACTAATGCATATAAACTTCCGGCTAAGGCTTACCCAATTCAGGTATTGTGGTTGTACGGTAAAATTGGAATGGTATCGCATCCGAACCCAACCATCAGTTCTTATAAAAGGGCTAAGACTCATGCCTCCACATTTTCATCATTATCATAAACCAATTGTGTTCCTCAACACATGTCAAATATCTCAATAGAATGACTCATCATTCCAAGGTTTTCATAAGTCATTTTCACCAAGTATTCCCATCTAAAGTGATCAAGTTATTGGTTTAGCTCTAATCACTAAGTTAAGAGTGTTCACTAATGTGGGATGCTAATCTCAATCTCATGCCATAGAATGACATATAATTCTAACTAGATAGGCCAAATTTTATACTCTTTATTGCATCTATAAACAAAGTAAAGAACTTTGGTAAAGTAAAAGAAAGTAAAGCTTGTAAGAAAACTTGGGATGGTATAAATCAAAAGGGTATAACCAAAGCATGCCTAATGCATCTTGCTTGGGTTACATTGCATCTAGTGATGGCTTTGCCAGTTTTAGCTTGCCAATAATAGCTTGCCTTGATTGGTGCAGTGGTTGAAATTCTCCTCGTCTTCTTCGGGGTAGAACTCCTCCTCCTCGTAGACTTGGTCGGTACTATCGTCTATAAATACATACGGAATACACAATCACCAAACAATACTTAACTAGTCCATTTAGCACACTAAGGCACACACTTGATGATACAGTATCATCACTTTCATCACAAGATTTTAATGAACTAGTTTTATTTATTTTATTTGAGAAAAGTAATTTCTACTCATTGAAATTAATTAAGATTTAATATTCTCCATTTAAAATATGGGATCATGTGGACACATGTCATCACCACATATTCTAATGCATGGGAATGTCATTTAAATGTTGGATCATATATTAATAAGTTTAAGTTTAATATTTAAATGATTTAAAGTGACTAGAAATGCCTATATAGCATTATTTTGGTACTAGTCCAAAGTCACTACATGCAAACTAAAATATTATTACATATTCAGATAGGTATATTCAATTGTGATTTTTGAGAGTTGGAATCAACTCAAAATCTATTATGGTTGATTTTTGAAAAATATTTAAATGTAGAAAAGTCTATGTTTTGTTATTTTTGCTATATGTGATCTATAACTCTAATTGATTTAAGTCCAACGTTATTTGATAGATATTTAAATTATCTTTCCAACAACATTGGAATCATTCAATTTGGTTAAGTAAATCTTTCTGAAATAATTTTCAAACTAGTGGATAGAAACTAGATTAAGTCTAAATATAAAAATCTAAATTTGAATTCTAGGGCCAGCGCGGGAAAACTAACAGGTCGGCCCAGTTTCACTCTGCGGCGCAGAGAACAGCTAATAGGGGGTCCCGCATGTCAGCGGCTCTGCAAACACGAAGCGGTACGGGGCGATGTGGGCCACACGATTAGAACTACGATCAACGGTTGTGGCTCGTCATCGCCGACGGATAGGTCGTCGGCGAGACGGAACCCTAGCGGCTCGGTGGGGGTGCAGAGGGGGCATACCAGGGCTCCAGCTAGTGTGGCGATGGGGGCGATCAAACAAGGAGACAACGATGGACTCAGGCGAGGTCGCGGCAGCTCCTGGGCAGGACGAAATCGACGGGGCTCTTCCTCCTCTGCTGCGGCGAACTCCGGTGCAATTCCGGCGAACGGCTGCTCGAGCGGCTCCGGCGATGGGGTGAGGTGTTTCTGAGGGAGAGGGGAGTTGAGTGGTGTGAGGAAATGGTTCTAGGGAGGGCTCCTTATATAGGCTCGACGAGGGGACCGTGAGGGCGACGGTGAGCTCGTCGGTGACGATGATATAGGGCGCTAGAGGCATGGGAAGTGTAGGCGGATGGTGGCTTGCCTCCTGGCTGCAGCTACGGCGTGTTGGTGACGCGAGGGGTGGTGGCCTGCGGTCAGGAAAGGCTGGCGCTCTACACGGAAGAGGCGGTGCTCGACGTGGCGTGCGGTGGATGTTGGTCGCGCGGCGGGAAATGGGCGTGTCTGGGAGGTGCTGGGGTTATGGCGGAGCAGCGCACGCGAGATGAAGGCAAGGCGCGGCTTGTGCGGGCTTGTCGGGGACGGTCCTCTAGCGTGAGCTGGGCACGGCATAGAGGCGGTGGGCGCGAGCTGTCCTCGGTGGTCCAGGGCCTGGCAACGCTCGGGGAAGGGACAATGGGCAGGGGTAGGGTTTGGCGAAGGCAGGGCGTGCTAGATTGGCGCTGCACAGTCGCTGGCGCGTTGCCCGCGTTTGTCCGGCAATGCCCATATTTGGGCGGCGCCCCACTGTTGCTAGCGGTGAAGGGGGAGCTGGTCTGGGCTGGGGTAGATGCTAGGGGGACAGGGGCTTAAGTGGGAGACCAAATTGGTCGATGATCACTATGGAAACAGTGAAGCTAATCTAGTTTTGGTTTAGTGCCTGCCATGTGTTTGATAGAATGGCTGCAAGAAGAAAAGTTTTGAATTTTGGATTCAAAATTTTTGAGTGTTCTCCACTTAGGCTTGAGATTCTATGCCTGTTTGGAAAGGTCAAGGGGAATTCATTTGAGTGGTTTTTGAAAAGGTGTGATCTATGCATATGAAATTGATTCCATTTTCAAATGCCATTTAAATTAGTTTTTAAATGTTTTTGTAAGATTTCAAAGTGGGCCTTGGTAGATCATTACTTGTACTAGCAAGGGGAGCAAAGATTCATAAATGTTTCTGTTGTAGTTGGTGTTCTAGGAACACCTAAAGTGACCTAGTGGATTAAAATGGCAAAAATGACCATTTGCCTTCATTAATTCTAATTGATTTCTTTTTCTTTGGATTTTGCTTGGGAATGATCTAGATGATGTGGAATTCACCTTAGAATCATTTTACAACCATTAGAACAAACAAACATGGCAATTTCAAACAATTCCATATTAATGCAACACACATATGCATGCTTAAATGTTTTAATAATAAAAAGTTTTTCTTAACCCTAAATTGGGTGATTTGAATCTTGATTAACATTGATCAATGTTTTGGGATGTTACAACCAGGACCTGGAGTATCAAGTTTCTCAAGATCCAGTGGAGCAACCACACTGAAGAACAAGCTACTTGGGAGCGAGAAGATTACATTAGGACCGAGTTTCCAAATCTCTTTAGTTCCTAGTTTTTCTTAAATCTCGAGACGAGATTTTTCTAAGGAGGCAAGGTTTGTAACACCCCAAAAACATTAATCAAGATTATCAAGTTCTAATTACCTAAGTTTAAGGTTAACAAAACTTTTATTATTAAATTTAATATGAGTGTATGTGTGAATTGCATTAGTTTATGAACGAGTGCAATTGCCATGTTTGATTGCTACAAATGGTAAGGAATGGCTTAAATATGAATACTACATCATCTAGGTGAATTGCAAACAAAATCCAAAGAAAGAAAATTCAAATATGAATCATATGATCAAATGGTCATTTTGACCAAAATTAACCACTAGACCACTTTGGGTGTTTCTAGTAAAAGATTCCTAATATAAACTTTCTCAATTCTTTTCACCCCTTGCTAGACCAAGTAAAAGTGAACCCAATCCCACCTTGCAAACTAACTGAAACGAATTCCAAATCTTTTTGAAGGACAATGCAAAATTGAATCAAGTTCATATGCATAGATCACCATTTTGCAAAAACACTCAAATCAATTCACCTTGGCAAACCCAAGCAACCATAGACACTCAAGCATGTGACAAACACACTCACCAAATTTCATTCAAAAATTCAAATCTTAATCTCATGCGGCCATTTTGTCGAGCACCTGGCAGACACAAATCAACACTGCCTAACTTCTACTGTTTTGAGAAGTAATTAATCACCCCCTTTGTCCCCTATGCATCCCACTCACTCATCCCAGTGCCCAACAGGGCAGGACACACTCCCCCCTTTGCTGTTGCGCCAGTGCAGTGCCGCCCGATGCTCACCGCGCCGGTCCACCATGGACTACTCACCACAGCCAGTGCCGCCCTCTCCCACGATGCCTAGGAGGCAGGCAACCAGCCACCGCCACCCTCTGTCCAACCCTCGACCGCAGGCAAGCCGTGGACCACCCGTGATCGTCGCGCCCATTTCTCTGCCAGCCATGCCGAGAGTGCGACAGAGCGCCGCAGCCGACATGTGCACACACGCCGCACCTTTCTCTCTCCACGTGTGCCCACACTCGCCGTGACCCTAGCTACCTCCCAGACACGCCCGTTCTCCGCCGCGTGGACCGTAGCCACTGTCGTCGTCTCCAACGCCGCCGTTTCCGCCCAGAGCATCGACCGTTCTCGACCGCCCCTTGCTGCGCCATCACTCGCATGATGAACGCCCTGAAGCACCGTGTCGACCCCTACCCTTAGCCATGGCTATAGCCCCCTGTATCGACATCGCTGATGAGCCCGAGCCATCCCGCTCTGTCCCTCTCGCCGATGTATAAATAGAGGCCACCCTAGCTCCAATTTGCCACACCATTCCACTCCCATCTCTCTCAGACACCTCCCACACCTCTCCCCGGAGCAAGGGGAGCACCACATCACCGGAATTTCACCAGAGCCCGTCGCTGCAGAGGGGAAGAGGAACTGGAGCTAGGAGCCGCCCCAGGAGCCGCCGCGACCACCATTCGAACCGCCATTGTCTACAACGTCATTCGCCCCCATCGCCGACCTTAGTTGGAGCCTTGGTGATCTCCCACATACCCCCACCATTGTGTTAGGATTCGTTCCTCACCTGAGCTATTCGCCGTAGACGATGAACCACAACCGTAGATCCTAGTCTAATCGCACGGCCCAGATTAGAAGATACCGTTTCGGTTTAGATTAGCCACTGACTAGTAGGACCCACCTGTCAGCAGCCCGCTGTGCCGCGCTGTGCAGCTGGGCCGGCCCATTTAGATTCCCGCGTAGAGCCCGTCAATTCAAATAGACTTTTTCCATTTTAGTTAAAACTAGATTCTGTTAGTAGATTGAAAAATCAATTCAAAGAGATTCACTGAACCAAATTGCATGATTCCAATTTTGTTAGAAAGGTATTCAAAATATCTATCCAAGGCCGTTGGATTCAAACCATTTTAAATTATAGATCACCTATAGTAAAAATAACAAGATAGAGACTTTTCCACATTCAAACATTTTTCAAAAATCAACCATAAATGCTTTTGAGTTGATTCCAACTCTCAAAAATCTCATTTGACAAGATCTATCTGAATATGTAAAAATATTTAGGTTTACACGCAGGGATCTTGGACTAGTACTAAAAGAATGCTATATAGGCATTTCTAGTCATTTTAATTGTATTAGTAATTGTAAACTTTATAAAATATGACCACCACTTTAAATCACATTCCCAAGTATTAGAATATGTGGTGATGACATGTGTCAACATAATCTCATATTTTAATTGGAGAATATTAAATATTAAGTAGTTTTCAATGAGTAGAAATTACTTTTCCAAGATAAGATAATTAAGACTAGGTCTTTATTTCATGTGATGATTGTGATGATGCTAGATCATCTAGTGTGAGCCTTTGTTTGCTAAATAGAAGTAGTTAAGTATTGTTTGGTGATTGTGTAGCTTGTATTCATTTATAGACGCTAGTACCGACCCAGGATATGAGGAGGAGGAGTACTACCAAGAAGAAGAAGAGAACTTCAACCACTACACTACTCAAGGCAAGCTATTATACCTATGCAAGCCTAACACTACAAGTTATCTATGCAAGCCATCCTTGCAAGATAACCTATGCAAGATGCATTAGGCATGCTTTGGTTATGCAACTTTGATTATACCAATCCCATGATTTACTTGCAAGCTTTATTCGTTTACTTTTACCAAAGTTCTTTACCTTTAGTTAGTGATTTGTGAATATTGGGAAAATAGGATAGATACCATAAAGAGTATAAAACTAGGACTAAGTATTTATGCTTAGATGTCATCAAAAGGCATAAAAGTATATTTGGATAGTTACACTTGATTAGCACCCCTCATTAGTGAATACCCTCAACTTTAGTGGCTAGTGCTAAGCATAAAAGTTGATCACTTAGATGGGAATACTTGGTGAAAATGATTATGAAATCCTTGGAATGATGGTTCATTCTATTGAAATGTTTTGGCATGTCTTGAGAAACACAATGATTTGATGATGAAAATGTTGAGGCATGAGCCTTGACCCTTTATAAAAACTGATGGTTGGGTTCAGATGCGATACCATTCCCATTTTACTGTACAACCACAATACCTGAATTGGGTAGGGCTTAACTAGAAGTTTATATGCCTTAGTATGGGTTCCCTCGCGGAAAGAGGTTGAGATGAGGCTACCTCGTGAGTGTGAATGTCCACCTATGTAGTGCCCAGGATGGCAGATGGCCATGGCTGGGAGGCCAAGCTCATAGGGGAGGTGCCTATACTAGAGTGTGTAATTGAAAGGTTATGATTGATTATCCGCATACTAAGTATCATGATTCAGGGTTATACCTGACGGATGTATCGAATTTTGTGGTGAAAGTGTACCACCTCAACAGAGTATCAAACTATTCGAATAGCCGCGTCCGCGGTTATGGATAGTTGGAGTGGCCAACTATTCCATTGTCAGATCTTCTGAAAATGACTTGTAACCTGAACTGTGACCTTGACTTGACCACAACAGGGTTGTGGATATGAAAACGAGGTTCCCACGTAGGTGATGTAGAAAATTAAATTAGTTTTCTTTACTTTTGAACTCAGTATGAAATAAACCTGGCTTTTTGCAAATAAACCTAGAGCTTAAGATTCCCACTAGAACTACCTTACTTGTTAGTGATAGTTTGCGAGTACTTAAAGAGTACTCATGGCTTTGTTCCTGGCTATTCCCGTGGCCAAACTATGAGGAAGACTACTAGGAAGATGGACGGCAGGAGGTCTATGACAACTAGGATCATCTCCCATCGTCAGCATTGCCTGTGACCCTAAAGATGGAGCCCCTACTACATTTACTTTCCACTGCTTTGATTGTATTAAAACTGGATCATGAGATCCTTTATTTGTAAGACCTTTATTATGGTTTGGAATGGATGATGTACTGTGGTACCAATTCTGTTATGTCTCGCAAAAATGTTAATCCAGGGATTGCGAGGTATGGCATAACAGCATCTGGGATTAAAAATCCATGTGTTGACATAAGCCTAGCTATATGGCTTTAAAGAAAGCACTTTGCGAGAGGCAACCCGAATTTTTTTGTTTTTATTTTATTTGTGTCCTCTTGGTTTAGCAAGAGGCTTTAGTTTTAGTTTTTGTTTTTGTTCTGTAGTTTTCAATAAAGTGTAACATCCCAATTTCAGCAAACCCTGATTAGTTGTCTAGAATGCAAAAATAAGGGGGAACAAAAAAATCTTGTTAGTGATGCAGTGTTTGCTTGCTGGTTGACTGTGCTTATGCATCTGGCTGGGTATTATATGATATACTCCTCACCTTACCCTCAGTTAACAAAAACTATTTAACATAACTGCCTTGTCTCATTTTGCAAATTCTCAAATGTTCTGGCATTTCAAAAACCTGAGCTCAGATGCCTTACAACCCTAAAATGTTTTAGTAACTTCTATAGACCAAACTGTGGAGAGCTATATAATATAATCTCCTTATGTTTTCAAGACAGAACTTTCAACTACTCTTACCTCTAGGTTTTCCAAAACCATTTTATAAATTTTTTGAATCCTACTCTTGGTAGAGGTACCAAGGACTCTCACCTTACCAAAACTCCAACCTCTCTAAATAACCATCCTTACCTCAAGCCAGGCTTGATGGTAACCCTAGCAGTAGTTTGTTCTGCTAGTAAGATGAGTTGCCTTGATTTGCTGTTTGACTTGTTTGCTTAGGAATTAGAGTGGGCTACCATAGGATCTCATCCTCTAGGTATCAACTAAGTTAAGAAGACTCCAATATCAACCAAGTTGACAAAGCTTGATATGATCTATAGCCCTTAGAGGACCTATCTAATCTCTTAACTAGACCAACCCAGAGTTAATCCTTTATAGAAGCCCCCAAGTCAATGGAGGCCAATATCAAGCACGGATCCTTCCTAATCTATCTACACTTCAACATCATCCACTTTATGATGCTTTTGCCTCATCTCAAAACCATCCTCTCCCAAATTCTAGTCAAAATCCCCAAACCTGCCAAAATTGGCCAAGTCTGGAAAACTGTTATCAATGTCTCATCTTTGAGCATCTATCTCTCTCAACCCTTGTGCACTTCTGGAAATGCACTTGAACAATATTTTAAACCATATTAAGTACTAACAAGGCCCACTCTTTCCCTTGGCTATATCATCCTCCAACCCACTTGTTCTTGATGTTTTTGAAGGCAAGAAAATAATCTTCTCTGCAAATCTTATCAACTAGCCTACTTTGGTAGAAGCTCACATATCCATACTATCTTATTTTTACCCACTCTTTGCATGATTGTTCTCTACTAATAAAGGTCTACCAATCCCTACTTCACTTGTTTCAATTGGATCTTTGTGCTTCTAAAACCCACATGGTTTAGAAGGCTATTTGATAATTTGTTTTGGCACCCTTATTTTATTTAAAGTTTAGCATCAATCCTTGGAGTTCTCAATCATTATCAACCTCAAACCTATGTACCATGGTGATCTAGTCAACTTGGTCTATCCATCCATATATCCCATGACCCAAGGGGAGCTCTAAGCTCCAAGATCCAATAAGGTTTTGTTGGTATGAAATTAACTTTGCGAAAGATCCTCTATCCCTTGTTTTACTTCAAACTAAAGTTTGATTTTCAAAATACATGGTTGATAACGATGGATACATATGGTGGACATCATATACCATGGAGATATAAATTTATCAAAGGTCATCCATAATTAAATTGGCCCCAAAACCATTTAATTCCTTTATTGGACAAAAACTCCAAAATTCCCCCTATAAAGGAAAGTTTCTATTTCTCCAAATCACACCTCCAAATTTAGGATCATTTGAGGCCTATGTATCATACCCTATCTTTCCACTTAAAAAATATTTTTTTGAAGAGTTTTAATAATTATCTTTTCCTATTCTCTTAAATGGCAAAAATAAGAAAATAAATGTTTTAAATACTTTTATTCTTCAAGAAATCTTGGGAAAATTCTCCAAAATGTGAATCCACATTTTGGACTATCCCAATCCAAAAACCATCTTTTTCCAAGTCAAAAATATCAACCCAAATTCTAAATACCATTTCAGCACTATTTCAATAATTGATGTAATAAGGGTCTAAAATATTCTAAAAAATCCCAAGTAATTCTAGGAGAGATATCTTAACCATACCTATCCACTAGTATCAGTTCCCTAGTTTGACCTTCTCATAAATAAATAGTTGCTTCATGATCCAAAGTTTGGCCAATTTTTAAAATCACTCAAATTCATCCATTAAACTCCACCACACCTGGCCATCTGAACACCACATCAACCCATCTCACCCTGGTCGAGCTACAGTATAGTAATAAATGAAACACACCCTAAGCCCTTGTCTTTTGTGTTAGAATAAGAGGGAGAGATGACCACATACACGCAAACCTAGATATGAATGAAGGCTGCAGTAGCCCCACTATTCCTCTGCCCTAGGAATGACGCAGAGCACATCCACCACCCCTTACCATCCCTCTCAACCAACTAGAAGGCATGCACTCTCTCCCATGCTCTCCATGGACACAATCCACCCTAGACCGACCAACTTCCGAATAAAGAGGCACCGGCTAGTAGAACTCCCCTCCTCCACTCTCATTTTATTATACCACCACCCCTCTTGCCCCCTCAGGGCCCCATCTCTCTCCCCATGCTCTGTATTGCCATGCGAAGGAAGGAACTTCCTCCCGGCTATTTCTTAGAAAGGTGAGGTAGTTGCCGACCCAGTCCACCTCATCTCTCCTTCTCTGTTGTTTCTTGATCTACTCACTTAGATCCATTCGCTCGTATCCTCCTTCCTCACATGAATGTCAGGAAACCGCCGCTGTCCTCCCACGCCCGTGAAGCAAACCGAGGGCAAAGCCGATAACCCCGTGTAACCCAGGCTACGCTAGCACCACCCTGGATCTTCCCCGACTACTACAACTTCTCAGCCTCCTCGCCTTTGACATGCAAGCTCGGGAGAGGCTCCCAGAAACAACCCGTGCGATTTCCGCCATCATGGACGCTCAAGCTCTCCCCTAATGCCAAAAACCCAGTTCCTACCCATCTTTGGAGCTACCTTGATGCACCATGTCAAAATCCCACTGCTCCCCGGCCGCCGGCGAACCCCAAGTAAGCCTCCCCATGCCCCGCCAGATCCTCCCTAGCATTTCCGTGCGGCAGCCCTTGGAACACCCTCGAATTGGACCTATGCAAGTTTTAGCGATTCCCGCCAAACCCGCATAGAAATGATTCAAAGGTGCCCACCAGGCACTTTCGTGTGGGTGGAAAGTGAAGTAATACCATTACACATTATTCCATGATGGAACCCATAGAACAGCTATATATACAACACGACTCAATGAGTCAAGAATATAGATATACAATACAAAGATCCAATCACCTTGAAAATGACACAACATCCGAGTATGGATAAGATGCAAATGGGGCTAAGAGCCCCGGAGAATAACCAATGGCATCCATCACCCTGCCCAGGCTAAGCCAGAAGGGTAACCCTGCTGACGATGTTGATTTCAAACCTACTAAAACAAAAGGGGTTCCGACAAAGGGGGAAGGAGGAAGAGAGCGGTTAGTACTGAGGCCAGTACATGGCGAGTCTAGAATTCGGCGGCTCTCGCCTACATAGGTATGGTGGACTAAACGGCAGCGAAGCATGCACTAAAAAACCTATAGAGACTTGATACTACTATCAGCTATCAGCTATTGATAAGAAAGACCTATACGGATCCAACCTGACACTAACACCAAACATACCCGTCTTGGTATTTCCCCCTTGATACCAAACAAGGAAGTCATTCCAAGAAAACTCACACAGTTGGTAGTTTTATTCTTTCTTTCTATGGTGATAATCCAACTTACTAGTCATATTAGATACTAGTCATATTAGAACAGTAAACTTTAGTTATAGTTATCTATGATCGAGAAACTATGCTCCAAGTCATCCATAACCACGGACACGGCTTTTCGAAAAGATTTAACCCTACAGGGGTGCACCAAATTTTCCACATGCACTTTAACCCTTTTTTCTAGATCAAATAACATGCACCCATCGGTCTATCGGCGGGGCCTCGGAGATGACACTTTCCTAGACCAAAATCAAGTACATGGGGGCCATCCCACTAAGCTACCCGTAACGAAGTCGGCTTGCTCTGAAGACGGACCCAGAGGTTGCGAGATCGGCTGAGAGATTAGAGGCTATATGTATAATCCTCAACATAGCGACCCATATCCTAAACAGTACAGTAGTAAATGCTCATCGAGCAACAGATAATAAACATGGTATACATGGCATAACATGGGATAGCATGGCATTAAAACCCCAAACTACTTTGTGGCCCCCAGTATAGTACTTAGAAATCAGGTAATAAGCTGATAGGGGTTCCCATTTACCCCACATGTGGTTAGCGTGCTTAGTCTCGGAATAGGTGTCAAGAACTCGGGTCCTAGGTGGACACCAGTGGGCGTGTAAAAATCAAATAACATCTATTACCCACCGGTGCCTCTGCATTACATCTACATCTAGCATTTCTAATTGATAAGCATAATAAAAACTATGATCATCTCCACCATTAAACATGTGCCAACCTGCCAACAACCGTGGGACAGCAACGGCGTGAAGAAGCACCTGAATAAGCATCTACAACTCGCAAGATCGACTATCTATCAAACAACATGCAATAGGATGTTTCCAAGGAAATATAGAAGCTGCAGGAAATATAAAGGGTGCACGGAAACTAAAGCATCGCATCACGGATAGCAATAGATCAACAGGAGGAGGTAAAGACTATAAACACAAAAACAGGTAGAAAGGGGGAGAATGCTCGCCTGGAAAACATTGTCGAAGGTACACTAGAGAACTTGTCGATACTCGCATCAACTCAACAGCCTAATCCGTGAAGAACCAAAGCACTAAAATAAACACTAGATGCACTATTTAATACTACTGCAGAAGATTGGGCATGTTCATGATATGACGCATCACATGGCGAAGGTGCGATGCAACTAGGCAATATTAAGTGGAACCGGGGTCCGGAAAATTAATTATATGGTTTAAGTTGTTTAGGTGTCCCACAATTTAAATGTTGTCTTAACAAGGAAAAACATGGCATCGGTTTGCTACACAAATTTAAATGGAGGCAATATAAGACTAGAATAACCCACATATAAGCTCCATATTTAATTATAGGGTGAATCAACATAATACCCCAAACAAATGAATATGTATGCAGTATGAAATTTTTTAATGCAATAGGTATATAGATGGCAATTTATTAAAAAAAGGCTTTGAAAAAGGTCACACATAAGGTGGTTCGGTGATCTTGGGGTTCGATGGCGTCCGGGTTTGGTCTTCAAACTTCGGACTCCGAGATCGGTCTTCGATGCCTTCGGGTCCGGGACCGAGTTTTCAGATCTATGGATTGGTTGCCGTGAAGAAGATCTTGGTGTCCATGACGGAGGTCCTCGGGGTCTTCGGAATATCTTGACGCCTGTCTTTCCTACAGGGAGGTTTCACCAACACCACCACATGCGCAACATTGTGTGCCCATCTCCACACTCTAGCTTCACTTCCTTCACATCACATCACTTCCATACGCCACCAGAATGCTGTCTGAGCACGTCAGGGACTTGGTCAAATAGCCGCATGGAAGGTGCAGGGCGACGAGATACCAGGCCACTTGACAGCGTCCCTGCAGGTGGAGGCCAAGGCGTCGAGCGAAAGGCCAAGGCAGAGCAGTTCCTGCAATAGCGACAGGTACGAGCAAGGCCACTTCATGGAGGCAGCAACAGGGGCGGCGGCATCCACGTGGAAGCAGAGGCGGCAGGGCTCCGGGGATCAGTGATGAGGAGGCGGTGGCTAGCTCTGTACCGGCGAGGCAGAGGTCGGCGACAAGGTGGAACGGGGTGGCGGGGAAGGGAGACACGGCGCCAGGAGAGCTTGCAGGGGTTGGGTGCCCGACGGTGCCGCGTCGATGACCGAGGAAGGAGGTGTCGTGGGGCGGAGCTCTGTGGCGGCTGGGCGAGGCAGAGGTCACGAAAGCATCTCGGCGGCAGGACGTGGGTCGCAGCGACGAGGGGCTACCGGTGAGGAACCGACGGTGTGAGAGCAAGGCGATGATAGAGGAGCACGCGACCTTCGTGATGAAGGGAAGAGGTGGCGGCGGCTGAGAGCGGTGCGCCCCTGGCGGCGGAGGTGCACGCGGGCCAAGCAGAGGGGAGAGCTAGGGTGACCAAAGGTGCTCGCAGGTGGCGGCACATCTCGGTGAAGAGCATGGTGGGGGAAGGGGATACCGCGGGGTAGGTAGGTGACGAACAGGGTCGGCTTTCGTCGCGTGGTTGACGCGGGGTCGACGTGGGTGTTACGGTGGGGTGGTGGGGCCAAGGGAGCAGGGTCATGGGGTCCCCGTGCATGGAACAGTCAAAGGCGGGGTCGACAGGGTTGTGTCACGTGTTGCATTGCAACGTGCGGCGCTGTGCTGTTGTGTGGTTGTGGGGTGTGGTGGTTGGGGACAGGTAGTGAGTGCAGCGGTGGGGTGGAGGGAGATTGGGGTAGATCTAGGGTTAGGGTTTGGGAAATGGGTAGGTCTAGGTTTTGGTCTAGAAGGGCCGATCGGGGTGGTAGGTGGCTGCGGGCTAGGCTTTTAGGCCTGGCCTGCGGCTGCCTCCCCCGAAACAAAACATTTTTATTGTTTATTTTATTTATTTTAAAACAAACTATTTTGTAGATAGGTTTTTAGACAAATAGAAGATATCTAGAAACACCAGAGTTTGGATTTGAAATAAAGATGGGGATATTCAGAAAACAAAGATAGGCTTTTCAAAAATTGTTTTCGGAAAAATATGCATTATGTCATGATGATGCTCAAATGCAATGTGGCCTGATGACATGAGCATCAAGTCATAATGATGCATGAAACAAAAACACCGAGCGATTTTCTAGTAGTGATTTTACCCGGGGTGTTACAATTCGACACCACTAACAAGGGATCTTGCCCTCGAGATCCACCTCATGGTACAGGGAAGAAGGCCAATGATCTGAATCTTCTCGATTCGTGTAGGTTATCGCGACACCACTCACAAAGATTCTTGTTCCATATTGAATTCGGTGACAACACCAACAAGGGATCGTTTCTCACATTCATTGGGAGAATGCTTCGGATAAACAAAGGACGAAGGTAAAGGTCTCAAAAGATAAGGCCACCTCTAACTTCGATGGAAGGAGAGAAAAGGTGCAACCTAATCCACTTCAATGTACAAGAGCGAATAGAATGAGTAGTCGGTATGGGGGCCAATCCATCACGCACCCAAACTATTACTCCGCACTTGCTGTAGAAAAATCATGCAACCCATTCTTGGAATTTAGACTGAAGATCTTCACAAGCGATGTTGAGAAACAAAGGAGTGATGTAGACTCTTCATCGGATCTGATGTAGATGATGTAGTTGTGTCGAAAAACACTAGAAGATACCAAGAAAAAAATTTCTTCACTGAAAGCTACAACAGGGGAAAATTCCTCAGATAGCATGAAGACCGGATGTTGAAGCACCATTACAAGGGAAGGAAGCAAAAACCTGAAGGTACAATAGAAACCCAACCATGAGTAAACCTGGACATGAGAAGAAGATAAGAAAAAAGAATCCAAACACGTAAAGGTAAGAGGAGAATAGCATAGAGGTAAGGAGTAAAAGCAAAACTAATCAGATCTATCGAAGCGATTTTAGCAAAACAGTTTTGACACTCTACATCGTCTGTGAGCTAGGATATCCTACAGGCTGGACCAGTGGGGTATCGCAACTGCTCATCTCTGACACTCTACATCGTCTGTGAGCTAGGATATCCACTTTGTAACACCGTCGAATCGGCCCTATGCAAGTTTTAGCGATTCCCAACAAACCCGCATAGAAACAATACAAAGGTGCCCACCAGGTACTTTCGTGCGGGTGGAAAACAAAGTAATACCATTACACATTAGTCCATGAAGGACCCCACGGAACAGATATATATATACAACACGATTTAGTGAGTCAAGAATACATATATACAATACAAAGATCCAATCACCTTGAAAACGACACAACATCCGAGTATGGATAAGATGCAAATGGGGCTAAGAGCCCTGGAGAATAACTGATGAGTGCATATTTGCATCATGTTTTATCTTATTATTTTGCATTGTAGATGTAGGATCTTGGTATTTTATGGCGCTCGTGCACACATTTTATGTCTGTTTACACCAGGATCAGGATGGATGATGGATACAATGGACACAATTCTTGGAGCAGCTGTACTGAGGAGAAAAGGAGTCAAAAACAATGTAAATCGCTTATTTGGGAAATATTAATAATACCAGAAAAAACTCGAAGAGAACAAGGGGTACAGGCGGTTTAACGACCAACTATAAAGCAGGAATAAATTTTCCGGCCGTATAGTTGGCGCCGCCACCGCCTCCTCAAATAGTTTCACCCCGTGCAACTGGATCAGGGAGACGACATACATAACCACCAAAAATCACCAAAACCTCACCTCTGGAAGGCATCTGGAGGGGAACTCGTCCACCAGGGATCCATCTTCGCCCTACGCAGATCCGGGAGGCTAAGACATCGATCTTCATCATCAACCACCACATCATCACCATCTCCATCCATCCCATCTACATCTTGTCTAGATCTTGTTGTAATATCCATACTCATTGTGGATTTATACAAGTACTATTCATCTATGATAGATTCCATTGTTATTGCCAAGATGTTGATTGCCTCCATGTCTTAGTAGATCTTTAGTTCTTGGGGATATGGAGAAACCCTAGTATGAGATTGAAATAAGATAAAGTTTATTATGATATTCATCGTTGTGACCATGTGTTAGATTGTCTTCATCTTGATGTTGGGAGAAGTCGACCTCTCAATATTTGCCTCTTATGGGGACTTGATGGAGGGAACTACCTATTGGTAGACGGAGGTGTGTTAGAACTTATAGTGACTATAAAGCTGTTGGCACTCCTTACGTATCAACTTGGGAACCAAGGAAACTCGCAGAAAATATCCATGCCATGGGATACGTCCTACGGGATTAAGTCCCTTAATAGCGCAGTACTTCGATTGATGTCGGTTGCTGACTGTTGTGGTTATGAGGATGATGTGAGTAGTGGTTGCTGCCTATTTGTCCAAATACGGAGTTCCTCCCACATATACATAGTTGAGAATGTTCATGATAATAATCTTTACCTTAGCTCTTTATAATGCTAGTGGTGTATCCGCTACTCCCTAAGAATGCTTTTTCCCTATTGCAGTTCCAATCTGTATTACATACGCGATACTTATTTTCTGTGTTCAGTTGTTTTACTTTACTTATTGTTGCTCTTATACCAAAAACCCAAAAACACCTTCTTCGCAATACTCGCATTTTATCTTGTCACTTAGAACTTTATTTAGCATTTCTATTGTAGTATTTAATTCAAGAGTTATTAGACTTTATACTCATGCTCCCTCTAGGATCGATATCTTTATTTCGAAACTAGCTACAACCGATTTGTGCACTTGTAGTTATCAAGGTATGTTCTGGCGCCGTTGCCGGGGAGCTAAGCGTTGTAGGTCTTTTATTTTTTGCTTATTTATTTTTGTCTTGCTAAGTTTTGTTTTGAGTTACAGGTTTCCACCAACATGAAGGAGTTTGAGCATATGACTAGTTCTAACCCACTCATCCACTTTGGGAAGCCCTATGATATTTATAAAAGAGACAACTCCAACGAGAAGACAAGGGGGTTTGAAATAAATCCTCTATTACTTGGTATTCTACACAAGAAGAAATTTACTGGGGATGAAGAAGATCCTCATGCATATGATCATTTTGCATGTTTCAAAGATTTATGTGGCACTTTTCAATTGACGGGATATATCGCTAATGAGGTAAGGGTTAAAAAAATTATTTAGACTTTGACTAGTTCAGCTCTATCATTGTATAGATCTCTACCCCTAGAAGCCACTACTACTTGGGATAATTTAGCCTGTGAATTTCTAGTAAAATATTACCCATTATCAAAATATTTTGGAATTAGGCGTCTTATAATGACTTGGAGGAACCGTCCTAATGAAGGACTAGTAAGAGCTTATATCAGATTTAAAGATTTACTTAATCTATGTCCTCATCATGATTTTCCTAAATGGTATTTATTGCATTTCTTTTATGGCAGTCTAATTGAACCTAATAAAATTAAACTAGACTCTTTCGCGGAAGGAGACTTTTTGAATCTTCCTATAACTTGTAACATCCCAAAACTTCAATCCAAGCTTATCAAGATCAAGTCATCCAAAAATGGGGTTAACAAAAAAATTTCCAAATTTAAAATGAAAGCATTCATATATGTGTGCATTTAAAATAGGAGTTGTTTTGAATTGCCATGATTGTGTGATCCTTTGCTTGTAAGATGTTTCTTAGGTGATTTAAACATCATCTACATCATTCCCAAACTTTTCCTAAAGAAAATCAAATCAAAAAAGAATTAAAATGAAGGAATGGTCATTTGGACAAATTTAACCCTCATACCTACTTTGGCTATTCCTAGTACTCAATTCTTAACAGAAACAATTCTTGATCTTTACACCCCTTGATAGTACACATAATGAGGAACCAAGGCCCACTGTTTTATCTACTAAAAACCTTCTGTAAACTATTTTAAATGACAGTTTAAAATTGAATCTAATGCATATGCATAGATCACCCCTATTTCAAAAACCATCAAATTGAGCACCATTTTCAAAACCTTTGCAACCAGAGACTACCTATCACTAGTGGAGATCACCCAAAAATTTTGAACTCAAAATTCAAAACTTTTTCTCTTGCGGCCATTTCATCAAACACTTGGCAGGCAGAATCACACCTCTAATCCTAGCTCACTGTTTTGAACAGAGTTTTGCCCCCATTTGATCCCCATTTACTCCATCTGTCTCCCAATGATCTAACCAAAGCCTAAACACCCATCCCCTACACCCCTAGCAACAATGCCATGCCGACCCGAGCCATGCCTCGCCGGCCAAACTTGCAACCGCTGCAGCAGACCACCCCTCTCCCCCTCTCCATGTCTAGGAGGAAGCCAGCACCGCACCGCCCCTCTCTGTCCCTTGCCCGAGCCAAGACCAGCCATGGACCACAGAGGAGAACCCGCGCCCACTGCCACCGAACCATGCCGACGCCGCCCGTAGAGCGCGCACTGTCCCCGCGTGCACAAGCCGCCGCTCGACACCAGCCCGCGCCCACCGCTCCGCCTCGACCTAGAGAACACCCCAGACACCTCTGTTCGCCGCCCAAAGCCCCACAGCCACCGCTCGCCGTGGACTCAGCCGCTTCGGCCGTGCAGAGCACCACCTCACCCCGACCGCATGCCACCGCCCCTACAGCCGCATTGAAGCGCTAGAGCACCGCCAGGGGACCGCCCATCGATCGCCATCCCCAGCCATGCTGCTAGCTCGCCGTAGCCATGTCGCCACCGTCGACCGCCCATCCCGCTCGGTCTCACCGTCGAGCCTATAAAAGGAGCCCTCCCCAGCACCAAAGACTCACACCATTCCACTCCCCTCACCTCTCTGAACCTCAACCACCCCTCGCCGGAGCAAGTGGAGCAGCAGCTCGCCGGAATTGGAGCCGGAGCCGCCGCCTCTAGAGAAGAAGGGTGCCACTGATTCTGGCCACCCCAAGCTCCTCCGCGACCACGCCTCGCCTCGCCGTCATATTCCACTTCGTTCGCCCGCATCGCCGACCCCGCTGGAGCCCTGGTATGCCCCCAGTAGACCCCCACCGAGCCGCTAGGGTTCGAGCTCGCCGGTGACCCGTCCATCGTCGACGACGACCCTCAGCCGTAGATCTAGCCTCTAATCGCACGGCCCACAGCGCGCGTACCGTTTCGCGTTTTAAAGAGCCGCTGACAAGTGGACCCCTCCTGTCAGCTGAGCCCCGTGCCGCGTAGCGCCACTGGGCCGGCCCATTTCCTTTCCCGCGCAAGCCCGTAGATTCAAATCTAGGTTTTTCTTTTTAGTTAGAATATAGTTTCTGTCCAGTGTTTCAAAATTCAATTCTGTGAGTTTGACAAATCCAAATTACATGAAACTAATTTTTTCTGAAAGGTATTGAAATGCTCTATCCAAGCCCATTGGATTTAATTCATTTAGAGTTATAGATTTCTCCTAATAAAAATAAGAAGACAGAAGCTTTTGCAACTTGAAACATTTTTGTAAAATCAACCAAGTTAGCTTTTGAGTTGATTCCAACTCTCAAAAATCACATTTCATCATATCTATCCAAATATGTAATAATATTAAGGTTTACAGGCAGTGACTTTGGACTAGTACCAAAATAATGCTATATAGGCATTTCTAGTCACTTTAAATCATTAAATAATGAACTTAAACCAAAGTAATATTGATCCAACCTTTAAATCTCATTCCCACATGTTAGAATATGTGGTGAGGACATGTGTCCACATGATCCCATATTTTGGTGGTGAATATTAAAGTGTAGTTAATATTTCAATGAGTAGAAATTACTTTTCCAAAATAAAAAGGTTGAAACTATTGAATTAAAACTTGTGATGTTTGGGATGATAATAGATCATCAATTGTGTGGTTTAGAATACTACTTAGCCTAAGTTAAGTATTGTTTGGTGATTGTGCACTCCCTATGTATTTCTAGACGCTAGTACCGACCAAGCCTTCGAGGAGGAGGAGTTCTACCAAGAAGAATAAGAAGAAGAAAACTTCAACCACTACACCAACCAAGGCAAGCTATTAGTGGCAAGCTAACCCTTGCAAACATGCTTTAGTAAGCTATTGTATCAAGCTAAAATAAAACTAGATAGTTTAGTAAATATGCCTTAAGCATACTTTGATCACACCCCCTTAGTTTACACAAAGTTCTTTAATTAATTTTGAAGGTAGCATAAAGAGTATAAAACTTGAACTACTTAGAAACCTTTAGATGTCATTCTATGGCATGAGATTGATTCCACCTTTCCACCTTAGTGAACACTCTTAACCTAGTGTTTTAGAATAGATCAAACTTGAGTCACTTTAGATGGGAACACTTGGTGGAAATGAGTTGTGAAAACCTTGGAATGATGAGTCATTCTATTGAGATGTTTTGACATGTGTTGAGAAACACAATTGATTTATGATGATGAAAATGATGAGGCATGAGCCTTAACCCTTTTATAAAACTGATGGTTGGATTCGGATGCGATACTGTTCCAAATTTACCGTACAACCACATTACCTGAATTGGGTAAGGCTTAGATGGAAATTTATATGCATTAGTATTAGTTCCCTCACCGGAGAGGTTTGAGCTGAGGCTACCTCTCAATGATATCCACCTATGCAGTGCCCAAGATGACTGATGGTCATGGTTGGGAGGCCATGCTCATAGGAGAGGTGCTTGTACTAGGGTGTGTAAAGGGAAGGTTATGTTTGATTATCTGCATACTAAGTATGATGATTCAGGTTATCCACCATGATGTATCGAATCTTGTGGTGAAAGTGTACCACCTCTGCAGAGTGTCAAACTATTCAATAGCCACGTCATGATTATGGACAGTTGGAATGGCCATACTGTTTCGTTGTCAGATGTTTTCTAAATAACTTGAAATGAATGATGAACTTTGACTTGCCCACAACAGGGTTGTGTAGATGATAATAGCTTCCCCACTTCAGTGATTCTAGAACTTTACTTTATCTTTTCTTGCTTCAGAACTCAGCTTAGGTTTCAAACTTAACTTGATAGTTATTCTTTCAATTCAGCACTTTAACTTAGAATCATAACCCTTGCTAGTAGTAGTTTGCGAGTACTTAAAGAGTACTCATGGCTTTTGTCCCTGGCTATTATCATGGCCAGACTATGAAGGAGATTATCAAGATGATGGTCAGCAGGACGACTATGATAACTAGGACTATCTGCCTTCCTCAGCATTGCCTGTGCCCTTGAAGATGGAGCCCACCGCTACGCTATCGTTTATTTCCGCTGCTTGTTGTATTAAAGACTGGATCATGAGATCCTTATTCGTGTAAAACCTTATGTATGGTTTGTAATGGATGATGTACTGTGATATCCAATCCGTTATGTCTCGCAAAAATGGTAATCCTGGGATTGCGAGGTATGGCATAACGGGCATCCGGGATTAAAAATCCGGGTGTTGACATTACTAAAGCTTGGGCTTTACTTAATAGAATTCGTGATCATAGAGTGTCATGGAATTTTGGTCTAGGAAGCAAAGGAGGCATAGAAATAGATCATAATTGTATTCATGACTATAATAAAAAGGGCCATGTTAAAGAATTATCTAAAGAACTTTATTTAGATTCAGATCTTGTGTTGCAAGTTGTTAAAGCTTTTATAGAACACATCAAAGATCCAAAAGAGGGTTTGGTCAAGTATGATCCACCACCTGAACCTGGAAATAAGAAAGAAGTTAAAGCAACATTAGCATCCCTAGAACCAACATATGAGATACCTTTCCCTAACACTGCACAAAAGCATATTTCTGAATATGAACAGGTCAAATCAGTACAGGAGAAGAAGGAAGAGGAAATTATGCCAGAAGTTGTAGAACATCTAGAAGAAACCAAAGATCAAGAGGTAACCAAGGAAGCAATTATGGCTATGTATGCACATTATAACATAGTTGAACTTGATAAAGAGACTTCCGTATTGGTTGAAGGTAAAACAAAGGTAAAAGATGTGGGTAAGCCTATTCTTCCCTCCATATTTAAAGAAACCTCGCATTATGGTTTATGCGATCTTGGCACCGAAGTTAATGTTATATCCTATGATTTCTATTTAGAAATAAAAGAAGAAATAGAACCGGCTACTATTGAAAATACAGATATGACAATCATGTTATCCAATAAAACTCTTAGAATTCCAATGGGAGTATTTGAAGATGCAACTATCACAACTGGCCATAAAAACTTTCCTATAGATTTTGTAGTTGTTGATATGATAGCTGATACTCAATGCCCTATTATATTTGGAAGAAACTTTTTGAGTGATGTAGGTGCCAATGTTGATTTCAAAAAGGAGATTGTGTCTCTTAAGCTTGGGAAAGCAGAAAAAGAATTCCACTTTTCCAAATTTAAAGACAGGCCTCCACAAATACAAGAAGAGAAAGAGAAAACTATTGAGGAAATGGAAGCTCTCTTCTTTAGTGATTAAAAAGAAGAAATAAATGAAGACTTAAATTATGAAGAAATATTTATGGAGGACAAGTCCCTAGAGGAACTAGAAGATGAATTCGATTCACTTCCCATTATAGGGCCTCCAACTAATGAGGATTTTGAAGAGCCAGAAAGAGAGGGGATGAGGAATTACCAACCCTAGAATGGAAGACTCTACTAGATAATCTTAAATACATATTTTTAGATAATACAAATAAATTTCCTGTTATTATTAGTGCTAAACTTTCAGGAGGAGAAGAAGAAGAACACATGAAAATACTTAAGGAGCATCGCAAGGCCTTCGGGTACTCAATGGCTGATTTGAAGGGCATTAGTCCGATGATAACCGTCCATCAAATATTCATGGAGGAAGGTGCTAAACCGGTTGCAGAATTTAATAGAAGGTGAAGCCCGAAATGAAGGAAGTGGTAAGAAAAGAAAGTGTACGCCTATTGGACGCAGGTATAATCTATCCTGTAAAATAAAGTGAATGGGTAAGTCCTATTCATTGTGTCCCTAAGAAGGGCGGTTTTACTATTGTTCCTAATGAAAACAATGAATTGATACCTACTAGAACTATTGTTGGACATAGGATGTCCATTGATTTCAGGAAATTGAATAAATAAGCTAGTAAATATCACTATTATTTACAGTTCATAGATCAAACTTTGGAAAGGTTAGCAAATCACACTCATTTTTGCTACTTGGATGGATACTCTAGTTTTTCTCAAATAGTTGTTCATCCCGATGACCAACATAAAACAACTTTCATTAGTATGTATGGTTTACATGCTTACCGACGTATGCCTTTTGGTTTATGTAATGCTCCAGCTACTTTTCAAGGATGCATGACTGCTTTTTTTGCAGATTTTATAGAACTAATAATTGAAGTATTTTTGGATGACTCTTCCGTCTGTGGGACTTCATTTACTAGTTTCTTGGATAATCTCAAAAGAGTTTTGAAGTGTTGCAAAGAAACCAATCTTGTTCTAAACTGGGAGAAGTGCCATTTTATGGTCAAAGAAGATATAGTCCTTGGACTTAAGGTATCAGGTAAGGGAATTGAAGTGGATAGAGCTAAGGTTGAGGCCATAGAGAGAATGCCACAACCTAGGGATATAAAAGCTATAAGAAGTTTTCTTGGTCTTGTGGGTTTTTATAGAAGGTTCATTAGAAATTTCTCTGTAATATCTAAGCCTTTGACTAACCTCCTGCAAAAGGGAGTAAGATTTAATTTTGATGATAAATTTCTTATAGCCTTTGATAAACTTAAAAATGCTTTATCCCATGCTCCTATCATTAAACCACCTATCTGGGATATGACTTTTGACTTAATATGTGAAGCTAGTGATGATGTTGTAGGAGTAACTCTGGGACAACACATAGGTCACAGATTTAATATTATACATCATGCTAGTAGAACTCTCAATAGTGCTCAAAAGAATTATCCTAAGGAAGAGAGGGAAATCTTTGATATATTTTTCTCTTGCGATAAATTTCGATCGTATATAGTTGATGCAAAAGTAAGAGTTCATACGGATCGTGATGGTTTAAAAGAACTCCTTGAGAGGAAGAACCATAAGCCAAGACTGATTCGTTGGATTCTTTTACTTCAATAATTTGAGTTACAGATCATGTAGAGGCAAGAAATAAAGATGTTCGATGCGGTGTCCATATTTGCCAAGCAAGACACCAATCTTGTTGAGAGGAACTTTAGTCCTAGTGATTTTTCCTTTCGAGAATTATTCAATGAACTAAGGTCAATTCCTCCAAAAGAGAAGAAGTATTTGTTGTTGGAGGAGCTTGTCATCCCAAAATAAGTAAACGGTGAGTTCAAGGTATGTGTTCGTACTCCAATAAGTGATTTATTTTCACAGATTTTACTCCTAATTTTTTTTCTTTGACTTCCTTGTGTTTTTCTGAAGTTTTTGGAGGTTTTTACCAACTATACGAGAGCAACTATACGACCGGAGAGACAGCTCCTACCGTATAGTTAGTCGTTAAACCCTCTGTATCTTATTTGCGAAATTGTTTTCGATGTCTGCACCTATACAGTCGCAACTATACGACCGGATGAAATAATTCTGGACGTATAGTTGGTCGTTGAACTCTCAGACATTTTTGATTTTTGGTTTCTGTATCTATATAGTCGCAACTATACGACCGGAGAAGATATTCTGGCCATATAGTTGGTCGTTAAACTCTCATACATCTCATTTACTTTTTCATCTTTCCGAGTTTATTAAAAAATGGTTTGTCGGTGCCAATTCATTAACTTAACCGACCTGGACTCGAGATATTTGGAAATACCTGCTTGGAACCAACTATACGGCCGGAGCTATACGGGTCGCGGCCGTATAGATGGTCGTTACGCGGTAGGAGTCCTCAAAATCTGTGATTTCTTTTTCTTTTCCGTTAAGATTCTTTTCTTGGGCGTGAATTTTGTGTTTCTCGCGAGTTTTACTGACCTCTGACCCCCCTTATATACTGCCATTGTCCCTCTCTCTAATCATAATATCCAGGAACCAATATATCTCTTCTTTATACTCAAAGAGACGCAAACCAAGGGACAGAAGCAAAGGAGAGAAGTTCCTATGGAGATCGGGAGCAATAGCGAGCAAGGCAAGGAGATCAAGATCATCCCTATGGAGTTCCTCGATGCCGACCATGGGCGTCGGAAGAAGAAGTTGAAACCCCTCGAGCGGAAGATTGCAGAGATGGATAAAGAGACGCCAAGGACTCCCAAGCATCTTCAGTTGCTGCGACTTTATTTTGACAAACTTGATGAAGATATTAGGCAGAAAACCGAATCAGGTTTTCTATGAGTCTTAAGGCGATCCAAACCCTTCAAGACAACAATGAGATCATTAAAGAACAAGTGAAAGTGCTGGACAGAAATAATCTCTTCTACAAGCTGTGTGTTAAAGAATTAGAGGATGTCAATAAATCTGTCCGCCTCAGGCAAGCCCGTGAAGAGAAGATACCATGTGCCATAGCGCCACATTGATCTACAATAATCACGGTATCAAATAATCGCAAGGGATTATTTGATCTTGCTTGGCTTGATTCCAAGCTTGGGGAGATCTTTAAGACCTTGTAATCTATCTTATAAGTTTTTACATTACTATTTTAGTTTTGCATTAGTTCGAAATAAAGTTTGCATCATTAGAATTCCCTTTAGGAATAGTCGATCCCTTTTATGAAATTCCAAGTTTATTATCATATATGGAGCAATATTAAGTTTGTGTTTGTCCGATTGGATATATGAATGGCTTGAGTATAATTTTACTTGCACTTTATGATAGCAATAGGAGTCTTCCATACCATTGGTATTAATTGAACATACAAAGATAATTTTGTCAATATGTTGTAGGTACATGGTTTGATTTACAAAGAAATAAAAATTATCTAATCAGTTAAATTGAAAAAGAAACCTTGAACAAAGGAAAATAAAAAGTGTTATCAAATTAGAGTGAGATCAAGATTAGGTAGAATATTCAAGCTATAAAGATTGCTTCATATACAATTGGAATTTGATAATTGAGATCGTTAAACTTTGGATTCCTACATGAAGTGAAATGTATGGCTAGCTTATTTGCACAGCACTTAAACAAAAGTGTGAGCATATATAAAAAGGAGAAGAAGAAAAAAGAAGAAAAAGAGTGAATGTGCAAACAACAAATAGTCATACACCACTATATTGTAGTATGACAAAGAGACGTTTTGAGATTCTGAATCCCAAGTGAATTCGTTAAATCCTAAAACAGTTGGGACTACCTCGCTAACTCATTCGGTTGAACTGAATACTTTTACATCATATTGAGAGTGATCTTTTGTGAACTATTAAATGCTAAGGTGTGGAAGCCTGCTAATATTATTCGGATGGTTTGAGTATGGTACTATTCATGAACTTATTCCTATGTATCATATATGATAAACACATGCTGCAACTGCCTCATTTATTTTATCGACTCAGCTTCATGAATATGAGGATCACATCCATTAAGCTAACTTGCTCGGGACAAGCAAGAGTCTAAGCTTGGGGAAGTTTATGAGTGCATATTTGCATCATGTTTTATATTATTATTTTGCATTGTAGATGTAGGATCTTGGTATTTTACGGCGCTCGTGCGCACATTTTATGCCTGTTTTCACCAGGATCAGGACAGATGATGGATACAATGGACACAATTCTTGGAGCAGTTGTACTAAGGAGAAAAGGAGTCAAAAGGAATGCAAATCGCTTATTTGGGAAATATTAATAATACCAGATGAAAACCCAACATGGACAAGGTGTATAGATGGTTTAACGACCAACTATATGGCGGGAATAAATTTTCCCACCGTATAGTTAGCGACGCGACCGCCTCCTCAAATAGTTTCAATACGTGCAACTAGATCATGGAGATGACATTTGGAACAACCAGAAATGGCTGAAACCTCACCTCCGGAAGGCATCTGGAGGGTAACTCGTCCACTAGGGATCCATCTTCTCCCTGCGCAGATCCGGGAGGCTAAGGCATCGATCTTCATCATCAACTGATGCATCACCACCATCTCCATCATTCCCATCTACATCTTGTCTAGATCTTGTTGTAATTTCTGTACTCATTGTGGATTTATACAAGTAATATTCATCTATGATAGATTCCATTATTATTGCCATGATGTTGATTGCCTCCATATCTAAGCAGATCTTTAGTTCTTGGGGAGATGGAGAAACTGAAAGTGCATGTGTGCCTCCATGTGTGGTTTTGGTAATTCACGACAATCTTTATGGACTTATGTTTTCATTGAGTTTTACCTGTAGGATTTGTCCATATGCAATGCTTGAACCATTTGTTGGCTTCATGGTTGGGAGAAGAAGAAAGTGAAGAATATTAAGTATTGACCAAGCTTTCAATGAGTGATCCGGAGATTGGTCAAGCAAGAGTTGAGCCTATAGCAAGTGTGTCTTGAAGACACCAACATTTGCAAGTTGGGGTGATATCTCTTATGTACCTTCAAGACACCAACATAATGAAGAAATAGGAAATGAGGTGCAAGTTCAAGATGAGCCATCTCGAAGAGATCATTTGCTTGAAGCTTTCCATCCTATGGTTATCATGGATATGGGAAGATGATATGCTCAAGAGAGAAGCTCTACCATAGTGGAGTATGGGAGTGCAATTTGCAAGTCTTCACCAAGCTAGTGCAATCAAGAAAGGTGTTCCATCTTGAGGTGGACAAGATCTCTATCGTCAAGCTCAAGTGGAATATGTTCAAGGCAAAGGTATGTTCTTGATAGGGTTTCTTTCTTACCGGTCTCATGGTGTTAGCTGGGGAGACTAGTTTATAGGATAGATAGCCGTACTATCAAGAGGGGCTCTTGTAACATCCCAATTTCAGCAACCCTGACTAGTTGTCTAGAATGCAAAAATCAAGGAAAAAACTTTTCTTTTGCTTTGGTGCAGTGATTGCTTGTTGTTTGTTTGCACTTGTGCCTAAGAGAGTGTATCTTATGATACTCCTTACCTCGACCTCAGTTGACAAAAGCTATTTACCAAAACTATCTTGGCTTATTTACATATTCTCAAACGTTCTGGCATTTCCAAAAACATGAGCCAAGATGCCTATGAAAACCCAAACTATTCTGGTAGCTTCCATTGACAAAACTATGGAGATATATAGTAAAACCTCCTTATGTTTTCAAGACAGAACACTCAACTAATCTTACCTCTAGTTTTCCCAAATCTTTTGTTCAAAGAATTTGAATTCTACTCTTGGTAGAGATACCAAGGACTCTCACCTTATCCAAAACTCAACCTCTTCAAAATGCCCCAACCCTACCTCAAGCTAAGCTTGATGGTAACCCTAGAGTAGTTGATTGGTTTATAAGATGAGTTGCCTTGATCTGATCTGCTGATTGACTTGTTTGCTTAGGAATTAGTATGAGCTACTCTAGGAGCTCATCACTAGGATCAAGATGTTTCCAAATCCTCAATCCCTAAGCAAGAAAGCAAACCTTGATATGATCCCTAGCCACTAGGTGATCATCTAAAACCCTTAACCAGATCAATTCTGAGGAATTCCATTCCAGAAGTTTCCAAGTCCTTGGAGACCAATATCAAGCATGGATCTATTCCACTCAACCTACACTTCAATATCATTCACTTGCTAATGCTATAATATCTTGCAACTTCCCCAAGAACATTCCCTCTCATACTCTAGTCAAAATCCTCACAACTGCCAATTTTGACTAAGTCTGGAAAAAAGTTTCAACATCACCTTTTGGAATGCCTCCTTTTCTCATCCCATGTGCATTTTTGGAATTGCACTTGCACCATCTTGTTAACCATCCTAAGGAATACCAAGGCCCACATTTCCCTCTGGTTAAATCCTCATCGAACCCACTCATTCTTGATGGTTTTGCAGACAAGAAACTTACTTTTCTTGCAAAACTAGTCATCATGCCTACCTTGGTAGAAGCTCACACCCTCATCCAAACCTCTTTGGACCAACCCTCTGCATGGTTGGGATCTACTCATTGATGTCTAACAAAACCTACTTCACTTACTCCAAGTGGATCTCTGTGTTGCCTAAACCTACATGGTTTAGAAGGCTTCATGACTCTTTCTGCATGACAGCCTTAATTTCAACAAAGTTTGCTATCACTTCTAGATCACCTCAAATGCTATTAATTCAAACTCTTTCTGCCATAATCATCTATATGACCTGGTCTACCTATCCATATGTCCCTTGCACCAAGGTGAGCTCTGAGCTCCAAGATGCAAGCATGTTTTGGTGGTATAAAAATAACACCACCCTAGATCATCAACTCCTTGTTTTCCATCCTTTTCAAGTTGAAATTCCATTCCACAAGGTTGCAAATGCCTGATACACCCTATCTATCTCATCTATATTGATCATCAAGATTTATCAAATTTTATCCATAATTATTATGGCCCCAAAACTATTTAATTTTTTCCCAAAACACTTCCATAACTTTTGGCTCAAGTAAGTTCCATATATCATACCTCACCGTCACATCTCAAAAATAAATATTTTTGAGAAGCTTTATTATTTCATTTTGCCCATTTTCTTAAATGGCTGAATTGGAATAATAATGGTTTTAAATACTTCTAGTCCCCAATAAATCTTGGGAAAATTCCCCTAGGTGTGTATTCACATTTGGGACCCTTCCACATCAAAATCCACCCTTGTACAATGTACATTTATCAAACGATCTTCTAGAAATCATTTTTGTCCTTTTTGAGTAATTGGATTTAGGAAGACTAAAACTCCTGTGAAAATCTCAAATAAATCCTAGGAGTCTAGCTTTACCTCATCTACTTACCACCGCCATTTACCCCTCTGGTCCAATGCAAGATTTTGGACTTCCTTCATAAACCCCTAGTTGGATCAAATTTGTCAATTAAGCAAACCACTACTCAAACCATTTCCAAATTTCATCAAACCTTGCTCAATGCTCATCCTCAGCACCAGGACACCCCACTGGTCGACCAGCCCTGTAGCACCACATTAGCATTACCCATTTTGCCCTTGTACTAGTAGTAAGGATAGAGATGCAACCAAAAATCTTACAAGGATCTTGTCCATTAATCACCACAACTCCCCACACTGCCCCTGCATGATCAAATACCCACCTTACCCCTCCCCACCTCCATCTAGGCCAGTCCCTGGCCAGCATTGCCCCTCCCTCATGTCCAAAATGGACTTTTACCCCATCCACTCCATCTCCTTGGTATATAGGCCAGAGGCCACCCCAGCCAGCCCTCTGCCCCGCATTTGCCCCTCTCTCCTCCCACTCCCCTCCCCCAGCTCCACTCTCCCTCCCCAGCTCTATGCTACCCAAGAGAATAAGAGGAGGAAGCTTCGGTCTCCTCAAGAAAATCGAGCACGACACCTCCTCCCTGCTCCATTCTCTCAGCATGTCAGCTCACGATATCCCCTCCTCCTCCTCTACCTGACCATGCTCTTGTCTCTGCCCAGGACCAATTCCTTTGTCGTTGGTGCTGAGCTCCGACGAGGTCCCTCTCCGCCGCCGTCGCACGAGCTGCATCCAGTGGACCTCCGGCGTCATGCCGCCCACCGATCTGCTCAGCACCATCGACCGCATCTCCCCGCACCCTCCGCGATGCCTCCCGACCCCTCTGGTGAGCTCCCGCCTCCCTCTCTGCCGCTGCCTAGGGTTCCATCGCCGACTGCCCTGTTTTGCGTAGACGACGACCCCGAGCCGTCCGTCGCGACTAGATCCAACGGCCACCGTCGCTCGGTACCGTTTTGGCGCCCCTCGCTCGCTGACAGTGGGCCCCGCTGGTCAGTTTCAATATGCGCCCTCCCGCACATCGTCCCGAGTGCTGTGGGCCGAGTCCTCCCCTACATCCCAGTAGCTCCCTAGATCTGGCCCTTTTGCACCCATTTTCTTTTCCTTTTAGTAGATCCTGTTATTCCAGAAAAGCTCCTGCTAGGATTAAATCCAAATAAAATAGTAAACCAAGCCCAAATGCCTAGATTCAAATTTCTGCTGGTTCCCTAATGTTTTCTCAAACATGTAGAGGCAACCCCAAGTCCAAATTAAATCCCAATAATTACTGGAGTTTATTCTGCTAAAATGTATCTAGAACACTAAGTAAATTCCTTAGGGAGTTTTACATCTCCATTTGAGGTGAACCAAAGTCCTATTGAGAGGTATTTGACATACCTACCATCTAGCATAGGTCCTATGCCAAGGTGAACAGAAGGATGCCTTTAACAAAAATAACACAAACAGCAACTTTCTGCCATAGATAAATTCTCTAGTTCAAAGAAAATGTGGTATTGACCTGATTCCAATTCCCAGTACACCCTAGCATCAATATCCAGCAAATCCCAGTAGCTCAAAATTTATTGATCTTTAGTTGAATTCTAGTGATTTAAATACTCCTGTAAGAGGTATTTTCACTAAATAAATCACTCCAGGAGTTTAGCTACTCCAAAAGGAGTGAATCCAATTTCTGCAGAAAGGTAGTTTAAATACATATCACATGCCCTTCGAATCAACTCAATACCTTCTGTATAATTAATCTGGTAAAAATGAGAAGAATCATATAGAAATGTCTTTGGGAATTTCCTAAGGGCATTCTTGTAATTATTTTGACTAGATTCCAACTATGGGTGGTTCAGTACATCTGCTAATACCTAACCCTCCAAGGAAATAATTTTTGGGGCTCCAGAACTTTTCTGGTGAATTATTTCCTAAAACTAGAGCCTTTAGCACTAGAATATTCATAAGTATTTCAATAAAAGTGATAAAATAGTGAAACCACTTTGGTTGGTTTCATTTTATCAACATCTATCTGTAGGTATCATTTTTATACAATGGTATCATACATAATATGTCCTGGTCCAAAATCCATCTCTTAGGTAATTGTTAGACTATAAATCCTAAGGGTCTTTCTTCTATATTTCCAAGACAAAGCCAATCCTATTAAATCCATTCTTCCTAAGACCTAAGGATCTATGAACTTGCATTGTTCATTGTTTGTTGTATGTATTGGTGCTTGCATGCCTTGTGTTGATTATGGTTTCGTTTGCTTGCATGTGCTGTCGGGACGACGATAGTTGCGATGAACTCGGAGAGCGGAAGAAGTAATATTTATTATTGGTACTGGTATTCGGGGTTATCTAAAAAAGAAGTCTAGGGACAATTAGGCCATACTGCTGATCATCAGGCAAGCCACCTACAAGTTCATAAGACTTGTCCTATCTTTATTTTCATGCACTTTGTTTTACTTATATTACTATTTCATTGGTTTTACTCATTGATGTGCTCGACTTTCGACGTAGAGCTCGTTGGGAACCCCAAGAGGAAGGTACGATGAATATAGTAGCAAGTTTTCCCTCAGTTATGAAACCAAGGTTTAATCGAACCAGTAGGAGCAAGGAAACACCACAAAGGTGTTACTAGCTTTGGCTTTGAAGCGCACTACCGGTGCTAGTAGCAACGTGGAGACCTGCACAACACAACCACAGAACTTTGTCCCCAACTTGCGATGAGGTTGTCAATCTCACCGTGTTTTGTGGAAAACAAAGGATTAAACGTATCGAATGGAAGGAAGTAAAAGTTTGCAGAAAGTAAACACAAAGCAGTAAAAGATTGTAGATTGTATGTAAAGTAAAAGGACCGGGATCCATAGTTCACGAGAGGTGGCTCTCCTTAGATAGACAACATGCTGGGTGAAAAAATTACAGCGGGGCAATTGACAAACACCGAGAAAGCAATACATGCATATACTAATCATCTTGACTCCTCTGAGACTTGATTGGGCATTACAACATAATACATAGACCGCCATCCAACTTCATCTATGACTAATAATCCACCTTCAGGTTATCATCCGAACCCCCTCCAGTATTAAGTTGCAAGCAACAGATTATTGCTTTACAAACTGCGTGTAAAGTAAACAATACGATTGTTCTATGAACAAAGGATTGTTGTTTTATCCCTAGTAGCAACAGCACATCTAGTACCTTAGAGATTTACTTCCCATTACGGAGGCATGAACCCACAATCGAGCATAAATACTAACTCTTGGAGTTGCTAACATCTACTTGGCCAAGATAGCTACTAACAACGGAAAGCATGCAAGATCTCAAATAACAAAGGCATGATAGAATCAATAATCAATCTGAAATAGCATCTCAATATCCATCGGATCCCCGCAAACACAACATGTATGAATTACAAATAAATGATCTTGATCATGAACGGAACTCACAAGATGTAAACATGAAAGCACAAAGGAGGAGAAACCAGCCATCTAGCTACTACATGGATCCGTAGTCCAAGGATGAACTACTCACGCATCACACCGGAGGCTTGCATGGTGATGAAGAAGGCCTCCAGGGTGAATTCCCCTCTCGTGGTGCCGAAGAGCTTCAGATCCCTCCCGATCTAGGGATGGAGATGACGGCGGCTCTGAGACTCTTTCGTGGATTTTGATCGGTACTTAGGGTTTTCGTCCGAGGGCAATATATAGGCTAAGGAGAGGCCGAGGGTCTGGGAGCGCCCACACCTCGGGCGGGCCAGGCCTCGCCACGCCGGTGGTGTGGTGGCTCCTGCCCTTCTCCATCTCGTGATTCTCGCACTTGATCCTTCCGAAAAATAGGCACTTTGGCTTTTGTCCCGTCCAATTCCGAGAATATTCATTTTCTGACTTTCCTAGAACCAAAAACAGCAGAAAACAGGCAGCTAGCACTGTGGCACTTGTTAATAGGTTAGTCCAAGAAATCATATGAAAAGTACTCCAAAGTTGGAACAAAACACAAGAAAGTGGATAAAACAAAGCATGGAACATCAAAAATTATAGATACATTTGCAATGTATCACTCACTATATTATTACTATGGTATTAGTTTGGCTCCACCAAACTTATGCCTATGGTACTGTCTAAGTACTCCCCCTTGGACCTTCTGCTCCTATCCTAGTAATTCAGGTGGTCTAATATACCCCAACCCCTTGGAAACCCCGATTTAGCCTAACAAAAACTCTAGGTTGGGAACCCAAAGGCAGGGATGGTTTTATAAAAAGTTTTTGACAGAAAACCTAGGCAAGTGGGACTTGTCGAAGAGCTTTTAAAATGTTTTAGTAGCCGTGCCACTGGTGGAAGCCCCAAAGTTGAAGATGGAGGAAAAATGGTTTTTCGAAAACGCATCTGGTTCTTTGCAGTCTAGCTATAACAACTTAAAGCCGTGCAACCACACTACTCCTATATAGGAAGAGGCTTGACCCGAAAGTGGTTCTCTCTGGTACCGGTGCCTCGCAACTACTATAGGGGATCGGGGATCCCTAGAGGGTCGGCCTTCTCCGATAGAGGTCCATGTGGAACATCGACCTGGAGAAGGAACAAAGGGTTGGCAGGCCTCCACGCGTTACTATGGGCCCCTTATTGAAAGCGCACATTCTCGAGGAGTGGAAAAATCGCTCCAGTTGGTCCTCGCCCGACATCCCAATTTTGAGGGGAATAACACCCATAGGGTAGGTGCTGGTACTAAGAGGGGGTTATCCTGAAGGTCTTGTCCGGTTATCCAAAACCCGCATACTGATGTATGACGATCCGTGACAGTTTGCGGCGGATGTATCGGATCTTGTGGGTAAAGTGTACAACCTCTGCAGAGGATAAAATCTATTCGAATAGCCATGTCCGCAGTTAAGGACGGGTTGGACAAACTTCTGTAGAGTGGTGCTGGTTTTTGTTTTCAAAAAGGATTTCTGAAGAGCAAAGGCTTTAAAAAGGTTTTAACCATGGGATGGCCGGAAAGGATTCCGGTTTTGACCATGGGATGGTCAGAACAGAATGGAAGGAGTTTGGTCAGGGGATGACCGGAAGGAGGAACAAATGGGTGACCCAGTCCTAATGTTTTCCAAAACTTTTCAAAAAGGTTTTCGAAAATGTTTTATAAAAGTTTTCAACAAAGATATGTAGATGCTATTTCTACAAGAGAAACTATTTAAGAAAAGAACCTCCCTTGAGACCGCCTACTACCACAACTTTACTGCATATCCTCTTGTTATTACTATTTTAAGGTGGTTTGTGAGTACATTCAATGTACTCATCAACATTGTCCCTGGCTATTAACTTGGTCAGATATTGAGAAGAAGGTGAAGTGGACGACTATGCGAGCTAGGACGTTCTCCCAGTCAGTTGCCTATAGGGTAAGGCATGGCTCGGGCCCTGCGATTGATGAAGTTCCGCTAAAGAATATTGATGTAGCCATGTCACCATGTATGTAAGTCTTGTAATTCGGTATATTCTCGGATGTTGTAATGATACTTGTCGGTTATGTGCCATGACTAACTGATTATGGGATCGTGGTTGTATGCATAACAAGGATTCTCGGAGGTTTAATCCGGGGCCCCACTGACTTGGTATCAGAGCCATCCTGACTGTAGGAGACCTTAGTTAGCATGGACGTTAGACAGGAAACGACAAACCTATTTTCTAAAAGTCAAGGGAGAAAAGATGACTAATTGCAAAAGTGCGTATGTTTTCTCTTCCTCTATCTTGAAAACTATTTGAATTAATATGATTTCATAAGTTTAAAATCCTGCACACCTGTCACTGACCCAACCTAAACCTAAACCCTTCTATAGATGGAACCTATTGATGAAGAGTGGCTGAAGATTGGATTTCCCCAAATCCTATGGGACTCGATGCAACTATGTGGCTACCAGCAGAAACCTACCTACGCCCTCCACAAGGGACTGGAATCAAGAGATTATGTGGGACAGATTGTCATACTAGCCAAGCCAGGAACAAATGGAAGCGTTATCTATTCCACAGGACCTCGGATGCCTAGTCCCGTACTTCCTATTGACTTGTTAGCCAGAGAAGCTTTGATGCGCATCTGTAGCCCCCTCCCAGAGATGAGACATCCCACAACCTTCTACCTCCCGATGAAGGGAAATGTCGACTGCACCGGAGGAACTCAAGACCCCAGTTTGGCGTACCCTGCTCTCCCCTTTCAGACCCAATACAGCTACTCTAGCAATGAGGTGTTAACAGCAGTCATTGACGAATACCGCCACTCCCAGATGGAGCTCCGTCGCCTCCAAACCATTCTCACCCGTAAGGAAGCTCTGGAAACCATGCAAAGAAATCAAGCCGAACAGCTACTAAAGGAACCTCGAGGGAAGCCGCCCCCAGGAAAAGCAGGAAGTGCACCACCGCCAGCCAGTACCTCTGTAGGTTCAAGCCCCTCAAGAAGGCACAGGAAACCTCCACTGATCTGCCAGAAGCTAGCCACGACTCCCCAGATGCACCCTCCGAGTAATCACCGCGTTGTGATACTCACCCAACTAGCAATAGGGTAGAGTCATGTATCATCCCTGAACGCGTTTTGTAATGCCTAAGCACTATTAGCACCCTCGGGTGCAGATTTGGTTGGTATGTAATGACTTCCTTGGTTGCTATGCTTGCTTGAATTGTTCCTTCTTGCATGTTTTACCCAAGTTGTTGCATCAGACCCAACCCAAAACGTCTGCCACCAACAAGACCTCCCCCAGGATGGCCATGAAGACCGGAAGCTCGAAGAAGGCATGTAGCCGCTGCGGAGACGAAGGGCACCAAGCCAACAGATGCTCTGGCCACTGCCCCAACTGTGGAGAACCCCATTCACCCAAAGTTTGCCCAACTCGACTTATCACTTGTTTCATCTGTGAAGGCCAAGACCATGTTCCCATAAAGTGTCTAGTATATCCTCTCATTGGCATGGCCCGTCAATCTCCCGGTACCAGCAAAGGCAAGGCATCAAAACAGTTACACCGAAGGATGGGCATCTGCTTCACGTGTGGACTACCTGGTCACTTCAGCCGAGAATGCCCCGAGAGAAAATCTGCCAAAACTTCCGCGAAAGAGAAGCTCGAAGACACCCAAGGTCCCCTTCCACAGAAAAGATGGTCACCCTATCGCTCGCTGCCCCTCAGCTCAAGACTGAAGATGTCCCGCGCTTCGATAGGCGACAAGACCCCGTGGAAGTAAATACCAAGAGAGAAGCTCCCCAACTCACTCTAGGACTCCCGAACGACGGCAAGTGAAACCTTAATAAAACTAGCCCATGTCCCCCTGGAACGCCGCCTATGATAATACCCTCTCTTAAGTCGATGTCCGCTACCTTAAGAACTGTCTTTTGTCACCCTCATAAGGATGTCCCCGGTTTGTAACTCTCCGACCTACCTTAGTCAAATCCTAAGGGGAAAGACTGCGTCTTTCCCGCAAAAATAGATTACCCCTCTGCCCAAAGAAAATCTCACTGTGGGACCCGAAGACAAAAATCTCAAGACCCAGACTTGTCACAGACTTGGAGGCAACAACCCACTTCAGAGAAACACTATGAACCCTTACCGAAGGACGATCCCTCCTCGCCATCGAGGTGAAAGCTAACTCACCCCCGCCCCCCGAGTTCCAAGAAGATTGAAGTTCAACCTCGCTGTCAAGGTGCTTTGACTCAAAGAAAAAATTGGCAAGTTAGTCCGCAAGATACACCTAGAATTAACTAAGACAAATCCCCTAATATTACTCTCACGAATCTCGAGACGAGATTCTTTTAAGGGGGAAAGGTATGTAACATCCCAATTTCAGCAACCCTGATTAGTTGTCTAGAATGCAAAAATCAGGGGGAAAAAACTTTTCTTTTTCTTTGGTGCACTGCTTGCTTCTTGTTTGTTTGCACTTGTGCCTAAGAGAGTGTATCTTCTGATACTCCTTACCTCGACCTCAGTTTACAAAATCTATTTACCAAAACTATCTTGGCTTATTTTACATATTCTCAAACGTTCTGGCATTTCCAAAAACATGAGCCAAGATGCCTATGAAAACCCAAAACTATTCTGGTAGCTTCCATTGACAAAACTATGGAGAGATATATAGTAAAACCTCATTATGTTTTCAAGACAGAACACTCAACTAATCTTACCTCTAGTTTTCCCAAAACTTTTGTTCAAAGCATTTGAATTCTACTCTTGGTAGAGATACCAAGGACTCTCACCTTATCCAAAACTCATCCTCTTCAAAATTCCCCAACCCTACTTCCAGCTAAGCTTGATGGTAACCCTAGAGTATTTGATTGGTTTATAAGATGAGTTGCCTTGATCTACTGTCTGATGAATTTTTTTGATCTGCTGATTGACTTGTTTGCTTAGGAAGTAGTATGAGATACTCTAGGATCTCATCACTAGGATCAAGATGTTTCCAAATCCTCAATCACTAAGCAAGAAAGCAAACCTTGATATGATCCCTAGCCACTAGGTGATCATCTAAAACCCTTAACCAGATCAATTCTGAGGAATTCCATTCCAGAAGTTTCCAAGTCCTTGGAGACCAATATCAAGCATGGATCTATTCCACTCAACCTACACTTCAATATCATTCACTTGCTAATGCTATAATATCTTGCAACTTCCCCAAGAACATTCCCTCTCATACTCTAGTCAAAATCCTCACAACTGCCAATTTTGACTAAGTCTGGAAAACAGTTTCAACATCACCTTTTGGAATGCCTCCTTTTCTCAAACCATGTGCATTTTTGGAATTGCACTTGCACCATCTTGTTAACCATCCTAAGTACTACCAAGGACCACTTTTGCCTCTGGTTAAATCCACATCCAACCCACTCATCCTTGATGTTTTTGCAGACAAGAAACTAACTTTTCTTGCAAAACTAGTCATCATGCCTACCTTGGTAGAAGCTCACACGCTCATCCAAAACTCTTTGGACAAACCCTCTGCATGGTTGGTACCTACACATTGATGTCTAACAAAACCTACTTCACTTACTCCAAGTGGATCTCTGTGTTGCCTAAACCCACATGGTTTAGAAGGCTTCATGACTCTTTCTGCATGACAGCCTTAATTTCAACAAAGTTTTCCATCACTTCTAGATCACCTCAAATGCTATTAATTCAAACTCTTTCTGCCATGATCATCTATATGACCTGGTCTACCTATCCATATGTCCCTTGCACCAAGGTGAGCTATGAGCTCCAAGATGCTAGCATGTTTTGGTGGTATAAAAATAACACCACCCTAGATCATCAACTCCTTGTTTTCCATCCTTTTCAAGTTGAAATTCCATTCCACAAGGTTGCAAATGCCTGTTACACCCTGTCTATCTCATCTACATTGCTCATAAAGATTTATCAAATTTTATCCATAATTATTATGGCCCCAAAACTATTTAATTCCTTAAATAGTCAAAATCCCCAAAACTCCCTCCATAAAGGAAAGTTTGGTTTTTACCAAAACACTTCCATAACTTTTGTCTCAAGTAAGTTCCATATATCATACCTCACCTTCACATCTCAAAAATAAATATTTTTGAGAAGCTTTATTATTTCTTTTTGCCCATTTTCTCAAATGGCTGAATTGGAATAATAATGGTTTTAAATACTTCTAGTCCCCAATAAATCTTGGGAAAATTCCCCTAGGTGTGTATTCACATTTGGGACCCTTCCACATCAAAATCCACCCTTGTCCAATGTACATTTATCAAATGATCTTCTAGAAATCATTTCTGTCCTTTTTGAGTAATTGGATTTAGGAAGACTAAAACTCCTATGAAAAATCTCAAATAAATCCTAGGAGTCTACCTTTACCTCATCTACTTACCAGCACCATTTATCCCTCTGGTCCAATGCAAGATTTTGGACTTCCTTCATAAACCCCTAGTTGGATCAAATTTGTCAATTAAGCAAACCACTACTCAAACCATTTCCAAATTTCATCAAACCTTGCTCAATGCTCATCCTCAGCACCAGGACACCCCACTGGTCGACCAGCCCTGTAGCACCACATTAGCATTACCCATTTTGCCCTTGTACTAGTAGTAAGGATAGAGATGCAACCAAAAATCTTACAAGGATCTTGTCCATTAATCACCACAGCTCCCACACTGCCCCTGCACGACCAAATACCCACCTTCCCCCTCCCCACCTCCATCTAGGCTAGTCCCTGGCCAGCATTGCCCCTCCCCCATGTCCAAAATGGACTTTTACCCCATACACTCCCTCTCCTTGGTATATAGGCCAGAGGCCACCCCAGCCAGCCCTCTGCCCTGCATTTGCCCCCTCTCTCCTCCAACACCCCTCCCCCAGCTCCACTCTCCCTCCCTAGCTCTATGCTGCCCGAGAGAAGAAGAGGACGAAGCTTCGGTCTCCTCAAGAAAATCGAGCACGGCACCTCCTCCCCTACTCCATTCTCTCAGCATGTCAGCTCACGAGATCCCCTCCTCCTCCTCTACCTGACCGTGCTCTTATTTCTGCCCAGGACCAATTCCTCCGTCGTCGGTGCTGAGCTCCAACAAGGTTCCTCTCTGCCGCTGTCGCACGAGCTGCATCCAGTGGACCTCCGCCGTCGTGTCGCCCACTGATCTGCTCAGCACCGTCGACCGTGTCGCCCTGCACCCTCCGCGACGCCTCCCGAGCCCTCTGGTGAGCTCCCGCCTCCCTCGCCGCCGCTGCCTAGGGTTCCATCGACGGCTGCCCTATTTCGCGTAGACGACGACCCCGAGCTGTCCGTCGCGACTAGATCCGGCTACCACCGTCTGGTACTGCTTTGGCGCCACGCTGACAGGCCCCGCTGGTCAGTTTCAATTGGCCTCCGCCCAGCGCCTGGGCCAGGGGCTGAATCTCCCTCAGCCCAAGTAGCTCCCGGATCCGCCCTTTGCACCCTTTTTCTTTTTCTTTTAGCAGATCCATTTATTCTAGAAAATCTCCTGCTAGGATTAAATCCAAATAAAATAGTAAACCAAGCCCGAATGCCTCGATTCAAATTTCTGGTGGTTCCTTGATGTTTTCTCAAACATGCAGAGGCAACCCCAAGTCCAAATTAAATCCCATAATTACTGGAGTTTATTCTGCTAAAATGTATATGGAACACTAAGTAAACTCCTCAATGAGTTTTACATCTCCATTTGAGGTGAACCAAAGTCCTACTAAGAGGTATTTGACGTACCTACCATCTAGCATAGGTCCTATGCCAAGGTGAACAGAAGGATGCCTTTAACAAAAATAACACAAATAGCAACTTTCTGCCTTAGATAAATTCTCTAGGTCAAACCAAATGTGGCATTGACCTGATTCCAATTCCCAGTACACCCTAGCATCAATATCTAGCAAATCCCAGCAGCTCAGAATTTATTGAGCTCTGGTTGAATTCTAGTGATTTAAATACTCCTGTAAGGGGTATTTTCACTAAATAAATCACTCCAGGAGTTTGGCTACTACAAAAGGAGTGAATCCAATTTCAGCAGAAAGGCAGTTTAAATACCTATCACATGCCCTTGGAATCAACTCAATAGCTTATGTATAATTAATCTGGTAAAAACGAGAATAATCATACGGAAATGTCTTTGGGAATTCCCTAAGGGCATTCTGGTAATTATTTTGACTAGATTCCAACTCTGGGTGGTTCAGTACATCTGCTACTACCTAACCCTCTAAGGAAATAATTTTTGGAACTCCATAACTTTTCTGGTGAATTACTTCCTAAAACTAGAGCCTTTAGCACTAGAATATTCATAAGTATTTCAATAAAAGTGATAAAATAGTGAAACCACTTTGGTTGGTTTCATTTTATCAACATCTATCTGTAGGTATCCTTTCTATACAATGGAATCATACAGAATATGTCCTGGTCCAAAATCCATCTCGTAGGTAATTGCTAGACTATAAATCCTAAGGGACTTTCTTCTATATTTCCAAGACAAAGCCAATCCTATTAAATCCATTCTTCCTAAGACCTAAGGATCTATGAACTTGCATTGTTCATTGTTTGATGTATGTATTGGTGCTTGCATGCCTTGTGTTGATTATGGTTTGGTTTGCTTGCATGTGCTATCGGGACGACGATAGTTGCGATGAACTCGGAGAGCGGAAGAAGTGGTATTTATTATTGGTACTGGTATTCGGGGTTATCTAAAAAAGAAGTCCAGGGACAATTAGGCCATATTGTTGATCATTAGGCAAGCCACCTACAATTTCATAAGACTTGTCCCATCTTTATTTTCATGCACTTTGTTTTACTTATATTACTACTGCATTGGTTTTACTCACTATATTATTACTATGGTATTACTTTGGCTCCACCAAAATTATGCCTATGGTACTGTCTAAGTACTCCCCCTTGGACCTTCTACTCCTATCCTAGTAGTTCAGGTGGTCTAATATACAACAACCCCTTGGAAACCCCGATTTAGCCTAACAAAAACTCTAGGATGGGAACCCGAAGGCAGGGATGGTTTTATAAAAAGTTTTTGACAGAAAACCTAGGCAAGTGGGACTTGTCGAGGAGCTTTTAAAATGTTTTAGTAGCCGTGCCACTGGTGGAGGCACCAAAGTTGAAGATGGAGGAAAAATGGTTTTTCAAAAACGCACCTGGTTCTTTGCACTCTAGCTATAACAACTTAAACCTGTGCAACCACACTACTCCTATATGGGAAGGGGCTTGACCAGAAAAGTGGTTCTCTCTGGTACCAGTGCCTCGCACCTACTACAGGGGATCAGGGATCCCTAGAGGGTGGGCCTTCTCTGATAGAGGTCCATGTGGAACATCGACCTGGAGAAGGAACAAAGGGTCGGCAGGCCTCCACGCGTTACTATGGGCCCCTTATTGAAAGCACACACTCTTGAGGAGTGGAAAAAGCGCTCCGGTTGGTCGTCGCCTGACATCCCGGTTTTGAGGGGAATAACACCCATAGGGTAGGTGCTGGTACTAAGAGGGGGTTATCCTGAAGGTCTTATCCGGTTATCCGAAACCCGCATACTGATGTATGACGATCCGCGACAGTTCACGGTGGATGTATCGGATCTTGTGGGTAAAGTGTACAACCTCTGCAGAGGATAAAATCTATTCAAATAGCCGTGTCCGTGATTAAGGACGGGTTGGACAAACTTCTGGAGAGTGGTGCTGGTTTTTGTTTTCAAAAAGGATTTCGGAAAAGCAAAGGCTTTAAAAAGGTTTTGACCATGGGATGGTCGGAAAGGATTCCGATTTTGACCATGGGATGGTCAGAACAGAATGGAAGGAGTTTGGTCAGGGATGACCGGAAGGAGGAACAAATGGGTGACCTAGTCCTAATGTTTTCCAAAACTTTTCAAAAAGGTTTTCCAAAATGTTTTATAAAAGTTTTTAACAAAGATATGTAGATGTTATATCTACAAGAGAAACTATTTAAGAAAAGAACCTCCCTTGAGCCCGCCTACTACCACAACCTTACTGCATATTCTCTTGTTATTACTATTTTAAGGTGATTTGCGAGTACATTCAATGTACTCATCGGCATTGTCCCTGGCTATTAACTTGGTCAGATATCAAGAATAAGGTGAAGTGGACGACTATGCGAGCTAGCACGTTCTCCCAGTCAGTTGCCTGTAGGGTAATGCATGGCTCGGGCCCTGCGATTGATGAAGTTCCGCTGAAGAATATTGATGTAGCCATATCCATGTATGTAAGTCTTGTAATTCGGTATATTCTCGGATGTTGTAATGATACTTGTCGGTTATGTGCCACGACTAACTGATCATGGGGTCGTGGTTGTATGCATAACAGGGATTCTCGGAGGCCTGCCGAGAATTGGACAAGGTTTCAATGAGTGATCTATAGATTGGACAAGCGAGAGTTCAGCCTATAGCAAGTGTGTCTTGAAGATTAAAGTTGGGGTGATATCTCTTATGTACCTTCAAGACACCAACATAATGAAGAAAGAAGAAATGAGGTGCAATTTCAAGATGAGCCATCTCGAAAAGATCATTTGCCTGAAGCTTGCCATCCTATGGTTATCATGGATATGGGAAGATGACATGCTCAAGAGAGAAGCTCTACCATAGTAGAGTATGGGAGAGCAATTTGCAAGTCTTCACCAAGCTAGTGCAATCAAGAAAGGTGTTCCATCTTGAGGTGGACAAGATCGCTATCGTCAAGATCAAGTGTAATATTCTCAAGGCAAAGGTATGTTCTTGATAGGGTTTATTTCTTACCGGTCTCATGGTGTTAGTTGGGGAGACTGGTTTATAGGATAGATAGCCGTACTATCAAGATGGGCTCTCGAGTGAGTAACTTGATCATATCCTTCATGAGAGCTCAAACCTTTGCATACTTGGCATCATCCTTCTTGGTTGTTATTTGTATCTTATCCATGTGAGGTTCTTGACCTTGTATTAATATTCATAACAAGCTCTAGTTCATCGAAAATGGATTTCACATACATTCTCTATTGCATTTTCAATATTGGAGGTTTTACCAGTTTGTCTTTTAGAGATTAGTAAAACCTTCCATTATTTGGTTCTTATACATGATAGGATTTAGAGCTTGTGTTAATCTTCATGACAAGCCCAAGTTCATCGAAAACGGATTTCATATGCATTCTCTATTGCGTTTTCGATGTTCGAGGTTTTATCGGTTCGTCATTTTGAGAGAGGTCAAACCTTTCGTCATTTGGTTCTATCCTCCTTTGCTAGACTATGATGGTTCCCTGCATGATCTTATAGAGTTTGTTGTCCTCTTTAAAATAAGCCCAATATCATCAAAACCGAAGTCCGTATGCAAAAGTTATGGGTGTTTTCGTATTACTGTTTCTATCAGTTTTGTCTTTGCCGGAATGTCCGCCGTGAATAGGCCGGAATGTCTGGCCCGCGCACTCCAGGACTGTAAAGGTTGGATTTTGGAGGACCTATATAAGGGGCCCTTCTTCCCCAATGTTTGTAAAACCTTCCTTGCAAGTTTTCTCCTCCATTGCTCACCTTCTTGAGCTTGCTATCTCTCAATCCCTCCTATGATTTTTGCATATTCTTGAGGGATTTGAAAGAGGAGATCTAGATCTACAACCCCACCAATCAATCTCTCCTCTAAGTGAGGGGAACATCTTGGGATATAGATCTTGGAGTCTTTTGTGGATTTCCTCCATTGTTCTTCCTCTCTTATTCCCCATAAGCTTTTGTAGCTTTGGTGGAATTTGGGAGAGAAGGATTTGAGCACTTCTAGTGTTCTTACCATTGCATTTGGTGCATCGGTTTGAGTTCTCGGTGAGGATTCGATTGGGTGAAAAGTTGAGAAGCTTTTTACTCTTGGGTTCATTGGAACCCTAGACGGTTTGGTGGTTTTGCAGGTTTGTGTATTACTTGGGGCCTCCAATTAAGTTGTGGAGCTTTCCCCAAGCTTGTTTGTTGGGAGCCTCCAATTGAGTTGTGGAGAAGTACCCCAACCTTGTGAGAGGTTCCAGATTGCCATCGACAAGTGCACCGATAGTGAAAGTGTGGGTCGATCCCGTTGTGGTGAGATTCACAGGAGAACAAGGGAGGCCTGTTGTGGCATTGGTGGTTTGATAGCACCCCCTCTCCAAATGAGACATACTCCATGTTGGGAGGAACTCGGTAAAATATCCTCGTCTCTGCGTGCCTCGGTTATCTCTATATCCGAGCTCTTACTTATGCACTTTACTTTGTGATAGCCTTCGTGCTTGAAGTATATATCTTTCTATTACATAGTTGCTTGTCTTGCTTATCACAAGTTGTTGGTGCAAATAGGTGAACCCTAGTTGTTCTAGGTTTATGCTAAACAAAGTAAACGCTAGTTTTATTCCGCCTTTGTTGAGCCCCTCTCGGAAAAGTTTTTAACCACCTATTCACCCCCCCCCCCCCCTCTAGGCGGCATCTGTATCCTTTCAATTGGTATCAGAGCCCGGTCTCTCATTTTAGGCTTCACCGCCTTTAGAGTAAAGATGTTGGCTAGGGGATTAGTGCACAATGAAATCTTCATAATCGATGGCACAAATTATGATATATGGAAAACTCGTATGCTATAGGTTTTTCTCCTCCTATGGATTTTGAAAATCTAACTTGTGAGGATGAGAAAAACTTATATCTCGATGCTGAAGCTTCTAATGTTCTTGTTAATGCTTTGAGCTATGTAGTTACTTCTTCAATCATACCTTTTTGGAGCGCTCATGGGTTATGGACAAAACTTCAAGATAAATATGATGTGTCCAACATTATTGAGGATGATTGTATTGCTTCCACTTCCGTTCGAGATGCGTTCTCTTTTTATTCCACTTCACCGAAGTGTGGTAAGACACAAGGTAATGAAATGGGGAGTGGTGGTGAACTTTGCAATGTTGATAGTGAGCTTACTCTTATTGATCCTTCTTCTCTATCTCATTGCAACACTTCATCTTTGGCCCTAAACACGCCTAGCACTATATATGATTTACATGCTAGTGTTGATAGTCCTTGCATATCATGTAAAAATTGCCTCAATATATCACATGATGATATGCTCTCTTTGCCTTGTTATCATAATATAAATGCTTCTATTTCCTCTAGTTGTTGTGTGTCTAACAATGCAGAGGAAACCGAAGATTCTATTGGTAAAGACACGAATTTGAATGGAGCTTCAAGTAATTGTTCATCATCATCATCATCTCACGGTTCCCACCTATGCCTTATGGCTCGGGATTCAAAGGTAACTCCTACTTTGGAACCCAATACCTCTTGTGATGATGAGGATGATGATAATGAGGAAAAGGAGATTAATGTTGATGATTTATATGAAAAGGGTGAGATGGTTTATCATGCTCTTGTTAAGGATAATATTGCTTGCTCTAACTTCGTTGAAATCTTGGACTTTGCTATTAAGAGCAAAGAACATATTTCTAAGTTAGAAGCACAAATTGAGGATCATGAGAACACCATTGATAAAATGAGTTTCCTTGAGCATGAGTATGCTAATCAAATTGCACATCTAAATGAAGCTCTTGAAGAGGAACAAACCACTAAGGAATCTCTTGAGGAGACTTTTGCTCTAGAGTTGTCTAGAGTGAAGGAATCTCATGATAGAGGTCCTAAGGTGGCTAGTGGTCTCAAAAGTAAAAATAATGAGCTTCAAGTTGCTTATGCTAAACTTCTTGAGGATTTTGAGCACCTCAAAAATGGCTCTAGGGTCATCAAGGGTGAGCTCATCAAACTCACCGAGTCACATGAGAAACTTAAAGCCTCTTACTCAAAAGAGCTTTCGAAGTTGCCCTCACCTATTGCAATTAATTATGATGCTTGTGCTACTAACTCTATTTCTTGTGAAGCATCTATTTTGAAGGATAATGTTGAGCTAAAGACTCAACTTGCTTTGCTAACTAGCAAGTATGGGATCTTGGAAGAAAATCATGGTAAGCTATCAATCTCTCATGAGGATCTTCTAGCATCCCATGCTAGGCTAAAGTTAGCTCATAAGGTAACATCTTCTGAGCCTCATGTGGTCACTAGCACAATCTCTATGAATAATGCTATATTGCCATGTGCTAGTCCTTGTAATTCGTCCACTCACATTATTGCTAAATCTTGTGATGAATTACATTCTTTGCCTAGTTGCTCTAGCAATGAAATTTCTACTTCCTCTAGTATATGTGTTGTCACTAACCATGTAGAGGAAATCAAAGAGCTCAAGGCTCAAGTCACTTCTTTGAAGAATGACTTGAAAAAGGGTCATGAAGGGAAGACCACACTTAACAAGATCTTGAGTGTGCAAAAATCCCCCAATGCAAGTGTGTGCTTGGATTTAAATCCAATGTCAAGAACAAGTGCACTAACAAGAAGAAGTCCAAGAGCAACAATAAGAAGGGCCAAGAACAAGTCAAGAATTCGGCCAAGATTTTTTGCTTCAAGTGCAAAATTGAAGGGCACCATGTTGGATCTTGCCCCTTGAAGAAGAAGCCTCTTGGTGAGAAGAAAAAAGGGAAGAGGCCTCTAGTTCAAGGTCATGGCCTATCTCAAGTTGGAGAAAGGACACTTCCCAAGAATATTCAAGATAATTCTCCCATAATGGAGAAATCAAGTGAAAAGAATGGGAAGAGAAGAACTTGCTACTTATGCCGTGAGAAGGGTCACATCTCTTCCTCCTACACTATTGGTAACTCCTCATCCAACCGAATCATGATTGATGATGTTTATTCTCTTAGGAAGGATGAGGTTGGCAATGTGTTCGCCAAATATGTTGGTGCTCAAAGTGGTGTCAGTAAAAGAACCATTTGGGTTGCCAAGCCTATTGTGACTAACCTCTTAGGACCCAACTTGGTTGGGGACCATCAAGCTAAAACTTGATCAATACGTGTTTTGTTGGAGGACATTGGAGACTTGGCTACGTCATGAAGAATTAAGGGGACTTCAATTATATTCTCTCACGCCAAGTCATTTGGATTATCATGCTTCTATCATGTATCCAATGTTCCTCCTTGCGGTAACATGTGCTTAACTCATTTACATTGAATGTTACTTGCTCCCTTGTGCATATGTTGGTTTTGTACCTTTGTATGTGACATGGGTATACCCTACAGGTACTCGAGCTTGGTATATATGGTCTAAATACGTAAACGCCCATGGTGTCGCCAAGGCCCAAATGAAGGACTCGAGTAACCTACGGACTCTCGATTGCTTGAAGAACAAGAAGAAGCTAAAGATAGAAAGTTTGAAGGGGAAAACCCTAACTTGTAACCAACTCGACCTGCTACCCAAGACCTAGCCTACCTATATAAAGGCTAGGAGGGGGCGGCGAGGAGAACACACGCAACCCTAGTTTCCACAACCCTCGCCAGATTGCATCTACGCACCATTGTAATCTCCGATTCCTTCGATAATTCCACGAGCAGACAAGCAGGAGTAGGGACCTCTACGAGGCCTGAACCTGGGTAAATATTTGTCCCATGTGTGCTTGTTTGCTAGCCGATAGATGTCTCCAGCGCTCCCTCCTTCTCCAAAACCCAAGCCCATTACAATGGGCATTGATGAGTTAAACCCTCGTCAGTATGGGTTTGTAAATGTTGTGCTTCCCTCTTACTTATATTGAGTTATCAAGTATACTTGTGTATGTTGGCTTGCACACCATATATGTGTCTTATGTTTGAGCCTACTGCATCTTGTTCATATCTTAATTGGCTCTTGCGGGAGATTAATGGACTATCCCATTTTGGGGGAGTGTGTTGTCCTTTGGGGCACCTCACAATCCTAAATGTGTGTACATGAGGAATACCACCTAGTATTGATAGTGCAGTATTATCTAGTCTCTATGTGGTATGTTTCTCATGAGAAATTCAAGTTCTATAATGTCCATTAATCATCTCTATTTGGATCATTTTGCCTCGTGTCAATATTTATGGTTTATCACATTATGGGGGAGTCATATGCTCAGTGCATATTACAAGCCTAGAAAATGTGAATATTCGAGGTTGTGTCACTTAGAATTGATATTGATAATTATCTAGCTCCTATGTGGCACGTGAGCTCAAACAAGTCCTTTTTGGTATAATGCCTTTTATTCCTTATCTTTTGGATCTTGTTTGCAAGAGATTTCTTTGGTATGGGTTTCATCATATATGAATTCTTAAATCTAAGTTGGCAAGAATTTTGCCTCTAGTTATTCTAGTCATTGCCTTGCGTGATTGGTTAACTAGTTGAAACCCTCAAGGATCTCTTTCATGTCTTGGTTTTTAATTCCTATATTTTGACATTTGCATTCTCTTTGTGAATATGATCTTTGATGTATTTGCTATCTACCACCGGGAAATATTTGCAAGTCCCTTGTCCTTGGATAATCGGTACTATTATATGTGGTAGATCTTATTGATCATTTTCACATTGTCTTTTGCTTTATTTTCCTTATCTCTTTACAAGAAATTTGTTGTGCTTTTTCTCCCAGGTCTTCCTCGACTCTTGTGGATCTTTATTTGTCTTGAAATAATATAGATCTCTAGTTGATGTAGTAGGGATGATGATCCCATGTGTGCGCATTTTGTATTCAAATGCAAAATCTTAAATAATGCACTAATCATGGGGGAGTTCTCCTATATTATTTAGAACACTCATTTTATGCTTCTTCATGACATGTTTTGATCCATACCATGTTCTATGCCTTGGAAGATAAATCTTTTCTTTGGTACTTTGTGCCATTCTTGAAAAATGTTGAGAGTTTGGTTGTTTTGTTGGAACCATTTATTTTTCAATTGGTATTTTGTTTGGGAGTTGATTTTCTCATTCCATGCTTTATATTTAACCATTTGAATGAGGTAAATCGTTGAGCACTTGTATTTGTTTATCCTTTTTTCTCTTTGGCTTTTGCCTTGTTCACTTGTTGAACTTGGGGTCCATCATGTGCTGATTTGGTCCTTAATATAATTTGGACAACCGTTAATCGTGTCACACTTTGGTGTGCCTTCTTGGTTTTCTTGGTGTTTTTTTCAAACTATATCTCCTTTTGGTTCTTGAAAGTCTTGTGCATGCATATTTACTAAATGTACATATTATGGTATGCTTGCTTTCTTTGATCCAATATATAGGGGAAACTCCACCAAATCCTATTTTGACTAAGATGTGCATAAAATTAAATTTCATATCAATATGCACATATTTATGTGGAGTCTCTCATATGTATTGTAGTTTATCTAACTACTTTGGACCCAATGAGTTTTGGGACCATTGTGTACTTGAATGTGTTATAGGTACATTGGAGATTCATTGGATGCTTTTCAATAATAAGAAGATGTGGGGACTAAATGATAATTGGAGTCAAGCTAGGATGATCAACAAACTCATATCTACTTCATCCTACCAATGGTATCTCGGTAACAATTATCCCTCTAATGCATACTTTTCTAGCATCCAACCTTTATGGTTGCATCATGGCATGGTTTCCTTCACTTGCTTTTATTGTGGTTCTTGCAAGATTTTATTGTATCATCCTTATTGTTATATGAGTAATTTGAGAGGAATGCATATTTTGGGGAGTATATAAAATTCATGTTTATGATTCACCAATCCTACATATGCCAATCTATCAATTCTATTTCCAATCATTTCCTCAATTTCTCTCATGTGAAATATGGATGAATTTGCAAGGTTTATTTGTTCTTTATGATACATGTTGCTTTTTCAAATGCATTCCAACTATCTCTTGTTCCTTTGTGATAGTTGTGATGTATTTGTTGGTTTTTTATGGTCATTGATGATCAATAAGATAAATTTGAGCCTTTGGCCATGCTTTCTAGCAAAAATCTTACTGGCATTATCTATGACTTTCTTTTGGATATCTTGTTCATTCTTGAGTATCCATCTTGTGTGTACATGTTTCTTTGTGGATGTATATCTTCGTGATTGTTGTCTACCTAGAAACTTAAAACATAATTATGGCTAAATCTCTAGTTGATATCCTTTTGCTTTGGAGTCTACACCTTGTGCTCCTTTTTATTCTTTGGTGGCTCCAAAAGTTTTGCTTTGAGTGCTTGACCTTTTCATTTGCATCTTTTGGCACTCATTGGTGTTAAGAAAGTTGATCTCTCATGCCTTTGTGTTGTTATGTAAGTTTGGGGGAGCAAGGATACCATGTTTATGCACTTTGCATTCAAAGCAATTATTATATTTGGTGCATAAACCTTGGGGAGCTTTCCTAATTTACCTAAGAACACACATTTGCCTTCTTGTTTGGTGTTTTGTTTGATTATGGGAAGTTAGGATTCCATAATTGTGCACTTTGTTGTTCACGAACCTTTGGGGAGCTTCCTATTTTCATCTAAACACTCATTTGCTCTCATCATAATATCTTCTCTCTTGCTCATGCTCGTGGTTTAAATAATGTAGAGGGAACGAGGATGCCATGTTTGTGCATATTATATTCAAATGCAAAATTATAATTTGTGCAAAAACCTTGGGGAGTCTCCTCATATTATTTAAGATCACTCTCTTTTCAATCTTATCATAATAACTATCTTTCATTTGGTATCTTACTTTTGTGAAGTGCTTCTTTCGATCTTTTGGTTGCTTGCTTCATTCGTTGATGCTTCTTCACCATTTTATTTCTTTGTAATCGTTAGATCCTCAGTTTAGTTTGATTTCCTCATGGTATTCGTCATTGGATACTTGCATTTGATTCCACTCATATTATGAGAAATGCACACCATATGGAGGAACTCTCACTAAATTGGCCTTCTAAAGTTTTTCACCCATTTCGGCAATCGATGCCAATGGGGGAGAAGTTTTAGAGGGTTTTAGGGAATTTTATTGTGTGTTGTGATTTTTGTACTTAAACACTTGCCTCGTGTGCTTTGCATCTGAGTGTGTTGCATGGCATCTTGAATATATAGAGAAAACTCCACCACCGGTAATGGTTGGCAATATATGCAATGAAATTCAAGTTCATCCACACGTGCATAGATTGTGGGGGAGTTTGCTCTATATTGTGGTTGTACTAACATCACATACTTGTGTTGTACTTGATGGTAGCACAATGTTTTTTTTGGTCGTGTGCTTTGCATCTTAGTGTGTTGCATGGCATCTTGAATATATAGAGAAAACTCCACAACCGGTAATGGTTGGCAATATATGCAATGAAATTCAAGTTCATCCACACGTGCATAGATTGTGGGGGAGTTTGATCTATATTGTGGTTGTACTAACATCACATACTTGTGTTGTATTTGATGTTAGCACAATGTTTTGTTTGGTTAATTCCTTATATAAACCCTCTCAAAGGGATTGTCATCAATTACCAAAATGGGGGAGATTGAAAGTGCATGTGTGCCTCCATTTGTGGTTTTGGTAATTAATGGCAATCTTTATGGACTTATGTTTTCATTGATTTTTACCTGTAGGATTTGTCCATATGCAATGCTTGAACCATTTGTTGGCTTCAAGGTTGGGAGAATAAGAAAGTGAAGAATATTAAGTGTTGACCAAGGTTTCAATGAGTGATCTAGAGATTGGACAAGCGAGAGTTGAGCCTATAGCAAGTGTGTCTTGAAGACTAAAGTTGGGGTGATATCTCTTATGTACCTTCAAGACACCAACATAATGAAGAAAGAAGAAATGAGGTGCAATTTCAAGATGAGCCATCTCGAAGAGATCATTTGCCTGAAGCTTGCCATCCTATGGTTATCATGGATATGGGAAGATGATATGCTCAAGAGAGAAGCTCTACCATAGTAGAGTATGGGAGAGCAATTTGCAAGTCTTCACCAAGCTAGTGCAATCAAGAAAGGTGTTCCATCTTGAGGTGGACAAGATCGCTATCGTCAAGATCAAGTGTAATATTCTCAAGGCAAAGGTATGTTCTTGATAGGGTTTATTTCTTACCGGTCTCATGGTGTTAGTTGGGGAGACTGGTTTATAGGATAGATAGCCGTACTATCAAGAGGGGCTCTCCAGTGAGTAACTTGATCATATCCTTCATGAGAGCTCAAACCTTTGCATACTTGGCATCATCCTTCTTGGTTGTTATTTGGATCTTATCCATGTGAGGTTCTTGAGCTTGTGGTAATATTCATAACAAGCTCTAGTTCATCGAAAACAGATTTCATATACATTCTCTATTGCGTTTTCGATATTGGAGGTTTTACTAGTTTGTCTTTTAGAGATTAGTAAAACCTTCCATTATTTGGTTCTTATCCATGAGAGGATTTAGAGCTTGTGTTAATCTTCATGACAAGCTCAAGTTCATCGAAAACGGACTTCATATGCATTCTCCATTGCGTTTTCGATGTTGGAGGTTTTACCGGTTCGTCTTTTTGAGAGAGGTCAAACCTTTCGTCATTTTGTTCTATCCTCCCTTGCTAGACTATGATTGTTCCCTGCATGATCTTGTATAGTTTGGTGTACTCTTTAAAACAATCCGAAGATCATCAAAATCGGAGTCCGGATGCAAAACTTATGGGTGTTTTCGTATTACTGTTTCTGTCAGTTTTGCCTTAGCCGGAATGTCCGGCGTGAATAGGCCGGAATGTCCAGCCCGCGCACTCCAGGACTGTAACGATTGGATTTTGGAGGACCTATATAAGGGGCCCTTCTCCCTAATGTTTACAAAACCTTCCTTGCAAGTTTTCCCCGCCATTGTTGACCTTCTTGAGCTTGCTATCTCTCAATCCCTCCTATGATTCTTGCATATTCTTGAGGGATTTGAAAGAGGAGATCTAGATATACAACCCCACCAATCAATCTCTCCTCTAAGTGAGGGGAACATCTTAGGATCTAGATCTTGGAGTCTTTTGTGGATTTCCTCCATTGTTCTTCCTCTCTTATTCCCCCATAAGCTTTTGTAGCTTTGGTGGAATTTGGGAGAGAAGGATTTGAGCACTTCTTGTGTTCTTGTCATTGCATTTGGTGCATCGGTTTGAGTTCTCGGTGAGGATTCGATTGGGTGAAAAGTTGAGAAGGTTTTTACTCTTGGGTTCATTGTAACCCTAGACGGTTTGGTGGTTTTGCAGGTTTGTGGATTACTTGGGGCCTCCAGTTAAGTTATGGAGCTTTCCCCAAGTTTGTTTGTTGGGAGCCTCCAATTGAGTTGTGGAGAAGTACCCCAACCTTGTGAGAGGTTCCGGATTGCCACCGACAAGTGCACCGATAGTGGAAGTGTGGGTCGATCCCGTTGGGGTGAGATTCACATGAGAAAAAGGGAGGCCTGTTGCGGCATTGGTGGTTTGATACCACCCCCTCTCCAAACGAGACATACTCCATGTTGAGAGGAACTCGGTAAAATATCATCGTCTCCGCGTGCCTCGGTTATCTCTATATCCGAGCTCTTACTTATGCACTTTACTTTGTGATAGCCTTCGTGCTTGAAGTATATATCTTGCTATCACATAGTTGCTTGTCTTTCTTATCACAAGTTGTTGGTGCAAATAGGTGAACCCTAGTTGTGCTAGGTTTATGCTTAACAAAGTAAACGCTAGTTTTATTCCACCTTTGTTGAGCCCCTCTCGGAAAAGTTTTTAACCGCCTATTCACCCCCCTCTAGGTGGCATCTGTATCCTTTCAGAAACCCTAGTATGATATTGAAATAAGATAAAGTTTATTATGATATTCATCACTGTTACGATGTGTTAGATTGTCTTCATCTTGATGTTGGGAGAAGTCGACCTCGCAATATTTGCCTCTTATGGGGACTTGATGGAGGGAACTACTTGTTGGTAGACGGAGGTGTGTTAGCACTTATAGTGACTATAAAGCTGTTGGCACTCCTTACGTATCAACTTGGGAACGGAGGAAACTCACGGAACACTATCCATGCCATCGGTTGAGAATGTTCATGATAATAATCTTTACCTTAGCTCTTTATAATACTAGTGGTGTATCCGCTACTCCCTGAGAATGTTTTTTGCCTATTGCAGTTCCAATCTCTCTTACATACGTGATACTTATTTTCTGTGTTCAGTTGTTTTACTTTACTTATTTTTACTCTTATACCAAAAACCCAAAACACCTTTTTACGCAATACTCGCATTTCATCTTGTCACTTAGAACTTTATTTAGCATTTCTGTTGCAGTACTTAATTCAAGAGTTATTAGACTTCAGACTCCTACTCCCTGTGGGATCGATATCTTTATTTCGAAACTAGCTACAAACGATCTGTGCAGTTGGAGCCATCAATAACCAATGGCGTCCATAACCCTGCCCAGGCCCAGCCAGAAGGGTAACCCTGCCAACGACGTTGATCTCAAACCTGCTAAAACAAAAGGGGTGCCGACAAAGGGAAAAGGAGAAAGAGAGCTGTCAGTACTGAGGCCAGTGCATGGCGAGTCTAGAATTCGGCGGCTCTCGCCTACATAGGTATGGTGGACTGAAGCGGCAGCGAAGCATGCACTAAACAACCTATGGAGACTTGATACTACTATCGGCTATTACAGAGGGATAAGAAAGACCTATACGGATCCAACCTGATACTAACACCAAACCTACCCGTCCTGGTATTTCCCCCCTCGAGACCAAATGGGGAAGTCATTCCGAGGAAACTCACACGGTTGGCAGTTTTATTCTTTCTTTTCATGGTGGTAATCCAACTTACTAGTCATATGAGATACCATTCATATTATAAAGTAAACTTTAGTTATAGTTGTCTATGATCGAGAAACTGTGCTCCAAGTCGTCCATAACCACAGACATGGCGTTTCAAAAAGATTTAACCCTGCAGGGGTGCACCAAAGTTTCCACATGCACTTCAAGCCTTTTTGCCAGAACAATTAACATACACCCATCGGTATGTCGGCGAGGCCTCAGACACGATGCTTTCCCAGACCCAAAGCAAGTACATGCGGACCACCCCACTAAGCTACCTGTAACGAAATCGGTTGGCTCCGAAGACGGACGCAGAGGTTGCGAGATTGGCCAAGTGATCAGAGGCCGTAGGTATAATCCTCAACATAACGACCCACATCCTAAATAGTACAGTACTAAACGCTCATCGAGCAGTAGATAATAAATATGGCATAAGATGGGATAACATGGCATTAAAACCCCAAACTAGTTTGTGGCCCCCAGTACAATACTTAGAAATCAGGTAATAAGCCGATAGGGGTTCCCATTTACCCCACATGTGGTTAACGCGCTTAGTCTCAGAACAGGTGTCAAGAACTCGGGTCCTAGGTGGACACCAGTGAGTAGGTAAAAAGAAAATAACATCTATTACCCACCGGTGTGTTTGCATTAGATCTACTTATAGCATTTTAATTGATAAGCATAATGAAAACCATGATCATCTCCACCATTAAACATGTGCCAACTTCCCAACAACTGCGGGACAACAACGACATGAAGCATCACCTGAATAAGCATCAACGACTCACAAGGCTGACTGTCTATCAAAAACAGGGAATAGGATGTGTCTAAGGCAATATATAGTACTAGAGAAAAGCCTACAAGAGACATGCACATTAGAGGCGCATTTATACTACATGCGCCTCTGATACTATAGGAGAGGCGCACCATGCATCCATGCGCCTCTAGTAATTTAATAGGCGAGGCGCATATCTACAGGATGCGCCTCCTCTATCATCTGTACGGATGAAATCTGGCACCCCCATCTTATGCGAGGCGCACCAGCGGGACATGCACCTCTAGTACTTAAACAGGCGAGGCGCATATGTGTAAAATGCCCCTCGCTTATCTTGGGTGGGCCCGGGTGGAGATCGGTGGTCCAATATGCGAGGAGCATATTGTAAGATGCGCCTCCGATACTTACAACAGGCGAGGTGCATTATGGAGCGTGCTCCTCAAGCAACCCCTGCGGGTCCCGGTGGCCGCATAGGCAAGGCGCATCTTGGCATGTGTGCCTCAGATAGTTCAGACTATCAGAGGCGCATTTACTTCAATATGTGCCTCGCATAACCTGGCCGACTTTTTTGCACCTTTTTGGCACATGCACCCTAGTCACTTGCCTCACTTCTTCCTCTCCACCCAAAGACAAATTTGGTCGCCCCTCCTTCTCCCTGCCTCATTTCCCACATTGATTCATCATAGAAGCTTGCTCAATCTCCATTGGTTGACACTCACATGTAAGTGAAGTTTCTTGCTCCTCTAGATCTACAACATGTCCCTTTACTTCTCCTCCGTCTCTCTTGTGCAAGTTGTCGTTGGAGGAAGCGTGAAGATTCTGGGTCCACGGCAACGACTCCTTTAGACACACTAAACTCGAAATGAGTCGTTTCCGTGGAGACCGAATCCTTTCTTTGGTTTGCCTCTTGACATATCATGCCCATGCTATATGAATCGTGCAAGTATTTCTCTTCTTTTGTCTTTGGCGATACGTATAGTATGAGGCACGAATCCAAGTCATTCTTGGTTTGATTTTTTTGGTCTTTCTTCGAAATGCCGATGATTAGAATGTGTTGTGGCGTCATGTGTATGACTATGTTGCTGTTTGATCTCGTGTGCCAAGTAGACTAGTAATTTGGGCATATACTCTACTTTCCGCACAAGATCAAACATCGAGCATTGCTATTTCCATGCCCAACCTAAGTATGAGGCACTAATGCAAGTCATTCTTGGTTTGCTTTTTTTGGTCTTTCTTTGAAATGCCGATGATTAGAACGCGTTGTGGCATCATGTGTATGACTATGCCGCTGTTTGATCTCGTGTGCCAAGTAGACTAGTAATTTGGGCATATACTCTACTTGCCGCACGAGATCAAATAATGAGCATTGTTATTTCCATGCCCAACCTAAGTATGAGGCACTAATGCAGGTCATTCTTGGTTTGCTTTTTTTGTCTTTCTTCGAAATGTCGATGATTAGAACGTGATTTCTTACATATTGTTGCACCCATATATATATGCATGATCTTATCTTGTGAACTGCTATTGCTTTGCACTGACATAGATAATATCATCTATCTTGTGTATAGGAGATGGCGAAAAAGTGCTATGTCGTGTACACCGGCAAGGTTCCAGGTGTGTACGAGGAGTGGAAGGACTGCCAGAAGCAAGTGAACGAATTCTCGGGAAACAACTACAAAGTCTACAAGAGTAGAGACGTGGCGGAAGAGAAGTGGAGGAAGCACGGGAGGAAGAAGTGGAGGAACTTCGTCGTGATCACCACATTGCTCTTCATTGTCGTAGGTTGTGTGCTCTACTTCACCTAGCTAGATAGAGAGCTCCACCGTGCATGTAGTTGTAATGCGATTGTGAACTTGTACTCGATCGGTCCCCCGGGAGATGTGAACTTGATGTTGTGTGTGTGATGTATGCTCTAGTTAGTTGATGTGTGAAATCTCGTATGTCGCGGATTAATTCAAGTTGATGTGTGATATAATTGTATTAGTTATGTACTTGTATTAGTGTTGATGTGTGATGCAACTTTCTGAAAATTATGTGTTGTTTATAATGTTATTGACTGTATAATACTTGTATACTACGTATTCTGGACTGTATTGTGGGTCTGTAAAATTTAAAATTAGAAATTGATATTTGAGTCGCATATGTGACCATGTTAGAGGCGCGTATGTAATCTTATGGGAGGCGCATATCTAATACATATTAGAGTCGCATATGTGATGCGCCTCCTATAACCTATATATGCGAGGCGCATATCAATATGCGCCTCCGATAAATATATAGGAGGCGCATATTGATATGCGCCTCGCATATATAGGTTATAGGAGGCTCATCTCGTATGCAACTCGGCTAACCAATACTTGAGTCATGGCACTCGAGTCGCATCCACAATGCGACTCTAATGGCCTTTCATATACGCCTCCAGTAGGCTTTTCCCTAGTAGTGATAGGGGCTGCAGGAAATATAAAGGGTGCATGGAAACTAAAGCATCGCATCATGGATAGCAATAGATCAACAGGAGTAAGTAAAGACTATAAACACAAAAATAGGTAGAAAGGGGGAGAATGCTCGCCTAGAAAACATTGCCGAAGGTACACCGAAGAATTTGTCGATACTCACATCAACTCAACGGCCTAATCCGCGAAGAACCAAAGCACTAAAAGAAACACCAGATGCACTATTTAATACTATGGCAGAAGATCGGGCATGTTCATGATATGATGCATGACATGGCGAAGGTGCGATGCAACTAGGCAATATTAAGCAGAACTGGCGTCCCCACAATTAATTATAAGGTTCAAGTTGTTTAGGTGCCCCACAATTTAAATGTTGTCTTAACAAGGCAAAACATGGCATCGGTTTGCTATGCAAATTTAAATGGAGGCAATATAAGACTAGAATAGCCCGCATATAAGCTCCATATTTAATTATAGGGTGAATCGACAGAATACCCCCAAACAAATGAATATGTATGCAATATGAAAAAATTTGGTGCAACATGTATATAGATGGAAATTTATAAAATAAGGATTTGAAAGAGGTCATGGTTTGGCGATCTTGGGGTTCAATGGGGTTCGGATTTGGTCTTCAAACTTCGGACTTCGAGATCAGTCTTCGACGCCTTTGGGTCCGGGACAAAGTTTTCGGATCTATGGATCGGTTGTCGTGACGAAGATCTTGGTGTCCATGACGGAGGTCCTCGGGGTCTTCGGAAGATCTTGATGTCTGTCTTTCCTACAGGGAGGTTTCACCAACACCACCACATGCGCAACATTGTGTGCCCATCTAGGTGGAGGCCAAGGCGTCGAGCGAAAGGCCAAGGCAGAGCAATTCCTGCCAACGGCGACGGGGATGAGTAGGGCTGCATCATGGAGGCAGCAATAGGGGAGGCCGCGTCCACGCGGAGGCAGAGGTAGAGGGGCTCCGAGGATCAGCGACAAGGAGGTGGTGGCTGTGCTGTACCGGCGAGGTAGAGGCCGGTGATGAGGTGGGACAGGGTGAGGGGGAAGGGCGACGTGGTGGCGGGAGAGCTTGCAGTGGTCGGGTTCCCGGTAGTGTTGTGGCTACGGCCGAGGAAGGAGGAGTCGCGGGGCGGAGCTCTGTGGCGGCCGGGGCGAGGCAATAGTCGCGGAGACAGCTCGGTGGCGGGACGGGGGTTGTAGCGACAAGGGGCTACCAGCGAGGTACCGTTGGCGCGAGAGCAAGGCGACGATAGAGGAGCATGCGACCTTCGCGGTTAAGAGGCGGCGCAAGACGCACGGGCCAAGCAGAGGGAGGGGCGAGGTGACTGGCGCTTCAGACGTCAGCGTCTTTGTCTTTGTCTTGTGTGGCTGTGGGGTGTGGTTGTTGGCGGCAGGTTGTGAGTGCGGTGCCGGGGTGGAGGGAGATTGGGATAGAGCTAGGGTTAGGGTTTGGGAAATGGGTAGGTCTAGGGTCTGGTCTATAAGGGCCGATCTGGGTGGTAGGTGGCTGCGGGCTAGGCTTTTAGGCCTGGCCTACGGCTGCCTCCCCCGAAACAAAACATTTTTATTATTTATTTTATTTACTTTAAAACAAACTATTTTGCAAATAGGTTTTTAGACAAATAGAATATACCTGGAAACACCGGGGTTTGGATGTGAAATAAAGATGGGGATATTCAGAAAACAAAGATAGGCTTTTCGAAAATAGTTTTAGGCAAAATATGTATTATGTCATAATGGTGCTCAAATGCAATGTGGCATGATGACATGAGAATGCAGTCATGATGATGCACCAAACAAAAACACAAAGCGGTTTTCTACTACTAATTTTACCGGGGTGTTACAGCCTAGTCCTAGCGGAGAAGACGATCTCTCGCCCGTAGATCAGCTTTAGATCTAACTGCCGGCGAGCCCCCATACCCCTTCGGTTGCCTCTATCGCTGACCTGCAGGGCCAGCCCATGAGGGATTCAAATCCTTCCCACCCACTGTGACGCACTAGTGGGCTAGCTGCAGCACTGTTCGACCCACTTCCCCCGGATCTGACCCAAAATCCTCTATCCCCTTGTCCTTTTGTTTTTATTATTATTTTTTCCTCTAGGTCTAGTTAATTAGCGAGTAGTTTTTAATTCAGAAGATACCCACAAGTGACTAGATCTATTTTTTGACATGGTCTATAAGGTTTTATCTACCATGCAAAACTAGCCTCATGTCAATATTTTTCTTAATTAAATTCTGGAAATTAATCTACTAAAAAGTATATCTTGCAACAAATAAATCACTCAATAGGGTTTACCTCGCCAACTGGATTGAATCCAACTTCCTATGGAAGGTAATCAACATACCTATCACGTAACCTTGACCTTAAGCCAAGTTGAGTTGAAGTTTGACTGTGTCAAAAATGACAATAACAAGTAATTTTTGCCTTTAGAAAATCCTCTAGGCCAAGATATGGAATTATTTAACCTAATTCCAACTCCCAGAACACATGCAATGCAAGGTTATTCCAACTCCAGGAGCCCGTAACTATTTCAGTTCCTGATGAATTTTGGGGAATTAAACCCCTCTATATAGGGTGATTTCAGTAGATAAATCACTACATTATATTTACAACTCTAAAATTGATGAATCCAATTTATTCAAGAAGGTAATTGAATAACCTACTATGTTCCCTTGGAACGATATCAAAAGACCCTGTATTTTTAATCTGGTGAAAAAGACAAATATCTTGCAAAATTGACTTTGGGATTTTCCCAAGGGCATTCTGGTAATTATTTTGCGGTGATTCCAACTTTCAAAAATCAAAAATACGAATATTTACAAAACCCTCTGAGGACAAATTTAGTTGAGCTTCAGAACCTTTCTCGTGTATTATTCACCTAAAGTAGGGATTATTTCACTAGGAAATTAATAACTAATTCTGGAAAAAAGATAAAATAATGAAACCACCTTGGATGGCCCTGTTACTTCAATCCATATCTCTTGATATAATTTTGTGTACATTGATATCATACATTCCCAAGCCTTAGTTCAAAACCCTTCATTAGGTGGTATTTGACTTTTAAATCATAAAGGAAATTCCACAAGTAATTCCAAGTGCTATTAACTCAATCTACCAAAACCTACTAAAGTTAGTAATGTGTTGTATGTATGTTTGCTATATTGTATTGATGATTGTATGAATTTTTTTGATTGTGGCCTTATTTGCTTGCAAGTATGATCTATGGAGACTATAGATGTGATTATATCGAAGGCCCGAAGAAGATGGTTCTTATTATTATTACTATTATTATGGATTTCTAAGAAGAAGTCTAGGGAAATTTATTGTCATATTGTTGATCACAGCCAAGCCACCTTCTTTCTCATAAGCCTTGTCCTACTATTTTACTTATGCATGTTTTACTCATTGTTTATGAAGCTGCATTGTTTTTATATATCATGAGCTATATCTGGTAGTGGCTTAGCCCCTCCTAACCATTACCCATCTGTAATACTAAGTACAAACCCCTTGATGACACCTACTTGTCTGTAGTATGGTAGATGGTGTATTTCACCATACCCCTTTGGAGACCCTGATTTACAAAAGCAAGGCTATAGAATGGGAAGACCCCGGAAATTTCTTAAAAATGTTTTATGGTAAAACCTTGGTGAGGTTCGACCTACAAAGAGAGGTTTGAGAAAGGAAAAAGGTTTTGTTTTACAAAATGCTAAAGTAAAGATGGAGAAAAAATGGTTACAAAAACGCACCCGTTTCTTTGAAGTTTTGCTAGAATAGTTAACCCGTGCAACCACATTACTCTGGAATGGGACAGGGCTAGACTTGATGTTTGCTACTCTGGTGTGGGAATTCTCACAACTACTTATAAGGGATCAGCTCCCTCTAATTCCGGGTTTTCCTTTACAGAAATGGTCAACTATTAGAGAGTCACCTAGAGGAAGTAGGACCGCCCCTGTGAGCGGTCGGGTGATACTTTGAGCCTCTCATTGAAAGTGCTCACTCTCGAGGAGTCCTGGTTGGTCTTTGGCCTAGACGTCCCAACGCTAAGAGGAACAACTCATTGGGTAGGGCGTATGCTAGAGTGGCATCCGGAGAGTGTTGGTCGGTTATTTGATCCACAATCGTAGGTGATCGGGGTAGGGTAACCAGATGATGTGGGCTAAGTGTACAACCTCTGCAGAGTGTAAATCTATTCGAATAGATGTGTCCACAGTCATGGACGGTTGGTAAGGTTGCTGTAGAGCGGTGCTGGTTTTAATTTCAAAAAGGATTTTTGAGAAAACAAAGGCTTTTGGAATTGTTTTGACCATGGGATGGTCAGAAAGGTTAAATGTGTTGACCATGGGATGGTCAGAAAGAAAGGAAAGGAGTTGGTCATGGGATTGAAAGGAGGAATAAATGGGTGACCCAATCCTAGTGTTTTCCCAAATACTTTTCCAAAATGTTTTACAAGGATTTTTAACAAAGATATATAGATGCTATATCTAGAAGAGAAACTATTCTTGAAAAGAACCTCTCTTGGAGCCCTCCTACTACCACAGCCATATTGCATATCCTCTTGTTATTATTATTCTTAAGGTGGTTTGTGAGTACATTCAACATACTCACTAGCATTGTCCCTGGCTATTAACTTAGTCAGATTTCAAGAAGTAAGGTGAAGTTGACGGCTATGAGAGATAGGACATTCTCCCAGTCAGCTGCTTGTAGGCTAAGGCATGGCTCGGGCTCTATGCTTGATGAAGTTCCGCTGATGTTGATTGATGTAGCCATAATGGCAAATAAGGTATGACATATATTCGCTTAAGAAATGGATGTTTACTTTGATCTTTGTCAATTATGTGCCACGACTAACTGATCAGGGGATCATGGTGTATGCATAATAGGGATTCTCATAGGATTAATCTAGGGACCCCACATAAAGTACCAAGTTTTACCTACTTTGGATTGAAAAAGTTGAACACATATATGGAGTTGCAGATTTGTGCACGGGTCTCAGTACCGTATGATTTTTCATTTTTTTTGTAACTTTGATTAAGCTCATATTGGAACTGTAGTTACAACTTTTAATCCCTTGTATGATAATGTAATTTCTTGATTTTAGGACATGCCTAAGTAGAGAAATTAATTACGTTTTGCTGCTGCTAAAATTCTGGTCAGATTATGTCCCATTTTGTTTTATGCATTCTTTGAGCTTTTAAGTTGAATCTTTTTGATTGATTTGAGTTCATGAGAAAGCATACAACATTATATACCTACTGTACATTTCATATATATATTTGTTTAAGGATTGCTTGCAGCAACCAATGTGTCTTTTGTACCCACTAATGTCACCCCACAGAAAAGAGATGGGAGGAAATTTTGTGTTGATGTTTTTTCACAGGGATTAGACAAGCTGAACCAAGAGCAATACAAGGATGGTGAAAACCAAAAGATTGGGGATTCCCAGCCCCATTGGACTAACCACACTCTCGGTTTGCACACGTCTACTTTCTGTTTTTCGAGCAACACATTACTATCATATAAACTTGGAGTGTCTTTTATGTGTTTTAGTTTGTTTTATTTTATTTCTATTTGAGTAAGACCACCACTTTGATATATATTATGGGAGAGCTACTGGAGGTTTGGTTTATGTAAAGTTGTATGCTATTAAAAAGTTGGGATTGGGATGTTGAAGTTGATATTAAAAAGATTACACCCTAGTTGCATGGTTCATATGTTTTGAATGAGTATCAATTTGCAAATGCATTGTGTAGGGTTATCTTTTATTCATGTTTTTATTCTTGCTATTAGTTTACATTGTCGGACATGGACTGTTTAGAACTATGGACTCTTATGCATGCATGTAGACGGTCAACTTTCTCCCTCTTGCTAGCCCAAAAATAAAACCAACAAGTTAAAACTTGTTATCCAACTCCTTTGAACCAAGTTTCCAGGAGTCTACCTATTGGTATAATTGCTATTCCATGTATGTTTCTCATGTTTTATTTATTTATCTAGCTTCCAAAATAAGATGATTATGGTTATGTTTGCTATGATAAAATTGGTTAGTAAAGCTCTCACAAACTTGATAGCACGCTTTTATTTCTTGCACATAATAAACTTGAACCATTGTGACTATCTTATGAAGTTGTGTGCTTGACAAATTATGATTTGGGAGTTATCATAACCATGCTTTCATGGGGCACATTTTCAACATTGCACTTATTCATATTTAGTTGATATCATGTTCTTTTGTTATGGATGCCTATCATTGTGAAATAAGTTGGAAACTTTGTGAGATCATGGAGTTTGTATATGTGTGAGAGAAACGCATGTGCCACTAACCCAAGCCATGCATCATTCATGGTAGAAATTTACAGGATCCCATAGTGGGCATTCTATGAAGCATGTTCAATAAAAAGCTATGCTAATAGTAAATAAAAAGAATTGTTGAGATGCCCATTGTCTATGTGTCTTGACATTTTGGTATGGTAAACCTCCCATACCATGGGGCAAGAGGTACCCCGTTTGGCGTTCTCGATGATACATGTATGCTTACAATCACAAGAACTTGCTTAGGGTGCTAAGTTGATTAGCATGTGGTGTAGGTACTCGTATTCAAGGGGCATGAGGCATTCAACTTATACTTTGTCAAGCATATAACTCATACTTGCCATCACACTAACCTTAACCACTCAAGATGCTTATGCTAGGGGCAATGAGGGCTCAAAGCTAATGAATACCATAGTTCAAACATGATCATAAGAGGAAGAGTTTGGAATCTATATGAAACTTATTCATGATTAATCTCTGCTTATTATCTATCTTTCCAAAGTGTGCACCTAAATATTCAGAATTGAGAAGAAAACTCTATGACCACTATAGGATGTTTTTACTTTACTTTTTCTTTTGCATTCATTTGGTCCATAGATCTTTCTTCTATGTTACACTATGTAATTGCCATTGATCATCCTTCCATGGTATATGAGATATCACTTCATTATCTATCTTGCATATTGCTATTCCTTTAAAGAATGAATCATTTGACTTTGTGTAGCAATAGTAATAAATTTTCATATCCAAAATAGTATTAAATACAAAGTCCATGTTAGTTTTATCACCTTCTTACTCGAGGACAAGTATAGCTTAAGCTTGGGGATGCTGATGCATGTATAATGCATCCATGAACTTTGCACTTTATTACTTGATATTCGAACATATTTAGATCATATATGGGGTATATTCATGTTTTATAATGATATTTGGGAATAATTCACACTTTCCATATTGTTTTGGAATTAACCCTGCCGAGGCAGAAACCCCCTATTTCAATGTTTTTGACTTTCAGGTACCCAAACGATGTCCAATTGACCTAAAACTTCATGGACCTAGTATTTATCAGAAACAAGAACAATGGCCCAAACATCTGCGAGAAGAGAAGATCGAGGAGGGAATGAGATAACGAGTCATGGTCCACCCCTGGTCACGGCTGAGGTGCTCGTTTGCCCCTCGAGTCTCCAATGTTGTCGATTCTTTCTCCCATGCAAAGGTTCTGACCTAAAACCATGTATAAAAAAGTTCTCCCAATGATTCTCGAAAGGGAGCACCGCAGAAGGCAGAAACACGAAACAGAGAGGTAGGTGGCAGAAGATTGGAGGGGGAAAACTCTGGCGGGGCGCTTCCAGTGTGATCTCCATCTCCTCCAATGACACTAGCACCTTCACCATGATGAACGGGGAGTGGTCCACCCCTGGACTATGGGTTTATGGCAGTAGCTATTGTATCTCTCTCTCATTATCTCGATTGTATTAGAACCATATGAGCTGCATAACATGATTACGGTCATATTTGTATTACCTATGTGGTGGATCTTTTATACACTACGAGAAATGATTCCTTCCGCAACGACTTGGCCCGACGGTCGTCGTAGAAGGCGCTTCTTTCACGACAAATTTCTCGGCTTGGCCATGGCTGATGGAAAACTTTTTTCCAATTTGCTTCCCTCTACGATGATGGAACCGCTAAAAACATGGAGGAAGCTCTGCTGGCGTGTGGCAGAAGCAACATTTTCATTTCCTCGCGCGATGTGGACTCGCTGAAGTCTTTTGAGGCATGTGATCCCAGACGTCAGTATCTCAAGCGGACCATACTTTTCGGTCAGGCCTCCCTAATTTTCAGTACTAATTAAATCAGAAAATACAAAAACATTTCTCATACTTGCAAACACCAACCAAAACCCAAAAAACATCATATTCCATTGCATTTACCACCATTGCATATTTACTTTACTATTGCATTGCATTTTACTTTTATTGTATTTTATTTCAGTTTTTGTTGCATACACCTTGTGCTTGACAACCACTTGGTGAGGTTGAGGGCACAAAACAATCTACAACTATTTTGTACGTTGCTTGATGAAGAACAAAGAGGATCATTCTCTTACACATAGCTCCCCAAGAGTTTGATATTTAAACCCTCGAGTTTCCCTCATGGGGAAGACTTCCATTTGCTACATCGGTCTCCACTTAGAGTCTCAACCGTTATGGTGCAGCGAGAAGCTCCTAGGAAAATTGTTAGGAAGTTTTCTAGCACTCGTATCACATAGCCAATGCTAAGGAACCAAGGTTTCACAAGAATTCCAAGCATATCAAGCGCCATTATCACTCCATCTGGGAACATGTCCAGGATGTCGATATAGAGATTTGCAAAGTAGACATGCATCTGAACATTGATGATCCATTGACTAAAGCTCTCCCAAAGGCAAAACATGATCAACACCAGAATGCTATGGGTGTTAGATTCATAACTATGTAAAACTAGATTATTAACTCTTCTGCAAGTGGGAGACTAAAAGGAATATGCCAGAGAGGCAATAATAAATGGTTATTATGTTATTCCAGGTTTATAATGGATTTTTATTTCTCATGCTATAATTGTATTAAACGGAAACGTTAATACATGTGTGTTTAATAAACAAATAGATGGTTCCTAGTGATGCCTCTCATTACACTAGCTTGTTGATTAACAGATGATCAACATTTCCTGATCATGACATTGGATGTTGTTAATAACAAGTTCACACCATTGATTGAATGATGTGATGAACATACTCCCAAAGTATAGTAACATGATCAAGACATTATGTTTACACTACTATAACGTCATTCAAAGTAACCCTAATCCTTAGACCATGAGACCACATCAATTACTGACTCCGGAAGAGTATTTTGATTGCATCCAACATCACATCATAATAGGGTGATTTAAAGGTGTCGTTAGATACTTGGAAAGTGTTAGTTGAGGCTCGTGGATCAAGAATGGGATTTGTCCATCCTGATGACGGAGAGATATACTCAGGGCCCTCTCGGTGATATCACATTGACATAGCTTGCAAGAAAGTGATAATGATCACTAATAATGTTATATCACGGGAATGAGAAAAAGAGTACTTGTCAGTAACAGGATCGAACTAGTTGTAAATGATACCGAATGATTGGATCCTGGACAAGTAAAATATGACGAGACAAAAGGAATTTTTACTATGAATAAAATGTCAGCGGTCACTAAGTCATCGCATGAACTGGTGGGAGTCATTATGGATCTCCAGGTCCTGCTAATGATCGATCAAAGAATGTCTTGATCATGTCCACACAGTTCGTGACCCGTAGGGAGACACACTGAAGGTTAGTCGATGCATTTAAGCAGATAGGGAACACCAGAGAAGATAATGGACATCGCAGGAATTTGTTCTATTGACTCTGCCGAAATGGTTTTGGGGTATCAAAACAAAAAAAGGAAATAAAATGTTAATGTGTTCATTAAATGAAGCGTTCATTCAATTAATTACTCATTAAATGAAGTATTCCTTGAATTGAGTTGCATTAAAACAAGAGAATTTGAGTGGAGAATAAATGGAGAAAATGGAGATTAAACTATGTGTGAGTGGAGTGTGCACCCACATGAATGAGAGGAGGGGAGAGGGCACCCCATGGTGCCAGCCAAGGAGGGGGCCTTGCCCTCCTCTCCCCTATAAAAGGAGGTGGATACCTCCTCCCTCTCACACACTTTCCCACTCCTCTCATATGCCCTTTGGTTGGCATCTTCTCCCTCTTTCTAGCCTTGTCCATTGCCACTAGAAAAGGTGCTTAGGAAAATCCCTGCTTGAGATCTTCCCCCCACCATCTCTACCATGGCGTAGCGCTATGGGAGTTCCCGGGGATCCACTACTTCTGCTTCCCGGCTAGAGCGAGGGTTCGGGAGTCGTCGGCACACGGTACGTGTGACCGATTACGGAGGTGATGCACATGTGGCACTGTCATTGCATCCTTGAGGACGATCGAGTACACTCCACAATAGCCACTTTGTTTGTGGGAACATTATCCCCCATTACGATCTTCGAGGGTGAGTCCATTTGAAACTGTTACATGCATCCCCTAGATATGATCTTGGTGATTGCAACCATAGGAATTTTTTCCATGCAACTAACCCCATCACTTCTCTCCCTGACTGGGTCGCCCGTGAAGCATAGCTATAACCCGAAGCGGGCCACCCTAGTCAGTGAGTCATAGTGGGTATACCTGGAAAGTATATCCCCAACACCACTACATCAAGTACTTGGATGGACGATGCATGTATTTTACTTTGGTCCTCTACATATAGGTTCAAGCCACTAATAAACATAAACAAGTTTCAGTATGACAAATGTTTGGATTAAAACAAAAGAATCCAACAAGAACTTACGATATTGTAGGGGAGATTCAATCTATGATTCTTCGTGTTCCATAAGAGAGCTCCATGTGGAATAACAAAAAAATAGTTAGTACTTGTGGAACCACCGGGATCAGGGTTAAAGAAATCCCAGACCTTAGTCTCACATAAGACTAACTTGGAGCTTGAGGATAACCAGTGAAGAATCGGTAACACAGCAGTGACCCTGTGAAACAAGAATAATTATAGCAAGATCATAACTGAGCAGAGAACCAAAATATTACAAGCAGAGGTCACTGACCACAAACATCAAACAATGGAAGGCAAATTATTCTATTAAGTATAGCAAACTTAACAAATGGCCTAAGAGGCCTAGAGCATAATGATGACGTCTTAGCCCATAGATTACAGGCTGCCGGCCAGGAACCCCCAAGCTACTCCTCGGTGTCAATGTCACACAAACATGTCTGCATGAGAACTCCTACTATGCTACAAAGTATCACCAAATCAAGGGTGAGTACAGGGTGTACTGCGCAAGACTTATGGCTGGTGGTTTTATTTTGCATAAAGCCATCTTTGTTTGTAAAAATAAAAGGGAGAAAAAGCTTGTCTAATCAGAACATTTTAAAAGGGGATAAGAGAGAATCATCTCCAAAGTATTCATCATCTTTTGATATCTACCAAGTCATCATCATACTCATCTCACAACTAGGATCAACCCCTCATACCCATGAGGAAGCATCCTTAAGCATAGGTTGAAACCTCCAAGTTTTACGATTAGGTTAAAGTTATCTATGATCTTAGAATTCGGTCACCAAGCATTCATAATCGAGAACCCAGCTTTTTGAAAAGATTTAAATAAAACGAAAGGAATATTGCCTAATGATGATGCCAGCCATGGAGCACCTCCTAGATCGTCGGTCGATCCGTCCATCGGGTGTGCATGGCGATGCGGGAGCAGGGGCAATCGACGCAGTCGAGCGCATTGAGTGTCATAGTGGCAGCGTCGTTGAGGTATGGTCACCGGAGCATTGTCACCGACGGTGAACAGCGGCGGCGGTGGCAAGTGCATGACGAGGCTGCGATATAGCGCGAGTGGGAGGGAAAGGAGGGGTGCCTGAGCACCGGGAGCTCACCCTGGTTACGAATATGGGCTATCTATGATAGGGGAGGTCGAGGTTGCCGACAACATCGACGGTGAGAGGTGGACATAGGTGGACGGTGAGCTCGATTCTCAACGCCCGGGATTGATTCCTTCCATGGTTAGGCTCAGGGTGATGCAGTGGTCATGGTGAGGTGCTTGGCTAGGCAAGGGAGGACGGAAACAGCGAGGCGGCATGGTACCTACGGCACTAGGGTTAGGGTTTGCACGCGAGAGAGCAAGGAGAATGGTAAATGATGGCTAGGGTTTGTCTGTAGCGGCGCTGGGGGTCTTATAGGTGGCCAGTAGTGGTGGCGCGCGGCACACATCACTGCGCCAGTGAGCAGCGGAGGAGCTTCCAAGCAGCTGCTTCACGTCGGGGATGAAGACGATGAGCTCGACACGAAGCGGTATAGGCTGCATGGGCCGACTTGGGCCGGATGCTGGGCTGCGGACTCCTGCGCGCGGAATAAAAGAGGAAGGAAGCTTGGGCTGCGGCCTTTTAGGGTTAGAGCCTGTTTTCATTTTCTGAAAACATTTTATCTTTTTATTTTCTCAATTTATTTTTGTAAATTCATTTGAAAACTATTTTGGACATTTCAAAAATACCAGAGGCTTTATAAAAATATTTGAAATACTCAGAGGCCCTTGAATTAAATTTGGTCTCAACAACTTTTGTACTTTCCAAATTCAAAACATTTTGAATTGATTTGACATGGAGAGGGAAATTAGGGCTTTCCATTTATTCTTGTTTGGATTTGCCTTAGAAAAATAGATGAATCATGAATAAACAACCAACCCTAATTACTATTTAATAAAACTAGGGGTGTTACAGATCTATCCCCCTTATGAGAATCTCGACCTAAGATTCCAAAGGTAGGAAGAGAGAGAAGGAAATAGGGTTACTCTAAGGATAAGAGGGAAACACACTAAACAACACACCGAGTATCTCATGGTCAACTCATAGAAGGAGTGTTTAAAACATCTCTGAGATGACGACATGAAACATGCCAAGGTAACAGAGGAAACAAATGGAGAAGGTTTCAAAGTGACAGACAGCTCGTCTTCATCAGGATTGAGACCATGGAGCTTCGTAAGAGTTTAAGCTTCTGAAGAGGAGAGTGTACAACAGAATTAACAAGGCCACAGATTTCGAAATATGAACCTCTACTAAACGGGTTAAGTAGAGATTTCAGGTTGCAGAGATATGGGTAACCAAGCTATTGAACTGCTTTTGAAACAGGTGGGTCACTCTTTTGTTCAATAGAAGGTCAAGACAGAAGATTTTTTTTGTGGTGAGGACTCACAAGAGTCACAAGGAACATGTAACAAGGGAAAATTTTGATTACTAAAATCATAGTCGTTCTTTGATCATGTTTAGATAGAACAAGGAAACTCTTTATTCATCCAGGGTTATCAAAATCTTTGCCAAAGATTTTGATATCAGTTTATACCACCAGGATGATTAGGTAAGAATATTCCTGATGACACGAGAAATAGAAACTTCATTCTCAGACTTCAATTACTTGGAACAACAAGAGGCTTGCCAACATAAAGGTTCTGGAGGATCGACCGAGAGACATTTAGCAACACTACTTTAAATGTTCACCTTGATGTTTGTGATACCAATATCAGACATCAAGTAAAGGTCGGACTTCAGAGTCAAAGGAAACCATAAGCATAACTCCTATAATAAATCATAGATGATGCCTCATGAATAGTGGCTGTTATTACTAATTCAAGAGAATATTGCAATAGGTCTTACGACTAACTGTGTCAACCATTACATTAATCTTGCCGGATTTGCAAAGAGACCTATGTCAATTCTTTGAAGAACACCAACCATCATATCTGCTTGAGATTCATATTTTGTTAGCTGGAGAGATACTTCATACTCAACATGTCTGAAAAGAAAGTTTGCAACATTTACCACAAAGATAAAGTTACTAGATTTTCAAGATGTGGACTACAGTGTTAAGCTCCAAAAGACTGAGCTATGTTGCTAGATCCATGTATTAACAACTTGTCAGAGGTCAACTTCTCATATATCAATCACTTGCAACAAAATACAATTGTGTCCTCGGGGGAATCATATCTAACTCTACTCGAATCCACGGCAACATCTTTCTGCAAAAACATGTGAACCAAAGAAGGTTACTTCTAACATCCAGAACACATACTTCTAGACAACTCAAAGACGGTTCTCAAGAATTTCCAACATTCATGCCAAAAGTTCCATATAAATCTAGTCTAGCATGAAGGATATATGGATGTCATCGATGGGCCCAACAACAAACTTATCAAGACACTCCAATTGGATGAACGCAGATGTTACGTGAACAAGGCAAACGTATTGGTTAGACCAAAGGACATGAGTATGTAATCAAGTGAAGCATCACGAGTAGCATCATCATCGAGATGGTCCTTGTAATTGAGTTTGATTTGACGATAACCCAAATCAAATCAAAGGCGGGGGAAGATAACATATCCACGGAGGGGATACTATCTTTCTTCAACACAAATGAAACTAGACATCCCTTAAGAATGAACTAAGTTAGTTAGAACTTTTGTCTTACAACTCTCCAAGTTGTTGTTTAAGCTCAACAAACTAGCTTAGAGGTATCCAGTATGGATTCTTGGAGAACGGAGCAGTTCAGAGAATTAGCTTGCTCAAAAACTTGACAACACGGTCATGGGAAACATAGCAATACTTCTAGAAGAAATCTATAATAGCATTAACCACCAATACGTCACTTAGTTCGAGAGAAAACTTTCTTGGTAAGGCAAGGAAACATAGTCTTAGAGCTTTGGCACAAGCCTAACTATTTGACCAAGGAGAGTGTGTCAGAGTAGCGGACTTGGTAGCACAATCATCCTTCGCTTAGTGATAGGAGTAACCAATCACGCTACGAATGACACAAATGTCCTTGGAGTTCAAAGCAATAATGATTCCTAAGAATCCCAGATGGCCACGTTGTTACTCACATGCATCATTTACGAGCACTAAAGATCGGAGGAAGGGTGGCTAAGAACATGTAGGAGCATCACTTCATTAAGAGGGTCATGAAACTTAGCACAACCTCTTGGTATAAAAGAGTGTCATACTTTAAGGTAAAAAAGATAGAAGCTAATCAAGCCTCTTGATCTGCGGATTTACAACACCTTGACTTGGTCATAGAAATGACGAAGTACTGGAGTTTGTTTATCCTAGACATCCCAAAATGGTTTCTCTTGACGAACCACAATAGAATCTTGCATCGGGAAACATCAACACACATTTACTACGTGTCTACCAACTGGTAAACAAAGGTCGGAAACAATAAGGGAAAAGAACATGCTCAGGGTATAATTCCCTATATGTGGATGCATAGATTATCATTCTTTGGAAAATCAATGCAAAGAAGGGAAACGTGTGGCAGAGTCACGAGTATAGATGCAAGACTCACGAGGAGTACTCTTGTCGTGATCTATTTGGATCCATTAAAGAACATCTGCCATAACATGTGGTAAGGGAAGTCCTTAATTGCCCCAATTCAATCTCGACAATAACCACGAGCTTAAAGGTTAGATTGTGGTACTAGCCATCCTGAGGTAATGTTCGAACATTAATGCCAGGGGTCAACAAATTGGATCTTTGTTTCAAGATCAGCTTTATGTACAAGATTCACAGCACCAGAATCCATCACAATCCGGGACCCTCAGTTCAAGTCCAAGGGTTAAAACCCGAGAAATAAATAAATACTACTTGAGTGACACAGCATGCGCTACAATATAGTAATCACTAGGTAGATTCCAAGAGAAGAAAGAACTTATGAAGTACCCGAATAAGTAAAAAGGGGGCACACAAGTTGAAAGGAGACCTCAAAGCCTAGAGCAGAACACTGTGGTACCTACAATGTAATATTGTGGGCCCATAAGATGGAGAGATCATGACAGAAAGGAATCTCTCAAATGAAATAGAGCAAGGGGAACAAGGAATACACAACACACACTGACTCTAGAGAACTCAACACTAGGTCAACAAGTTGAGAAACGACATGCCCAGAAGGCACCTAAACTCTGAAAGACTAGAAGAGATATCAAAACTTTTCCAAATCAACACACGGTAAGATGACCTAGAGTTAGAGAGATACCAGATAAGGAGTAAAAGAAGCATACTAGAGTTTTCGCATATACTTTTTATCTTTAAAATAGTTTTCACAAGCACTAGACTCAACATCAACCAGTAGCAAGGTTTTCCTACGGTAGGTATGGCTATGATACCAAAAACTGTGACACCCCCAGATCATGGTTAAACAAATCCTAGATCTTAGTCTGACATAAGCCTAACCTAGTGCTCGAAGATATCCAGTGAAGAATCGGTAACACAATAGTGACCCTGCAACACAAAAATTATTACAGCAAGCTCATACTGAGCAGAGAACCAAAATATTACAAGCAGAGGTCACTAACCACAAACATCAAACAATGGAAGCAAAATTATGCTATTAAGTATAGCAAACTTAACAACTGTCCTATAAGGCCTGAAGCATAACGATGACGGCATGGCCCATAGATTCCACGCTGCCGGCCGGGAACCCCCAAGCTACTCGTTGGTGTCAATGTCGTACCAAACATGTCTTCATGAGAACTCCTACTCTACTACAAAGTATCAACGGTGAGTATAGGTTGTACTCCGCAAGACTTATGGTTGGTGGGGTTATTTTGCATAAAGCCATCTTTGTTTGTAAAAACAAGAGGGAGGAGAAGCTTGTTGTCTAATCAGAACATTTTAAAAGGGGATAAGAGAGCGAGATATCCAAATTATTGATCATCTTTTGATATCCACCAAGTCATCGTCATCCTCATCCAACAACTAGGATCACCCCCTGACCCATGAGGAAGCATCCTTAAGCACACGTTGAAACTTCCAAGTTTTACGATTAGGTTAAAGTTCTCTATGATCTTAGAATTTGTTCACCAAGCGTTCATAACTGTGAACACAGATTTTCAAAAAGATTTCAATAAAACAAAAGGAATATTGCCTCATGCTGATGTCAGCCATGGGGCTCCTCCCAGATCATCGATCGATCGGGAGCGCACGGGGATGCAGGAGTGGGGCCGATCGATGCGGGCGAGCGCGCTGAGCGTCATAGTGACAGTGCCACTGAGGTGTGGTCACTAGAGCATTGTAACCGATGGTGAACAGAGGCGGCGACGGCAGGTGCACGACGAGGCGGCAATATAGCACGAGGGGGAGGGAACGAAGGGGTGCCTGAGCATAGGGAGCTCACCCTGGTGATGAATATGGGGTCGGCTACGACGGTGGAGGTTGAGGTCATCGGCAATGTCGATGGCGAGTGGTGGACAGAGGCGGAGCAAAGGTGGACGACGAGCTCGATTCTCGATGGCCGGCATCGATTCCCTCCATGGTTAGGCTAAGAGTGATGGAGTGGTCACGGTGAGGTGCTTGGCGGGGAAAGGGAAGGACGGAAATAGCGGGGCGGCATGGTACCTATGGCACTAGGGTTAGGGTTTGCGCACGACAGATCGAGGAGAAAGGTAAATGAGGGCTAGTGTTCGTCCGTAGCGGCGCTGGGGGTCTTATAGGCGGCCAGTAGCGGTGGCGCGCGGCATGCATCACTGCGCCAGTGAGCGGTGGAGGATCTTCCAGGCAGCTACTTCACATCAGGGACGAAGACGACGAACGTGGCTGTGTGGGCCAATTTGGGCCAGCTGCTGGGATCCAGACTCCTGCGTGCGTGGAAGAAAAGAGGAAGGAAGCTTAGGTTGCGGCATGTTAGGGTTAGAGCCTGTTTTTAGTTTCTGAAAACATTTTCTCTTTTATTCTCAATTTATTTTTGTAAATTCATTTTAAAACTGTTTTTGAACATTTCAACAATACCAGAGGCTTTATAAAATTATTTGAAATACTCAGGGGACCTTGTATTCAATTTGTGCTCCACAACTTTTGTACTTTTCAAATTCAAAATATTTTGAATTGATTTGAGAGGGATAGGGAAATTAGGGTTTTGCATTTATTCTTGTTTGGATTTTGCCTTAGCAAAATAGATGATGCTCATGAATGCACAACCAACCCTAATTACTATTTAATAAAACTAGGGGTGTTACAGTATTGTGTCTTTTGAAGAACCACATGTACACAGAACTATAATCTAAGAAGTGTGATGAGTTCAAACGTACACTCCAAGATCTGAGGAAATAATATCACGTAGTTGTCGGTGATGGGTGGATTTTGGCCTGGACATTACATGGGCCTTAATCCACGATTCTTATCCACACCTAAATCTACGATCAAGTCCCTGAAGTCATGCATCTTGAAGCTCTCAACCTACCTTACATCAAATGACCTAACTCGTGGGGCTACAAGATAACTCTCTAGAGACCCCGAAGACTAGACGTGCATCCAGAGGAGATCAGAGATCACGATTACATTTAAGATAATATGAAGACCTAATGTGACTAAGGAAGGCTCTAACACCATCAACATCTATAAGTAATGCATAACATTCACCTGAGAAGGACATGCCATAATCGCCCAAGTCTTTACCATTATCCTTAGTCATAGATCTAGCTTCATCTCTCGTAGGGTGTCGTTATAAACCCACCGAGACCTCTTATAGACACATTGTACGATCTCCCGATCACCTTATGAATAAAGTCTGAGGGAATCCTACCCATTACACATACACCTTCGTCATTGTCTTCGAGAGATCCAAAACCTGCTGGCCTGAGCCGATTGCCGAACTAATAAAATGTCTTTCATTCCTCAGAAGTGAGACTACGGAGGGATCATGGAAACTATCCTTCATCAGTTGGCGTGCTAGGTAGGGGGGCCCATGTCATGCATATCGGATCTACCATGATGACACCTGCGAACCCAAATCATCGTGTGTACGCGATCTCGGACAACCCGAACCACTTCGAGCACGGTCGGTCAAACTTGGGGGCTCATGGATCTCGGACGAAGGCAGCTTTTAGCTTCAAGAGAAGAGTGGCAAGATTCTTCCCACCCGACGCCCGATGGAGGGATTATGGATCGGGCGACCCACATAGTGCGACCGGCCACATAGACCTTAGGGAGTCTCATCCTCCCATCATGGGATGCGACTACGGGGGAGGCGACTACGGAAGAAGGATGGAGCACGTCAACCTGCTAGGACACGCAACAAAGGATGCATGCCACTGTCCCGAGCTCGGGGGCATGAAGCACCTCGATGTATTCCTAACCAACAACCTAGGTTGGCGGGATGAAATCAGGTCTCGGCTCTCTTATCGGGAGAGGAATGCCTGAGATGTCAGGACAACAAAACCTCTATTCAAGGAATAGGAACCAGGCAAATCGGCAAGGTCACCCAGGTATTAGGTATGTACATCGCATGTGATGGAAACCTAGATGAGTATGAAAGCAGACTAAGAAGGGCACTGCTCCTCCGTTGTAAGGTCGGGTCATACTGGGAACCAGCCCGATCTCACCGGGCATTGAGCAGGCGAACAACGGTAAGTCCACCCTACACTAGAAGATGTTGCCATCCTATGAGACAAGGGACAACTGGTGGTGATACCACATGATGATCTCTCATGGATACAACCAGTGTCATATAGTGTAGAGTTGGATGGAGTTCGAGGCTGAGCAGGAGAAAATACCCCGGTGCTTACCAACATGTATCAACCTGATGGGGACAAGGATGAGGAAATGGAGCCACTGACGCCCTTAAGCTCATGGAATCATCCTCCATATGAACCGAACCACCTCTGGACCAGATCTATGACGAGCAAGGTCGATGGAAACATAGCTCAAGATGCCATGCTCGGGTTCGTGGAGACTCCTGGACGTCACGTCCTTCAGTCCGTCACCTATAACGACTACCCCAACTCTTCGCTCCTTATCTCTCTGTATATCGCAAACATACAAATATAGGGAAGCATAGCAGACCCGACCACAATCAGGAGTAACATCTCTTCTAGGCTCTTGGACTACCTACAGATCCCCGCCAATCAGTTCAAGCTAGAGTGTGGAACCAGTAACCCATATGAGGATACCAAGGATGTCACACTCCCTATTACCTTCGACAAGACAAGGAGTTTTGTCACTTAGTTCTGCATGTTTAGGGTCATGGACAAACTGACGCAACAGCTGGCCCTACTAGGACACAGATAGCTAACCCAATTCAAGGCCCATCTGAACCTAGCGAACTGGATGTTATTCCTCATTGGTACAAGGGGGTCTGTCACGGTAAGGGAGGACCTGCCAATCCATGGCACCAAGCCCAGAGAGCTGGGGGCAGACACACCACGATCAACCATGAGACCAGCAAGAGGAGGCAGTGTACGTGAAAGCTCCCTCCGCACTAGATCCTACATGGTGGCAAGGGCACTCATCAAGTGCATCATACTCGAGCCAGGGGCTATGATGCGATGGGTCCTCTAGAGGGAGCCTCACGGTCCCTCCAATAGGGACCTAGAGTTCCAGTAAGAACAATGGAAGGAGACACTTTGAGTAAAGCGAAACACACTTACACCACTCACCATAAAGACCTTGAAGGACTAGGACCTTCCAGGGGTCGGACCCAGGTAGGGCCTCAGATCTATCATCTGACATAGAACATAAACATCCTAGAAGCCCGACCACTACAGACCTCTGGGGAAGTCGGACTGCTCTCAAAAACTATGGACATCCATGGGACGGATCAGCGACACCCTCTATATCCGATTGGATCCATGGTGGACTACCTGGAATAGTAGCCGCATGTTAAATCGTTGGGACATCCAGGCTGGCAGGACCTTGTCGGTAGGAGAAATTAACCACTTGGGACGCTATCAGATTACATTGAGGGCATCCCCCAAAATAATTTATCCCTACCGCACAGGTTCAGAAAATAGCAGTTAAAGGAGAGTTGGAGGACGGATAAGCTCCACGGGGTGGAAGCTGCCATGACCTCAAAACAGAACACTATCTCTAGCAGCAGCAACAGCAACAGCTCGGGCTTTGACACCAGTGAGAGATCAGATAGCATCTCGAGTGCCGATGCCAGTGACATTCAAACAACAACTATGGTTTGGGTAGGAACTCACCTTCTCTCACTAGAGTAAGAAGCGAACAGACCTCCTGCCACCCTAGGGGAAAGACACCTAAACCAACTCTTTGCCACAGGATGGACCTCCTCTACGTGTGATGCATGTAAAATGCATACATGAACTTTGTAGTTTATTGATACATATTCTCACATATTTGCAACATAGATAATGTTATATCCATGTTTCATATTGATTTTTGGGGATTTACCAATGATCCTCTTAATTTTTGTTATAACTCTGCAGGATAGGAAAACCCTATTTTGTGTATTTTTTATTTTTTAGGGACCTAAACAAAGTCAAACAGAGCTAGGATTTCGATGAAGTTAATATTTTTCAAAAAGGAACATCATGGAGTGCTTGGACCTCACAACATGGGCCCCTGAGGCCCAAAAGATCCCAGGTGGTGTGGCCTGCCCTAGTGCACGCGCCACCTAACCTCTTTTGGTCCTCGGCCATCCGATTCATGAAGATTGGAGGGGCGGAACTCCACCAAAGCCACCACCAGAGGGATATCTACCTTCTCCAACATCATCACCATGATGACGAGGGAGTAGTTCACCTCTGGACTATGAGTTTGTGGCAGTAGCTTGATCTATTTCTCTCTTGTTCTTCATATATCTAGTACCATATAAGCTTCACAACATGATTATGGTCATATATGTAATTCCTATGTGGTAGATCTTTATTCTATGATTTGATATATGAGATTGGAACCTATTTATCTGTAAGATGTATTGATAGATGCATATCATGTACCCCATTATAAAGTACTTGTTCTGATCCAACTTGTATGCAAGAGCATGTGTGGGGGAAGTGTGTATTAGATGGAGTAGCATGGTGGTAGTGATTGAATAGTGACAACAAATTCAAGATCTACTATGGTATTAACCTTTATTTTGTTACCTCACTAGGGATTAAGTGAATTCATGTGCTATAATTATCTCGTGACAGCTTGATAATCTTGTTGGTCAAGGTAGCATATTTGTTATTCAAATATCATGTCAAAGTACTTAAGGTTATGCTGTGTTAATTCTTAATTCTAGATTTCTTGGAGTTTTGCCTTTCTAGAGGAGTATAAGAGAGATGTGTTGCATCATCTCTATGTTAGGATGTGATACCCATATGAATGCTTATCAAACACATATTGAACTTTCACCAATATTATGTTGATGATGAATTGTTTTATGTCCACCACAACTTGATCCCCGATCCAACTTTTAAATCATAAGAAACAACTTTCCAACACCATTACTATCATTTATATTTTATGCAATTAATTATTTCGAAAATACAAAAATACTTTTTCTTTACTTGCAGACACAAACAAAACACAAAAACAACTATCATATTCATGCCTTTATTTTACTTGCATATTTTATTATTGTTTTACTTTAGTTATTATTATTCTTATTTCATATTACTAATACGAAACCTTATGGTTGACAACCACACGGTGGAGTTGGGGACACAAGGCAAAAATTTGTTGTGTAGATTGCTTGAAGAGGAGGAGAAAGACATCCCTTGATCAACCAATTCCCCGAGAGTTCGATATAAACCCTCGAGTCAGCCTTGTGGGGAAAATACACTCGCTATAACACTCTACACTTGGAATCCCAGTGAGTTGGTACACATGGAGTTGTTGTCATCAGCATGCGCAACTGCAACAAAGACTCGGGGGATTAGATATCGCCATACAGGCCTAGATAGGCGATGAAATCTATACTGTAAAGGCTAGGTATTACATGCCCAATCCTGCTAGGCTACGTGAACAAGTCCTCCACAATTGATCGAACACCCAGGGGTTGCATGTAGGGGGATTCCATACTCGCATTTCATACTTTGAGTACACGTTTACCACCTAAAGTCACTCCCATTTTATTATGATTTACCCTAGTTACTTGCGGTGACCCAACATACCACTGCATGATGTAGTACACTATAATCGTTGACATAACACCAATGAAACACTGTTCACTAGTATTACATCTCTCGGAGTGGTACAGCAGAAACACAGCAGGTCCAAGACATGACTATAGATTACAACTTGACTCTTTACAAAAGATCTAGAGAACACTTTAGGTTAAAGAGGAGGAAATCAACTCCTTACAATGAAGAACCAGAAATAATAACTCAGAACTATCTAGCCAACAAGACTAGCATCTAAACTATCTGGCTTGCAATTGCTACTAATGCAATGCTCTATAGAAGTATGTTTTATGGCTATAGAATCTACTCCTATATACTTAGGAACTTCACCTTCACTTCGGTTGATCTCTATGTCGACTTCATTGACTTTATTGAAGAACTTGAGCCATCAATGATGGTTTATTGAGCATAAGTTGATGTTGACATCGTCTTCAACAACTTAGAACCTAGCAAGGGTTAAGAAGGTATGATTGAGTACGAGCGTACTCAACAAGTTCACTAAAAATGAGTGTTTGATGCACTATCTACAGCCACAGACCATAGGTCGTAGGCAATGCAAGTTTTCAAAAACATTTCTTCAAAGGTTGCCTTTATTCTGAAAACTATGTCCGTCAGCCTTCACAGGTTTACCAGAACTTTCATGGAGTTCCTTTCTTGCCGTGTTCGTAGCTCCTTCCCAGAACAGGGAGTAACATGTCATAGTTCTTACACTTTGTAGAGGTGTGTTGCTTTACCCATGACAGACCAAATCCTTGTTGCACAACCGGGTGATCTTTCCCATCCACAATTCCGTGATGTGGAGCCTAGTATATGATCCAAGCCAATCACTGCCCTTCTCCATGACCCCACACGAATACCAGATCCCCAAGAAGGTTTACCACGGTTACACTTCGGGTAGCCTCTCGAAGACTCTATAAGCAGCTCTACCTAGCAGCCACCATTAGCTATGGTGAACCTCCACCAAGACAGCTATGCACAGATAATCTAGACACCAATATCGCGGGGAACTAAGGGGTCCCACCCATGTGCTAAGTTCTCAACGAGAAATCTATAGCCTTACAATAAGGTTATCTATCCATGCAAAAAGAAGAAGATCCAGCCGACTTCTCCGTCCCATTCCAAATCTCATGGTTAACGCGTAATATACAACGCTAAAATCACTAGTGACATTAGTTGTTAAGTACTAGATGATATATTCTTGGGCAATGGTATTCCAATTGCTAGACTTAATAGATTAGCTGATAACCCTGGATCAGTAACCAATGTTTTACATTATTACTAAAAATAGTGTTTTTTGACCTTTTTGAAATGCAGGTGATGACAACATTTGAGTTACAAGTATTTGATAGAAAATAACCAAAGGATATGAGCAAGTGTGAACTTGCCTTGTGACTGCAAGGTAGTGAAGTCGGATACTTCCACCTGACCTTGAGCTCTAGTTTCAAAAAACACCATTATTGCCCAGTAAGGAGAATATTTAAAGAAGCAATATGCAATGCATAGTAATGTCATGCAATGATTTGTTATTTTTCCCTCTTTGCGCGTTTACCCACTTTATAAAGGTTTTGTATTTCTTTTAATTAATAAAAGGAATTTAGTACTCAAATACTATCAAATTCACATAATTCTAGTATCTAGGATTTTTATGATAACTAGTAATAACTTAAGTGTTTTAAAATAGATTTATTTAATTTTTAACTCTTTCAAATATTTTCTCAAAATTCCATTAAGGAAAAATGGTTTTATTTTTTAACAAACCTCACTTACTTTCCAAAAATACTATCCATTTAAGATCTTAAAAGTGAATTTTATTAAATTTTAAGTATTTTATTTATTTTTATAAAATTCCAAAAGGAATAAATACAATAATTATAATAGACCTAAATCTAATTACTTAAAATTACTATCTATTATTTTTATTGGGTAGAGGATTTTTTTTGAGTTCATAGATACATTATTTATATTTTTAGGATTTTTGTTTATTTTCCTAAATCTTATTTATTTCAGGGGTCTATTTATAATATCTATTTTTAGAATAAGTCCTTTAAGACATGGGCCTGGCCCACTAGGCTGACCCGGCCCACCTAGGCTGGTCAAAGACCACCTGGGTTGTACTAGGCTACCCACCAGCCTAGTACCCCACGCGCTCAGTCTCTCCCTTCTCTCTCTCTCTATCTCTATCTATCAATCTATCTCTCGATTCACCTCTCTCTCAGGCAATCCACGCCACCGTCACTGTTGCGCACGATTCTGGCCAAGTCTAGCCGCCGCTGTGCAGGATGACGTGATCGATGCCACTGCACACCATTGTCCAGGATGATTCGACGAGGGCGCCCTCTGTTAGACGCGTTGACCCCTTCCCGTGGCTAGGGTTAAGGTTTGGCCGCCCCGATGCTTCTTCGATGATGCTCTGGACAGCATGTGGCGTGTTCCCCTTCATCTCTGGCCGCCTACGACGCGCTGCACGTGTGGGTTGCAGCGCCCCTTCAGAGTGCTCCCCGTGTTGCTGCTTCCTCTCTACCACCAGTCACTTCTCTGCTTCCTCTTCAAACATCTTGCGAGGACCACGAGTAAGTGTTATGTGCTCCTATGTGTGCTCTACTGTAACACCTCAAAAATATTAAACAAGCTTATCAAGATCTAATCACCCAAGTTTAGGGTTAACAAAAAAATATATTATTAAACTTGATATGAATGCATGTGTGATTCTATTAATGTATGAATGCTTGAAATTGCCATATTTGAGTGCTACCAATAATAAGGATTAGTTTAAAAAGGATTACCAAATCATCTAGATCATTTACAAGCGAAATCAAATGAAAAGAAAGTCAAATATGGATCATATGATCATATGGTCATTTTGGCAAAAAATTACCCATTAGACCACTTTGGACGTCTCTAGTAAAAGATTTCCAACAGACACAATTCTACATCTTTTCACCCCTTGCTAGACCAAGTAAAAGTGAACCCAGGCAAACTTTACAAGATTGCAGGAACTATTTTTAAACCCATTTGAGAAGCATTTCAAAATTGAATCAAGTGTAGGTGTATAGATCATCACTTTTCAAAAACCACTCAAATCAACACCCCTTGGCAATTCCCAGCAACCATAGACTACCAAGAATATGACAAGATCACTCACCAAAATTAACTAAAAATTTCCAAAGTAAAGTTCATGCGGCCATTTAGTTGAGCACTTAGCAGACAGAGTACAACCTCAACCACTATCTGTTGTTTTGATCTATCAATTGATCATCAAATGTACTAAATTCCACTCCACTACTTCCCCATGATCATTCCCAGTAATTGGCCGTGCAGAGGAGAAACATCACTCGCCACATTGACCAGTGACATGCCCGTACCGAGCATGCCATGCTGGTCGAGCATGCACCAGTCGCTACACGCTGCCCCGCCCTATCCCAGGACACCTAGCTGCTAGCCGTGACCTCACCGCCACCCTCTGCCACCTCTTGACCAACGGCGAGGAGTGGAGGAGCCAGAATAGTCGCGCCCATTTAAGCCTTTGCCATGCCGAGAGCACGATGGAGCGCTGCAGCCGCCTCGCGCCCACACGTCGTGCCTCGCTCTCTCTGTTTGTACCCGCATTCACCGTGGCACTAGTGACCTCCCAGACATGATGGTTCACCGTCGCACGCCCCGTGACCACTGTACCTAGTGACGAACACTTTCGTACCTGAACAGAGCATCGACATCGTCCCACCGACTCAGACCGCCCCTTGCCGTGCCTTCACGTGCGCGACGATCACTGCAGTCCCCCGCATCGACCCATGCCCTCCACCATGCTTAGCGCGACCTATAGCAACATCGTCGGTGAAGCCCGGCCATACCGCCCTGCCTCCAACGCTGGTATATAAATAGAGACCACTCCAGACCTCATTCGGCACACCATCTCACTCTCCACTCGCCCAGGAACCTCATTGACCCTTCCCTGGAGCAAGGCGAGCACCACGACGCCAAAATTTGGCCGGAGTCCGCGGCTACAGTGAAGGAAGTAAGCCATCGATTGGAGCCACCCCAGGAACTGCCGTGACCGCCAGTCGAACCGCCGGTGTCGACCAGCCCATTCGCCCCCATCACTGACTCTAGCTGGAGCCCTAGTGAGTCTCCAGTGACCCCCACCACCGTGTTAGGTTTAGAATCTCACCGGAGCTGTTCAACATAGACAATGAACCTCAGCTGTAGATTTCATTCTAATCGTAAAGCTGAGATTGATATATACCGTTTCGGTTAGAATTAGTCGTTGACATGCGGGACTGTTCTCATCGCAACTGTCCATTGATTGGGCGGCCCATTTTTTTTCCAAGATAGAGCCCTGATTTAAATAGAAATTTTCTAATTAGTTTCAAATCCTATTCAGTAGCTATATTCAAAATTCAATTCAAAGAGATGTACTAATCCAAAATGCATGATTCCAATTTTGTTAGAAAGGTATTGAAAAGATCTAGTCACTCCAGTTGGATTCAAACCAATTGAAACTATAGATCACCTATACTAAAAATAACAAGACATAGGCTTTTACCACTTCAAACATTTTTATAAAATAAACTATAAATGCTTTTGAGTTGATTCCAACTCTCAAAAATCACATTTTCCATAATCTACTTGAATATGGAAAAATATTTGGTTTCACAGATATTGAACATGGATTAGTATTAAAAGAATGCTATATAGGCATTTCTAGCCGCTTAAAGATTATTAAATAGTAATATTAAATCTTGTAATGCATGACCATCATTTTAAATCACATTCCCAAGTATTGAAGTAGGTGGTGATGACATGTGTCAATATGATCCCCGATTTTCATTGGAGAATATTTAACCTTAAGGATTTTAAATGAGTAGAAATTACTTTTCAAAAATAAGAAGAATAGGAAAATGTAATATTCCATATGATGATTGAGAGGATACTAGATCATCTAGTGTGAGCCTTTGTGTGCTAAATAGAAGTAGTGAAGTGTTGTTTGGTGATTATGTACCTTGTGTGCATTTATAGACGCTAGTACAGACCTGAGCTACAACGAGGAGGAATACTTCGAGAAAGAGGAAGAAAACTTCAACGACTACAACCAGCAAGGCAAGCCCACTATGCAAGCTATCCATGCAAGTTTAGCTATGCAAGCTAACTTGTACAGATACTGTTTGCAAACTTTTGAGATGCAACTTTACCAATTCCCAGTTTTACTCCAAGCTTTGCTTTTCTCCTTTGCTATAGTTTCTTACTTAGTTAATGAATTGTGATTAGTGGAAAATAGGATGGATATCATCAAGATCATAGAACTAGCCTTGGATACTTATACTTGATTAGCACCCCCCCAATAGTGATACCCTCAATACTAGTGGCTAGTGCTAAACTAAACTTGATTACTTTAGATGGGAATACTTGGTAAAAATTATTATGAAAACCTTGGAATGAAGATTCATCCTATTGAAATGTTTTGACATGTGTTATGATACAGAATGGTTTGATGATGAAAATGTATGAGGCATGAGCCTTGACTTTGAAAAAAACTGATGGTTGGGTTCGGATGCGATACCATTCCAATTTTACCGTACAACCATAATACCTGAGTTGAGTAGGGCTTGACTGGAATTCTATATGTCTTAGTATGGGTTCCCTTGCGAAAGAGGTTGAGATGAGGTTACCTCGTGATGAATGTCCACCTATGCAGTGCCTAGGATGGCAGATGGCCATGGCTGGGAGGCCAAACTCATAGGGGAGGTGCCTATACTAGGGTGTGTAATTGAAAGGTTAGGATTGATTATCCGCATATTAAGTATGATGATTCAGGGTTATCCCTGATGGATTATTGAATTTTCTGGTGAAAGTGTACCACCTCTGCAGAGTGTCAAACTATTCGAATAGTCGTGTCCGCGGTTATGGACAGTTGGAGTGGCCATACTGTTCCATTGTCAGATGTTTTCAAAATGATTTGTGACTTTAAAGATGACCTTGACCTGACCACAACATAGTTGTGGACATGATATCTAAGTTCCCACTTAAGTAATGTAGAGGACTAAACTTTGGTCTTTACCGTTAAGGCTTATGAAATAAACCTGGCTTTTTGCAAAAAAAACTAGAGCTTAAGGTTCCTACCAAATCTTTATCTTACTCATGCTAGTGTTAGTTTTTGAGTACTTAAAGAGTACTCATGGCTTTGTCTTTGGCTATTCCCATGGCCAGACTATGAGGAGGATTACCCAGAAGATGGACAACAGGAGGTCTATGACAACTAGGATCATCTCCCATCGTCAGCATTGCCTATGATCATGAAGACATAGCCTACTACGTTTACTTTCCGCTGCTTTGATTGTATTTAGACTGGATCATGAGATCCTTTATTTGTAAGACCTTTATTATGGTTTGTAATGGATGATGTACTGTTGTACCACTTTTATTATGTCTCGCAAAAATGGTAATCCTGGGATTGTGATGTACGGCATAACTGGCATCTGAACTTAAAAATCCGGGTGTTGACAAGTTGGTATCAGAGCCATCCTGACTATAGGAGACCCTAGTTAGAATGGACGCCTAAAAAACCTAGTTTCAAAAAAAGAAAGTGAGTATTTACAAAAACCTATTCCCATTCTTATCCTTGAGATTCTTTCAAAAGGAGATCACATGTTACTCAAAACTCTTACAAATCTACATAAAATTGGACACACTTGATCACCTCACTAACTTACTCATCTTAATTGCTTATAGATGGAGGTCAAATATAGCAAGTTTTACTAGTTGGGAAATGGAGGACAACTTAGCTTTGAGAGGGATTTGGACCAGCTCTCGGAGTATCTTGGATGCCCGCACCCGCAGTTCTTCAGAGCACAGCTCAACGATCAATCTGGAGGGGAACTACAGTGGATGATTGTTGCCGACCTAAGAGGAAAAATGGAGCCACCTCTTTCTGATAAGATTTAGTTTAGTGTCAGGGAGAACAACTGGTTAGATGGTCTAGCCAAGGCAATGTAGGAGGCACTTGCTCACTTGTGTGCTCAAAAAATCAACCAGATCGTCGGCACCCATTTTGCCCACTATGCAAGACGTGACTCTACTGGACAGCCTTTGGCCATGCCTGCACATCCAGAGTTGAAGCATCACGTGGACCACATGGCCTTCATGCTGCTGGAGACACGGAAAGAGTTGGACAATGCCCGTGCTTACACCAATCAGAACCATGCTGAAGTTATTGAGAGGAAGCAAACCCTCGCCATCCTCGCCAAGGAGCACAAGTCACTTCGTCGCCAGCGTGATAAAAAGGATCGCATCATCACCGGTCTTCGTCAGAAGATAGCCACCCTGGAGGAGACTATCCATCACCAGGAGATCCTGCTGGAGGAGAAGGAGGAGGAAGGTGAAGACATCCATGGGGATATTCACTCTTACCTCAGTGATGACAATGACTACCTGGAGGACACAGCCATGGAGGACCACAGTGATGAGGATGATGTTGACTTCATTGATGATGAGGATCCCGACACCCCCGATGATGAGTAGTCGCACCTGAGCACTATCGTAGGTATGAGTTGTACCCGGTCCCACTATATCGTAGCTTCACAGAATGGTTCTTAAAACCATCTATTTTTAGTTGTGGTGTGTGTTTGTATCGTGTGTTTGGAATGAATGAATGAGAAGAAGTTATTAGTATTCAAAACCTGAGTCATACTCAAAGTTTAAAGCTTTTGAAAACAAACCCATGAACTATAGAAATTTCCCTCTTGTCTCACTATCTATCTCAATCTTCAGATGACTCGTGGTAACCCCGGAGGAAGCAGTTCATCTCAGGACCCAATGTTGCAGATTCTGCAAATGTTAGTTTCTGACCATGAAGCTGGTAGAGCTGAACGTCAAGCCAACTTGGCCACTCTTCAACCGATAGCCCAGATGGCCCACGATAATCAAGGCCATGTAAACCAAGATCACCATGGATCCAAGCTCAAGAACTTCCAGAATACCAATCGTCCTATGTTTAGCAAGTCAGAAGAACCCTTAGATACTGATGATTGGCTGCAGACAATGAAAAACAACCTAGAAGTCGCAAGAGTCGATGCTAATGAGAAGGTGATGTTTGCCACCCACTATCTATCCGGCTACACCAGATCATGGTGGAACATTACTCGTACGATGAACGGAGGTCATATGATGACTTGGGATGAGTTCAAGCTCCAGTTCAGTAGGACCCATGTGCCCCTGGGTCTAACCAAAAGGATGAGGGATGAGTTCAGAATTTGAAGCAAGGAAGGATGGTTGTGGTTGAGTACCGTGACAAATTCATGTCACTATCTAGGTCTATGCCCCTGATGAGATTGACAATGAAGCAAAGAAGAAGGAGAGATTCTTGAATGGTTTGCATGATGAGATGCAGACAGTGCTAGTCAACATCCCCTTTGATGACCTCAAAGCCTTAGTGGATTCTGCAATCCAGATGGAAGGCAAGACCAACCAAGCTAGTGAGAACTGCAAGCGTCGTATGATGCACAAACCAAGACCCCACCTAGAACACAATAGACCCCCAATGAACCGTCCGAACTACCCTAACTGTGGCGAAGGAAACCCAAGGCCCGGAGGAAACCACAACAACAACCCCGGCAACCCCAATAACTTCAACCGTGTACCTCCAAAGTCCAACAACAACAACAATATTTTCCCAAGGACTGGAAGCAATGTTGTGCATGTCATAGGGAAAGACAAGTCAATGATCACTTGCTTTGAATGCGGACTCACCGGTCACTACTCCAATGAGTGCCCCAAGAAGCTTGCCGCAGCGACCAATGTGAATGCACCTACCCAACAGCAGTGCCGTGTCCAGTCGGGAAAGAGATTTGCCCCGAGAAACCCGCACAACCGTAATGGTCGTCTGTTCCACATGAATGCTGAGGAAGCCCAAGAAGCGCCAGATGTCGTGCTAGGTATGTTTTCTGTTAAATCTGTGTTAGCAAGAGTGTTGTTTGATTGTGGAGCATCGCACTCGTTTGTTACAGAAGAATTTGCATCCACTAGTAAGATTCAACCCACAAATTTGAAGCATGTTATGATAGTTCAAATACCTGGTTCAACCACCAAAGCTCGAAAATTTGCAAGGACGTACCTATCAGAATCCATGGGATAGACTTTTATGCCAATCTAATAGTACTTGGAACCAAAGGTTTTGAAGTAGTGCTAGGGATGGATTGGATGTCAAAACATCAAGGATTAATCGACTATGCCAAGAAAGCCATAACCATGACCAGTAGCACCGGAGTATCAGTAGAACATGTATCTGAGACATTGCCCCATCAATTCAAGTGCAACAAGAGTTTAGCCAAAACCACCATTGACCAAGTCAGAGTAGTCTGTGAATACCCCGATGTGTTCCCAGATGAATTGCCCGGTATACCCCCAGATCAGGATATCGAATTTATCATTGAACTAATTCCTAGAACTGGACCCATAGCTCAGAGACCTTATAGTATGAACCCATATGAATTAGTGGATCTCAAGAAGCAACTTGATGATATGCTAGGAAAAGGTTTGATACAACCAAGTGCATCGCCATGGAGATCACCTGTTTTGTTTGTTGATAAGAAGGATGGTGCCAACCGTTTGTGTACGGATTATCGGAAACTGAATGACGTCACCATCAAGAACAAGTACCCACTACTGAAGATAGAAGATTTGTTTGATCAATTGAGTGGTGCCAGAGTGTTTTCTAAGATTGATCTTAGAATTGGTTATCATCAATTGAAAATCCGCGCAACGGATATCCCAAAGATTGCCTTCACCACCAGATATGGATTGTATGAGTACAATTTCATGTCATTTGGATTAACCAATGCCCCTGCTTATTTCATGAATCTCATGAATAAGATTTTTATGAACTTCTTGGATAAGTTTGTTGTTGTTTTTAACGACAACTTTCTGATCTACTCCAAGTTGGAAGAAGACCATGAGAAACATCTGAGATCGATCCTTGAAACCCTTAGGGAGCATCAGTTGTATGCCAAGTTTAGCAAATGTGAGTTCTGGTTAAAAGAAGTAGGATTCCTAGGCCATATCTTGTCGGCAGGACGAGTTGCTGTCGATCCTGCCAAGATTAAAGATGTCGAAGAATGGAAAGCTCCAACCTCCTAAACCGAAGTCCGTGCATTTCTTAGATTAGCCGGATATTACTGCAAGTTCGTTGAAGGATTTTCGAGCATCGCAAGACCGATGACCTAGTTGTTGAAGAAAGATAAGAAGTTTGAATGGATGGACAAATGTGAAGCAAGTTTTCAAAACCTCAAGAAGAGATTGATTTCAGCCCCAATTTTGATCATGCTCGATATCAAGAAGCCTTTTGATGTGTGTTGTGACACATCCAAGATTGGTCTCGGATGTGTGTTGATGCAAGAAGGCAAAGTCATATCCTATCTGTCCAAACAACTAAAGCAACATGAGCAGAACTATCCTACCCATGACTTAGAATTGGCAGCCGTAGTGTTAGCTCTGAAGACATGGCGTCATTACCTTATGGGTAACCGCTGTGAGATTTATTCGGATCACAAGAGTCTGAAGTATATGTTCACCCATAAGGAGTTGAACATGAGGCAAAGGATATGGATAGAGTTAATCAAGGATTATGACCTTGATATTCACTATCACCCCGGCAAAGCCAATGTGGTAGCATATGCTCTTAGTAGACTACCATGTAGATTAAACACCATGATTAAGGCAGCCTAGCCAAGTCTGCATGAGGAGATGGAGAATTTCAGAGTGGAGCTAGTTAGCGAAGGATTTCTAGCTAGCATAGAACTCCAATCCACTTTGATTAGTCAGATAAAAGAGGCCCAGAAAGGAAACGCAAGTATCGATGGAATCAATTGTCATATCGGAACAGGTAAGGTACCCAGATTTACCGAAGATGAAGAAGGATTTTTGTGGTACAAAGGACGCATCAATGTGCCAGCAGATTCAGAGTTGAAACAAGTCATTATGCAGGAAGCCCATGATACCCTCGATTCTATTCACCCGGGAGGAACGAAGATGTATCAGGATTTGAAGGAGCAATTTTGGTGGCACAAAATGAAGAGAGAAGTCGGAAGCTACATAGCTAAGTGTGATATCTGTCAGAGAGTCAAAGCGGAACATCAGTGACCCTCAAGACTTTTGTAACCATTACAGATTCCAGAATGGAAATGGGATTCTATCGGAATGGATTTCATCACTAGTTTGCCTACATCTAGTAGGGGAAATGACTCTATTTGGGTCATAGTAGATAGACTATCCAAGGTAGCTCATTTCATACCCATCAAGACTACCTACCAAAGCTTGAAGCTAGCAGAGCTGTAGATTGCGAGAATAGTTAGTCTGCATGGAACCCCCAAGACCATAGTGTCGGATCGAGGAACCCAGTTTACCTCAAGATTTTGGCAGAAGGTCCAAGAAGGATTAGGAACCAAACTAAATTTCAGCACAGCTTATCACCCGCAAACCGATGGACAAACTGAAAGAGTCAACCAAATCTTAGAAGATATGTTGAGAGCTTATGTTTTAGAATATGGATCTAAATGGGAAGATTGTCTACCTTTCACGGAATTCTCATACAACAATAGTTATCAAGCCAGTTTGCAAATGGCCCCATTTGAGTTCTTATATGGAAGAAAGTGTCATACCCCGTTGAATTGGTAGCAAGTAGGAGACAGTCAGATCTTCGGACCCGGCATTCTACGAGAAGCCGAAGAGAAGTTTCACAAAGTCTGTGAACACCTCAAGACCACTCAATCCAGACAGAAGAGTTATGTTGACAAAAGACGTCGAGACCTGACCTTCAATGTCGGAGATTTTGTGTGTCTCAAAGTATCACCCTTGAATGGAAAGAAGTGTTTTCAACTGAAAGGGAAGCTTGCCCCCAGATATATTGGACCCTTCAAGATTTTGAATCACCGAGGAGAAGTATCCTATCAACTAGAACTGCCCGAGGAGATGTCAGCCGTGCATAATGTGTTACATATCTCGTTACTTAGAAAATTCCTAGAAGTTCCGGAGAAGACCAAAGTTTTCAAGAACATCGATCACAGAGCCATATATATAAATAAGGATCTAACTTATCATGAAGTTCCCATCCGTATTTTGGAAGAAGCATTCAGAACCACCAGAACCAGGAGTATCAAGTTTCTCAAGATCTAGTGGAGTAACCATACCGAAGAAGAAGCCACCTGGGAATGAGAAGATTATATTAGGACAGAGTTTCCCAATCTCTTTAGTTCCTAGTTTTTCGTGAATCTCGGATGAGATTCTATTTAAGGAGGGAAGGTTTGTAACACCTCAAAAATATTAAACAAGCTTATCAAGATCTAATCACCCAAGTTTAGGGTTAACAAAAACTTTTATTATTAAACTTGATATGAATGCATGTGTGATTGTATTAATGTATGAATGCTTGAAATTTCCATATTTGAGTGCTACCAATAATAAGGATTAGTTTAAAAAGGATTACCAAATCATCTAGATCATTTCCAAGCGAAATCAAATGAAAAGAAAGTCAAATATGGATCATATGATCATATGGTCATTTTGGCAAAAATTACCCACTAGACCACTTTGGATGTCTCTAGTAAAATATTTCCAACAAAAACAATTCTACATCTTTTCACCCCTTGCTAGACCAAGTAAAAGTGAACCCAAGCAAACTTTACAAGATTGCAGAAACTATTTTTAAACCCATTTGAGAGGCATTTCAAAATTGAATCAAGTGTAGTTGTATAGATCATCACTTTTCAAAAACCGCTCAAATCAACACCCCTTGGCAATTCCCAGTAACCATAGACTACCAAGCATGTGACAAGATCACTCACCAAAATTCATTTAAAATTTCCAAAGTAAAGTTCATGCGGCCATTTAGTCGAGCACTTAGCAGACAGAGTACAACCTCAACCACTATCTACTATTTTGATTTATCAATTGATCATCAAATGTACTCAATTCCACTCCACTACTCTCCCATGATCATTCCTAGTACTTGGCCATGTAGAGGAAAAACATCACTCGCCACATTGACCAGTGCCATGCCCGTACCGAGCATGCCATGTCGGTCGAGCATGGACCAGTTGCTACACGCCACCCCGCCCTCTCCCATGACACCTAGCTACTATCCGTGACGTCACCGCCATCCTCTGTCCACCTCTTGACCAACGGCGAGGAGTGGAGAAGCCAGAACAGCCGCACCCATTTAAGCCTTTGCCATGCCGAGAGCACGACAGAGCGCTGCAGCCGCCTCGCGCCCACACGCCACGCCTCGCTCTCTCCGCTTGTACCCGCATTCGTCGTGGCACTAGTGACCTCCCAGACATGATGGTTCATTGTCGCGCGCCTCGTGACCATTGTACTTAGTGACGAACACTTCCGTACTTGAACAGAGCACCGATGTCGCTCGACCGACTGAGACAGCCCCTTGTCGTGCCGTCATGCGTGTGACGATCGCCGTAGTCCCCCGCATCAACCCATGCCCTCTGCCATGCTTAGCGTGACATGTAGCAACGTCGCTGGTGAAGCCCGACCATGCCACCCTGCCTCCAACGCTGGTGTATAAATAGAGGCCACCCCAGACCTCACTCGGCACACCATCTCACTCCCCACTCACCCATGAACCTCACTGACCCTTCCCGGAGCAAGGAGAGCACCACGACGCCGGAATTTTGCTGGAGTCCACCGTTGTAGTGAAGGAAGGATACCATCGATTGGAGACACCCCAGGAGCTGCCGTGGTCGCCAGTCGAACCGCCGGCATCGACTAGCCCATTCGCCCCATTGCCGACCCTAGCTGGAGCCCAGATGAGTCCCCAGCGACCCCCACCACCGTGTTAGGTTTAGAATCTCGCCGGAGCTGTTTGACGTAGACGATGAACCTCAGCCGTAGATTTCATTCTAATCGTAAGGCTGAGATTGATAGATACCGTTTTGATTAGAATTAGTCGCTGACGCGCGGGACCGTTCTGTTAGCAGCCTGTTGTTCCCGTGCTGTGTAGTTGGGTCGGCCCATTTCTTTTCCCGCGTAGAGCCCAGCGATTTAAATAGAAATTTGCTAATTAGTTCAAAATCCTAGTTAGTAGCTATATTCAAAATTCAATTTCAAAGAGATGTACTGATCCAAAATGCATGATTCTAATTTTCTTAGAAAGGTATTGAAAATATCTAGTCACTCCCGCTGGATTCAAACCAATTGAAACTATAGATCACCTATACTAAAAATAACAAGACAGAGGCTTTTACCACTTCAAACATTTTTATAAAATAAACTATAAATGCTTTTGAGTTGATTTCAACTCTCAAAAATCACATTTGCCATGCTCTACTTGAATATGTAAAAATATTTGGTTTTGCAGATATTGAACATGGACTAGTATTAAAAGAATTCTATATAGGCATTTCTAGCCACTTAAATATTATTAAATGGTAATATTAAATCTTGTAATGCATGACCATCATTTTAAATCACATTCCCAAGTATTGAAGTAGGTGGTGATGACATGTGTAAATATGATCCCCAATTTTAATTGGAAAATATTAAATCTTAAGGATTTAAAATGAGTAGAAATTACTTTTCAAAAATAAGAAGAATAAGAAAATGTTAATATTCCATATGATGATTGAGATGATACTAGATCATCTAGTGTGAGCCTTTGTGTGCTAAATAGAAATAGTGAAGTGTTGTTTGGTGATTGTGTACGTTGTGTGCATTTATAGACGCTAGTATCGGCCCGATCTACAATGAGGAGGAGTACTTCGAGGAAGAGGAAGAAAACTTCAAAGACTCCAACCAGCAAGGCAAGCCCACTATGCAAGCTATCCATGCAAGTTTAGCTATGCAAGATAACTTGTACATATACCATATGCAAACCTTTGAGATGCAACTTTTTACTAATTCCTAGTTTTACTCCAAGCTTTGTTTTTCTCCTTTTCTATAGTTTCTTACTTAGTTAATGAATTATGATTAGTGGAAATTGGATGGATATCATCAAGATCATAGAACTAGCCTTGGATAGTTATACTTGATTAGCACCCCCCCAATAGTGATACCCTCAATACTAGTGGCTAGTGCTAAACTAAACTTGATTACTTTAGATGGGAATACTTGGTGAAAATTATTATGAAAACCTTGGAATGAAGATTCATCCTATTGAAATGTTTTGACATGTGTTATGATCCACAATGGTTTGATGATGAAAATGTATGAGGCATGAGCCTTGACTTTGGCAAAACTGATGGTTGGGTTTGGATGCGATACCATTCCAATTTTACCGTATAACCATAATACCTGAGTTGGGTAGGGCTTGAATGGAAGTTTATATGTCTTAGTATGGGTTCCCTTGCGGAAGAGGTTGAGCTGAGGCTACCTCGTGATGAATGTCCACCTATGCAGTGCCCAGGATGGCAGATGGCCATGGCTAGGAGGCTAAACTCATAGGGGAGGTGCCTATACTAGGGTGTGTAATTGAAAGGTTAGTATTGATTATCCACATACTAAGTATGATGATTCAGGGTTATCCCTGACGGATGTATCGAATTTTCTGGTGAAAGTGTACCACCTCTGCAGAGTGTCAAACTATTCGAATAACCGCGTCCGCGGTTATGGACAGTTGGAGTGGCCATACTGTTCCATTATTAGATGTTTTCAAAATGATTTGTGACTTTAAAGATGACCTTGACCTGACCACAACAGAGTTGTGGCCATGAAATCTAAGTTCCCACTTAAGTAATGTAGAGGACTAAACAATGGTCTTTACCCTTAAGGGTTATGAAATAAACCTGGCTTTTTGCAAACAAAACTAGAGCTTAAGGTTCCTACCAAATCTTTATCTTACTCATGCTAGTGTTAGTTTGTGAGTACTTAAAGAGTACTCATGGCTTTATCCCTGGCTATTCCTGTCAACACCCGGATTTTTAATCCTAGATACCTGTTATGCCATACATCGCAATCCCAGGATTAACATTTTTGCGAGACATAACAGAATTGGTACCATAGTACATCATCCATTACAAACCATAATAAAGGTCTTACAAATAAATGATCTCATGATCCAGTCTTAATACAATCAAAGCAGTGGAAAATAAACGTAGTAGGGGCTCCATCTTCAGGGTCACATGCAATGCTGACGATGGGAGATGATCCTAGTTGTCATAGAACTCCTGATGTCCATCATCCTGGTAGTCCTCCTCATAGTCTAGCCACGGGAATAGCCAGGGACAAAGCCATGAGTACTCTTTAAGTAGTCGCAAACTATCACTAACAAGTAAGGTAGTTCTAGTAGGAATCTTAAGCTCTAGGTTTATTTGCAAAAAGGCAGGGTTATTTCATAAGGGGTTCAAAAGTAAAGAACCTAATTCAATTTTCTGCATCACCTAACTAGGAACCTAGTTTTCACATCCACAACCCTGTTGTGGTCAAGTCAAGGTCATAGTTCAATTCACAAGTCATTTTTGAAAACATCTGACAACGGAACAGTATGGCCACTCCAACTGTCCATGACCGTGGACGCAGCTATTCGAATAGTTTGACACTCTGCAGAGGTGGTACACTTTCACCACAAAATTTGATACATCTGTTAGGGATAACCCTGAATCATCATACTTAGTATTTGGATAATCAATCATAACCTTTAAATTACACACTCTAGTATAGGCACCTCCACTATGAGCCTGGCCTCCTAGTCATGGCCATCTGCCATCCTGGGCACTGCATAGGTGGACAGTCACATTCACGAGGTAGCCTCAGCTCAACCTCTTTCCGCGAGGGAACCCATACTAAGGCATATAAACTTCTAGTTAATCCCTACCCAATTCGGGTATTGTGGTTGTATGGTAAAATGGGAATGCTATCGCAACCGAACCCAACCATTAGTTTTTATCAAACTCAAAGCTCATGCCTCAAGAAGTTTCATCATCAAGTCATTTTGTTTTCATAACACATGTCCAAACATTTCAATAGAATGAATCATCATTCCAAGGTTTTCATAATCATTTTCTGCAAGTATTCCCATCTAAGTGATCAAGTTTTATGCTTTTTATGGAATCAAGTGTAACTATCCAAATCTAGTTTTATGGTTTTTATGGAATCTAAGTATAACTACTTAGGCCTAGTTTTATACTCTTTATGGCATCTATCCTATTTTTCCAATACTCACAATTCACTAACTAAAGGTAAAGAACTTTGGTAAAAGTAAAAGAATAAAGCTTGCAAGTAAAACTTGGGATTGGTGTAATCAAGGTTGCATAACCAAAGCCTTACTAATGCATCTTGCATAGGTTATCTTGCATAGTTAACTTGTATTGTTAGGCTTGCCTTGAGTAGTGCAGTGGTTGAAGTTTTCTTCTTCTTCGTAGTACTCCTCCTCCTTGTATCCCGGGTCGGTACTACCATCTATAAATGAATACGAGGTACACAATCACCAAACAATACTTAACTACTTCTATTTAGCACACAAAGGTTCACACTAGATGATCTAGCATCATCACATGAACTAAAGAGGGCTATCGGCATGGCTGAGGGTAGGGGTCAACGCGGTGCTTCAGAGCAGTTGTCATGCGAGTGATGGCACAGCAAGGGGCGGTCGAGAATGGTCGGGAGCGGTCCATGCTCTGTGCGGGAATAGCGGCGTTCGAGATGGTGCATAGTGTCTACGGTTCGTGCGGCGGCGAACGAGCTTGTCTGGGGGTAGCTGAGGTCACGGTGAGTGCGGGCACGCGTGGGGAGGGAAAGGCGCGGCGTGTGTGCACGTGTCAGCTGTGGCGCTCTGGCGCGCTCTCGGCATGGCAGACAAAGAAGTGGGTATGGCGATTACGGCTGGTCCATGGCTTGTCTCTGGTCGAGGGGTGGACAGAGGGTGGCGGTGGAGTGTCGCTTGTATCCTGGACATCGTGGGAGAGGGCAGCGCGGTCTATGGCGAGCGGTGCTTGGTCGACCTACACGGTGAGCTCGGGCGGTGCTACGCTGGTGTGAACGGCAAAGGGGGAGCTTGTCCACTACGCTGCTAGGCACTAGGGGAGACCAGGGGAGAGAATTGAGGCACTAGTGGCGATCAATTACTGCTCAGAACAGTAGAAGTTACGCAAGTGTTTACTGGTGTTTGCCAGGTGCTCGACCAAATGGCCGTATGAATTCAAAGTTTGAATTTTTGGATGAAATTTGGTGAGTGTTATGAGTACTTGCTTGATAGCCTATGGTTGCTTGGGTTTGCCAAGGTGAATTGATTTGAGTGGTTTTTGAAAGAGGGTTATCTTAGTACCTACACTTGATTCCATTTTGAATTGTCTCTCAAATAGATATGAAATTAGTTTCTGTCACTTTGTAAAGTGGGCTTGGGTTCACTTTTACTTGGTCTAGCAAGGGGTGAAAAGAATTGGGAAAGTTTCTGTTAGAAATCTTTTACTAGGAACACTCAAAGTGGTCTAGTGGGTAATTTTGGTCCAAATGACCATTTGCTTATATGATTCATATTTGTTTTTCTTTTCTTTTGATTTTGTTTGTAAATGGCATATATGATGTAGTATTCATCTTTAAACCATTCCTTATCATTTGTAGCAATCAAACATGGCAATTGCACTCATTCATACACTAATGCAATCCACACATACACTCATATTAGATTTAATAAGAAAAGTTTTTCTTAACCCTAAACTTGGGTGATTTGAACTTGATAATCTTGATTAATATTTTTGGGGTGTTACAATTCCCATGGCCAGACTATGAGGAGGATTACCTAGAAGATGGACATCAGGAGGTCTATGATAACTAGGATCATCTCCCATCATCAGCATTGCCTGTGATCATGAAGACGGAGCCTACTACGTTTACTTTTCGCTGCTTTGATTATCTTAACACTAGATCATGAGATCCTTTATTTGTAAGACCTTTATTATGGTTTGTAATGGATGATGTACTGTGGTACCACTTCTGTTATGTCTCGCAAAAATGGTAATTCTGGGATTTCGATATATGGCATAGCAGGCATCTGGACTTAAAAATCCTAGTGTTGACATCTACCTTGCCATTCCATGTGTGATTGTTGTGATCTCCCCCACCTGGGATTAATCTCTTAACCTAGGGTTCATTTCCCCGCAGTGATACTTAGTTGGATTTCTAGGGTTAATATGATTGTGTTAATCTCCTAGATGTTAACTTATTAGTGGTGCTTGATACACCACTGTTGAGTCTGAATTGTTACTCTGTCAGTGATCACTCTGCTGGTCATGTTGGTGTTAGCCCCATCTTTGTTAGTTAATACTCTACTGATGTTATTGGTGTTATCCTATTCTCTGTCAGAGAACACTTGGTTGAGTATGATTAAGTTAGTGTGACTAACTATGTGGTTGTGATTGTGAGCTCACTCATATTGAGTGACGGTGCTTTACTGTTGGCTGTTGTTGCTTAGTCTGATGCTTTTAGTGTAATACTTTTATGATCAAAGGCTCTGCCTTGTGATAGATGTTGAAATACTGTTATAGATGATTCCCAAATCATTTAGGAAAATGATTAAATCTTTTAAAAGGTGATGTTTAGACTTGGTCTCAAGGAAATGTTAATCTGTTGGCACAAAGGTGCTACCCAGTTGGGGATGTGCCCTGTACCAGTTGTGGTGATATATATTGATCTAGTTAAAATTGGATCATAGGGTCAAGGATGCTGGTTTGAGACCCTCAAATAAAAACACTTGTTTTTACTTGATGCCTCATAACTCATTTGTTTATTATGCCCTTGCTACATCAGATCCATCTATGTGATCATGATGAGTATGTTATGAACAATTATTTAATTAAGAAGTGTTGGGATATACCCTCGTAACCTTGTGCTGGTTGCTGCTTCCTGCTCCTTTGTCCTTGGCTTGCTCCTCCTAGTGCTTCTGCCCCTTTGTTTTCAATTGTAATCTTTTTCTTTTCCTCTTTTGTAAAGACAATGTAATATGTGTTTATTATGAATAAATCTTTGATTTCCTTCAATATTTTCTCTGTATTGTTCCTTCTCCAAATATATATTTGTATTCATTTGTTACTTGTGGAATAAAGGAAAGAATAAATAAATACTATTTGAGTCATACATTTGTATTATTCTCAATTTCATTTATTGTTTTATAATTGGTTAATACTCAAACAATAATAATAACTAAATCTTTTTGGAACTCAAATAAACACTATTACTTCTAGTTCACTATTCTTTTTAAATTTTTCAAATATGAATTCAAATTATTCTTCTTCTTCAAGACATACTTGATATCTAGTACCTTAGAGATTTCTGTCACTTCCCCAGATTCCTAGAGGTATGAACCCACTATCGAGCATAAATACTCCCTCTTGGAGTTGCTAGCATCTACTCGGCCAAGATAGCTACTAACAACGAAAAGCATGCAAGATCACAAATAACATGGACATGATAGAATCAATAATCAATCTGAAATAGCATCTCAATATCCATCGGATCCCCGCAAAGACAACATGTAGGATTACAAATAGGTCACCTTGATCATGAACGGAGCTCAAAGATCTAAACATGGTAGCATAAAGGAGAAGAACCAACCATCTAGCTACTACATGGACCCGTAGTCCAGGGATGAACTACTCACGAATCACACCAGAGGCAGTCATGGTGATGAAGAAGGCCTCCAAGGTGATCTCTCCCCTCCGGTAGGGTGCCGGGAAGAGCTTCAGATCCCTCCCACTCTAGGAATGGAGATGGAGGTGGCTACAGACTCTTTCGTGGAATTTTGATCGGGTTCTTAGGGTTTTCGTCCCGGAGACAATATATAGGTGAAGGGCCAAGGTCGGTGGAGCGCCAGGGGGCCCACACCAGGTGGCGGCGCGCTTAGGGATAGCCGCGCCACCCTAGGGTGTGGCCGCCCTGGTGCCCCTCTTCGGCTCCCCTCCGGACTCCGTGTTGCTTCGGGTAAAATATCGACTTTGGCTTTTGTCCGGTCCAATTCCGAGAATATTTCCTTACTAGCTTTTCTGAAACCAAAAACAATGTAAAAGTAACGCATCACTATGGCATCTTGTTAATAGGTTAGTTCTAGAAAATGTGTAAAAATACTCCAAAGTGTGGACAAAACATAAGAAAGTAGATATAAAACAAGCAGGGAACATCAAAAATTATAGATACGTTTGGAACGTATCAACATCCCCAAGCTTAACTCCTGCTCGTCCTCGAGTAGGTAAGTGATAAAAAAGAATAATTTTTGAGGTGACATGCACCATCATAATCTTGATCAAGGTATTTGTAAAACATTGGTAGATGGGATCATAGTACTTTAACATAGCATGAAAGACATAGTTCTAACAATAAGACATAGCAACTATGTTGTAACATGAAAAGGTACAAACAAAAGATTCATGAATAACAATTCTTTGAAAGACGCTTGTTTGTTTCACATATAGAAAACATAATGAGAATGGTATTCATTTTATCCCTGATAGTGTAGCAAAACATAAATGCATAGGACACCTTCAAAGTTCATAAGGGTGACTAGATACAAATAGTTTAAGAACAACCAATTTCAAAGTTATGAATCAATCAACAAGTTTTGGGACAATGCACATTAAACTAAGAATGACCACTATGCTCTCTCAATAGGTGCATAAAGATAGAAGATGGAGACTCAACATAAAAAGTAAAAGAAGGGCCCTTCATAGAAGGAAGCAGGGATTCAAGTCTCAAAAAGAGCTTCCAAAGATTATTGTACTTATTAGCTTTCAGCTCTCATTGCCCCTATCATAAGCATCTTTAGGTTATTAAGGTTAAAGTGAACAAATATGAGGATATGTTTGACAAGTTATAAGTTGAAATCTCATGCCCCTTACTTACGAAGACCGAACCTCATGCTACTCAACTTTAGTCACGAGTAAGTTCTTGTCATTGTAAGTACATGTGTATCATAGAGAACCGCCAACGGGTACCCCTTGCTCGATGATACGAAAGCTTTCCCATATCAAAATGACAAGGCAAGCAGACAATGAGCATCTCAGCGATCTTTTTATTTACTATTTGCATAGGTTTTTATTAAGGATGCTTCACAGATTTCTCACTATGGTTATGCTGCAAGTTTCCACCATGATTAGGCATGGCTTAGTCTAGCGGCCCAGGTGTTTCTCTAACACATATACAAACTCCATGAGCTTACAAGCTCCCCTTTTATTTCACACCACCGGGATCCATAAGCATAAGAACATAATATCAACTAAATAAAGTGCAATGTTGAAAGCGTTCCTCATGGTAACATGGTTCTACTAATTCACAACTTATAAAGCGCAAGAATATACGCAACATAGATGGGCACAATGGTTCAAGTTTATTAAGTGCAAGAAAAGTAAAGTGTGCCATCAAGTTTGTGAGAGATTTAATCACTAATTTTCACATAACAAGTTTAATTCGGAAGGTAGATAAAAGCATGAATATACTTGGAATAGCAAATTCTAATAGGTAGGTATGGTGGACTCTTTGGAATAACTTGGTTTTATTTGGAGTTGGATGCATGAGTGGAACTCACACTTGGTATGGAGGCTAGAAAAAGACGGGGAGCGACCAACTAAGAGAGCAATAATGGCCATAATCATGCAAAGCGACAAAACATTATTAATTAAAGCATAAAGTGATATTACAAGTCGAAAACTAAATGATCATAGAGGTTATGGTGACTTGGTATAATCTTGACATGGTGTGAGCATGCGCCAAGTCAACGCAAATAAAGCATCAAAGGTGAATACCACAATATTATGCTTTTATATGCTAAAACAACGCATGATTCTTTCAAGGCACATTAAGCAATCTCAATTGTTTGTAACAAGTCATGCTACAGCAATAATCACTAAGCATAAAGCCAAAACAATATAAAGCATGACATGATAAAGTCTAATTCATAGTAAAAAACAAGCTCCTTTTATACCACTTAAGCATGAACTTTCCTACTCTTTTCCAATCCAAATCAACATATTTGAAACTATGTATGAATGCGGGGGTACAACCAATTTATTCAAGCAAACTAATAAAAAAAGGAAACAAAAACTAAAAACAAAAATGAAGACGATCCAAGAACAACACAATTGTGCATGAAACAATAAAAATGAAGTGTTTGGAAGAAAACCTGAGATTTTTATTGATGAAGAAGGGGATGCCTTGGGCATCCCCAAGCTTTGACGCTTGTACTTCTTAAATATTTATTGGGGTGACCCATGTGGCATCCCCAAGCTTGAGCTTTTGTCCATCTTCATCTTATCACATTACTCTTCCCTACACTTTAGAATTTCCTTCATACGAAACTCCACACAATCTTCATTAGCAACATTAGTGTACTCAAAATAATAAGTCTTTTGGTTCAGTTTCAACACAAGTAAAACTTCCATTAAAACACAAGCTACTGTAGCACTTCCTTTAAAAAGTTCAAGTGATCAAAGAGAACTCAAAGAGAAAGAGATTAAGAGGCAAATGCAAATAATGGCAGAAATCTGTCAAAATAGACCAGCAGGTCAAAACCAATTTTGTCGAAGACCTTATGTTGCTCAAATTGAAAAGTGTTGAACTAACTAAAATTTTATAACAACCTAGGAAATAAGCACAAAAAATTACAGCTCAAACGGACGTACAGATATTCTTCACGAATTTTTACAGCGAAGCACAAAAATCTGTTTTGGGACAGCAACTTTCCCAAATCTTACTTCTCTCTCATTAGAGGTTACTCTTGGCACAAAAAGCACAGAAAAAATGATAAGGAGAGGTTATTACTGAAGCAATAACTTCCAAGACTCAACAAAAGACTCCTAAAGAAATTTGGGTTATCTCCCAATAAGTGCTTTTCTTTAACGCCTTTGAGCTAGGCATAAGAAGCAAGAAAAGAATCAAGTATTCTCAAATGAAGAAGCATTAAGAGCAAATTTTGTATTAATAGGAGAGGCAAAAGGAATCTCCTATCTCTTCTTAGGGAAGTGTTCTATACCTTTCTTGAGTGGGAATTGATATTTAATGGTGCCTTCTTTCATATCAATAATGGCACCAACAGTTCTAAGAAAAGGTCTTCCCAAAATAATAGGACAAGAAGCATTGTATTCAACATCCAAAACATAGAAATCCACAGGCACATAGGAATTTTTAACCATAATAAGAACATCATTAATACTCCCCATGAGTTTGTTTTTAGCATTATCATCAAGTTGGACATTTAAATAACAATCTTCCAATGGTGGTAAATCAAGCGTTTCATAATATTTCTAGGCATAATAGAAACACTACTATCAAGATCACATAAAGCTTTGAGATAAAAAACATTCACTTTCATATTAATGATGGGTTCCCAACCATCTTCTAATTTCATAGGAATACAAGCTTTATGTTTCATCTTTTCTTCTTTAATTTTTATGAGAGCATCAGTAATGTGTTTTGTAAAGGCCATATTCATAGCACTAGCATTAGGACTTTTAGCAAGATTTTGTAGGAATATAATTACTTCAAAGATATTGCAACCATCAAGATCAAAATCATAAATACCATCTAAGGTAGTAGAGCTATTGTTTCCCATATTTCAAAGAATTTCAGCATTTTTATTAGAAAAGGTTCCATTGGTTTTAGGAATTGTTGCAGAAGGTATGGGGACTTCATGTGGTTTTAGGCATTGTTGCAGAGGGAGTATTTATGCTCGATAAATACTATTTGAGTTATACATTTGTATTATTCTCAATTTCATTTATTGTTTTATAATTGGTTAATACTCAAACAATAATAATAACTAAATCTTTTTGGAACTCAAATAAACACTATTACTTCTAGTTCACTATTCTTTTTAAATTATTCAAATATGAACCAAACAACTACCAAGAAAGATGATGCTATGTATGCAAAGGTTTGAGATCTCTCTGAAAGATACGATCAAGGTACTCACTCGAGAGCCCCTCTTCATAGTACGGCTATCTATCCTAAACCCGGTCTCCCAACACTACAAGAGACCAGTAAAATAGAAACCCTATCAAGATCATACCTTTGCCTTGAGCATCCCACTTGAGCTTGATGTAGACGATCTTGTCACCTTCAAGACGGAACACCTTTATTGATTGCACTTGCTTGATGAAGTCTTGAGAAATGCTCCCCACCCTCCATGGGGAAGCCTCTTCTTCGAATTTGTCTTCATCATTCCATGATTAACGAGGATGGCAAGCTTCAAGCATGAGATCTTCTAGAGATGACGCATCTTGAGTTTGCACTTCAATTCTTGATGATGTCTTGAAGATAGCCATGAGGAACTCCATCTTATTCTTCTTCTTCAAGACATACTTGATATCTTCTTCTTCTTGTACTTGATTCCAATAGGCACAAAGCCCTTGGACGATGCTTCTTATTTTTCATCTTGAAACCAACACATGGTGCAAGCGATGCCAATGGACAAACCTACAAGTGAGACTCAATTTGCACTTTAGTCCATAGAGATTGTCATTAATTATCAAAACCACACATGGGGGCATACAAGCCCTTTCACCATGCTTGACTGCTTTATTTACTATTGCGCATGGAGTGCCTGTACCGTTTAGGACTTGTGCCACATTTCCGTTGTATCGACAAGCTCAGTCACACTTTCGGATTCCCAGTCGTTTACAGCCATCGCCACACACCCTAGGTCCATCGCAGAGCCGGTCGCTTGGTAGCGGGTAGCTTAGTGGGGTGGTCCCCGAAATAATTTTTGAATCCTATGAATAGATTGTCGGGAGGCCTCATTGCTTTTTATTTGGTTCTTCCCCAGGTTGATCGTGCGTGTGTTGCTATTTATGCACCCCTGCAGAGTAAATATTTCTGAAAGCCATGTCCATGGTTATGGATGACTTGGAGCACAGTTTCTCTATCATAGATAACTATAACTAAAGTACCGTGTTTAATTTGACTAAAGCATGACTAGTAAATAATGCAACACTCATGGAATGGTTAATAAAACTGCCAACAGATGGGATGTTCTTCCGCCTTCTCATCGGTAAGCGAGAAGGAGGGCGAGCGATGTTTATTAATGCTACTTATATAACTGTTGCCTCTAATTAACGAGCGTCCTCTCCATATTTGGTTGGGCGGATGTTGTAGTGTGTCTCTATAGAACTGTTTAGATATTATCTTTCGCTGCAATTGCGTCACCCCCAGGTTGTTACCTTTAGATGCATTAAGACTTGCTGAGTACCCCTAGGGTCTCACACGATAAATATTTTGATTGATATGGACAGGTTTTGATGCAGCCCGTCCTACAGACACTTCTACATCTACACCACCAAGTCCCCCAAGTGGACCCATGACTCGTGCCCGAGCCAAGCTCCTCCAAGCTAAGGTGAATTTGCTGCTCTCATCATGTCACTTCAACAGATCCTTGGATGGCTTGCTACTTCATGCAAATATACTATGCATTCTCAGCTATGAAGCCTCGACGCGTCACCAAGCCCCCATGGATGGAGAACAAGGAGCAGGCCAAGGAGAAGAAGCCGCTAGAGCTGCTCACACCGGAGTCTCCGGTCTGATAGACCGGAGTATCTGGACCGCTACACCAGAGTCTCTGGCCCACCTCTAGACCGACCGTCGGACCGACCTCCTGACTAGCCCTGAGGACATTCTGGATGCCACTCTGGAGACCGACTGGAATCTCTAGCCCAGACCGGAGTCTCCCTTCCACCACACTGGAGTCTCCGGACCAAGCGTCGCCAGGCATGTAAAAACCTTTGGCCCTTCGGCCCATGTATCCCTTAGTTCGTCTAGAACTTATCTTTTATTCCCAAAGTACCCCTTACTTAGTGGTTGGCCTATATATAGTCCCCCACATCTATTGTAAACCCTAGGCATGATATTTGGAATTAGTGGACACCCTTGTAGATCTATCTAATTCTTGCCTCATTCTCCTTGATTAAGGAGCACTCAAATATCACAAACCTCGTTGGAGTTTGCATCGTGCCTCCCTCGTTGTACAAGGCCTAGGAATCGGAGTCCCTTTGCCTAGACGTCAAGATCTCATCGAGTCTTCCTACTCGCCATGCCAGTTCGAGAGAGAGTCCTCCGCCCGAAGCTGATCCTAGGGATTGCGCCGGACCGGTCACCGCCAGTATGAGCTATTGGTGTGTATCGTGGTTTTGCGTGAGTGTGTTCATCGTGTTCTTCGTGCGTGAGTTCGTTGTGTCCATCCCTCCTCTCCTTCCTCCGCCCCACACCCTCGATTTGAACGGGATTCGTGAAAGATCGGTCCACCCTCGAGGTTGACCCTCCACATATTGCTATCAAGAGCTTCGTTGCTCATGAATTCCCCGACAAATTTTTCTTCTATCCACCAAAAATTCGAAAATCCCCAAAAAAGATCCCCAAATTTGCCTTTGGATCGATCTCTTGATTTGGAGTGTTATTTGTGGTTTTAATCTGACCAAATCTTGTATTAGGTATTGGTGCAACTTTATCCTGTGTTTTCCCATCCCAATTTGGCCAATTTTTTCACGGATTTGAGGACCCAAGGCGTGGATTTCTTCTCAAGAACCTGAGAAGTTCGAGCTCTGCCTTGAGACCGGAGTTTCTGGACCTGCTGGCCAGAGTCTCCAGCCCACACCGGAGTTTCTAACCTGAGCACATCGGAGTCTCTGGCCTGGACTAGATTTTCTGGCCCGAGACCCCGGAGTCTCCGACCCTGACGCCTGATTTTGACAGTTTTGCCTCTTATATTGCATTGGCTAATTTCCTCTTGTTTGTTTGTGCCCGTGTGCATGTCGTTAACTAACAACAAGCTTCCACATCGACAACTTCCGCGCTCATCAACACCACAGCCCACGAACATCTTCCTGCAGCACCGACGTCAAGTTCATCATCACCAACAAAGGTATAACTTGCGTCACCTTGTTAACCCCTAAATTCCTTTGTGTGTACCTATCCCATCAGAATGGCTCATCTTGTGTTTGCTTGAGCATTATGCATTTGTCCTTGGATAGTGAGAGTGCAAGAGCAATAGTAAGTGTGACTAGGTAGCATCAAGGGAGAGCAAAAAAAGATACAAAGAAAAAGAAAAATAGTCTCCCATAGCAAAAGAGAGTCTCAAATCTTATAAGAAAGAGAGAAACAAAAGCGCCCAAGGCAAGTGCACAAATCCGTTGCTCATTTTTCTTCTTTGCAAACGAGCCACGATCTCTACTTGCATTGGCATGACACCGAGAGTAGTCTTCGTTAGGACATTTTGTTTGCTCATTTTCATAGTCGTGTCAATCCCAACAATCTCCACACGTGTGTATATAGTCGTAGGTTACCGTCACCCCTTTTGAGTTGTTGACCTTTTTCCTTTGACTTGAGTTTTGTTTGGATTTTACCCACGTTTGACTATCCCTTTTCTTTTGGTTGGTTCTTTGGTATTCGACAATCCTAACCTACCACCAAAAGCCTTTGAGAGTTAGTTCTTTCTTTAGTGTGAGTTTTCTTTGCGATTTCACTTTGCACGCTTATACCTCTCACTTGTGGTTTATAGTTTGGTGTAATCTCCAAGGTGAGGTACAAGGCTAACACCACCATTCTACTTTCATATACAACCCGTGTGTGTTTTGCATGATGGATAGGCACGGTGAGTCGAGCCAACCACCTCCCCAAGAAGAAGAACATGGACCATACATGACGCGTGCAAGTTGCTACATCATCCAGCAAGAGTTCCATGAATGTTTCCAAGCTCTTGAGACGCAACAAGATGAACAATTTGGCAAGACGCAAGTCGAGTTCAAGAACATCGACAACCACTTTGACGGCCTCGAACGACAAATGCATGCGATGCATCACAACTTTGGCCATCAAAATGAAGCGCTCCAACGCTCCGTCGCCGAAACAAATGACAAGCTTTGACTCCTCATTGACGGAATGGCAAGACCGTGCTCACGCGCATCAAGCTCTTCAAGACCATCGCGCCACCATTCTCCTCTTCGTCATGATCGTCATACAAGTGCCCCAAGATGCAATGAAGCCCCCATGGTTGAAGATGGAAGCTCTTCAAACTATGTACCTTCACCACGACACGCCGTAATATCAAGCTATGATGGTGATTTTCTCCTAAAGGCCCCAAGAAAGGTACGAAGGACACTATCATCATGCAAGGGCACTAGTGATCCAAAAAGTGCAACCACAAGAAGAACCGCGAGTGGAACCTCAAGCACAACCTCAAGTCGACCACCACCACCCGCGACACATACTTGACACAACAAGTGATGACGCCAACTTGGAGGAACAAGCTCGACATCAACATGAAGCTCTTTGAGACCCTCATCCTCGTCATCGCCGTCATGAATGTTGATACGTTGCAAACGTATCTAAAAATTTTGATGTTTCATGCTTTTTTAGTATCTACTTTGCTTTACTTTGTCAACACTTTGAGGTATTTTTATACGTTTTCTAGGAATAAAATATTAACAAGATGCCATAGTGTCAGTTGCTTGTTTTCTTCTGTTTTTGGTTCTAGAAAAGGCAGAAAATCAATATTCTCGGAATTGGACGGGACAAAAGCCAATATGCTTATTTTTCTAGGAGCAACACGGAAACTCAAAGTAGAGACGGAGTAGGGCACCAGCGGCACACCATATGGTGGCGCGGTCTAGCCCTGGCCGCGCCACAAGGTGGTGTGGGCCCCCTGGCCGGCCATCGACCTTGCCTCTTCGCCTATAAAATCCTCCTGATGCAAAAAGCCTAAATCGTCAATCAGAAATCCATGAAAAGATCCACAGCGCCGCCACCACCGAAGGGGAGATTCGGGGGACAAAAAGTCTCTGTTCCGGCACCCTGCCGGGACGGGAAGTGCCCCCGGAGCCATCTCCATCGATCTCCACCGCCATCTCCATCATTGTTGCTGATTCCCATGATGAGGAGGGAGTAGTTCTCTCTCGAGGCTAAGGGCTCTACCGGTAGCTATGTGTTCATCTCTCTATATGCATGATCATATTGTGATCATGAGCTTTGTAATCAAGTAGATCTACTTTTCTACTCAAGTGCTTTAATAGATCTCTGCTCTCCCCATGTGTGTGAAAGTGATAGCGTGCACACCATGGTGGCACTTAGGCTAGAGATTACAAATACTTGTTATGAGTTATATTTGGAGTTGGATGTTTCTATGAAATTGTGGTGTTTGTTGGAACCATCTAGTTCTCAAGGTGACAGTGTGGGGTTATCTAGATGGGGAAAATGAACTTTGAGATGTGTAATTATAGCCCTACCATGGATTAGAGTGTCCAACCAGAGAGTAGTTAAGAGTAGTATCATAAAGAGAAGATATTTATATGAGAGTGTTCACTAGTGAAAGTATGATCCCTAGGCCTTGTTTCTAAGCATTGAAACACCGTTTGCAATTAGATCTGTTACATGTTTGCTTGATTCCATCTTTATTTCAGTTTTCCTTTAGTCTCTTCCACGCCATCAAGCTATTTTCTGGCACCATTTTCTTATATCCATACCACTTGTATTTCACTATCTCTTCGCTGAACTAGTGCACCTATACACCTGACAAGTGTATTACGTGTGTTGGGGACACAAGAGACTTCTTGTATCTTGATTGCAGTGTTGCTTGAGAGGGATACCTTTGACCACTTCCTCCCTGAGTTTGATAAACCTTGGGTGATCCACTTAAGGGAAACTTGCTGCTATTCTACAAACCTCTGCACTTGGAGGCCCAACAACTGTCTACAAGAATAGAAGTGCATAGACATCAAGCTATTTTCTAGCGCCGTTGCCGGGGAGGTAAGGTAAAAGATACTCACATCCTCCGGTGTGAGTGCTTGAAGTTATTTCCTTTAGATTCTGCAATTTTGTCTTTTTGTTTCTTGTTTTCACTAGTTAGGCTTAATGGAAAACAACAACAAAATTAGAGAGCTTTATAGTATTTATCTTGAGTTAGGACATGAAGTGTTTGAAGAGAAAATTAAAAAACCTATGGAACTTTGTTTGCATGTTAATAGCAATGTTGTTAGTATGAATTCTTTGGACACCATTATTGCTAATGCTATCGAAAAGTCTAAGCTTGGGGAAGCTAGTTTTTATGAAAATGATCTTTTTAGTTCCCTAGCTTTGGAAGATAGCTATTCTATTGCTTATGATGATACCAAACCTCCAATATATGATGATTACAATGATGAATATGATATTTTCAGTCCACCTACTATTGAGGAGAAAATTAATTATGCTTACAATATGCCTCCTATATTTGATGATTATGGTGATGAGAATAGTAATCATAGCTATTTTGTTGAATTTGCTCCCACTACAATTAATAAGAATGACTATGCTTATAGGGAGAGTAATAATTCTTTTATGCATGTGGATCATGATAAGAATGTTTTATGTGATAGTTATTGTCAACACCCAGATTTTTAATCCTAGATGCCCGTTATGCCATACCTCGCAATCCTAGGATTACCATTTTTGCGAGACATAACGGATTGGATATCACAGTACATCATCCATTACAAACCATACATAAGGTCTTACACAAATAAGGATCTCATGATCCAGTCTTAATACAACAAGCAGCGGAAATAAACGATAAGCGTAGCGGTGGGGTCCATCTTCGAGGGCACAGCAATCTTGTGAAGGCGAGATAGTCCTAGTTATCATAGCCGTCCTGCTGGCCATCATCTTGATAGTCTCCTTCATAGTCTGGCCATGAGAATAGCCAGGGACAAGAGCCATGAGTACTCTTTAAGTACTCGCAAACTACCACTAACAAGTAGTATAGTTCTAAGTTAAAGTGCTAAGTCTAGGTTTAACTATAAAGTTAAATGTGAAACCTAAGCTGAGTTCTGAAGCAAAGAAAGATAAAATAAAGTTCTAGAATCACTTAAGTTGGGAAGCTATTGTCATAAACACAACCCTGTTGTGGTCAAGTCAAGATTCATCATTTATTTCATAAGTCATTTTGAAAACAGCTGACAACGAAACAGTATGGCCATTCCAACTGTCCATAACCGTGGACGCGGCTATTCGAATAGTTTGGCACTCTACAGAGGTGGTACACTTTCACCACAAGAATCGATACATTTGTCAGGGATAACCCTGAATCATCATACTTAGTATGCAGATAATCAAACATAACCTTCCCTTTACACACCCTAGTATAAGCACCTCTCCTATGAGCATGGCCTCCCAACCATGACCATCAGTCATCTTGGGCACTGCATAGGTGGACAACATTGAGAGGTAGCCTCAGCTCAAACCTCTCCCGCGAAGGAACTAATACTAATGCATATAAATTTCCAGCTAAGCCTTACCCAATTCAGGTAGTGTGGTTGTACGGTAAATTTGGAATGGTATCGCATCCGAATCAAACCATCAGTTTTATAAAAGGGTTAAGGCTCATGCCTCAACATTTCACCATCATAAACTATTTGTGTTTCTCAACACATGTCAAAATATCTCAATAGAATGACTCCTCATTCCAAGGTTTTCATAATTCATTTTCACCAAGTGTTCCCATCTAAAGTGACTCAAGTTTTTGATCTACTCTAAACTACTAAGTTAAGAGTGTTCACTAAGGTGGAAATAGTGGGATCAATCTCATGCCATAGAATGACATCTAAAGGGTTCTAAATAGGTCAAATTTTATACTCTTTATGCTACCTTCAAAACAAGTAAGGAACTTTGGGTAAAGTAAAAGAAGTAAAGCTTGTAAATAAGACTTGGGGTAACTAATAGTCAAAGTGCTATGACTTAAGCATGCTTATAGCATTTTAGATCAAGTTAACTAGCTTAATTCTAGCTTGCTACAACAGATTGCATTGTTAATGGTGGCTTGCCTTGATTGGTGCAGTGGTTGAAGTTTTCTTCTTCTTCTTGGTTGAACTCCTCCTCCTCGTAGACTTGGTCGGTACTATCGTCTATAAATATATACAGAGTACACAATCACCAAACAATACTTAACTAGTCTAATTAGCATTCTAAGACACGCATTTTTATGGTATATTATCATCACAAGTTTTATTTAATGGTTTCACTCCTTTTAATTTAGAAAAGTAATTTCTACTCATTGAACAATTAACTAAGATTTAATATTCACCACTTAAAATATGAGATCATGTGGACACATGTCCTCACCACATATTCTAACATGTGGGAATGTGCTTTAAGGGTTGGATCATAATTACTTTGGTTTAAGTTCATTATTTAATGATTTAAAGTGACTAGAAATGCCTATATAGCATTATTTTGGTACTAGTCCAAAGTCACTGCATGTAAAGCTTAATATTATTACATACTCAGATAGGTATGATGAAATGTGAATTTTGAGAGTTGGAATCAACTCAAAATCTATCTTAGTTGATTTTATAAAAATGTTGCAAGGTGCAAATGCTTCTATTTTATTATTTTTACTAGGAGAGATCTATAACTCTAATTGAATTAAATCAAACTGGCTTGGATAGATAATTTCAATACCTTTTAGGCAAAATTGGTTTCATGCAATTTGGATTTGTCAAACTCCCAGAATTGATTTTTAAACTAGTGGGCAGAAACTACATTAACTCTAAATAGAAAAAACTAAATTTGAAACTTTCACACGGGCGGGAACTAACTGGGTCGGCCCAGCTATGCACAGTGAGCGCAGCGGGCTACCTGACAGACGGGCTCCACCAGTCAGCAGCACCACTTAACCGAAACGGTATCTAGCATCCTAGGCCACACGATCTAAAGGCGATCCAACGGTGGTGAGTCATCGTCAACGACGGATCACTCCGGCGAGAACATGACCTAGACACGGCGGTGGGGGTCAATTGAGAGCATACCAGGGCTCTAGCAATGTCGGCGATGCGGTCAAACGGGCTGGTAGGCGATGGCGAGGCGAGGCGCGGTTGCGGCGGATCTTGGGGTGCCCTAAATCGCAAACGCCCTTCTCCTCCTGTTGCGGCGGCTTCAGCTTCAATTCCGGTGAGACAGAGCTCGAGCGGCTTCGACGAGGGGTGGGTAAGTTTCAGTGAGAGGTGAGGAGTGTGGGACTGTGGAGAAATGGTGCTAGGGTGGCCGCTTTATATAGGGTCAACGACGAGGCAGAGCGGGCGACGGTGAGGTCATCGGTGACGATGCTGCGGGGCTCTCTCGGCATGGGCAAGGGCGGCGTTGGATACTCTATTCCCCGGTGGTCCTCTGAGGCTTAAAGGCGAGGCAAGGCGGAGTCTCTACTGGTTGGGAGCATGCGGTGAACTGCTCACAGACGGCGGTGTTCGACGCTGTTCCTCCGGTCTATTGGTCACGAGGCGGCGAACGACGATGTCTGGGCGGTTATTGGGCCTGCTGCGGCTGCTGCCACGCAATGCTAGCACTAGGCGTGGTTAGTGCGGCTCTGGTGGGCACGGTGCTCCAGGGTGATCGGCAAGGCGGACAGTGGCATGGGCGCGAGCAATTGAGGCTTGTCCTTCCCTCGTTTTTGGTCGGGGGCTGGTCGAGGCGAAGCGGTGTGATGGCGCATGTCTCCCAGCAAGTGAAGGAGAGCGCGACACGGGCAGGGGAGAGCGGTCCGTGGTCGACCTGGGGCATGGCGTCGGGTGGCTAGCTACTAGAGCAGACAGGGGAGAGGGAGAGAGGGTTAGGGCCGGGGTTCTAGCTAGGGGAACCAGAGGACCAAGTTAGGCCCAAATGGTGACCATAACTACTGCTCACTATAGTGTTTCAAGATTTGTAAGATTTGTGTCTGCCACCTGCTCGACAAAATGGCCACAAGAAGCAAAAATTTGAATTTTGGGTTCAAAAATTTTGAGTGCTCTCCACTAGTACTAGGTAGTCTCTAGTTGCAAGGGTTTTGAAATTGGACTTCAAATGGATGGTTTTTGAAATAGGGGTGATCTAGGCATATGCATTGAATTCAATTTTGAACTGTCATTTAAAATTATTATTTGAATGTTTTTAGCAGATCACATAGTGGGCCTTGGTACCTCATTATGTGTACTAGCAAGGGTTGCAAAGATCCAGAATTATTTCTGTTGGGAAATGAGTGCTAGGAACACTCAAAGTAGTGTAGTGGATAAAAATGACCAAAATGACCATTTACTCCTTTTATTCATTTTGAGTTGTTTTTCTTTGGGAAAAGTTTGGGAATGATTTAGATGATGTTTATTTCACCTAAGAAACATTTTACAAGCAATTAATCACAGAACCATGGCAATTCAAATCAACTCCTAATTTAAATGCACATACACATGAATGCTTTCAAATTTTTAAATGGAAAAGTTTTTTGTTAACCCTAATTTTGAGGATTTGGATCTTGATAATCTTGGATTAAAGTTTTGGGATGTTACAACCTTCCCCCCTTAAACAAAATCTCGTCCCGAGATTTACAAAGAAAACTAGGATCTAAAAAGATCTGGAACTCTGTCCTAATGTAATCTTCGCGCTCCCAAGTGGCTTCCTCCTCGGTATGGTTGCTGCACTGAATCTTGAGAAACTTGATACTCCTGGTCCTGGTGGTTCTGTAGGCTTCTTCTAAGATACGGATGGGCACTTCCCGATAGGTCAGGTCATTGTTGATCTCTATAGCTCTGTGATCGATGTTCTTGAAAACTTCAGTCTTCTCGGGCACTTCCAAGCATTTGCGAAGTAACGAGATATGGAACACATTGTGGATGGTTGACATCTCTTCAGGCAGTTCCAGTTGATACGATACTTCTCCCCGACGGTTCAGAATCTTGAAGGGCCCAATATATCTGGGGGCTAACTTTCCTTTCAGACTAAAGCATTGAGTTCCCTTCAATTGTGAAAACTTGAGATACACAAAATCTCTGACATTGAAAGTCAGGTCTCTCCTTATCTTGTCAGCATAACTCTTTTGTCTGGATTGGGCGGTCTTGAGGTGCTCATGGACTTTGTGAACATTCTCTTTTGCTTCTCAGAGAATGTCGGGTGCAAAGATCTGACTCTCTCCTACTTGCGACCAATTCAAAGGGGTACGACACTTTCTTCCGTATAGGTATTCAAATGGTGCCATCTGCAAACTAGCTTGATAATTGTTGTTATATGATAATTCTGCGAAAGGCATGCAGTCTTCCCATTTTGATCTGTATTCCAACACACAAGCTCTAAGCATATCCTCTAGGATCTGGTTGACTCTCTCAGTCTGTCCATCAGTTTGCGGGTGATACGCGGTACTGAAGTTCAACTTGGTTCCCAATCCTTCTTGAACTTTCTGCCAAAATCTTGAGGTAAACTGGGTTCCTCGATCTGATACGATGGTCTTGGGGGTTCCATGCAGACTGACAATCCTAGCAATATCTGATTACGCTAACCGCTTTTCTGGTAGGTAGTCTTGACAGGTATAAAGTGGGCTACCTTGGACAATCCATCAACTATGACCCAGATTGAGTCATTTCCCCTACTAGAAGTAGGTAAACCGGTGATAAAGTCCATTCCGACGGAATCCCATTTCCATTCCAGAATCTGCAATGGTTGCAACAGTCTTGCAGGCCTCTGATGCTCTACTTTCACTCTTTGACAGATGTCACACTTGGCGATGTAGCTTCCGATTTCTCTCTTCATCTTGTGCCACCAAAATTGCTCTTTCAAATCCTGATACATCTTCGTTCCTCCGGGGTGGATAGAATAAAGAGTATCATGAGCTTCCTTCATGATAACTTGCTTCAGCTTCGAATCTGCTGGCACATAGATACGTCCTTTGTACCACAGTACTCCTTCTTCTTCTTTAGTGAATCCAGGTACCTTTCCTGTACCAATACGATGTTTGATTCCGTCGATGCTTTCATTCCCCTTCTGGGATTCCTTGATTTGGCTAATCAAAGTGGGTTGAAGTTCAATGCTAGCTAAGAATCCTTTGCTAACTAATTCAGTTCTTAACTGCTCCAACTCTTCATACAAACTTGGCTGCTTCTCCTTGATCATGGTGTTTAGCCTACACTGCAATCTGCTAAGAGCATCCACTACCACATTAGCTTTGTTGGGGTGATAGTGAATGTCAAGGTCATAATCCTTGATTAACTCTATCCATCTCCTTTGCCTCATATTCAGCTCCTTCTGAGTGAAGATATACTTTAAGCTCTTGTGATCCGAGTAAATCTCACAGCGATTACCCATCAAATAATGATGCCATGTCTTCAATGCTAGAACCACAGCTGCTAGCTCAAGATCATGGGTCGGATAGTTCTGCTCATAATGTTTCAGTTGTCGACACAGATACGCGATGACTTTGCCTTCTTGCTTCAATACACATCCTAGACCAATCTTGGATGCGTCACAATACACATCAAACGTCTTCTTGATGTCTGGCATGATCAATATTGGGGCTGATATCAATCTCTCCTTCAGCTCCTGAAAACTGGCTTCACATTTGTCTGTCCACTCAAACTTCCTGTCTTTCTTCAATAATTGGGTCATGGGTCTGGCGATACTCGAGAATCCTTCTACGAACTTGTGGTAGTAGCCCGCTAATCCGAGAAATGCACGAACTTGGGTTTGAGTGGTTGGGGCTTCCCATTCTTCGACATCTTTGATCTTGGCGGGATCAACAGAGACTCCTCCGGCAGACACAATATGTCCCAGAAATCCTACCTCTTTCAGCCAAAACTCACACTTGAAGTTGGCATATAACTGATGCTCTCTCAAGGTTTCTAGGATGATTCTCAGATGTTGCTCATGCTCTTCTTCTGACTTGGAGTAGATAAGAATGTCGTCGATAAACACAACTACAAACTTATCTAGGAAATTCATAAAGTTCTTATTCATGAGATTCATGAAATAAGCAGGGGCATTGGTTAATCCAAAAGACATAACCGTATACTTGTATAAACCATAGCGAGTAGTAAAGGCGGTCTTCGGAATATCCGTTGCACGAATCTTAAGTTGGTGATAACCAGTCCTAAGATCAATCTTTGAGAATACCTGCGTTCTAGTCAACTGATCAAATAGATCCTCTATCTTTGGCAAGGGGTACTTGTTCTTGATAGTGACGTCATCCAACTTTCTGTAATCTATGCACAAACGATTGCCTCCATCTTTCTTGTCGACGAATAACAATGGTGATCTCCATGGCGAAGCGCTTGGTTGAATCGAGCCTTTCTCTAACATGGCATCCAACAGCTTCTTCAGTTCCACTAACTCTGAGGGATTCATGCTATAGGATCTCTAGGCTATGGGTCCGGTTCCGAGGATTAGTTCGATAATGAACTCAATATCCCTATTCAGGGGCATACCTGGCAATTCATCTGGGAATACGTCAGGGTATTCACAGACTACTCTGACTTGGTCAATGGTGGGCAGGGCTACACTCTTGTTGCACTTGAATTGACGAGGTAAGGTTTCAGATATATGCTCTACTATTACTCCAGAACTACTGGTCATGGTGATGGATTTCTTAGCATAGTCTATCAGTCCTTTATGCCTTGACATCTAGTCCATACCTAGTACTACTTCCAATCCTTTGGTCCCAAGTACAATTAGGTTGGCATAAAAATCTATCCCATGTATTCTGATAGGCACAGCTTTGCAAATTTTTCTAGCTTTGGTTGTTGAACCGGGGATTTGAACTATCATGACATGCTTCAGGTTGGTTGGGTGAATCTTACTAGTGCATGCAAATTCTTCGGTGACAAATGAATGCGATGCTCCCGAATCAAACAATACTCTTGCTAAGACTGAGTTGACAGAAAACATACCCAGCACTACATCTGGCGCTTCCTGGGCTTCTTCTGCGTTCATGTGGAAGAGACGGCCGTTGCGGTTGTGAGGGTTCCCTAGGGAAAATCTTCTTCCTCGTTGAACACAACGCTGCTATTGAGCCGGGGCATTCACATTGGCATTGACTGCAGTCTTCTTGGGACACTCATTGGAGTAGTGACCCTTCACTCCACACTCGAAACAAGTGATCTGGGACTTGTCCTTGACTGCGACAGTACAAAGATTGCCGCGATGTTGTTGTTGTTGTTCTTGGGAGGTGCACGGTTGAAATTGTTGGCGTTGCTGGAGTTGTGATTGTTTCCTCCGGACTTCCCATTGCCTCCGCTACGGTTGGGGTAGCTTGGGCGAGACGTTGGGGGTCGGTTGTTCCTTGGTGCATATCCTGATGAGGGGTTGGGACGGTACTTCTGGTGACTGCTGGATCCAGATTGCTGCATCATGCGACGCTTGCGGTTGTCGTTTGCCTGGTTAATCTTCCCTTCCATCTGAATGGCAGAGTCGACTAGTTCTTTGAGGTCCTCGAAACGGATGTTGACGAGGATCGGCTGCATCTCATCATGCAGTCCATTCAAGAATCTCTCCTTCTTCTTGGCCTCCGTGTTGATCTCATCAGGTGCATATCTGGCAAGTGACGGGAATCTATCACGATACTCCACCACAGTCATTCTTCCTTGCTTCAATTCGCGGCACTGATCTCTCATTCTGTTGACTAGACCTTGTGGCATGTGGGTGCGGCTGAACTTGACTTTGAATGCTTCCCATGTCATCACTTGACCATGGTTCATATTGCGGATACTATTCCACCAATCTCTTGCATCTCCTGCCAGGTAGTGGGTGGCGAAGAGAACTTTCTCATTTTCATCAACTCTTGCAACTTCTAAGTTGTTTTCCATTGTCTATAACCAGTCATTAGCATCTAATGGGTTTTCAGATTGGTTGAAGATTGGGGGATTGGTGTTCTGAAATTTTTTGAGTTTGGATCCCTGGTGATCCTGATTTCCATGCCCTTGGTTGTTGAGAGCCATCTGGGCGATCTGTTGAAGTGTGGCTAAGTTAGCTTGGCACTCGGCCCTACTTGCTTCATGGTCTGCGATGAGATTCTGCAAGATCTGCAGCATTGGGTCTTGCGATGAGCTGCTCCCTCCTTGGTTTCCACGAGTCATCTGAAGATTGAGATAGATATAGGGGTAAGAGGGAAAGTTCTAAGGTTCATGGTTTTGGTTTCAATCTAAAACTTTGCGTTAGACTCAGGTTTTTGAACTAACTTCATTTCATTCATGCAAACAAGCACACGATACAACACACACCACAACAATCAAAGGGAAAATAGATGGTTTGAAGAACCATTCTGCAAGCTATGATACAGTGGGACCGATACGTCTCATGCTACGACAGTGCTCTAGCGCATCTACTCATCATCGATGAAGTCGGAGTCCTCATCATCAGTGTAGAAGTCCACAGCATCTTGCTCCAGAAAGTCATCATCATTGCTGAGGTAAGAATCCATGTCTCCCTGGATGTCCTCACCCTCCTCTTCCTCTTCCTTTGCTGCAAGATGAGCTTCCTGCTCCTTGACGGTCTTCTCGAGGTCGGCCACCTTCTTGCAAAGACGGGCGATGGTGGCGAAGAGACTGGCGATCCTGGACGAGCAGTGCGAAAGTCTGGGCCTTCTGGTCGGCAATGGCACGGTTCTGGTTGGCTAACTCCCTAGCATTTTCCAGTTCCTTCTGATGGTCATACAATAGGAAGTCGAGGTTCTCCACTTGGCGCTTCAGTGCTGGATGACTTGGCATCTCCATCAGCATTCCCATGAAGTCACATCTTGCATAGTGAGCAAAACGGGTACCTTGGATTTGGTTGACACTAAGGGCACATAGACGTGCGAGAGCTTCATGCATTGCCCTGGCTAATCCATCTAGCCAGTTGTTCTCTCTCACTAAGAACTGAATTTTCCTAGAAGTTGGTGCTTCGATGCTTCCTCTAAGGTCCGCGGTGACTATCCACTGTAAGTCTCCTCCTAGGGGTCCTGGCAGTTGAGCTCCAAGAAACTCCGGATGTGGGCATCCCAGTAACTCCGATAGTGAATCTAGATCCCTCTCGAAGATTAGCTGACCTCTGTTTCCCAACTGGTAAAACTTGCTGAACTGAGTCTCCATCTACAAGAATTTAGGATGAGGAAGTTAGTGAAGTGATCAAGTGTGTCAAATTTTAAGTGGTAGTGTAAGAATTTTGAGGAACATGATTTTTTGAGGAAGAATGAATCCACAAGGATAAGAGAGGAGATAGTTTTTCATAATTACTCACTTTGGTTTTGAAACTAAGTTTTTGTTTGAACGTCCATTCTAACTAGGGTCTCCTATGGTCAGGATGGCTCTGATACCAACTTGTCAACACCCGGATTTTTAATCCCAGATGCCCGTTATGCCATACCTCGCAATCCTAGGATTGCCATTTTTGCGAGACATAACGGATTGGATATCACAGTACATCATCCATTACAAACCATACATAAGGTCTTACCCAAATAAGGATCTCATGATCCAGTCTTAATACAACAAGCAGCGGAAATAAACGATAAGCGTAGCGGTGGGGTCCATCTTCAGGGGCACATGCAATGCTGACGAAGGCAGATAGTCCTAGTTATCATAGCCGTCCTGCAGGCCATCATCTTGATAGTCTCCTTCATAGTCTGGCCATGAGAATAGCCAGGGACAAGAGCCATGAGTACTCTTTAAGTACTCGCAAACTACCACTAACAAGTAGTATAGTTCTAAGTTAAAGTGCTAAGTCTAGGTTTAACTATAAAGTTAAATTTGAAACCTAAGCTAAGTTCTGAAGCAAAGAAAGATAAAATAAAGTTCTAGAATCACTTAAGTTGGGAAGCTATTGTCATAAACACAACCATGTTGTGGTCAAGTCAAGATTCATCATTTATTTCATAAGTCATTTTGAAAATAGCTGACAACGAAATAGTATGGCCATTCCAACTGTCCATAACCGTGGACGCGGCTATTCGAATAGTTTGACACTCTGTAGAGGTGGTACACTTTCACCACAAGATTCGATACATTTGTCAGGGATAACCCTGAATCATCATACTTAGTATGCAGATAATCAAACATAACCTTCCCTTTACACACCCTAGTATAAGCACCTCTCCTATGAGCATGGCCTCCCAACCATGACCATCAGTCATCTTGGGCACTGCATAGGTGGACAACATTGAGAGGTAGCCTCAGCTCAAACCTCTCCATGAGAACTAATACTAATGCATATAAATTTCCAGCTAAGCCTTACCCAATTCAGGTAGTGTGGTTGTATGGTAAATTTGGAATGGTATCGCATCCGAATCCAACCATCAGTTTTATAAAAGGGTTAAGGCTCATGCCTCAACATTTCACCATCATAAACCATTTGTGTTTCTCAACACATGTCAAAACATCTCAATAGAATGACTCCTCATTCCAAGGTTTTCATAATTCATTTTCGCCAAGTGTTCCCATCTAAAGTGACTCAAGTTTTTGATCTACTCTAAACTACTAAGTTAAGAGTGTTCACTAAGGTGGAAATGGTGGGATGAATCTCATGCCATAGAATGACATCTAAAGGGTTCTAAATAGATCAAAGTTTATACTCTTTATGCTACCTTCAAAACAAGTAAGGAACTTTGGGTAAAGTAAAGGAAGGAAAGCTTGTAAATAAGACTTGGGGTAACTAATAGTCAAAGTGCTATGACTTAAGCATGCCTATAGCATTTTAGATCAAGTTAACTAGCTTAATTCTAGCTTGCTACAATAGCTTGCATTGTTAATGGTGGCTTGCCTTGATTGGTGCAGTGGTTGAAGTTTTGTTCTTCTTCTTGGTTGAACTCCTCCTCCTCATAGACTTGGTCGGTACTATCGTCTATAAATATATACGGAGTACACAATCACCAAACAATACTTAACTAGTCTAATTAGCATTCTAAGACACACATTTTATGGTCTATTATCATCACAAGTTTTATTTAATGGTTTCACTCCTTTTAATTTAGAATAGTAATTTCTACTCATTGAAAAATTAACTAAGATTTAATATTCACCACTTAAAATATGAGATCATGTGGACACATGTCCTCACCACATATTCTAACATGTGGGAATATGCTTTAAGGGTTGGATCATAATTACTTTGGTTTAAGTTTATTATTTAATGATTTAAAGTGACTAGAAATGCCTATATAGCATTATTTTGGTACTAGTCCAAAGTCACTACATGTAAACCTTAATATTATTACCTATTCAGATAGGTATGATGAAATGTGAATTTTGAGAGTTGGAATCAACTCAAAATCTATCTTAGTTGATTTTATTAAAATGTTGCAAGGTGCAAATGCTTCTGTTTATTATTTTTACTAGGAGAGATCTATAACTCTAATTGAAATAAATCCAACGGGTTTGGATAGATAATTTCAATATCTTTCAGGCAAAATTGGTTTCATAAAATTTGGATTTGTCAAACTCCCAGAATTGATTTTTAAACTAGTGGACAGAAACTAGATTAACTCTAAATAGAAAAAACTAAATTTGAAACTTTCACACCTTGAGAACTAATGGGCGGCCCAGCCTACGCCTGATGGCGCAGGCTACTGACAGCAGGCTCCACCAGTCAGCGGCACCACTTAACCGAAACGGTATCTAGCATCCTGGGCCACACGATCTAAAGGCGGTCCAACGGTGGTGAGTCATCGTCGACGACGGATCACTCCGGCGAGAACATGACCTAGACGCAGCGGTGGGGGTCGATTGAGAGCATACAAGGGCTCCAGCAAGGTCGGCGATGCGGGCAAACAGGCTGGTAGGTGACGGCTAGGCGAGGCGCGGTTGCGGCGGAGCTTGGGGTGCCCTAAATCGCAAACGCCCTTCTCCTCCTGCTGCGGCGGCTTCGGCTTCAATTCCGGCGAGACAGAGCTCGAGCGGCTTCGACGAGGGGTGGGTAAGTTTCAGTGAGAGGTGACGAGTGTGGGAGTGTGGAGAAATGGTGTTGGGGTGGCCGCTTTATATAGGGTCAACGACGAGGCAGAGCGGACGACGGTGAGGTCATCGGTGACGATGCTGCGGGGCTCTCTCGGCATGGGCAAGGGCGGCGTTGGATACTCTGTTCCCCGGCGGTCCTCTGAGGCTTAAAGGCACGGCAAGGCGGAGTCTCTACTGGTCAGGAGCATGCGGTGAACTGCGCGCAGACGGCGGTGTTCGACGCTGTTCCTCCGGTCTGTTGGTCACGAGGCGGCGAACGATGATGTCTGGGTGGTTGCTGGGCCTGCTGTGGCTGCTGCCACACAATGCTAGCGCTAGGCGTGGTCGGTGCGGCTCTGGCGTGTGCGGCGCTCCAGGGTGATCGGCATGGCGGACAACGGCATGGGCGCGAGCAATTGAGGCTTGTCCTCCGCTCGTTTTTGGTCGGGGGCTGGTCAAGGCGAAGCGGTGTGATGGCGCATGTCTCCCAGCAAGCGAAGGAGAGCGTGGGACGGGCTGGGGCGAGCGGTCCGTGGTCGACCTGGGGCAGGGAGTCGGGCGGCTAGCTACTAGAGCAGACAGGGGAGAGGGAGAGAGGGTTAGGGTCGGGGTTCTAGCTGTGGGAACCAGGGGACCAAGTTAGGCCCAAATGGTGACCACAACTACTGCTCACTATAGTGTTTCAAGATTTGTAAGATTTGTGTCTGCCACCTGCTCGACAAAATGGCCGCAAGAAGCAAAAAATTTGAATTTTGGGTTCAAAAATTTTGAGTGATCTCCACTAGTACTAGGTAGTCTCTAGTTGCAAGGGTTTTGAAATTGGACTTCAAATGGATGGTTTTTGAAATAGGGGTGATCTAGGCATATGCATTGAATTCAATTTTGAACTGTCATTTAAAATTATTATTTGAATGTTTTTAGCAGATCACACAGTGGGCCTTGGTACCTCATTATGTGTACTAGCAAGGGGTGCAAAGATCCAGAATTATTTCTATTGGGAAATGAGTGCTAGGAACACTCAAAGTAGTGTAGTTGATAAAAATGACCAAAATGACCATTTACTCCTTTTATTCATTTTGAGTTGTTTTTCTTTAGGAAAAGTTTGGGAATGATTTAGATGATGTTTATTTCACCTAAGAAACATTTTACAAGCAATGAATCACAGAACCATGGCAATTCAAATCAACTCCTAATTTAAATGCACATACACATGAATGCTTTCATATTTTTAAATGGAAAAGTTTTTTGTTAACCCTAATTTTGAGGATTTGGATCTTGATAAGCTTGGATTAAAGTTTTGGGATGTTACAGTTATATTGTTAATTTTATTCATGATGCTACTGAAAGTTATTATGAGAGAGGGAAACATGGTTTTATGTATCTCAACAATATTAAGTTTCCCCTCTTTATGTTGAAAGTCTTAAAGTTGCACTTGTTTTGCTTTACTATGGTTGCTTTGTGCTTTCATGACTTGTTTCTTTACAAGATTCCTTTGCATAGGAAGTGGGTTAGACTTAAATGTGCTTTGAATTTGCTTCTTGATGCTCTCTTTTACTTCAATTCATATTTATTATGTGAACATCTTCCCAAACTATCATGCCTAAATTAAAAGGCGTTAAAGAAAAATACTTATTGGGAGATAACCCAAAAGTTTTAGTTGAGTCTTGGAAGTTATTTCTTTAGTAATAACCTCTCCTTATCCTTTTTATTTGCTTTTTCTACCAAGATTAACCTCTAATGAGAGAGAAGTAATGCTTGCGAAATTTGCTGCCCCGAAACAGATTTTTGTTCTTCACCGTAAAAATTCGTGTAAAATCTCTGTACGTCTTTTTGAGGCGTGAATTTTTGTGCTTCTGCCCCAGGTTGTTATCTAACTTTCTTTAGTTCAACACTTTTCGATTTGAATAACATAAGCTCTTCGAACAAAGTATTTTTTTACCTGGTGGTCTGTTTTGACAGATTTCTGCCATTATTTGCATTTGCTTCTTGTTGGTTCCTCTTTGGGTTCTCTTTAGGAAATTGAGATTTTTGAGGGAAGTGCTTCAGTAGCTTGTGTTTTAATAGAAGTTTTATTGGTGTTGAAACTGAACCCAAAGACTTATTATCTTGAGTGCACTGATGTTGCTAATAAAGATTGTGTGAAGTTTTGTATGAAGGAAAAACATTCAGGTGTATGGAGAGAATGATGTAATGAGATGAAGAATGGGCTAAAGCTCAAGATTGGGGATGCCACGTGTGTCACCCCAAGAAATATTCAATAAGTACAAGCGCCAAATCTTGGGATGCCCAAGGCATCCCCTTCTTCATCAATAAAAATCCCAGATTTCTTCCAAACACTTCATTTTTATTGTTTCATGCACAGTTGTGTTGTTCTTGGAGCGTCTTTGTTTTCATTTTTGGTTTTTTGTTTGCTTAGTTTTCTTGAATAAATTGGTTGGACCCCCTCTTTCATATATTGGTTTTCAAATAGTTTGATTTGGATTGGAAAAAGAGTAGGAAAGTTCATACTTAAGTGGTAAAGAGAGCTTGTTTTTGACTACGGCCTATGCTTTGTCATGCCATGCTTGATATTGTTTTGGCTTTATGCTTAGTGATATTTTTTGTAGCATGACATGTTATAAACAATTGAGATTGCTTAATGTGCCTTGGAAGAATTATGCGTTGTTTTAGCATATTAAAGCATAGTATTGTGGTATTCTCCTTTGATGCTTTATTTGGGTTGACTTGGCGCATGCTCACACCATGTTATGACTATCCCAAGTCACCATAAGCCTTTATGATCCTTTAGTTTTCGACTTGTAATATCACTTTATGATTTGATTAATGATGTTTTGTCGCTCTGCATGATTATGGTCATTATTGCTCTCTTAGTCGGTCGCCCCCAGTCTTTTGCTAGCCTCCATAACCAAGTGTGAGTTCCACTCATGCATCCAACTCCAAATAAAACCAAGTTATTCCAAAGACTCCACCATACCTACCTATTAGGATTTTGCTATTACAAGTATATTCATGTTTTTATCTACCTTCCGAATTAAACTTGTTATGAGAAAACTAGTGATTAAACCTCTCACGAACTTGATGGCACACTTTACTTTTCTTGCCCTTAATAAACTTAAACCATTGTGTCGTCTATGTTGTATATTCTTGCACTTATATGTTGGGGATTAGCAGAACCATGTTGTCATGGGGAACGCTTTCAACATTGCACTTGTACTTTGTACCTAGTTGATATCATGCTCTTTTGTCTATGGATGTCGTCGGTGTGAAATGAAAGGGGAGCTTGTAAGTCCATGGAGTTATTTATGTGTGTTAGAGAAACGCCTGGGCCGCCGGTTGATGGCTCAATGCACGGCGCCTAGAAAAATGCTTGATGGCGGTGTTGATGTAGAGCTCGTTGGGAACCCCAAGAGGAAGGTATGATGAGCACAGCAGCAAGTTTCCCTCAGTATGAAACCAAGGTTTAATTGAACCAGTAGGAGCAAGGAAAACACCCCAAAGGTGTTACTAGCTGAGCTTTGGTAGGGCGCACTATCGGTGCTAGTAGCAACGTGGATACCTACACAACACAACCATAGAACTTTGTCCCCAACTTGCGATGAGATTGTCAATCTCACCGTGTTTTGCGGAAAACAAAGGATTAAACGTATCAAATGGAAAGAAGTAAAAGTTTGCAGAAAGCAAACACAAAGAAGTAAACAGTTTGTAGATTGTATGTAAAAAAAGGACCGGGATCCATAGTTCACTAGAAGTGGCTCTCCTTAGATAGATAACATGCTGGGTGAACAAATTACAGCGGGGCAATTGACAAACACCGAGAAAGCAATACATGCATATACTAATCATCTTGACTCCTTTGAGATTCGATTGGGCATTACAACATAATACATAGACCGCCATCCAACTGCATCTATGACTAATAATCCACCTTCAGGTTATCATCCGAACCCCCTCCAGTATTAAGTTGCAAGCAACAGATTATTGCTACTGAACTGGTAAAGTAAACAATACGATTGTTCTATGAACAAAGGATTGTTGTTTTCTCCCTAGTAGCAACAGCACATCTAGTACCTTAGAGATTTCTGTCACTTCCCTAGATTACCACAGGCATGAACCCACTATCGAGCATAAATACTAACTCTTGGAGTTGCTAGCATCTACTCGGCCAAGATAGCTACTATAAACGGAAAGCATGCAAGATCACAAATAACAAAGACATGTTAGAATCAATAATCAATCTGAAATAGCATCTCAATATCCATCGGATCCCCGCAAACAAAACATGCAGAATTACAAATAGATGATCTTGATCATGAACGGAGCTCACAAGATCTAGACATGAAAGAACAAAGGAGGAGAACCAGCCATCTAGCTACTACATGGATTCGTAGTCCAAGGATGAACTACTCACGCATCACACCGGAGGCTTGCATGGTGATGAAGAAGGCCTCTAGGGTGAATTCCCCTCTCCGGCAGGGTGCCGGGAAGAGCTTCAGATCCCTCCCGGTCTAGGGATGGATATGACGGCGGCTACAGACTCTTTCGTGGATTTTTTGATCGGGTACTTAGGTTTTTCGTCCTGAAGGCAATATATTGGCGGAAGGAGAGGCCGAGCGGGTGCCAGGCGCCACACCACCTCTGGCGCAGGCCAGCCTGGCCCATGGTGGTGTGGTGGCCCCTGCTCCTCTCGCCTCAGATTCTGGCACTTGATAACTTCCGGAAAAATAGGCACTTTGGCTTTTGTCCCGTCCAATTCTGAGAATATTCATTTTATGACTTTCCTGGAACCAAAAATAGTAGAAAACAGGCAGCTGGCACTATGGCTCTTGTTAATAGGTTAGTCCAAGAAATCATATGAAAAGTACTCCAAAGTGTGGACAAAACACAAGAAAGTGGATAAAACCAAGCATGGAACATCAAAAATTATAGATACATTTCCAATGTATCAACATCCCCAAGCTTAACTCCTGCTCGTCCTCGAGTAGGTAAGTGATAAAAAGAAAGAATAATTTTTGAGGTGACATGCACCATCAAAGACTTGATCAAAGTACTTGTAAAACATTCAAAGTTGGGATCATAGTACTTCAATCATAACATGAAAGACAAAGTTCTAGCAATAAGCAAAAGAAACTATGATGCAACATGAAAAGGCACAAACAAAAGATTCATGAATAACAATGCTTTGCAAGACGATTGTTTGTTTCACATAAAGAAAACATAGCATAATAGTATTCAGCTTGTCCCTCAATAGAGTAGCAAATATAAATGCGTAGGACACCTTCAAAGTTCATAAGAGTGACTAGATACAATAGTTTAAAACAAGCAATATCAAGTTATGCATAAATCAACTAGTCTTGGGACAATGCACATAGAACTAAGAATGGCCACTATGCTCTCAAAGTAGGTGCATAAAGATAGAAGGTGGAGACTCAATATAATGGTTGAAGAAAGGCCTTCATAGAAGGAAGTAGGGATTCAAGTCTCATAAAGGGCTTCCAAAAATTATGGTACTTATAGCTTTCAGCTCTGATTGCCCCTATCATAAGCATCTTTAAGGTGATTAAGGTTAAAGTGACACAACTAAGAGGATATGCTTGACAAGTTATAAACCGAAATCTCATGCCCCTTACTTACGAAGACCGATCCTCATGCTACTCAACTTCAGTCACGAGTAAGATCTTGTCATTGTAAGTATATGTGTATCATTAAGAACCGCAACGGGTACCCTTGCACATGATACGGGAGCTTTCCCATAATCAAAATGACAAGGCAAGCAGACAATGAGCATCTCAGCGATCTTTTTATTTGCTATTTGCATAGGTTTTTATTAAGGATGCTTCATAGAGTGCTCATTATGGTGATGCTGCAAGTTTCCACCATGATTAGGCATGGCTTAGGCTAGCGGCCCAGGCGTTTCTCTAACACACATTCAAACTCCATGATCTTACAAGTTTCACTTTTATTTCACACCGACGGGATCCGTAAGCAAAAGAACATGATATCAACGGGGTACAAAGTACAAGTGCAATGTTGAAAGCGTTCCCCATGAAACATGGTTCTGCTAATTTCAACTTATAAAGCGCAAGCATATACGCAACAAACAAGGACCCAATGGTTCAAGTTTATTAGATGCAAAAAGTAAAGTGTGCCATCAAGTTCGTGAGAGCTTTAATCACTAGTTTTCTCATAACAAGTTTAATTTGGAAGGTAAACAAAAGCATGAATATACTTGGAATAGCATAAGATAGTAGGTAGGTATGGTGGACTCTTTGGAATAACTTGGTTTAGGGAGTTGGATGCATGAGTGGAACTCATTCTTTGTTGTGGAGGCTAGCAAAAGACTGGGAGCAACAAACTAAGAGAGCAATAATGGCCATAATCATGCAGAGCGACAAAACATCATTGATCAAAGCATAAAGTGATACTACAAGTTGAAAACTAAAGGATCATAAAGGCTATGGTGACTTGTGACAGTCATAACATGGTGTGAGCATGTGCCAAGTCAACCCAAATAAAGCATCAAAGGAGAATACCACTATACTACGCTTTAATATGCTAAAACAACGCATGATTCATCCAAGGCAAATTAAGCAATCTCAATTGTTTATAACAAGTCATGCTACATAAAATAATACTAAGCATAAAGCCAAAACAATATCAAGCATGGCATGACAAAGCATAGGCCACAGTCAAAAACGAGCTCTTTTTACCACATAAGTATGAACTTTCCTACTCTTTTCCAAACCAAACCAAACTATTCGCAAACCAAACTGTGAAAGAGGGGGCCAACCAACTTATTAAGAAAAATAAGAAACCCAAGCAAACTAAAAACCAAAACAAAAACGAAAAACAAGACGCTCCAAGAAAAACTTAACTGTGCATGAAACAATAAAAATGAAGCGTTTGGAAGAAACCTGGAATTTTTATTGATGAAGAAGGGGATGCCTTGGGCATCCCCAAGCTTTGACGCTTGTACTTCTTGGATATTTCTTGGGGTGACACGCGTTGCATCCCCAAGATTGAGCTTTAGTCCATCCTTCATCTCATTACTCATTCCTTCCATACACCTGAAATTTTTCCTTGATACAAAACTTCACACAATCTCATTAGCAACATTAGTCCACTTAAGATAAATAAGTCTCAAGGTTCAGTTATAACACCAAATAAACTTCCGTTAGAACACTAGCTACTGTAGCACTTCCCTCAAAAAGATCAATTCCCCAAAATAACTCAAGAAGGAACTAACAAGAAGCAAATGCAGAAAATGGCAGAAATCTGTCAAAACAGACCAGCAGGTAAATACAAATTTTTTAGAAGACCTTATGTTGCTCAAATCAAAAATTGTTGAACTAACGAAAGTTAGATAACAACCTGGGGCAGAAGCACAAACAATTACAGCTCAATCTGACATACAGAGCTCTCTCAGGAATTTTTACGGTGAAACACAAAAATCTGTTTCGGGACAGCAACTTTCCCAATCATTACTTCACTCTCATTAGAGGTTACTCTTGGCACAAAAAGCAAATAAAAAGGATAAGGAGAGGTTATTACTGAGGTAATAGCTTCCAAGACTCAACTAAAACTTTTGGGTTATCTCCCAATAAGTATTTTTCTTTAACGCCTTTAAGTTAGGCATAAGAAGCAAAGAAAGAATCAAGTGTTCTCAAATGAAGAAGCATTAAGACCAAATTTTTTTTCATAGGAGAAGCAAAAGAAATATTTTCTCTCTTTTTAGGGAAGTGTTCTATACCTTTCTTGAGTGGGAGTTGATATTTAATGGTGCCTTCTTTCATATCAATGATGGCACCAACAGTTCTAAGAAAAGGTCTTCCCAAAGTAATAGGACAAGAAGCATTGTATTCAACATCCAAAACATAGAAATCAACGGGGACATAGGAATCGTTAACCATAATAAGAACATCATTAAGACTCCCCATGAGTTTCTTTTTAGCATTATCATCAAGTGGGACATTCAAATAACAATCTTCAAGAGGAGGCAAATCAAGCATATCATAAATCCTTCTAGGCATAATGGAAACACTACTATCAAGATCACATAAAGCTTTGAAATCAAAGTCATTCACTTTCATATTAATGATGGGTTCCCAACCATCTTCTTGTTTTATAGGAATAGAAGCTTTATGTTTCATCTTTTCTTCTTTAATCTTTATGAGAGCATCAGTAATGTGTTTTGTAAAGACCATGTTCATAGCACTAGCATTAGGACTTTTAGCAAGCTTTTGTAGGAACTTAATAACTTCAGAGATGTTGCAACCATCAAGATCAAAATCAAATTTATCATCTAAAGTAGTAGAACTATTACTAGCCTGAACACTAGTGGTGGTAATAGTAGAAACACTAATGTTTCTAGCAATTTCATCTTCTCTTTCCCACTTAGCATGTAATTCAGCTAATAGTCTAGCATTTTAATCAATTCTTACTTGTATAGCATTAGTAGCTGTAAAGGGATTATCATTACAAGTACCAAGTGCAATGTTGAAAGCGTTCCCCATGAAAGCAGGGTTCTGCTAATTTCCAACAAATAAGTTCAAGCATATACAACAAAGAAGACACAATGGTTCAAGTTTATTAAGGGCAAGTAAAGTAAAGTGTGCCTTCAAGTTCGTGAGAGCTTTAATCACTAGTTTTCTCATAACAAGAGGAAGGTAAACAAAAGCATGAATATACTTGGAATAGCATAAGCTAGTAGGTAGGTATGGTGGACTCTTTGGAATAACTTGGTTTAGGGAGTTGGATGCATGAGTGGAAGTCATACTTGGTTGTGGAGGGTGGCAAAAGGTTGGGAGCGACAAACTAAGAGAGCAATAATGGCCATAATCATGGAGAGTGACAAAACATCATTGATCAAAGCATAAAGTGATACTACAAGTTGAAAACTAAAGGATCATAAAGGCTGTGGTGACTTGAGATAGTCATAACATGGTGTGAGCATGCACCAAGTCAACCCAAATAAAGCATCAAAGGAGAATACCACTATGCTATGCTTTAATATGCTAAAACAACGCATAATTCTTCCAAGGCACATTAAGCAATCTCAATTGTTTATAACAAGTCATGCTACAGCAAATAATACTAAGCATAAAGCCAAAACAATATCAAGCATGGCATGACAAAGCATAGGCCACAGTCAAAAACAAGCTCTTTTTACCACATAAGTATGAATTTTCCTACTCTTTTCCAAACCAAACCAAACTATTTGCAAACCAATGTATGAAAGAGGGGGTCCAACCAATTTATTCAGCAAACTAAGCAAACAAAAGCAAATGAAAAACCAAAACAAAAACGAAAAAGAAGACGCTCCAAGAACAACACAACTGTGCATGAAACAATAAAAATGAAGCGTTTGGAAGAAACCTGGAAGTTTTATTGATGAAGAAGGGGATGCCTTGGGCATCCCCAAGATTTGATGCTTTTACTTCTTGGATATTTCTTGGGGTGACACGCGTGGCATCCCCAAGCTTGAGCTTTAGTCCATCCTTCATCTCATTACTCATTCCTTCCATACACCTGAAATTTTTCCTTCATACAAAACATCACACAATCTTTATTAGCAACATTAGTGCACTCAAGATAATAGGTCTTAAGGTTCTGTTCTAACACTAAATAAACTTCCATTAGAACACTAGATATTTTAGCGCTTCCCTCAAAAAGCTCAATTCCCCAAAAGAACTCAAAAAGGAACCAACAAGAAGCAAATGCAGAAAATGGCAGAAATCTGTCAAAACAGACCAGCAGGTAAAGACGAATTTTTTCGAAGACCTTCTGTTTCTCAAATCAAAAAGTGTTGAACCAAATAAAGTTAGATAACAACCTGGGGCAGAAGAAAAAAAATTACAGCTCAATCCGACATACAGAGCTCTCTCACGAATTTTTACGATGAAGCGCAAAAATCTGTTTCGGGACAGCAACTTTCCCAATCATTACTTCTCTCTCATTAGAGGTTACTCTTGGCACAAAAAGCAAATAAAAAGGATAAGGAGCGGTTATTACTGAAGTAATAACTTTCAAGACTCATCTAAAACTTTTGGGTTATCTCCCAATAAGTACTTTTCTTTAACGCCTTTAAGTTAGGCATAAGAAGCAAGAAAAAATCAAGTGTTCTCAAGTGAAGAAGCATTAAGACCAAATTTCTTGCCCTTACCTCTCTTACTTTTATTCTTAACCTTGGGGAAAATATGATTGTTTGGTGGAGAAGAAAGGTGCATGGTCCCCTTTCCCACATCTATTATTGCTCCAAGGAGTTCTAATAGGGACCTTCGAAGTGTAATTTGTCCTTTTCCTGCACATTCAATAACAAGATAATCAATAGAAATCGTTTTCCCAAGGATCTTTGTAGACACTCCTTCAGCTATTCCAAGAGGTAATATGGTAGTATTATTAGCAAGAGATATTTCTTTTCCTCCTTCAGTGAGCCCCCAAGTATTAAGAGATTTATAAATATCTTTGGACATAAGACAAAATTCAGACATGATATCACAGCGAGCTTGAAAAGTTTCAGTGTTTATCTTGATCTTTACTGTAGGGAACCACCTTGATGGTTCAGAGTTTATTGGAACATAATTGTGATGCTCCCTAAGCGTGTTATAGCAATTTTCTAAGCTAGTAGTGCTAGCCTCAAGATTGTTCAACCTAGCAAATATTTTTGCGAAAGAAATATCAGTTTGGCTAGGCATGTTGTAAGTGAGGATCAATTTCTTCATAGCATTAATAGCATCATCCTCATTACATTGGAGGAAATCTCCTCCCACAATAGCATCTAAAGCATATCTATAGCAAAGAGCAATCCCAAGGTAAAAAACTGCTAAGGATCAAGCTTTGAGTCATTTTAGCCTCAGTTTTTTCATGTAGATCGGAGATTCTAGACCAAGCTTTTTTAAAACTTTCCTCAATTCCTTGTTTAAAAGTGAAAATCATTTCCTCGGGTGACATAGTGATTGGAGCAAGTCTAGACATAGTGGCAACTCAAGATAGGAACTAATTTTTTTGTGTTTTTGAAATAAGAAAGCAAACTAGTAAAACTAATTTTTTTGTGTTTTTGAATAACAAAACAAGAAAACAAAGCAAAAATAAAACTAAGAAAAAAAAAACAAAGTAAAGAGATTGGTTATGAGGGACTCCCCTTGTGAAGATGTCCTTGACTCCCCGGCAACGGCGCCAGAAAAATGCTTGATGGCTCAATGCACGGCGCCCAGAAAAATGCTTGATGGCGGTGTTTATGTAGAGCTCGTTAGGAACCCCAAGAGGAAGGTATGATGAGCACAGCAACAAGTTTCCCTCAGTATGAAACCAAGGTTTAATCGAACCAGTAGGAGCAAGGAAAACACCCCAAAGGTGTTACTAGCTGAGCTTTGGTAGGGCGCACTACCGGTGCTAGTAGCAACGTGGAGACCTGCACAACACAACCACAGAACTTTGTCCCCAACTTGCGATGAGGTTGTCAATCTCACCGTGTTTTGTGGAAAACAAGGATTAAACGTATCGAATGGAAAGAAGTAATAGTTTGCAGAAAGTAAACACAAACAAGTAAACAGTTTGTAGATTGTATGTAAAGAAAAGGACCGGGATCCATAGTTCACTAGAGGTGGCTCTCCTTAGATAGATAAAATGCTGGGTGAACAAATTACAGCAGGGCAATTGACAAACACCGAGAAAGCAATACATGCATATACTAATCATCTTGACTCCTTTGAGATTCGATTGGGCATTACAACATAATACATAGACCGCCATCCAACTGCATCTATGACTAATAATCCACCTTCAGGTTATCATCCGAACCCCCTCCAGTATTAAGTTGCAAGCAACAGATTATTGCTTCACAAACTGCGTGTAAAGTAAACAATACGATTGTTCTATGAACAAAGGATTGTTGTTTTCTCCCTAGTACCATAATTTTTGGAAGCTCTTTATGAAACTTGAATCCCTACTTCCTTCTATGAAGGCCTTTCTTTTACTTTTATGTTGAGTCTCCACCTTCTATCTTTATGCACCTATTTTGAGAGAATAGTGGCCATTCTTAGTTCTATGTGTATTGTCCCAAGACTTGTTGATTGATGCATAACTTTGATATTGCTTGTTCTTAAACTATTTGTATCTAGTCACCCTTATAAACTTTGAAGGTGTCCTATGCAATTATGGTTGCTACTCTATGAGGGACAAGCTGAATGCCACTATGCTATGTTTTCTTTATGTGAAACAAACAAACGTCTTGCAAAGCATTGTTATTCATGAATCTTTTGTTTGTACCTTTTCATGTTACAACATAGTTGCTATGTCTTACTGTTAGAACTTTATCTTTCATGCTATGTTGAAGTACTATGATCCTAGCTATCAATGTTTTACAAATACTTTGATCAAGTTTATGATCGTGCATGTCACCTCAAAAATTATTCTTTCTTTTTATCACTTACCTACTAGAGGACGAGTAGGAGTTAAGCTTGGGGATGTTGATACGTTGCAAATGTATCTATAATTTTTGATGTTCCATGCTTGTTTAGTATCTACTTTGCTTTGCTTTGTCAACACTTTGAGGTATTTTTATATGTTTTCTGGGACTAACCTATTACCAAGATGCCACAGTGCCAGTTGCCTGTTTTCTTCTGTTTTTGGTTCCAGAAAAGGGAGAAAATCAATATTCTCGGAATTGGACGGGAGAAAGCCAATATGCCTATTTTCCCGGAGCAACACGGAAACTCAAAGTAGAGACGGAGTAGGGCACCAGCGGCACACCATATGGTGGCGTGGACTAGCCCTGGCCGCGCCACCAGGTGGTGTGGGCCCCCTGGCTGGCCACCGACCTTGCCTCTTCGCCTATAAAATCCTCCCGATGCAAAAACCCTAAATCGTCAATCAGAAATCCACGAAAAGTTCTGCAGCACCGCCGCCAGCGAAGGGGAGATTCAAGAGACATAAAGTCTCTATTCCGACACCCTGTCGGGACGGGGAAGTGCCCCCGGAGCCATCTCTATCGATCTCCACTGCCATCTCCATCGTCGTTGCTGATTCCCATGATGAGGAGGGAGTAGTTCTCTCTCGAGGCTAAGGGCTCTACCGGTAGCTATGTGTTCATTTCTCTCTATGCATGATCATATTGTGATCATGAGCTTTGTAATCAAGTAGATCTACTTTGCTACTCAAGTGCTTTAATAGATCTTTGCTCTCCCCATGTGTGTGAAAGTGACAGTGTGCACACCATGGTGGCACTTAGGCTAGAGATTACAAATACTTGTTATGAGTTATATTTGGAGTTGGATGTTTCTATGAAATTGTGGTGTGTGTTGGAACCATCTAGTGCTCAAGGTGACAGTATGGGGTTATCTAGATGGGGAAAGCGAACTTTGAGGTGTGTTGTTATAGCCCTACCATGGATTAGAGTGTCCAACCGGAGAGTAGTTAAGAGTAGTATCATAAAGAGAATATATTTATATGAGAGTGTTCACTAGTGAAAGTATGATCCCTAGGCCTTGTTTCTAAGAATTGAAACACCATTTGCAATTAGATCTGTTACAAGTTTGCTTGCTTTCATCTTTATTTCAGTTTTCCTTTAGTCTCTTCGACGCCATCAAGCTATTTTCTGGCACCGTTGTCTTATATCCATACCACTTGTATTTCACTATCTCTTCGCTGAACTAGTGTACCTATACACCTGACAAGTGTATTGGGTGTGTTGGGGACACAAGAGACTTCTTGTATCTTGATTGCATTGTTACTTGAGAGCGATACCTTTGACCACTTACTCCTTGAGTTCGATAAACCTTGGGTGATCCACTTAAGGGAAACTTGCTACTGTTCTACAAACCACTGCACTTGGAGGCCCAACAACTGTCTACAATAATAGAAGTGCGTAGACATCAAATGTCCGCACTAACACCATGGTCATCACGAGGCGCCTCCTCCACCACATCAAAACATGGAGCATCAAGTGGTACAAGTTGAGCGATGTCCACCACATCATGAGGCTCAAGGCCATGATCTTCGACGTGAGGCCCAAGTGCCTAACCCGCAACAACAACCGAGGAACGAGCCTCCTCTTCATCCACAACAACCTCAAGAGGCTCCACCTCCTCATGATCGTCACGAGGCCCGAGTGCCTCCTCCTCGTTAACAACCACTCCAAGAGCAAGATCAAGTCCCGCCACCTCCAAATGTGGCTCCTCAACCGCAAGCATATCAACAAGCTCACCAAGATCATCGCAATGGCTGCATGGAAGATGAAGACCGTCAACATCATGGCAACAACCACAAACATGACCGCAATGATGAAGAAACCTTCGGCAAGCTCAAGTTCATGATGCCCAAGTTCACCGGTTCAAATGATCCCGGAGAATATCTCTCATGGTCATTCAAAGTCGACAAGATCTTCCGCATGCACAATTATAGCAACGACAAGATGGTCGCCATGGCTTCTCTTGAGTTTAATGATTACGCCAACCTTTGGTGGGAACAAGTTCAAGTTGCCCGTGATGCAAGATAAGAACCTCCAATCACAACTTGGCATGACATGAAGGCTCATATGAGATCCCTCTTTGTTCCTTCACACTACATGTGCGACCTCGTCAACAACCTTCAATCGCTTTGTCAAGGGACAAAGACCGTGAAAAAGTACTTCAAGGAAATGGAGCTCAACATGATTTGCGCCAATATTGACGAGTGCAAGGAGAAAACTATGGCACATTTTCTCGTTGGCTTGAACCATCCAATCAAGCACATCGTCGAGTTCCAAACATACAACAACATGGTTGAGCTTGTGCACATCGCAACAAAGGCCGAACGTCAAGTGCAAGAGGACATCAAGTAAAACAAGCCAAAGACGTACTTCACCTACAAGCAAGCTTCAACCGCTATGCCAACAACCTTCAACGGTAGCTCCTCAAGTACCTCCAAGCCTTCCTTCAATCCCACACTTCCTCAAGGAAAGATGCCCCCATGTGGCAAGCATACAAAGGATACCACAACTTTCAACGACGAATGCTACAAGTGTGGAGGCAAAGGACACAAGTCGACCGAGTGTGGAAACAAGAAAGTATTGTTCATCCATGACAATGGTGATGAAGAGTACTTGAGTGAAGATGAATTTGATGCCTGAGTCAAGGAAGAAATGACAAGGCAACTAGTGGAAGATGACCAAGAACTCCTCAAGTGTGAACATGACGCAATTCCATCGCTTGTCGTCACAAAGATCTTGACCACTCAAGCACAAGAGCGTGAAGACCAACGCTCAAATATCTTCCAAACATGAGCCGGCATCAATGGCAAATCTATCAAAGTGATCATCGATGGAGGGAGTTGCCACAACCTTGCTAGCACCAAGTTGTGTGAGAAGCTCAACCTCACCCTCCATCCACACAAGCACCCCTACCATGTGCAATGGCTAAGTGACCAAGGGTCCGTGAAGATCAAGCACATAGTCTCGGTAACCTTCTCTATTGGCCCATACCAAGACACGGTGGAGTGTGATTTAGTCCCAATGATGGTTTGCCACATGTTACTTGGTCGACCATGGTAATTCGACAAAGGTGCTCTACATGATGGTCGCACAAATGATTACACCTTCAAGTGGATCAACAAGACATGTGTTTTGCAACCGATGACTCCTAGCCAAATACTTACAGACAATGCAAAAGCTTTAGCGAGGGTGCAAACCACAACACCTTCTTGTGAGAAGAGCGGTGAGCGAGAGAACCACCTCATAGAGAGTGAGAGCCACAAGCCTAACTTGAGTGGAAAAACTAAGAGTGTTCTCCTTGCCACCAAAAGTGAGATGAGAGATGTGCGGAACAACCCATCCATCTTGCACTATGTCCTCATTTGCAAGGGACTAGCGCAAGGAACTATTGACTTAACCAATGTTCCTCCATCTTTGATGATTGTTTTGCAGGAATTCAAGGATGTGTTTCCTAAATAGCTTCCTCATGGACTACCTCCCCTTCGCGGAATTGAGCATCGCATTGACCTCATACTTGGCGCACCCCTTCCAAACCATGTCGCCTACCGCACGAACCTGGAGGAGACGAAGGAGATTGAACATCAAATCAACCAACTCGTCTCCAAAGGTTTGATCCAAGTGAGCACTAGTCCGAGTGTGGTACCTGTGATCCTTGTTCCAAAAACGGATGATATGTTGTGGTCATGCATGGACTGTCGTCCAATCAATGCTATCAGCGTGCGTTATCTTCATCCCATACCATGTCTTTATGACATGCTTGACGAGTTGTGTGGAGCCACTATTTTCTCAAAAATTGATCTCCGTAGTGGTTACCATCAAATAAGCATGGCGGATGGTGATGAGTGGAAAACCACCTTCAAGACCAAACTTGGTCTCTATGAATGGTTGGTCATGCCCTTTGGCTTATCTAATGCCCCATCCACCTTCATGGGCCTTATGAATCATATTTTGTGTTCTCTCATTGGCAAGAGTGCCGTTGTATATTTTGATGATATACTTGTTTATAGCAAGTCACTTGAGGACCATGTAATACACGTCAAGGAAGTCTTGCAAATCCTTTGATGTGAAAAGCTTTATGCTAATCTTCCCAAGTGCACTTTTGCTAAAGACAAGTTAATTTTTCTTGGATTTGTCATTTCTTCAAATGGGATTGAAGTTGATGTTTCTAAAGTAAAGGTCATACGAGATTGGCCCATCCCAACAAATGTGAGTGAAATCTGAAGTTTTCATGGGTTGGCTGGTTTCTATCATCACTTTGTGAAAGACTTTTCTACCATTGCTTGTTCTCTCAACAAATTGACCAAAAAGAGTGTCACCTTTGTGTGGGGCAAAGCACAACAAAAAGCTTTTGATGAACTTAAAAAGAGGCTCCCCGAAGAACCTCTTATTGCGTTAACGGATTTCACTAAAACTTTTGAGATAGAGTGTGATGCTAGTGGTATTGGCATTGGAGGAGTCCTCATGCAAAATGGGCGTCCTATTGCCTACCATAGCGAGAAACTTGATGGTGCTCGCCTTAACTATCCGATTTATGACAAAGAGCTTTTTGCCTTAGTTCGTGTTCTTCAAGTTTGGCAACACTACCTTTGGCCTAAGGAATTTATCATACATTCCGACCATGAGTCATTGAAATATCTCAAAGGACAAGTGTCAACACCCGGATTTTTTTATCCCGGATGCCCGTTATGCCATACCTCGCAATCCCAGGATTACCATTTTTGCGAGACATAACGGATTGGATATCACAGTACATCATCCATTACAAACCGTACATAAGGTTTTACACAAATAAGGATCTCATGATCCAGTCTTTAATACAACAAGCAGCGGAAATAAACGATAGCGTAGCGGTGGGGTCCATCTTCAGGGGCATAGGCAATCTTGTGAAGCGAGATAGTCCTAGTTATCATAGCCGTCCTACTGACCATCATCTTGATAATCTCCTTCATAGTCTGGCCATGATAATAGCCAGGGACAAAATCCATGAGTACTCTTTAAGTACTCGCAAACTACTACTAGCAAGGGTTATGATTCTAAGTTAAAGTGCTGAATTGAAAGAATAACTATTAAGTTAAGTTTGAAACCTAAGCTGAGTTCTGAAGCAAGAAAAGATAAAGTAAAGTTCTAGAATCACTTAAGTGGGGAAGCTATTATCATCTACACAAACCTGTTGTGGGCAAGTCAAGTTCATCATTCATTTCAAGTTATTTAGAAAACATCTGACAACAAAACAGTATGGCCATTCCAACTGTCCATAACCGCGGACACGGCTATTCGAATAGTTTGACACTCTGTAGAGGTGGTACACTTTCACCACAAGATTCGATACATCTGTCAGGGATAACCCTGAATCATCATACTTAGTATGCAGATAATCAAACATAACCTTCCCTTTACACACCCTAGTACAAGCACCTCTCCTATGAGCATGGCCTCCCAACCATGACCATCATTCATCTTGGGCACTGCATAGGTGGACATCATTGAGAGGTAGCCTTAGCTCAAACCTCTCTCGTGAGGGAACTAATACAAATGCACATAAATTTCCAGCTAAGCCTTACCCAATTCAGGTAATGCGGTTGTACGGTAAATTTGGAATGGTATCGCATCCGAATACAACCATCAGTTTTATAAAAGGGTTAAGGCTCATGCCTCATCATTTTCATCATCATAAATCCATTGTGTTTCTCAACACATGTCAAAACATCTCAATAGAATGACTCATCATTCCAAGGTTTTCACAACTCATTTTCACCAAGTGTTCCCATCTAAAGTGACTCAAGTTTGATCTATTCTAAAACACTAGGTTAAGAGTGTTCACTAAGGTGGAAAGGTGGAATCAATCTCATGCCATAGAATGACATCTAACGGTTTCTAAGTAGGTCAAGTTTTATACTCTTTATGCTACCTTCAAAATTAATTAAAGAACTTTGTGTAAACTAAGGGGGTGTGATCAAAGTATGCTTAAGGCATCTTTACTAAACTATCTAGTTTTATTCTAGCTTGCTACATTAGCTTACTAAAGCATGTTTGCAAGGGTTAGCTTGCCACTAATAGCTTGCCTTGGTTGGTGCAGTGGTTGAAGTTTTCTTCTTCTTCTTCTTGGTAGAACTCCTCCTCCTCGAAGGCTTGGTCGGTACTAGCGTCTAGAAATACATAGGGAGTGCACAATCACCAAACAATACTTAACTTAGGCTAAGTAGTATTCTAAACCACACAATTGATGATCTATTATCATCCCAAACATCACAAGTTTTAATTCAATAGTTTCAACCTTTTTATTTTGGAAAAGTAATTTCTACTCATTGAAATATTAACTACACTTTAATATTCACCACCAAAATATGGGATCATGTGGACACATGTCCTCACCACATATTATAACATGTGTGAATGAGATTTAAAGGTTGTATCAATATTACTTTGGTTTAAGTTCATTATTTAATGATTTAAAGTGACTAGAAATGCCTATATAGCATTATTTTGGTACTAGTCCAAACTCACTTCCTGTAAACCTTAATATTATTACATATTTGCATAGATATGATGAAATGTGATTTTTGAGAGTTGGAATCAACTCAAAAGCTAACTTGGTTGATTTTACAAAAATGTTTCAAGTTGCAAAAGCTTCTGTCTTCTTATTTTTATTAGGAGAAATCTATAACTCTAAATGAATTAAATCCAACGGGCTTGGATAGAGCATTTCAATACCTTTCAGAACAAATTAGTTTCATGTAATTTGGATTTGTCAAACTCACAGAATTGAATTTTTAAACACTGGATAGAAACTATATTCTAACTAAAAAGAAAAACCTAGATTTGAATCTACGAGGCTCAATACGGGATCCACTTGTCGGTGGCTCTTTAAAATCTTGGCAAGCACTGCGCCGTGGCCGTCACGATTAGAGGCTAGATCTACGGTGAGGTAAATCGCGACAGACGGGTCGCCGGCGAGCTCGAACCCTAGCGGCTCGGTGGGGGTCTACTAGGGGCGTACCAGGGATCCAGCAGGGTCGGCGATGCGGGCGAACAAAATGGAAGACGACGGTGAGGCGAGGCGTGGTCGCGGCGGAGCTTGGGGTGGCCGGAATCAACGGCACCCTTCTTCTCCAGAGGCGGCGGCTCCGGCTCCAATTTCGGCGAGCTGCTGCTCCACTTGCTCCGTTGAGGGGTGGTTGAGGTTCAGAGAGGTGAGGGGAGTGGAATGGTGTGAGTCTTTGGTGCTGGGGAGGGCTCCTTTTATAGGCTCGACGGTGAGACCGAGCGGGATGGGCGGTCGACGGTGGCGACATGGGTACTGCGAGCTAGCGGCATGGCTGGGGATGGCGATCGATGGGCGGTCCCCTGGCGGTGCTCTAGCGCTTCAATGCGGCCGTAGGGGCGGTGGCATGCGGTCGGGGTGAGGTGGCGCTCTGCGGCGAAGCAGCTGTGTCCACGGCGGCGGTGGCTGTGGGGCTTTGGGCGTGACGGAGGTGTCTGGGGTGTTCTCTAGGTCGAGGCGGAGCGGTGGCGCTGGCTGGTGTCGGCGGCTTGTGCACGCGGGGACAGTGCGCGCTCTGCGGGCGGCGTCGGCATGGTTCGGTGGCACTGGGCGCGGGTTCTCCTCTATGGTCCATGGATGGTCTTGGCTCGGGCAAGGGACAGTGAGGGGCGGTGCGGTGTTGGCTGCCTCCTAGACATGGAGAGGGGGAGAGGGGTGGTCTACTACAGCGGTTGCAAGTTTGGCCGGCGAGGCATGGCTGGTCGGCATGGCATTGTTGTTAGGGGTGTAGGGGATGGGTGTTTAGGCTTTGGTTAGATCATTGGGAGACAGAGGGAGTAAATGGGGATCAAATGAGGGCAAAACTCAGTGAGCTAGGATTAGAGGTGTGATTCTGCCTGCCAAGTGTTTGATGAAATGGCCGCAAGAGAAAAACTTTTGAATTTTGAGTTCAAAAATTTTGGGTGATCTCCACTAGTGATAGGTAGTCTCTGGTTGCAAGGGTTTTGAAAATGGTGCTCAATTTGATGGCTTTTGAAATAGGGGTGATCTATGCATATGCATTAGATTCAATTTTAAACTGTCATTTAAAATAGTTTATAGAACGTTTTTAGTAGATCAAAAGGTGGGCCTTGGTACCTCATTATGTGTACTAGCAAGGGGTGTAAAGATCAAGAATTGTTTCTGTTAAGAATTGAGTACTAGGAATAGCCAAAGTAGGTATGAGAGTTAAATTTGTCCAAATGACCATTCCTTCATTTTAATTCTTTTTTATTTGATTTTCTTTAGGAAAAGTTTGGGAATGATGTAGATGATGTTTAAATCACCTAAGAAACATTTTAGAAGCAAAGGATCACACAATCATGGCAATTCAAAACAACTCTTATTTTAAATGCACACATATATGAATGCTTTCATTTTAAATTTGGAAACGTTTTTGTTAACCCCATTTTGGATGACTTGATCTTGATAAGCTTGGATTGAAGTTTTGGGATGTTACAAACCTTCCCCCCTTAAATAAAATCTCGTCCCGGGATTTACAAGAAAACTAGGAACTAAAGAGATCTGGGAACTCTGTCCTAATGTAATCCTCGCGCTCCCAAGTGGCTTCCTCCTCGGTATGGTTGCTCCACTGAATCTTGATAAACTTGATACTCCTGGTCCTGGTGGTTCTGTAGGCTTCTTCTAAGATACGGATGGGTACTTCCCGATAGGTCAGGTCATTGTTGATTTCCACTGCTCCGTGATTGATATTCTTGAAAACTTCAGTCTTCTCAGGCACTTGCAAACATTTGCGAAGTAACGAGATATGGAACACATTGTGGATGGCTGACATCTCTTCAGGAAATTCCAGCTGATACGATACTTCTCCTCGGCGGTTCAGAATCTTGAAAGGTCTGATATATCTGGGAGCTAACTTTCCCTTCAGACTAAAGCGTTGGGTTCCCTTCAATGGTGAAACCTTGAGATATACGAAATCTCCGACATTGAAAGTCGGGTCTCTCCTTCTCTTGTCAGCATAGCTTTTACATGCGGATTGGGCGGTCTTGAGGTGCTCACGAACTTTGTGAACTTTCTCTCGCTTCTCGAGAATGTCGGGTCCAAAGATCTGACTCTCTCCTACTTGCGACCAATTCAAAGGGGTACGACACTTTCTTCCATATAGGAATTCAAAGGGTGCCATCTGCAAACTAGCTTAATAACTGTTGTTATATGAGAATTCTGCGAAGGGCAGGCAGTCTTCCCATTTTGATCTGTATTCCAACACACAAGCTCTAAGCATATCCTCCCAGATTTGGTTGACTCTCTCAGTTTGTCCATCTGTTTGCGGGTGATAAGCGGTACTGAAGTTCAACTTGGTTCCTAAACCTTCCTGAACTTTCTGCCAAAATCTTGAAGTAAACTGAGTTCCTCGATCTGATACGATGGTCTTGGGGGTTCCATGTAGACTAACAATCCTAGCAATGTACAGCTCTGCTAGTTTTGCACTCTGGTAGGTTGTCTTGACTGGTATGAAGTGGGCTACCTTGGATAGTCTATCAACTATGACCCAGATTGAGTCATTTCCCCTACTAGAAGTAGGTATACCGGTGATAAAGTCCATTCCGACGGAATCCCATTTCCATTCCGGAATCTGCAATGGTTGCAACAATCCTGCAGGTCTCTGATGCTCCGCTTTGACTCTTTGACAAATGTCACATTTGGCGATGTAGCTTCCGATCTCTCTCTTCATCTTGTGCCACCAAAATTGCTCTTTCAAATCCTGATACATCTTTGTTCCTCCGGGGTGGATAGAATAAAGAGTATCATGAGCTTCCTTCATGATAATTTCCTTCAGATCCGAATCTGCTGGTACACAGATACGTCCCTTGTACCACAGTACACCTTCTTCGTCTTCGGTGAATCCAGGTACTTTTCCTGTACCAATACGACGTTTGATTCCGTCGATACATTCATTCCCCTTCTGGGCTTCCTTGATTTGGCTAATCAAAGTGGGTTGAAGTTCAATGCTAGCTAGGAATCCTTTGCTAACTAACTCAGTCCTAAACTGCTCCAACTCCTCATACAAACTTGGTTGCTTCTCTTTGATCATGGTGTTAAGCCTACACGGCAATCTGCTAAGAGCATCCGCTACCACATTGGCTTTGCCGGGGTGATAGTGAATGTCAAGGTCATAATACTTGATTAACTCTATCCATCTTCTTTGCCTCATATTCAACTCCTTCTGGGTGAAGATATACTTCAAGCTCTTATGATCTGAGTAAATCTCATAGCGATTACCCATCAAATAATGACGCCATGTCTTCAATGCTAGAACCACCGCTGCTAGCTCAAGATCATGGGTCAGATAGTTCTGCTCATGCTTGCTTGATTAATAGAGACACTGCGATGACTTTGCCTTCTTACATCAATACACATCCTAGACCAATCTTTGATGCATCACAATACACATCAAACGACTTCTTGATGTCTGGCATGATCAAAATTCGGGCTGATATCAATCTCTTCTTCAGCTCCTGGAAACTGGCTTCACACTTGTCTGTCCATTCAAACTTCTTGTCCTTCTTCAACAATTGGGTCATTGGTCGGGCTATGCTTGAGAATCCTTCTACGAATTTGCGGTAATATCCCGCTAATCCAAGAAATGAATGAACTTGGGTTTGATTGGTTGGGGCTTCCCATTCTTCGACATCTTTGATCTTGCTGGGATCAACAGAGACTCCTCCGGCAGACACAATATGTCCTAGGAATCCTACTTCTTTCAGCCAAAACTCACACTTGCTGAACTTGGCATATAACTGATGCTCTCTCAGGGTTTCTAGGATGATTCTCAAATGTTGCTCATGCTCTTCTTCTGACTTGGAGTAGATAAGGATGTCGTCGATAAACACAACTACAAACTTATCTAGGAAATTCATAAAGATCTTATTCATGAGATTCATGAAATAAGCAGGGGCATTGGTTAATCCAAAAGACATAACCGTATACTCGTATAAACCATAGCGAGTAGTAAAGGCGGTCTTCGGAATATCCGTTGCACGAATCTTAAGTTGGTGATAACCAGTCCTAAGATCAATCTTTGAGAATACCTGAGCTCTAGTCAACTGATCAAATAGATCCTCTATTTTTGGCAAGGGGTACTTGTTCTTGATGGTGACATCATTCAACTTTCTGTAGTCTATACACAGATGGTTGCCTCCATCCTTCTTGTCGACGAATAACACTGGTGATCTCCATGGCGATGCACTTGGTTGAATCAAGCCGGTTGATAACATGGCATCCAACTGCTTCTTCAGTTCTACTAACTCTGAGGGGTTCATGGTATAGGGTCTCTGGGCTATAGGTCTGGTTTCGGGGATTAGTTCGATAATAAACTCTATATCCCTATCCGGGGGCATACCTGGCAATTCATCTGAGAATACGTCGACGTATTCACAGACTACTCTGACTTGGTCCATGGTAGGCAGGTCTACACTTTTGTTGCATTTGAATTGACTGGGTAAGGTTTCAGAGATATGTTCTACTGTTACTCCAGAACTACTGGTCATGGTTATGGCTTTCTTAGCACAGTCTATCAGTCCTTTATGCTTTGACATCCAGTCCATACCTAGTACTACTTCCAAACCTTTGGTTCCAAGTACAATTAGGTTGCCATAAAAATCTATCCCATGTATTCTGATAGGTACAGCTTTGCAAATTTTTCTAGCTTTTTTTGTTGAACCGGGGATTTGAACTATCATGACATGCTTCAGGTTGGTTGGGCGAATCTTACTAGTACATACAAATTCTTCGGTGACAAATGAATGCGATGCTCCAGAATCAAACAATACTCTTGCTAAAACTGAGTTGACAGAAAACATACCCAGCACGACATATGGTGCTTCCTGGGCTTCTTCTGTGTTCATGTGGAAGAGATGACCGTTGCGGTTGTGCGGGTTCCCTCGGGCAAATCTCCTGCCTGGTTGAACACGACGCTGCTGCTGAGCTGGGGCATTCACAGGGGCATTGGCGGCAGTCTTCTTGGGACACTCATTGGAGTAGTGACCCTTCACTCCACACTCGAAACAAGTGATCTGGGACTTGTCCTTGATCGCACAGTCTGACATTGCTGCCAGTTCTAGGGGCAGTGTTGTTGTTGTTGCTCTTGGGTGGGGCACGGTTGAAGTTGTTGGCGTTGCCGGAGTTGTGATTGTTTCCTCTGGGCTTCACATTTCCTCCGCTACGATTGGGGTAGCTTGGGCGAGAATTTGGGGGTCGGTTGTTCCTTGGTGCATATCCTGGTGAGGGGTTGGGACGGTACTTCTGGTGACTACTGGATCCAGACTGCTGCATCATAGGATGCTTGCGGTTGTCGTTTGCCTGGTTAATCTTCCCTTCCATCTGAATGGCAGAGTCGACTAGCTCTTCAAGATCCTGGAAACGGATGTTGACGAGGACAGTCTGCATCTCATCATGCAGTCCGTTTAAGAATCTCTCTTTCTTCTTGGCCTCCGTGTTGATTTCATCCGGTGCATATCTGGCAAGTGACAAGAATTTGTCACGGTACTCTACTACAGTCAATCTTCCTTGCTTCGGTTCACTGAATTCATCTCTCATCCTGTTGACAAGACCTTGCGGCACGTGGGTGCGGCTGAACTTGACCTTGAATGCTTCCCAGGTCATCACCTGGCCATGGTTCATGTTGCGGACGCTATTCCACCAAGCTCTTGCATCTCCCGCCAGATAGTGGGTGGCGAAGAGAACTTTCTCATTCTCATCAACTCCTGCAACTTCGAGGTTGTTTTCCATGGTCTGTAACCAGTCATCAGCATCTAATGGGTTTTCAGATTGGTTGAAGATTGGGGGATTGGTGTTCTGAAAATTTTTGAGTTTAGATCCATGGTGATCCTGATTTCCATGTCCTTGGTTGTTGAGAGCCATTTGGGCGATCTGCTGCAATGTCGCTAAGTTGGCTTGACGCTCGGCCCTGCTTGCTTCACGGTCTGTGATGAGATTCTGCAAGATCTGCAGCATTGGGTCCTGCGATGAGCTGCTCCCTCCTTGGTTTCCACGAGTCATCTGAAGATTGAGATAGATATAGGGGTAAGAGGGAAATTCTAAGGTTCATGGTTTTGGGTTTTCAAAGCTACAACTTTGAGTTAGACTCAGGTTTTTCAACCAACTTCTTTGTCATTCATGCAAGCAAGCACACGATACAACACACACCACAACAAGCAAAGGGGAAAAACAGATGGTTTGAAGAACCATTCTGCAACTACGATACAATGAGATGATACATCTCATGCTACGACAGTGCTCTAGTGCATCTACTCATCGTTGATGAAGTCGGAGTCTTCATCATCAGTGTAGAAGTCCACAGCATCCTCTGCCAGAAAGTCATCATCGTTGCTGAGGTAAGAATCCATATCTCCCTGGATGTCTTCTCCCTCATCATCTTCTTCCTTGGTAGCAAGCTGAGCTTCCTGCTCCTTGACGGTCTTCTCGAGGTCGGCCACCTTCTTGCAAAGACGGGCGATGGTGCGATCCTTCTTTGCACGCTGGCGATGAAGAGACTGGCGATCTTGGACGAGCAGTGTGAAAGTCTGGGCCTTCTGGTCAGCAATGGCACGGTTCTGGTTGGCTAACTCTCTGGCATTGTCCAGTTCCTGCTATCGGTCATGAAGCAAGAAGTCAAGGTTCTCCACTTGACGCCTCAACTCTGGGTGACTTGGCATCTCCATCGGTATTCCCATGAAGTCACGTCTTGCATAGTGGGCAAAACGGGTTCCTTGAATCTTGTTGACGCTGAGGGCACATAGACGTGCGAGAGCTTCATGCATTGCCCTGGCTAATCAATCTAGCCAGTTGTTCTCTATCATAGAGAACTGAATTCTCCCAGAAGTTGGTGCTTTAATGCTTCCTCGAAGATCTGCGGTGAGTAGCCATTGTAGGTCTCCTCCTGGGGGTCCTGGAAGTTGAGCTCCAAGAAACTCCGGATGTGGGTGTCCTAGTAATTCTGACAGTGAATCCAGATCCCTCTCGAAGATCAGTTGACCTCCGTTTCCCAACTGGTAAAACTTGCTGAACTGAGTCTCCATCTACAAGAATTTAGGATGAGGAAATTAGTGAAGTGATCAAGTGTGTCATATTTTAAGTAGTAATGTAAGAATTTTGAGGAACATGTATTTTGGAGAAAGAATGAGTTCACAAGGGAAGAGGGGAAATAGTTTTTCATAAATACTCACTTTGGTTTTGAAGCTAAGTTTTTGGTTTGAAAGTCCATTCTAACTAGGGTCTACTATGGTCAGGATGGCTCTGATACCAACTTGTCAACACCCGGATTTTTTATCCCGGATGCCCGTTATGCCATGCCTCGCAATCCCAGGATTACCATTTTTGCGAGACATAACGGATTGGATATCACAGTACATCATCCATTACAAACCATACATAAGGGTTTACACAAATAAGGATCTCATGATCCAGTCTTTAATACAACAAGCAGCGGAAATAAACGATAGCGTAGCGGTGGGGTCCATCTTCAGGGGCACAGGCAATGCTGACGAAGGCAGATAGTCCTAGTCATCATAGCCGTCCTGCTGACCATCATCTTGATAATCTCCTTAATAGTCTGGCCATGATAATAGCCAGGGACAAAAGCCATGAGTACTCTTTAAGTACTCGCAAACTACTACTAGCAAGGGTTATGATTCTAAGTTAAAGTGCTGAATTGAAAGAATAACTATCAAGTTAAGTTTGAAACCTAAGCTGAGTTCTGAAGCAAGAAAAGATAAAGTAAAGTTCTAGAATCACTTAAGTGGGGAAACTATTATCATCTACACAACCCTGTTGTGGGCAAGTCAAGTTCATCATTCATTTCAAGTTATTTATAAAACATCTGACAACGAAACAGTATGGCCATTCCAACTGTCCATAATCATGACGCTATTCAATAGTTTGACACTCTGTAGAGGTGGTACACTTTCACCACAAGATTCGATACATCATCGGGGATAACCCTGAATCATCATACTTAGTATGCAGATAATCAAACATAACCTTCCCTTTACACACCCTAGTGCAAGCACCTCTCCTATGAGCATGGCCTCCCAACCATGACCATCAGTCATCTTGGGCACTGCATAGGCGGACATCATTGAGAGGTAGCCTCAGCTCAAACCTCTCCCGTGAGGGAACTAATACTAATGCACATAAATTTCTAGCTAAGCCTTACCCAATTCAGGTAACGTGGTTGTACGGTAAATTTGGAATGGTATCACATCCGAATCCAACCATCAGTTTTATAAAAGGGTTAAGGCTCATGCCTCATCATTTTCATCATCATAAATCAATTGTGTTTCTCAACACATGTCAAAACATCTCAATAGAATGACTCATCATTCCAAGGTTTTCACAACTCATTTTCACCAAGTGTTCCCATCTAAAGTGACTCAAGTTTGATCTATTCTAAAACACTAGGTTAAGAGTGTTCACTAAGGTGGAAAGGTGGAATCAATCTCATGCCATATAATGACATCTAAAGGTTTCTAAGTAGGTCAAGTTTTATACTCTTTATGGTACCTTCAAAATTAATTAAAGAACTTTGTGTAAACTAAAGGGGTGTGATCAAAGTATGCTTAAGGCATCTTTACTAAACTATCTAGTTTTATTCTAGCTTGCTACAACAGCTTACTAGAGCATGTTTGCAAGGGTTAGATTGCCACTAATAGCTTGCCTTGGTTGGTGCAGTGGTTGAAGTTTTCTTCTTCTTCTTCTTGGTAGAACTCCTCCTCCTCGAAGGCTTGGTCGGTACTAGCGTCTACAAATACATAGGGAGTGCACAATCACCAAACAATACTTAACTTAGGCTAAGTAGTATTCTAAACCACACAATTGATGATCTATTATCATCCCAAACATCACAAGTTTTAATTCAATAGTTTCAACCTTTTTATTTTGGAAAAGTAATTTCTACTCATTGAAATATTAACTACACTTTAATATTCACCACCAAAATATGGGATCATGTGGACACATGTCCTCACCACATATTCTAACATGTGGGAATGAGATTTAAAGGTTGGAGCAATATTACTTTGGTTTAAGTTCATTATTTAATGATTTAAAGTGACTAGAAATGCCTATATAGCATTATTTTGGTACTAGTCCAAACTCACTGCCTGTAAACCTTAATATTATTACATATTTGGATAGATATGATGAAATGTGATTCTGAGAGTTGGAATCAACTCAAAAGCTAACTTGGTTGATTTTACAAAAATGCTTCAAGTTGCAAAAGCTTCTGTCTTCTTATTTTTATTAGGAGAAATCTATAACTCTAAATGAATTAAATCCAACGGGCTTGGATATAGCATTTCAATACCTTTCAGACAAAATTAGTTTCATGTAATTTGGATTTGTCAAACTCACAGAATTGAATTTTGAAACACTGGATAGAAACTATATTCTAACTAAAAAGAAAAACCTAGATTTGAATCTACGGACTTGCGCGGGAAAGGAAATGGGCCGGCCCAGTGGTGCTACGCGGTACGGGGCTCAGCTGACAGGGGGTCCACTTGTCAGCGGCTCTTTAAACATAAAAGCGATACGCTGCCGTGCGTCGCGATTAGAGGCTAGATCTACGGTGAGGGTCGTGTCGATGACCAGACGGGTCATTGAGCTCGAACCCTAGCGGCTCGGTGGGGGTCTACTGGGGGCGTACCAGGGCTCCAGCGGGGTCGGTGATGCGGGCGAACGAAATGGAAGACGATGGCGAGGCGAGGCGTGGTCACGGCGGAGCTTGGGGTGGCCGGAATCAACGGCACCCTTCTTCTCCAGAGGCGGCGGCTCCGGCTCCAATTCCGGCGAGTTGCTGCTCCACTTGCTCCGGCGAGGGGTGGTTGAGGTTCAGAGAGGTGAGGGAAGTGGAATGGTGTGAGTCTTTGGTGCTGGGGAGGGCTCCTTTTATAGGCTCGACGGTGAGACCGAGCGGGGTGGGCGGTCGACGGTGGCGACATGGCTACGGCGAGCTAGCGGCATGGCTGGGGATGGCGATCGATGGGCGGTCCCCTGGCGGTGCTCTAGCGCTTCAATGCGGCCGTAGGGGCGGTGGCATGGTCGGGTGAGGTGGCGCTCTGGCGCGAGCGGCTGTGTCCACGGCGAGCGGTGGCTGTGGGGCTTTGGGCGGCGAACGGAGGTGTCTGGGGTGTTCTCTAGGTCGAGGCGGAGCGGTGGGCGCGGGCTGGTGTCGAGCGGCGGCTTGTGCACGCGGGGACAGTGCGCGCTCTGCCGGCGACGTCGGCATGGTTCGGTGGCACTGGGCACGGGTTCTCCTTTGTGGTCCATGGCTGGTCTTGGCTCGGGCAAGGGACAGAGAGGGGCGGTGCGGTGCTGGCTGCCTCCTAGACATGGAGAGGGGGAGAGGGGTGGTCTGCAGCGGTTGCAAGTTTGGCCGTGAGGCATGACTCGTCGGCATGGCATTGTTGCTAGGGGTGTAGGGGATGGATGTTTAGGCTTTGATTAGATCATTGGTACAGAGGGAGTAAATGGGGATCAAATGGGGCAAAACTCTGTTCAAAACAAAGGAGCTAGGATTAGAGGTGTGATTACGCCAAGTGTTTGATGAAATGGCCGCAAGAGAAAAAGTTTTGAATTTTGAGTTCAAAAATTTGGGGTGATCTCCACTAGTGATAGGTAGTCTCTGGTTGCAAGGGTTTTGAAAATGGTGCTCAATTTGATGGTTTTTGAAATAGGGGTGATCTATGCATATGCATTAGATTCAATTTTAAACTGTCATTTAAAATAGTTTACAGAAGGTTTTTAGTAGATCAAAAGGTGGGCCTTGGTACCTCATTATGTGTACTAGCAAGGGGTGTAAAGATCAAGAATTGTTTCTGTTAAGAATTGAGTACTAGGAATAGCCAAAGTAGGTATGAGAGTTAAATTTGTCCAAATGACCATTCCTTCATTTTAATTCTTTTTTATTTGAATTTCTTTAGGAAAAGTTTGGGAATGATGTAGATTATGTTTAAATCACCTAAGAAACATTTTAGAAGCAAAGGATCACACAATCATGGCAATTCAAAACAACTCCTATTTTAAATGCACACATATATGAATGCTTTCATTTTAAATTTGGAAAAGTTTTTGTTAACCCCATTTTTGGATGACTTGATCTTGATAAGCTTGGATTGAAGTTTTGGGATGTTACAACAAGACAACTTGAGTAAGAGACATGCTAAGTGGGTTGAGTTCATGAAGTCTTTTCCTTACATTGTCAAGTATAAGAAGGGCAAAGATAATGTAGTTGCGGACGCTTTGTCTCGCAAGCACACAAGACTTCTTACTTGACTCGAAGTAAATGTGTTGGGTCTTGAGGAAATAAAAACTTTGTATGTTCCCGACCCGTTCTTTGAACCAATTTTCGCAAAGTAGTCCATTGACAAAGGGGTTGATGATTTCTATTTGCATAAGGGCTTTATATTAAAACAAAACAAGCTTTACATTCCAAAGTCGTCTCTCCAACTTTTTCTCCTCCAAGAATCACATGGTGGAGGCCTCATGGGTCACTTTGGCAGTGACAAGACATTGGACATGCTCTCCACTCACTACTTTTGGACCAATATGAAGCGCAACATGGAACGCTACATCCAACGATGCTCTACATGTGCTCAAGCTAAGTCGCAAGCTAACCCTTATGGTCTTTATATGCCATTGCCTATTCCTCATGCACCTTGGTCCGACGTCAGCATGGATTTTGTGTTAGAATTGCCTAGGTCTAAGCATGGTCATGATTCTATATTTGTCGTTGTGGATCGCTTTTCCAAAATGGCACACTTCATACCATGCCATAAGACTGACGATGCTTCACATGTTGCCAATTTGTTTTTCAGGGAAATCGTCTGTCTTCACGGTGTGCCAAGAACAATCGTCTCCGACCGGGACGTCAAATTCATGAGCTACTTGTGGAAGACCCTCATGGCCAAGCTCGGAGTCAAGCTACTCTTCTCCTCCGCATTGCACCCGCAAACCGATGGCCAAATCGAGGTCGTCAACCAAAGCCTCGGTACTCTCCTTCGTGTGTTGATCAAGAAGAAATTGAAAGATTGGGAGGAATGCATTCCCCACGTCGAGTTCTCCTACAATCGAGCCAAGCACTCAACAACCAAGATGAGTCCCTTCATGATCGTCTACAGTTTCGAGCCCCTCACCACGCTCGACATCCTACCACTACCTCTCCATGAGCGCACCAACATGGACATTGAAAAGCGCGCCCAAGCTATGAAGAAACTCCATGAAGAGACAAGAGCTACAATCGTGCAAGAAGTCCGTCGTCAAGCATCATGGATAAACAAGGACAAGAAAGAGTTAATCTTCAAGGAAGGTGCCCTTGTGTGGATACACTTGAGCAAGGACCCCTTTCCCAATGAACGAGATTCCAAGATCAAACCAAGAGGAGATGGTCCCTTCAAGGTCCTCAAGAGAATCAACAACAACGCCTACATCATCGGCATTCCAACCTCCAAGTACCTTGTAAGAAATACATTCAATGTCAAGGACCTCTCAACCTACCATGGAGATGTTCAAGATGATAACCATGAAGAGTCGAGGACGACTCTTTCCCAAGGGGGGAGCTAATGTAGCCTGTCCTACGGACACTTCTACATCTACACAACCAAGTCCCCAAGTGGACCCATCACTCGTGCCCGAGCCAAGCTCCTCCAAGCTAAGGTGAATTCACTCCTCTCATCATGTCACTTTGACACATCCTTGGATGGCTTGCTACTTCATGCAAATACACTATTCATTCTCATCTATGAAGCCCTGACGCGTCACCAAGCCCCCATGGATGGAGAACAAGGAGCAGGCCAAGGAGAAGAAGCCGCTGGAGCTGCTCACACCAGAGTCTCTGGCATGACAGACCGGAGTCTCCGGACCACTACACCGGAGTCTCTGGCCCACCTTCGGACCGACCTCCTGACTAGCCCTGAGGACATTCTGGCTGCCACTCTGGAGACGGACCAGAGACCGACTGGAATCTCTGGCCCAGACCGGAGTCTCCGTTCCACCACACCGGAGTCTCCGGGCCGAGCATCACCAGGCATGTAAAAGCCTTTGGGCCTTCGGCCCATGTACGCCTTAGTCCATCCAGAACTTACCTTTTATTTCAAAAGTACCCCTGACTTAGTGGCTGGCCCCTATATTAACCCCCACATCTATTGTAAATCCTAGGCATGATATTTGGAATTAGTGGACACCCTTTTGGGTCTATCTAATTCTTGCCTCATGCTCCTTGATTGAGGAGCACCCAAATATCAAAAACCTCGTTGGAGTTTGCATCATGCCTCCCTCGTTGTACAAGGCCTAGGCATCAGAGTTCCTTTCCCTAGACATCAAGATCTCACCGAGTCTCCCTACTCGCCCTGCGAGTTTGAGAGAGAGTCCTCCGCCAGACGTCGATCCTAGGGATTGCGCCGGACCGGTCACCACCGGCATGAGCTATTGGTGTGTATCGTGGTTTTGCATGAGTGTGTTCATCGTGTTCTTCGTGTGTGTGAGTTCGTCATGTTCATCCCTCCTCTCCTTCCTCCACACTACACCCTCGATTTGAACAGGATTCGTGAAAGATCGGACCACCCTCGAGGTTGACCCTCAACACGTTTACTCACAGGAAGGTTACTGGGTCAAGGAGACCGATGACGGTGGCAACGATCATCATGTGTAGAGATTCGTGAGATCTGTGGCCGAGATATGCTTATTTTCAGGTCATCTTATGCCAATTTGCTTCTTGTTCATACTCGGATCTTGTTTTTCGCTTCCGCTTGATACTCTGATGTGTGATGTATGAGGATGTATCCTAAACTATTATCTCTATCTAGGATATTTGGATCTTGTCGTATGGCATTGAATAATTCTGTTTGTATTGTTTTAGATGGTCTATCTCTGATGTACTGTTGTATGTCGCTGGCATACAAACTTGTGTATGTTTTGTTTGCATACCTGTCGACTACACCGCTCGCTCTTGTCATGATGTTCTTGAAAGTGGGTAGGATGGTTGGCCGGTACCGTGCCCTGCTCCGCTTCTACGGGCCTACACGTGGGTGGCCTTGGGCCTCCGTGGTAGAATCCCTTATCCACTTCATCTTGGCTTGTTGCTTAGAGCATAGGGTTCGAGGTATTACAACGCATCTGAGAGAGATGTGGAAATTTTGGAGCAACTCCAAGTGTTAGGAGTTCATGTTAGTAGTTTTCAAGTCATTTTTTATATGTTTTTTCATGTTTTGGGTAGGAATTATCCAAATTGAATTGTTGTGAGCCATTTGTTTTGTTGTATAAACTATCTTTTGGACCACAAAAAATTTAGATCTTACAAGTTCGCACCCCTCGTCTCTATTCCTGGCTCTATCACTAATCGCAACCAGTACACCATTACCAACCTCCGATTGCAGCCACCATGACTTTCTCCAGCTCTATCAGTTTGACATGTCCCATGGCACGAACAAGAATGCGAAGCTTCGTGCCTCACCCAAATAACAAGGGAGCGCACGATTTCATCGATTCTGCCCAACATATCCAGTAATGTCCTGTGCTAAACTGAGGAAATCTCCGAGAGGAGGACCGGAACTCGCCGGCGGCCAGATCGAGGATACCAACATGAAGCAGATTGACGCCATGGTTCTTGAAGAATAGCAGGATTAGACCACCTTTATTCCACTGCACCATCATTTCCAGTAAGGCAGAAATCTTCTGCAGCTCTCGTCGTCCAAAGAATCCGACAAGCAAAGCCACCGTCAACCATGCACTACCACCTTGTCATCCATCATGTCATCACCACATGCTCGAGCCCAATCGGCGCCGCCAGTCCCTAACCCGGAAGCACGCCCCGGCGTTCGCCCCGCCGTGCAAGGTGACGAAGAAGCCCCGCCGCCACCGGCACCACCAGGGATTTGCCTAGCCCACTGCCACGGGACTGGGTCAGGGGCAAAAGAAAACACTTGCTTGATGTTTTACACGTACATCACCCCTCGTCTCCGCAGGAGAACTCGCTCCGTCCCTGACCGCAAGAGAACACAGAGGGCACATAAGGAAACACACACAAAGAGAGCATGGGGTAGGGATTAGAGAGAGGTCTTATCATCCCTCATTCTTTCTTCTCTTTCAAAAATGATAGAACATATTTCTTGAAACTCCATATCAGCACTAACTTCATGTACATACTGGACATGCACACATTTGTCCCCTCTTTAGTATGCTTCTGTGTTACAGTGAATCAAAGCATTTGTTACACATATTCTCTACACCAGAAGACTGGTCAAGAAAAGAAAAAACTAGTCCCAAGAAGAAGGCTCAACTTTCAACCAAGGATACAGCTTCTTAGAGCATCTCTAACCCATCCCCTTTCCTTTAGAGGATAAAAAGGATCCCAAAAACTTAGATGACTATATTTTCTCCTCTAAACTTCGGCCGCCGGATTCGGTCTCCAAAAACTTAGACGAGTAAAAAATTTCATCACAATTTTCAAATGTCCACCTCATCGCTGCTGCTAAAGTTGAGGTCGTCGAGGCCTTGGTGGTGAGAATGATCAAGTTGGGACATGAATCGGCGACGCTCACCTCGGTGGCACTCGGAGTCGGCCCGGGTATTTCATCGATCACCTCGTGGGCACTTTGCTAAGGTGCGACGGTGGCCGGCGAGGAGGACGATGGCGTGGCCTTGGAGGTCGGCTTGGGCTTGCCCTTTGTCGTTGTGGTCGCCGGCTTAGGTGTGGAGGCCGCAGCGACCTTCCTCTCCTTCTTCTCCTCCGCCGCTTACGAATGGGCTATCATGGTCTCCGTCAGCTTCCGCGCCCGTGGCCCGCTCAGCACCAACGCAAGGGGCGGCCGGGCCAGCTTCCCCACCTTCTCTATGCCCTTGGAGGTCGTCTTGGCAGCCGCTACCATTGACCGTGCCACGCCGGTGGTGCCCAACCGTTTCCGCAGCATCAGAGCCATCGCGGGGCTCGATTCCGGCGGCGGCGCATCGGCGGGAAAGTCCGGCGGGGCTGTAGAACCGAGCTCCAGTGACATTCCGGCCGGGGGAGGGGAGAATCCTGGCGCCGGTGACGACTTCTGGCGGTTTTTGGTCGGGAGGGGTCGGCTGCGAGGCGGGAGGAGAAAATTTAGGAGTCGAGTTGGCGGCCGAGCAAATTTGGGAGAGAGGCGCCCGTGGTGACTTCGTTAATCTCAATACCCGATCCGCCGGCTTAGACTATCGGAGGTGCTCATAGGGGTAGGGTGTGCGTGTGTGCGTTCATAGGGTGGGTGCATGTACATGGTGTGAGAGTCTACGATTGTACTGTGTTTCTCAAAAAAAAATTCCTCATCAGTTAATACAACAAATCGGAAATACAAAAATGAGTGGGTACTAGCTAGTAGAAGCATGGGCAAAGCAACTGCTCAAAGAAAGGAGAACATCTTGCCCATATCCCCCTGCTAAGAACCTTTGATGACTGATTTTGTGAGAGGGAAGCTTGGTACTGCTCTCTTTACAAAGACTATGTCAATGGAATGGCTTTGATTTTGCAAAAGCAGAAGCTTTTATTCCTATAATCTTCTTAAATAGCATTGCTTAGAACATGATAGGCCACGTTCCCCTAGATACACCAGCATCCCTGCCAGACCCACCACAAAATGCAGCCCTTGTTCTTTCCTTTCTTTCAACACGATGATCTGATCCACACCGACCAATTTGGAAGCTTCCGTTGTCGGGGGCACGTGTTAAACCTATGCTCTGCCGGGCAATCTTCTTGATTCTCCAGCTCCCCTCAAGAATGCAGAGAGATGATCATTTGAATATCAGAGGGAGGACAGGGAAACATGGAGAAAAACCCTTCAAGTGTTGTGTTAAAAGATGATCTACTACATCATTGGGATTTTTTATTAAGTAGTGATAGCTAATTAACAACGCAATCGCGCAGTGTACTTTGTTTGACTGCTTCAGATGCATGTTGGTTAACTTTTTCAAATATGGTAAGTGGCATGCAGGGTGTTCATGAGGATAGTACTTATGCAATACGTCCCCCTATGTTAAAGCTTAGCATACTATCATCATAGGGAAGTGTTTGTGTAATAAGAACAAACTGTGCAGCCATCTTTTTTTTCCTGTCATCTCATTATCCTTCACAAAAAAAGAGAACAAACAGTGAGCCATCTTTTTTTTTCCTGTCATCTCATTATCTTTATCATGCATTTCTGCTAAACACCAATTTGTAGCATCTTATATTTGGATATATAGTGCTTCGTCCAATAATTATTTTCATTTTTTCGATAGAGGGTGCTGAGTGGTTATTTGGGAGATAGAAGCTTTAGTATCAAAATCCAACTTATGGTGAGCAGACTGACAAAAAAAAGACCGAAATCGGCATAAATCAAGTGACATGAGTTGCATACTACTAATTTTTCATTGTAACTTATTACTTTTGGTTTCTTCTGAACTGAAAAGTTCACAACAGTAATCAGAAGCCATGAATTTAATGCCAGCTTCTTTGATATTAGCGGAATTCATGTATGAAACCTAAGGCGTCATTTTCTTAAAAAACATAAAACCTAAGGCATACTCTCGAACAAGGTGTCATCTCAGGTAGCACACATTATGTTCTTCTCCTTTGTCAGCTGTTCAATGTCAAAATGAGAATTTCCCGAGATCCATGGAAAGATAGTACCCAAATAAGAGAAGGAAAAAAGAGGAAGAAAGAGCAACACATGGCATGTTTGCATCCAGGAAAATTAAGTTACCTGTTGTGAACTGGATCCGGTCCATGGGGCACCTTTCTCTTGCTGCTACTGAAAGGATCACAAGGCTTGAACTCCTCCAGTGTCTGCCTGTGAGCCAATCCTCTATGGACTCCAGACATCCTCCTCCTACCGCGTACTACTGAATCGGCAATGCTCACCGGAGTCAAACGTTTCACGCTTCTATCCACCATCAGTGACCAGAACAAGGCCTCCAAACAGGATGGCGGATGCCGGCTTCACAGACATTCTTAGCCTGCTCATGATAGCGCCAGTCTTTGTGTCGGCTTGGCCCTTCCACCTCTAGGAGCTCCTCATAGGGTGGTGCTGGTGCAGCTGCAAGAACCCACTGTGAGTGTGAGGTTACATCCCTGCCTCAGCACATTATATTCTCGAGCCAGTGGTGGTATTTGTGTTTCTTGCTCCTTGTTTTCCTTTTGAGAATTCTTTCTTCTTGAAAGAGTATGAGTTTGGCGGAATATGATGGATATATTATTGAGCCTCATGGACGAGTATATATAGACGTACAGAGATCAACTTGGAGTACAAGACGAGTTAGGCTAGAATCCTAACTATCATAAACTACCACAATAACCGTGTACGTATCATACTCTAATATCCCTCCGCAGTCGTAGCGGTAGCGTCGTGAACAATCGGAACGTCGCGGACGGTCAGACTAGATATAAACTGAAGTAGCATCCAGTAGGCTGACATCCCCCTGCAGTCGTAGCGGAAACGTCTTGGACGGTGTCACGTCGCGGTAGCTTGAACTTTAAAGGAAGATGATGATGCTCAAGCGAGGTGGTAGCCCTTGTGCTGATGTCGAGGGAGCAGCGAGTGTGAGGCGGGCCATGGTCGAGGTAGCCGTGCGATGGGTCGTCATGGTCGATGTCGTGGTCGGGGATGCCCGTGTCGAGGTAGCCGCACACGAAGCCGCATGCGCATAGTGCATGAGGAGGATGACGGAGATGCGTCGAGGCAGTCGTTGAGGATGTCGATGCCGAAGTCGATGTAGTCTGAGCCGCCGAAGACGAGGTGCGGCCATAGTTTTGCCAGAACTAGGCGCACGTCGGGGACGAAAGCACACTCCGGTTTTGCCAGAACCAAGTATGCAAAGAAGAACTCGTCGGTGACGCGGTCGAGGCAGTCGTAGAGGGGTCGATGCCGAAGAAGACATTGTCGAAGCAGATGAAAACGAGGCGCCGATCCGAGTTTGCCAGACTCGGGAACGCGTCGGGAACGAAGGCACTTCCGGTCTTGCCAGTACCAGGCGTGCGGGGACAGGGACCATCATAAACTTGCCGCCATGTCAGAAAGACTAGCAGAGGAAGCCTCCAGAGCGGTTGCAACATGCAGAGCGGCTAAGGGAGAGATGTCGGCGCTCTCCGCGGTTGTCGGAGTAGAGTAGCAGGTGGTGTAGTCGGGGATGAGGCGATGACGCTGGCGGCGAAGTTGTAGTATACGAAGACATAGAAGGCGGCGAAACCAGCGGCGACCTGGGTTAGTCATGCTAGATGCCTAGAGTGGCGATGGGGTAGTCGGCAGGACTGCGGCGAGGGCGCCTGCAGGTTACCTTGTGAAGCCTTGGCGGGTGCTCGTAAGCGAGAAGACCGCGGACGTGACGAAGACCATGTGCAGACGACAGCGATCCGCGCCGTAGGAGATGGTGCGGTGAAAGTCGAGGCCGTCGATGCACGAGGACGACGAAGTAGCTGCGTGCAGCCATGCTATGACCCGAGGGGGCGGCATAGCTGCAGGGCGCCAAGGAAGCGGTAGTGTGGACCAAAGGCGGCGGCGCTGCGGCCCGACGGGGCGACACAGCGGCAACCCGTAGCTTGATCGATGGTAGGCGCGAGCTCGGGGACGTGCTTGGTGTAGACAGGCGCGGGATCGGTTGATCAGACCGACGGTGCACCGTATGCGCCATGGCGTGGACGACGCGTAGATCGAATTCGATGGCGACGTTGTCGGTGAAGTCCCGGACGATGACGACGAAGAGGATCCGAGGGGGGTAGCCACGGTAGCCTTCCGAGGAAGGCGTAGCAGCCGTCCGCGGTGCCGTGAGGCCGCAACAGCCTATCGAGGCAGGCGCAGTAGCGGAGGGGGCAGGCGCACGGACGCGATGTAGATCCTCGATGCCGATGGTCGGAGTAGAGGCGCGACGATGACGACGACGGTGGGCGACTCAATCCGATCTAAGATCGGTAAACCAAAAAGAAAGCCGATCAAGAGATCGGAGAAAAAGACTTACAGAACAGCCGATCACGGATCGGCGGACGAACCCTGCATACGGGTTGCGCAGCTCCTGGCGGAGATCATGGAGATCGATCTCCCCGGGGGCAGCACGGCGGAAGCTAGGGTTTGAGATCGATTTAGACTGATACAATGAAAGAGTATGAGTTTGGCGGAATATGATGGATATATTATTGAGCCTCATGGGCGAGTATATATAGACGTACAGGGATCAACTTGGAGTATAAGACGAGTTAGGCTAGAATCCTAACTATCGTAAACTACCATAATAATCATGTACGTATCATACTTTAATACTTCTTCTTCTCCAGCTGCTTGTCATGTGCTTTTGAAGGGTCGGCCGGCCTAATGCAGCAGGGGGGCAAGGGTTAGAACCAAAGCAAGCGAGCCATGCTTGCTTTTGTCCGCCTTTGCTTTTATTTCGAGTTATTATGTTATTTTGTTTCTTTTCTTGTGATTGCATAGTATGTCATTGATCTTGATTGGTGAAACAAGATCCAGTAGCCAATAAGAGTCTGTCTAAGGTTGCAACTTACCGTGCTGCCTGATCCATAAGGATTCCTTGGTTACAGGATAATCTGGATTACTTGGAAGTGTTAAGGATGGAATAATCTTTGAGTAAATCTAGGAGGGGGCATGACAGATGAGAGACTGCTCTGATAAAGCAAGGCACGGAAAGCAACTCCAAAGTGAGAAGCACCCTGGAGAAATAGTGAAATACACATCTGTATGCTGCTACTACTACTACTTTCAGGCGATATGTCGCTATCCTTTTCTATTGTACTGTGACTACGTGTATTGCACTTCTTCTCCTCATGAACCCTACCACTCTTATTCAACTCTTTGCATTCATATGTTTCTCTACTCTGATAAAATCTACCCAAATACTTACTCCCTCCGTCTCAAAATAGATGTCGTGACTAAATTTGGATGACCTATACTAAATAGTGTCTACATACATCTAAATTTAGACAAGTTTGCGACATCTATTTTAAAACGGAGAGAGTATTTACTATGCAGTTACTTATAATGCATCTCTTATATTGCACTCTCAACTACACGGTAGGCATATTGCTGGAAAAATATGGTCAGTGCAAAATACTTTAGACGTGATGTGATTTATCAGAACATCTGAAGCAAGCAGATTTTCCTTGACCAAAAAGCCAAGATGAGGCAGGCAGGGGACAAGTCCATATCACTTCTATATTGTGGAAAGTGCCAAAGGAGTTGGTTATTTCTGAGACAGCCTGACACACTGGCTGTCCTGAAATCCACTGTTATGCAAGCAAGCAAGCAAAAATAAAGTGCAACAGGTGGTTGCTGACACTAGGAAATCCCCTGTTTTAACATGGGTAAATGCTGGAAATTACTTCCCCTCCATGTACATCACCCATCAGAATGACAAGGATCCGTTGCATCGCACAGGGACAAAAACGACAACCGGTGCTTTTACTAAAATTGACCATGGAAAACCGGTCCCAATTGCTTGCAATAAGTGCCACGAAAGAAAGTACTAGTATCAATTGCTGCAGCGGTAGATCTATATACTGGACTCTGGATCCTCAGTAAAGTGTTGTTCGGACGGGTGGTCCGGTGACGGAAGCATGTCCGAATGTTTAATACTGTACTTGCCGCGAGCAGCTAGCTCAGTCTGGTCGATTCAGTATCAGGGCGGCAAAGCACTCATGGCGATCTAAATGTTCAGTAACTGCAATGTTGCATTGCGAACAGAAAGAACATTGACCTTATGGATGTGCAAGACGACAGAGGTTGGATGGATTTAATTCGAACTTTGTGGAGAAGAATGGGGGAGTTCCTGCGTACGCTCTCCGTTCCATTTTATTTTATTACCTACTAGACCCATAATACGAGCGTTGCCGCGCCCGTCCATTTAAAAAGAACTACTACAACATATTTAAGAAAGAAACATCTTGTAAGATTTGGAAGAAAAAATTGATAGCGATGCGTTGACACCTGGCACATGTTTATACCAACTCATAACTAATAAACGCACATAGATATTTCCCTATATACATTGTTTCTATATTCATGAGAAAATGCGAAAAAGATGGAATAGAAGAAATAACAACATTCTATAGGGTAGCATCGATTATGGCACATGATTCAATTCTAATATGAAGGTCACGTACTACAGAGTTTCAACTCTTACATCAATATAATTTTCTAAGTTTGTACAGACTAAACAATTCAATTCTAAATTTGAGGAAGCCCGCATCAGATCAAGGAAGAGCAGACAAATCCATCAGCCAACAAGCCATACTGAATGCCCTCGCGAGAAAGGGACTCTCTTCTCTGCAAGAGCATGTACATTTCTGAAAGATAAATCAATGCAAAGCATTTAACAGATTAAGAAACGGAAATAAGATGAGAAATTATCCAACAGGAAAGGGTACCATGGCGTTGATTTATCTTTCAGCGTTGGTTTCAGGGCGCCTCCATCTCCTCGTCAACGGATCGTCACCGTCCGGCCCATGGCGCCCCCTCCGCCGGGTACCCCGATACCGCGGCATCCTGCGCCGGCGCCGGACGTGCGGGGGCATGGTATGGCGCCCCCTACTTCGTCTTCTTCATCCCTTGTGCTGGGGGCAGGACATGGAGGGTTCGCCCCTTCCTCTGGTCCTGTCTTCGGCGTCTAGCGGCCGCCGGAGCCGCCTTTTTTCCCAATTCCGGGGGAGCCGCTACGGCTATCAGGTTCCCCCCGTCGCATCGCGCATAAGAAGAAAAAAGGGGCCGGGCACGCTGGCTCGGGTGCGCCAGGGGCGATCTCTGCTATGGCTGATCATTCTACTCAACCTCAACCACAACAAATGGCACCTGCTGCTACCTCATCGGCTACAGATACAGGTCCGGTGAGTGTGGGAGGTGATGGGGCTTCTGAAAGTTTGGAAAACGTTAAGGTTTGGTGTTCTAGATGTCAGGTTGCATCACATATGACCAAAGTTTGCACTGTCCAACACTATTATTGTATTTGTGACAAGCATAATCACTCCACTTGGCGTTGCCAAGTGCTGAAACAGCCAAAACCAGTAATCGCAATGATGGGTTCCGGTCATGCTAACACATTGTTCTACAGTTTACCAGATTCCCTATTCAGAGATAACTTGGCACAAGGTCCTTCGACAACTGCATTGATTTCTATCACAGGTGAGGGGACAATTTTTGCAGCCGAAGTCCAGGATCAGATTGCCAGGCTTTGTCCAACTCAAAAACAATGGACTTGGGAGGCAGTACCCAATGGGGGTAAAACTTTCAAGATCTCTATACCGTCTCAGGAAGACATGGACCGTATCGATGGCATGGAATTCATGGTAAGGATGAACAAGGTCATGTTGTCTATCAGTACCTGGAGGATGGATCATATCGACCCGGCTTTTGAGTTGCAGCAGGTCTGGGTGCATGTCACCAGTGTTCCCCATGAGCTCCATCACTTCCTAGGCATGTGAGGAGTGGGCTCACTCATTGGTCAGACACTAGATATTGGTATGTTCAGCTTGAGGCATCGGGCGAAGATTCGTATTCTTGTGGGCATGATTGACACTTCAGCTTTCTTGGATGACTCTGGCAAGTACTCTTTGTTTGCATCGAATCTTGTTGTCAAACTGAAGGAGTATGAATTCCGTTATGAATTAGAGCCACATGACTATGTGCCAGAAACAGATTTTAAGCCATTCATGTGGAGGAAGCCTGATGATGATGCTGATGACCGGGGCAATAGAGATGTTGGTGGTGATGATTTAAGCAATAATAAGAGATCAAAGGGCAATGAGAGTGGGTCGATCTCATCTTCGAAGCAGCAACACTAGGGGGACGGTGCCTATGATGACTGCATCTTCGGTGCAAACTCGTGCTGCAGATGGGATTCTAGGCAAACGCCCACCTTCCAGCTCACCGCCGCGGACAGACGGGCCACGAGATGCTGATAGGTGGACTGCATCTCCGGGCCAGACGCTGGTGTACTCTAGGCGGACTGCTGCCACGGGTGGTGAGCAACGCCGGACGACCCAACATGCACCGAGGCAGGGTGATGCTCAACAGGCTGGAAACCGGGGGAAGGCCAAGCCGCTGACAGGCCCCCTGGACACCTCGCCCAGTCTGCCGACCGACTGCCCGCTGCCAGCAGGTTGAGATGGCCCATGGTCATCTGCTTTTGTCTTCTTCTTGCGCCGCAATTGTTCGACAACCTCAGGATGGACACGTCGCCGCCTTAGTGGGTGGAGCAGGGGGCAGGTCTACTCCACCACCCCGGTCCCCTGTCTCCTCCTCGAAGGCGGTTTCTTCCTCACCATCGCTGCGGATACCGGAAAAGGACAATGTGGCTGCGAGCACTACCCCGCTACGCCGCAGCGGGAGACACCCGATGTCGGAGTTCGGAGCATCTACCACTGATGAGGACTCCCTCAAGAAGGCTATGCGCCTTCAAGCAACCTCGATTTCTCCCAAGGTATATCAACAACAAAATCTTTTCTATCTTTTCCTAATGCACACATTTCTTCTAATTTGAATGCTTTAGGAGTCAGTTTAGGTTCTACCGTCGATAATGTCCAGTTTTCGGTTAATGTTTTGAAGCGTGTAGAATTTGATAGGAGTAAGGTTTCTTCGAAGGAAAATGATTACCCGACTAACTACGAACTTGATGATGAAGAGGATAATGCTACCTATGATGGTAAGCTCCTCTCCCATCTAGTTGGTGCGGTGTCGGAGGTGGGATTGGATGAGACGAGACTGGGATCTATTTGTGATCTTACGGCATCCACTCGTAAATCCAAATCTCATAGAATAAATAAAACTAAAATACTGTCCAAAAGGGTAAGAGTGTCTAAATATCCTATTGTTTTCTTATGAGAGGCAAGATATGGAATAGCAGAGGTCTACGTGACTTGGCTAAACATTTACATATTGCCGACAATATTAAGGATCATGACTTAGACTTTGTCGCAATAACGGAATCTGGTAAACGAGATTTTTTGATGCATATTCTAGACCACCTCTCAGGTGGCATTGAATTCATCTGGAAATGGATACCTCCGCGCGGCAGGCCTGGGGGTATTTTACTTGGTGTACGGGCTTCTGCTTTGGAATTATTGGACTATTCGCTAGGGGAATTCCATATTAAATTTCACCTTAGAAATAAGTCTGATCATTTCATATGGAGCCTAGTTGCCGTGTATGGAGCGGCGCGGGATGAGTACAAAGCTGCCTTCCTACGGGAATTGGTCAATCTTGCTAAGGACAACCCACACCCTATTATTATAGGAGGGGATTTTAATATCTAAGGTTCCGGCAGGATAAAAACAATGACCGATTCAATGGATACTTGCCTTTTTTGTTCAACGCTGTCATTGACAGCTTGAATCTTAGAGAGGTGAGTATGACTGGGAGGCAATATACATGGGCTAATAATAGACCAGTGCCTACATACGAGAAATTGGATCGTGTACTAATGGATGTCGAGTGGGAAAAAAGGACCCGATGGTGTCAGTACGTGCCATGGAACGTATTGAGAAGCTTTCTGACAATGCCCCATTACTTCTAGATACCGGCTCCGATAAACTACATGGAAAGAAACCACCATTCAAATTCGAATTGGGTTGGCTATCCCATGATGGTTTTGAGGATATGGTTAAAGAAGTGTGGAATAGACCAGTGGTTGGGAGTTCGGCTATCCTTAGGTGGAATAATAAGATCCGTGCTCTATGGAAACACCTAAGAGGATGGACAAGGTATATAAGTGGTCTATATAAAAAATAAAAGAAAAGGCTCTAATTGATACACTTGAATCGCTCGCAGAATCTTGAGTGCTACTACATCATGAACTTGAGTTAAAAAACCAGGCAAATGAACAGATAGCCCGACTTTTACGTGAAGAAGAAATCAAGTGGTATCAAAGATCCAAAGCTCAATTCATCTTGGAAGCAGATAGTAATACAAGATATTTACATATGGTGGCTAATGGTCATCATAGGAAGAAGTATATACACACGCTTCATCAAGATGAGGGCACTGTTGAGGGCCAAGCTGAATTGAAAAATTACATAACAAAATATTATAAGACCCTGTTTGGACCACCAGAAGAGGCAAATATCTCTTTGGATGAATCAGAAACAGGAGATATCCCTCAAGTGTCCAACGAAGAGAATGCTTTCTTAACGGCCTCCTTCACAGAAGAGGAAGTAAGAAATACAATCTTTAAGATGGAACATAATAAAGCTCTTGGTCCAGATGGATTTCTAGCAGAACTTTATCAAACTTTTTAGGAAATTATCAAGGCTGATTTGTTAGAGCTGTTCAATGACCTTCACAAAGGACAACTCAAACTTTTTAAGCTGAACTTTGGTGAAATGATTTTGCTACCTAAGGTTAAGGATGCAGAACGGATTCAGCAATATAGACCGATCTGTCTCCTTAACGTTAGCTTCAAAATTGTCACCAAGGTGACGACTATCCGTCTAAATTCGGTGGCAGACAATGTGGTTCGTCCAACACAGACTGCTTTTATGCAAGGGTGCTACATACTCGATGTTGTAGTAACCCTTCATGAAACAGTACATGAGCTGCACCGAAAAAACATGAACGGCGTGATTTTTAAGATTGACTTTGAGAAGGCCTATGATAAAGTCAAGTGGTCTTTTCTTTTTCAAGTTCTTAAAATGAAAGGTTTCTCCCCAGAGTGGCGTGCTTTAATCCGAAACTTTGTACAAGGTGGTAGTGTTGCCATAAAAGTCAATGATGACATTGGCCACTACTTCCAAATGAAGAAAGGACTACATCAAGGTGATCCACTATCCCCGATGCTATTTAATATCGTGGTAGATATGTTGGCCATCTTGATAGAGCAAGCCAAATGTGATGGGCAAATTGATGGGATCGTACCTCATCTAGTTGTTGGTGGCCTGTCGATTCTACAATACGCTGACGACACAATTCTTTTTATGGAACATGACATTGAAAAGGCAAAGAACCTGAAGTTAGTTCTATCAGCGTTTGAGCAACTTTCGGGTCTAAAAATAAATTTTCATAAGAGTGAATTGTTCTGCTTTGGAGAAGCAAAAGAAGCAATGGGACATTATACCGAATTATTTGGATGCGAACAAGGACAATTTCCAATGACGTATTTGGGAATTCCGATTCATTATCGGAGACTTACTTATGCAGAATGGAAAGCGGCTGAGGAACAGTTACAAAAATGTTTAAGCAGCTAGAAAGGAAAACTCCTATTAGTTGGTGGAAGATTAGTTCTGATTAACTCCGTCCTATCCAACATGGTCTTGTATATGTTATCCTTCTTCCAAGTGCCAAAGGGAGTTCTGCAGCGGTTAGACTACTACCGCTCGAGATTCTTTTGGCAAGGAGATTCAGAGAAGAAGAAATATAGACTGGTAAAATGGAATGTAGTTTGCCGTCCAAAGGACCAAGGGGGACTTGAGATTCATGATCTTGAGGCCAAAAATACTGCATTACTTGGAAAATGGTTGTTCAAGTTATTAACCGAGGATGGAGTATGGGAATACCTCTTGAGAAGGAAATATTTAGGTTCAAAAGTGCTATCCCAAGTTTGCTAGAAACCAGGGGATTCACACTTTTGGGCTGGTCTGATGCATGTGAAGAATTGCTTCTTCCGTTGTGGATCTTTCCTTATTAAGGATGGCTCGGAGATTAGATTCTGGGAGGACTCCTGGTTAGGGAACTTACCTCTCAGGGAACAATATATGGCTTTATACAACATAGCACGTAACAAGAGTGATACGATCGCCGAGGTGTTAAGCACTTCTCCTCCTAACGTGACTTTTAGACGAGATCTTATTGGTGCATGTCTTGCCTCTTGGCAGGCTCTACAAGAGCGGTTAGCGGATGTACAACTAATAGATGAACATGATGAGTTTCGTTAGAATTTGACTGAGAAAGGAGTTTTTTCAGTTGATTCCATGTATAAAGCATTAATACATTTTGAAGTACCAATACTTAAAAACAAACACATCTGGAAGATGAAGATATCATTGAAGATTAAAATTTTCGCTTGGTATATACGTCGTGGTGTGATTTTGATAAAAGATAATCTGGTTCGATGCAACTGGCAAGGGAGTACAAATTGTTGTTTCTGTCATAAAGATGAAACTATCAAACATTTATTGTTTGATTGCCAGTTTGCGCGATCTATATGAACAGCCATCCAAATTGCCTCAACCTTGCATCAACCACACTCAGTAGCCAACATTTTTGGAAACTGGTTGCATGGTATAGATAACAGGGATATGATACATATACGGGTGGGAGCGATTGCATTACTATGGTAGATGTGGCTATGTAGAAATAATATGGTTTTTGATGCTAAAATGTCTTCCCCATGCAGGTAATTTATCACTGTGCACACTTACTCCGGGAGTGGTCTACTCTACAAAAACCGAAACACCGCGCCCTTTATACGGAGGTGTGTACGCGGTTGGAGCAAGTGGTGAAAGAGGTTTTTCCCAACATGGGTGGCACCATAGTTTGCGGATTGAGCCCCCTCCCCCCCACCACCACCACCATATGCGTCTCTTGTAGTTTCATGTATTCTAGGATTTTCCTATGAGATTGTTCACTTCTACGTCCCTTTCTTTTACTCTTCGGCTGTGTGCATCTTAGCTATGCAGAGGCCGGGTGTGACTTTCTTTGATTGTATCGCCTTGATGTAAACATTAAAGTCTAATAAAAACGCCCTTTATCGAAAAAAGAAAAGGATACCAAGATGAACCGATCCAAGTAAAGTCACCGCGGAAACATAACCTTTCATACCAAAACAAGGTGAAATAGTAGCCATTTATAACCTAAACTTCTGACGGAGAGGCACCAATGAACTTTTTTTGACATGGAGGCACATCAATAAACTGAGAACGTTTATAGCCACTCGGCTGAATCCCATGTTTGTGTAGCTTTCCTTCATCAGTTAGTCAGATCTGATAAGTATGTCCATATAGGTAATATTAATTTTTTGTAAGATGATTGTAAAAATATGTGGATGGTACTGGCATAGTTGCACAAGATAGGAACAATTGCAGTGAACTAATATTTCTAGCAGGACAAATATGATTAAGTTGATCAAATGTAAGTATTTAACTAAATAGTTGAAGCATTTGCTAAGCACTAATGCATGTCAATATGAAGTGCAGCGCTGAAACAACAAATGTCAAAACAGAACACAAACCATCATCTAAAAAATATGACCACAAACATATTTGCAAATGAACCCACGAGAATTAATTATATCGTTGTTATTTATGAGTTTACATATCTTGCTATTTTCAGTAGACCCTGGGAGCAATGATTTTACAAAAATAGGCAAGGGTCAAGCAACAAAGAGTATATCTTTCCATGCATGCTAAGCATGCATAATAACTGGATAGCATTTTTTCACCACAGTATATCTTTCCAAGGTAGGAATTTGCCTTCGTAATTTCATAGAGATTCAGTCGTATAAATTTTTAGGGGAAAGCCATTGTGCGGTGTAATCAGATCTAGGAAAAACTGATTTTTACTTCTGTTTGTTAAAAAACAATGGCACAGGTTCATCACTTGTGCATGATATACCCTTTCCCTAATGGAACCTGGTATGCATGGATAGTAATAACAGGAGCTAATACATAAGTGATATATGTTTATCATATATATCCATTCAGTAAGATAGAAGGATCAAATTAATGTCAACCCTAAAAAGATGGTACCACTTTACAACAGAACACAACAAATGAGACAACACTAAAGCAGCTTGTTCTTGGTAATTTGGAATATGCGCATAAAAAATTGATCAATGGTCTGCGGTTGTGACAAAAAGTGTATAATAACTTCTCAATTCTAACAAAAGTTAAGTATGATTTTATGGTGTACATAACTACTCACCGCAACACAAAATGCTAGAAAACATATCACCTTACATCAGCTCGGTTGGTCCCAAGACACATTATTCAGTTGCTAGAAAAGCCTGGACAACACCAGAACATGGAAATGAGATGTTGTGAACAAAACTGACAGAGGTGCAAAATGGTTATACTACTAATAGAATCATGGCTAGTGTACATGAAGTTTTCTAATTTCTGTATTTTACTTATTGTTGAAATGAAAAACAATCTTAAGAAAAAATGCCAAAAGGTAACCAATGGCTTGAAATATAATGTATAAAAATATGCAACCATTATTGAGAAAACAAGAGGAGGCATGCAATACTAAAACAAAGCAGACCTTGAACTCCTAACAGAATCATGGTTAGTAATAGTACACATGTAGCATGGTTTTCAAGGCATTAAGGCATCCTAGAGAGGTTTGGGGGCTCTCTGACGCCTAAGAGGCAATTAGGCGGAACGAGATCCTCTGACTTACTCCTAACTACTGCAGAGAGACGTCGATTGTTTTCGTTCGTTCCTTCCCCGTCCGATGGTATCACGTCGAACCCAAGGAAACGAAAGTGCTTGAGTCGGCCCAAGGCCCAGTCTAGCGAATCGAAAACAGAAAATAGCACGCTCCACCTTATAAATATGGCTCGAGAACAGGAAAAAAGGCGCCAGACGCCGAGGGCACAAGAAACAACATGAGGAGTAGATCGCTGGAACCTGGAGCGGACGTGTTGCTCTGCTCGCCAATGTGCTACTCTACTCGTCAATCTCAGGTAAATCTCCATAGCCTGCCTTTCTCTGTTTCTCTCTATGGACTGAAATAGAAGGTTCTGTCTAAGGTAGATGCAATCAGCCTTGGGAACATGAAAGATCTTTTAAAACTGCTCTTAATTGCTGCTCAATTTTGACTTAAATCTAAGACAAAAGTGTAGTACATGGTCACACCTTTCCAATGCTACCTCATTTCCAAAATATGGATCAGCATAGTAAGAGTTCTAGCCCAAACAAGATTATGTCCTTGGTTTATGCAATCAGCATCAGGAACATGAAAGAAATTAAAACTGCTCTTAATCTATGAGAAATTTCGACTTAGACCCAAAACAGAAGTTGTAGTACATGGTCGTACCTTTAAAATGATACCTCATTTGCAGGATTTGGATCAGAGGAGCAAGAGTTGTAGTCCAAACAAGATATTGTCCAAAGGCCAATGATACCTCTTGTGCATAGTTCATGGAGGAAGAAACTGAGATGGCAGAAGAAATAAACACACCACACTATGAATCTGATTCCAATAGGTGATTACCATATCCCACACTTTGACATGAGATCTCTACATACTAATGTTGGTTCTTGTATTTTCTCCGCATTTACATTAATCCCAAACTTGTCTTTTTTACACTTCAGAGTTGTACTACCTGGTTTGGTACCTCATGTTGGCATGGAATTTAAAAATTCAGATGATGCTTGGGCTTTTTGGCTGAGTTACAGTGGTCAAAAAGGCTTTTAGGTGAGGAAAAGATACACAAACAAAAGACCATCAGATGGAAAAATTACATCATGCAAATTTGTTTGTGCAAATGAGGGTCTTCAATCGCAAGACAAAAGGGATCATTTAACAAAGTGTCCTCGAGCTAAAACTAGAACCGATTGTCAAGTCCACGTGAATGTTAAAATGGTTAGAAAGAAGGAAATTATCAAAGTGTCTGAGTTGGTTTTAGAACACAATCACACGCTGCACCTACCAGAAATTTTACACTTAATGGTGTCACAAAGAAAAAATTCGGAGTTACAAGCTTGTGAAATTGAAATGGCGGATGATCCAGGCATTCGACCGAAAGCTACACATGAGTTGGCTAGTTGCCATGTTGGTGGAACACGCAATCTTTGCTAATACCCTCCGCGATCAAAAGAATTATTTAAGGACGAAGTGCCAACGAAAAATGGCATGTGGTCAAGAAGGTAGCATGCTCAAGTATTTTCAAGACAAGATTACTGAAAACCCATAATTCCAATATGTATTGCAAATGGATTGTGAAGAACAAATAGCAAACATATTTCGGGCTGATGCTAAAATAATCATGGACTATGCACATTTTGGTGATGTTGTTAGTTGTGACACTACTTTTGGAACAAACAAGGAGAGTAGTCCCTTTGGTGTGTTTGTTGGATTCAATCACTTTAGAGAAACTGTTGTTTTTTGTGCTGCTCTCATGTATGATGAAACCTTCACATCCTTCAAGTGGTTGTTTGAGCCCTTTCTAAATGCTCATAAAGGAAAGGGGCCTAAAACATTCTATACGGATCAAGATGCTGCAATGGGAAAGGCAGTTGGAGAAGTATTTGTAGAAGCATGGCATGAATTATGCAACTTTCACATTGTGCAAAATGCTGCCAAACCATATCACAGAAAACACCATATCACAGAAAACACTCCCTGCAAAAACAAGTTAGACGCCTCTACTTTGTTGTTGCATGTTTTACGTGGCTTATGGGAGTAGATGCTAATAACGATTCTTACCTACGGAAAGCCACAACGGTGATATTATGGTTGCCAAACTCCGGTGTTAATCCCATGACAACTATAGTGAGAGAAACTGACATCCACCAGCCGCATGTATGGTACAAGCCACACGTCAAGTGAGTCGGTCTCGCGAAACGACGTCGCGTAAGGTTGGCCTGGACCGCTTCAATCTCACTATCCCGCATCATAAGAAGAACACAAACAAGAGGCTTGCAACAGAAAACATCAACGCCCGCAACAACCATGTTGCGTTCTACTCGTGAATCACATCTACGCATAGATCTAGCTCTGATACCACTGAAGGGTTTCGCATCATAGTAAATCAAAATTTTCTACGGAAGCGAACAGAGGGAAAGCCAAGATCTAATCTAGGAGATGCAAACAACAAGAGAGATTGGATTAGATCTTCATACCCTTGAAGATTCGCTGCAGGAGCGTTAAATCGGAACGTGGGTGATGTAGTCGTACTCGCTTCTCCTCCTCGCGATCCGATCCGATCTAGCACCACAAGTGGCGGTGCCTCCGTGAGATGCACACGTGCAGCACCTCGACGTCTCCTCATTCCTCGGACCAGCAAGTAGGGTGGAGAGATAGATTGGATCTACAACACGACGGCGTGGTGTATATGGTGGAGAATTTCTGCAGTAGGGCTTCGCCTACAATCAGTCGGGAGGGAGAGAGGAAGGCAGCAGGGCTACTAGGGCTTGGAGGGGAAGGTGTGTGTGTGTGGAAGGGGGCGCACCAGCCCTCTATATATAGGGGGGGTGCGGCCAGCCCTTGCCCATCCTCCAAGCCTATCTCTAGTTTAAACGATTTAAACTCTCTCTTCTAGAAACCCTATCTTATCTCTAGTTTAAACGATTTAAACTTATCTAGGATCGGCTAGGCCCTATGGGGCCTTGTGCCCCTGCCCCAATGCGGCCAGGACACTCCCTCATAGGCCCATGCCCCCTCCCGGAAGGTGGGGCCACGTTGGTCCCCTTCCGGAAGGTTCTAGAAGCTTCCGGTACAATACCGATTAACCCGGAACTATTCCGAACTCCAAAAACTGCCTTATATGAATCTTATTCTTCGGACCATTCCGGAACCTCTCGTGATATCCCGGATCCCATCCGAGACTCCGAACAAAAATTCATAAACCAATTATCCAATCTATCCTAGCGTCGAGACACGTTAAGTGTGTGACCCTGCGGGTTCGAGAATATGCAGACATGATCTTCTATCAATAATCAACAGCGGGGTCTGGGCACCCATATTGACTCCCACACATTCATCGATGATCATATCGGATGAACCACGATGCCATGATTCAATCAATCCCATATATATATATTCCCTTCGTCTCGCGATATTTTACTTGCCCGAGATTCGATCGTCGGTATCGTCATACCTAGTTCAATCTCGTTCACAGCAAGTACTTTACTCGTTCCGTAATCCGATATCACTTCGTGATTAACTCCTTAACCACATGCTTGCAAGCGGTGTTGATATCGATTACCGAGTGGGCCCGAAGTATATCTCTCCGACTTGGGAGGGACAAATTCCATCTCGATACATACAACCCAACAGATACTTTCCGATCACCTGAGAGACACCTTTATGATCACCCTCTCATAGGATGACGTTTGATGACCTCAAAGCTTTCTTCCGATACCAGGGAGTTGTATTATCTCATGGTCTAAGGAATACAATATTTGACATGAGAAAAGCTTCGCAAAGACGAACACGATGAAACGATCTAATAGCTTTGCTTAGTTTGGGTTTGTCCATCACATCATTCTCCCAATGATATGATCTCATTATCAATTGACAACTCATGTCTATGGTTAGGAAACCTTAACCATCATTGATCAATGAGCTAGTCCATAGAGGCGTACTAGGGACACGGTGTTGTTCACAAACCACACAAGTATTAATATTTCCGCTTAATACAATTCTAGCATGGAATATAAACTTTATCATGAACAAGAATTATAATAATAACATCTTTATTATTGCCTCTAGGGCATAATTCCAACAGTCTCCCACTTGCACTAGAGTCAATAATCTAGTTTACATTTGGCAACAATCTCACACCCATGGCACTGAGGTGCTGATCATGTTTTACACGTGAAAGAGGTTTAGTCAATGGATCTGCGACATTCAGATCTGTATGTACTTTGCTGATCTTCAGATCTCTATCTTCTATATAATCTCGGATTATATGAAACTTGCGGTTGATATGCTTGGTCTTTGGATGATATCTTGGTTCCTTAGCGAGTGCTATGGCGCCAGTGTTGTCACACAATATCTCCAGTGGGTCCAATGCACTTGGAACCACGCCAAGCTTCGATGATGAAGTTTCTGATCCAAACTCCTTCACTTGACGCTTCAAAGCAGCCATGTATTCCGCTTCTCATAGATCCTGCGACCACGCTTTGCTTGCAGCTTCTCCACTCACAGCTCCTCCATTCAAAATATACACGTATCCATGTTCGAGGTTTAGAATCATCCTTGTCGTGTCGAAACTAGCATCGACGTAACCTTTTACGACGAAATGTTCATCACCCCATAGACCAAGAACATTTCTTTAGTCCTATTTAGGTACCTTAGGATGTTCTTCACGGCTGTCCAAAGGTTCCACTCTAGATCACTTTGATATCTGCTCGTCAAACTAAGAGCATTGGACACATCCGGTCTAGTACACAGCATGGCATACATGATGGAACCTATGGCGAGGCATAAGGCACTTTGCTCATAGCTTCCCTATCATTTACCGAAGCTGGACACCGAGCCTTGCTCAATATCTTACGACAACATAGGCACTTGAACCTTTCAATGCCTTATCCATTCTGAACCTTTTCGTAACTTTGTCTAGGTATGTACTCGCTTAAAGCTATCGAGCGTCTTTGTCTATCTCTATAGATTTTGATGCCCAATATATAAGCTTCACCTAGGTCTTTCATTGAAAAACACTTATTCAAATAACTCTTCACATCGTTAAGCATGTAGATGTCATTTCCAATAATCAATATGTCATCCACATATAGTACCAGAAACGTCACCGAGCTCCTACTCACTTTCTTGTAGATGCAAGCTTCGTAGCAATTTGGAACAAATCCAAAGCTCTTGATCACTTGATCAAAACGAAGGTTCCAACTCCGAGACGCTTGCTTCAGTCCATAAATGGAACGCTGAAGTTTGCATACTTTATCAAGATCCTTAGGATCGAAAAACCTTGGTTGCATCATATACAACTCTTCATCAATGTTGCCATTGAGGAAAGCAGTCTTGACATCCATTTGCCATATTTCATAATCATGAAACGTAGCAATTGCTAATAAAATCCGAATGGACTTAAACATCGCTACGGGAGAGAAAGTCTCATCGTAGTCAACACCTTGAACTTGTCGAAAACCTTTCGCAACAAGCCGTGCTTTATAGACGGTAACATTACCATCCGCGTCCATTTTCTTCTTGAAGATCCATTTGCACTCAACGGCCTTTCGGTCGCTAGGAGGGTCCACCAAAGTCCATACTTGGTTTTCGCTCATGGATCCCAATTCGGATTTCATGGCTTCTAGCCATTTCTCGTAGTCCGGCTCATCATCGCTTCCTCATAGTTCGTAGGTTCACATCTTCTACTAACAAGACAGTCAAGACAGGTTGCCATTACCACTCGGGAGGGCACGCGACCTTGTCGACCGCGACGTTCAAGAGCAAGATCGTCCAAGCTTCATGATCCTTGTCATTAGCTTCCTCTATCGTTGGTGCAGGACCTTTGGAACAATTTCAGGTGTGCTACTCTCCAATTCAAGAGAAGGTTCAATAACCTCGTCTAGCTCTACTTTCCTCCCACTCACTTCTTTCGAGAGAAACTCCTTCTCAACAAAGGAACCGTTCTTTGACAAACACTTTGCCTTGGTTACGTGATAGAAGGTATACCCAATAGTTTCCTTAGGGTATCCTATGAAGACGCACTTCTCCGCTTTGGGTTCGAGCTTGTCCGCATCAACTTCTTGACGTAAGCTTCAGATCCCCAAACTTTAAGAAAGCGACAACTTAGGTTTAGCACCAAACCACAGTTCACGGTGTCGTCTCAACGGATTTAGATGGAGCCCTATTTAAAGTGAATGCAGCGGTTTCTAATGCATAACCCCAAAATGATAACGGAAAATCAGTAAGAGACATCATCGATCGGACCATATCTAATAGGGTTCGATTCCTGCTCAGACACACCATTGCGCTGTGGTGTTCCGGTGGCGTGAGTTGAAACGATTCCACTTGCTTTGAGATGCGTGAGAAAATCATAACTCAAATATTCGCCCACGATCGGATCGTAGAAACTTAATCTTTACATTACGATGGTTCTCCACTTCATTCTGAAATTCTTTGAACTTTTCAAACGTTTCAGATTTATGTTTCATTAAATAGATATACCCATATCTACTTAAGTCATCGGTAAAAGTGAGAAAATAGCGATATCCACCGCGCGTCGAAACACTCATCGGTCCGCATACATCGGTATGTATGATTTCCAACAAGTCCGTTGCTCGCTCCATCATATCGGAGAACGGGGTTTTGATCATCTTGCCCATGAGGCATGGTTCGCATGTGTCAAATGATTCAAAATCAAGAGACTCCAAAGTCCATCGAATGGAGTTTCTTCATGCGCTTTACACCAATATGACCTGACGCGATTGCCATAAATAAGTAGTATTATCACTATCTACTTTGCATCTCTTAGCCTCAATGTTATGGATGTGTGTTTCATCCCTTTCGAGATTTAGAAGAAATAAACCATTCACAATAGGTGCATGACCATAAAAGATGTTACTCATATAAATAGAACAACCATTATTCTCCGATTTAAATGAATAACCGTCTTGCAATAAACAAGATCCGGAAATAATGTTCATGCTCAACGCAGGCACATAATAACAGTTATTAAGGTTTAAAACTAATCCCGAAGGTAAAACTAAGGAGAGCGTGACGGCCATCACATCAACTCTTGATCCGTTGCCAACACGCATCGTCACCTCATCCCTCGCAAGCGTCTATTCCATAGCTCTGTTTGAGTTACAAATATTAGCAATCGAACCAAGATCAAATACCCGTGCACTACAACGAGGGCTAGTAAGGAAAACATCAATAACATGTATATCAAATATACCTTTGATGGTGCCAGCCTTCTTGTTCGCTAAGTACTTCGGACAGTTGCGCTTCCAGTGACCCTTGTCCTTGCAATAGAAGCACTCAGTGTCCGGCTTAGGACCAGACTTGAGCTTCTTCTCGGCGGGGAACGCGCTTACGCCGCCTTTCTTGAAGGGCTTCCTTGCACCCTTACCTTTCTTAAAGGTGGGGGCTTGTTGACCATCAACACATGATTATTCTTTTGATGTTCACCTCCGCTACTTTCATCTTAGCAAAGAGCTCGGTGATCATATCGGTGGAACCAATCTGATTGTGATCAACTACAAAACTTTTGCTAGGAGTGTCAATCTTGAGCTCCTCGAATCTTGCGATCCGATTGCTCAAAGGCGTTGAGTGTAGCCCGACATCTTAATGGCGTGCTCACTAACGGAACTCCTTCCTCCATCTTGTAGTTAAAGAATTTCTTAGAGATCTCATATCTCTCGAGCGGGCTTGAGTCTGAAACATGTTTTTCAGCTCCTCGAGAATCTCAAAGGGCCGTGAACTCCTCAAAAGCGATTTTGAAGATCCGATTCCATAGCATACAACATGGCGATCTTAATCAAATCATAATCATCCTTCATGTTCGATAAACAGCTTTTCCATCAGCCGGTAGCATCTATAGTGGGCGTCACCTAGCGCTTTCTCAAGGACATAGTCCTTTTGTCCGCCAGCGAGAATGATTCTCAGAATGCGGAACCATTTGGTGAAGTTAGACCCATTGTTTCTAAGCTTTTCTATCTCAGCAAAAACGTTGAAGTTGAAGTTGGACTTGGCCATGTGATCTACAATATTTGCAAGTACAATTTAGACTATGTTCATGATAAATAGTTCAACTTAATCAAATTACTAGATGAACTCCCACTAAATTCAACATCCCTCAAGTTGTTTAGTGAACACGATCCAAATTCACCACACCTAATCCGATCATCACGAGAAGAGATGTGGTTTCAATGGTGGACAACGAAGTGTCGATCATATCATTCATATGACTCATGCTTAACCTTTCGGTTCTTGTGTTCCGAGGCCATGTCTGTACATGCTAGGCTCGTCAAGTTAGACCCAAGTATTTCCGCGTGTGCAAAACTGGCTTGCACCCGTTGTATGTGAGCGTAAAGTCTATAGCACCCGATCATCACGTGATGCTTGGACACGACGAACTTTCATAGCAGTGAATACTTTGAGGAGAACACAGTTTTTATCTTGATCTTTAAGTGAGGAATCATCTTATAATGCTACCGTCGTGATCTAAGCATAATAAGATACATAAAAGGATAAACATCACATGCATATAACTTTATGTGACATGGTATAGCCAATCTTCGCGCAATGAGCTCCATCTTGTGCGTTTCGGCATGATCTCCATCACTCCACCATGATTGCCTCCACCACGAATAGCAACTACAACTATTGCTAACTACTTAGCGATAAAGTAAAGCTATTACACGGCGTATAAGAAGTTGACTCGCAGGTCATACACAATTATAAAGACAACCATATGGCTCCTGCCGGTTGTGTACTCATAGACATGCAAGTCGTGAAACATTACAAAACATGATCATCGCATACAATATACACATCACATCTTGGGCATACCATATCACAGAAAACACTCCCTGTAAAAACAAGTTAGACGCCTCTACTTTGTTGTTGCATGTTTTACGTGGCTTATGGGAGTAGATGCTAAGAACGATTCTTACCTACGGAAAGCCACAACGGTGATATTATGGTTGCCAAACTCCGGTGTTAATCCCATGACAACTATAGTGAGAGAAACTGACATCCACCGCATGTATGGTACAAGCCACACGTCAAGTGCGGGCGGTCTCGTGACGGCGTCGCATAAGGTTGGCCTGGACCGCTTCAATCTCACTATCCGCATCATAAGAAGAACACAAACAAGAGGCTTGCAACAAAAACATCAACGCCGCAACAACCATGTTGCGTTCTCGTGAATCACATCTACGCATAGATCTAGCTCGATACCCTTTGAAGGGTTTCGCATCATAGTAAATCAAAATTTTCTCGAGCGAAACAGAGGGAAAGCCAAGATCTAATCTAGGAGATGCAAACAATGAGAGAGATTGGATTAGATCTTCATACCCTTGAAGATTCGCACAGCGGAACGTTAGTCGGAACGTGGGTGATGTAGTCGTACTCGCTTCTCCTCCTCGCGATCCGATCCGATCTAGCACCACAAGTGGCGGTGCCTCCGTGAGATGCACACGTGCAGCACCTCGACGTCTCCTCATTCCTCGGACCAGCAAGTAGGGTGGAGAGATAGATTGGATCTACAACACGACGGCGTGGTGTATATGGTGGAGAATTTCTGCAGTAGGGCTTCGCCTACAAACAGCCGGGAGGGAGAGAGGAAGGCAGCAGGGCTACTAGGGCTTGGAGGGGAAGGTGTGTGTGTGTGGAAGGGGGCGCACCAGCCCTCTATATATAGAGGGGGGTGCGGCCAGCCCTTGCCCATCCTCCAAGCCTATCTCTAGTTTAAACGATTTAAACTCTCTCTTCTAGAAACCCTATCTTATCCCTAGTTTAAACGATTTAAACTTATCTAGGATCGGCTAGGCCCTATGGGGCCTTGTGCCCCTGTCCCAATGCGGCCAGGACACTCCCTCATAGGCCCATGCCCCCTCCCGGAAGGTGGGGCCACGTTGGTCCCCTTCCGGAAGGTTCTAGAAGCTTCCGGTACAATACCGATTAACCCGGAACTATTCCGAACTCCAAAAACTGCACTGCCTTATATGAATCTTATTCTCCGGACCATTCCGGAACCTCTCGTGATATCCCAGATCCCATCCGAGACTCCGAACAAAAATTAATAAACCAATTATCCAATCTATCCTAGCGTCGAGACACGTTAAGTGTGTGACCCTGCGGGTTCGAGAATATGCAGACATGATCTTCTATCAATAATCAACAACGGGGTCTGGGCACCCATATTGACTCCCACACATTCATCGATGATCATATCGGATGAACCACGATGCCAGGATTCAATCAATCCCATATATATATTCCCTTCGTCTCGCGATATTTTACTTGCCCGAGATTCGATCGTCGGTATCGTCATACCTAGTTCAATCTCGTTCACTAGTACTTTACTCGTTCCGTAATCCGATATCACTTTGTGATTAACTCCTTAACCACATGCTTGCAAGCGGTGTTGATATCGATTACCGAGTGGGCCCGAAGTATATCTCTCCGACTTGGGAGGGACAAATTCCATCTCGATACATACAACCCAACAGATACTTTCCGATCACCTGAGAGACACCTTTATGATCACCCTCTCATAGGATGACGTTTGATGACCTCAAAGCTTTCTTCCGATACCAGGGAGTTGTATTATCTCATGGTCTAAGGAATACAATATTTGACATGAGAAAAGCTTCGCAAAGACGAACACGATGAAACGATCTAATAGCTTTGCTTAGTTTGGGTCTGTCCATCACATCATTCTCCCAATGATATGATCTCATTATCAATTGACAACTCATGTCTATGGTTAGGAAACCTTAACCATCATTGATCAATGAGCTAGTCCATAGAGGCGTACTAGGGACACGGTGTTGTTCACAAACCACACAAGTATTAATGTTTCCGCTTAATACAATTCTAGCATGGAATATAAACTTAATCATGAACAAGAATTATAATAATAACATCTTTATTATTGCCTCTAGGGCATAATTCCAACACAAGGAAGGAATAACGAACTGAATTAAGAATTTGAATCAAGGAAAAAGTTGCCTAAATTATGTATGAGGAGACCACCACCTATGTTGCTGCAGGCCAGCAAGTTGTATACACCTCGTATATTTGAAGCTTTTCAAGGTGAATATGAAAGATCCTTGTCATCTTGCACCAAGGCATTGTATGGTTGTAATGAATATCTAGTAGGAGACTTTACCTTTTAGGAGGAGTATAAAGTTATTGGTGATCCTTCAAAACAAATAGTTGGGTGCAGTTGCAAGCAGGATATTGTGTGGACATGGTCTTAAAATTCTTGATTTAATGAATATCAAGTCACTACCACCATATTACGTGTTGAAGAGATGGACATGGGAAGCACGGAGTGGTACTGTACAAGACAAAGATGGAAGAAATGTAATCGAAAGTCCAAATATAGATGCATGCTTAGCTACAGATATATGTCCCACAAATTTCATAATTTAGCGGATCGAGCATCCAACTTTCTAGAATGTGTGGCCTTGGTAGATAGCACACTTGACATCCTTGGTAAGCAAATTGAAGAAACAATAAATGCATGTACAAGCACACCTCGGTATCCATGTATGATCCCCACAGATGCTAGTCCACCAAATGACTTGTTGACTAATGCACGCTTAAAGAAAAAGGAGGTGGAAACAAATACTTCAAACCGATAAAGAACTTGGCTCGATAAGAAGCGCAAGATTAGAAAAAAGAGAGAAACCACAACTACATCATAGTTCAGGGAAAAGGTATGTTGATAAACAAAAATTGTGATTTCATTTCAATGATATTATTTTGTTCATCACTCCTCATAACCCTTAAAAAAAATTAGTACAAGATACACAAGGCTGGAAGGGGTAGTGCACAAACATATGCACAAGTACAAGATGCAAAGGTTAGTGTTTGTAATGGCAAAGGGAGGGAATCTGAAGTTTACATGGACAATCTTAGATTCACTCAACTATTAACGGTAATCTTGTTTATATAGTTTGTTTACAAATCTAGAGATCATATTTCTTAAAAAATCTTACTCTCATATGTGTTAATTTACAGGGACCAATCACAGATAACATATTTCCTAGGTTGTGGTGAAATATTTCAGTTTTTGGATGCCATTTAGTTTGTGTTCTGGGCATTAGTTGCCATTTAGTTCAGTGTTGGGTGCCATTTAGTTCAGTTTTGTTGTGGGAAATAGCAGCCATTTTGTTTAGTTCAAGATCACATGTGTGCCATTTAGTTCAATTTAGTTTAGACAAACGGTTGACATTCAGTTCAATTCAGATTTCTCCATCTGGGTTCATAACAACTATTCTGCATATATATTCTTGTTCAAAATCTTCACATACACAATTTCTATTTAAACAACAGTTGAACACTTGTTTATTCATAAACATTATCACATAACGAAGAAGTGAAGGGGAATTTACCAAAGATTTTTCCTCAGCTAGAGTGCTATTTTCCTCTCCCGATTGGTTATATGGGCTTTGTGCCAACTAATTTGGACTACTATGCGGTTTTCCCAGCAAGTTCGAGCTACTTCCGTTTGATGCTCATCGACCGAATAAAAACAATCGACGTCCCTCTGCAGTAGTTAGGAGTAAGTCAGAGGATCTTGTTCTGCAGAGGGACGTCGATTGTTTTCGTTCGGTCGATGCGCATTAAACGGAAGTAGCTCGAACTTGCCGGGAAAACCGCATAGTAGTCCAAATTAGTTGTCCCAATGCCCATATAACCAATCAGGAGAGGAAAACAACGCTCTAGCTCAGGAAAAACCTTCGGTAAATTCCCCTTCACTCGTTGTCGCCGTTCGCTCGCCTGCATGGCCAGCTCCGCCACCACGACCTCCATGGCCTCCATCCTAACCGTTGCTTTTGGCAATGCTGGCACCACGGTCGTTCCTGCCATTGCCACCACGCAAGCAGGACCAGGTCTAGCGCGTAGAGAAGCTTGTGACATCCTGGTCGCCGAGCTCGATGTTGCGCTGCCACTTCCCTAGCGCATGCCGGCCACACCCTCCAAGAGGAGGGGCAGGATCCCATGTAGCCCTGTTCGTCGCGCTCAACTCTACGCCGCCGGCCGCGTTCAACAAGACAAGGAAAAGGAATGGGAAGTGTCCTTAGCAGCCATTCAGTGACCAAGAACAAGTTTAGTTCTTTGTTTCTAGTTGCTCCTTGTACATGTGCAGAGCTGAACCAGTTGTAAACTATCTTCTGTTTGCTATAATGTTTATGAATAAACAAGTGTTCAACTATTGTTCAAATAGAAATTGTGTATGTGAAGATTTTGAACAGGAATATATATGCAGAATAGTTGTTATGAACCTAGATGGAGAAATCTGAATTGAACTGAATGTCAACCGTTTGTCTTAACTGAATTGAACTAAATGGCACACACGTGATCTTGAACTAAACAAAATGTCTGCTATTTCCCACAACAAAACTGAACTAAATGGCACCCAACACTGAACTAAATGGCAACTAATGCCCAGAACACAAACTAAATGGCATCCAAAAACTGAAATATTTCACCACAACCCAGGAAATATCTCATCTGTGATTGGTCCCTATAAATTAACACATATGAGAGTAAGATTTTTTAAGAAATATGATCTCCAGATTTGTAAACAAACTATATAAACAAGATTATCGTTAATAGTTGAGTGAACCTAAGATTGTCCATGTAAGCTTCAGATTCCCTCCCTTTGCCATTACAAACACTATCCTTTGCAACTTGTACTTGTGCATATGTTTGTGCACTACCCCTTCCAGCCTCGTGTATCTTGTACTAAATTTTTTTAAGGGTTATGAGGAGAGATGAACAAAATAATAACATTGAAATCACAATTTTTGTTTATCAACATACCTTTTCCCCGAACTGTGATGTAGTTGTGGTTTCTCTCTTTTTTCTAATCTTGCGCTTCTTATCGAGCCAAGTTCTTTGTCGTTTTGAAGTTTTTATTTCGACCTCCTTTTTCTTCAAGTGTACATTAGTCAACAAGTCATTTGGTGGACTCTGTGGGGATCATACATGGATACCGAGGTGTGCTTGTACATGCATTGATTTTTTCTTCAATTTTCTTACCATGGATGTCAAGTGTGATATCTACCAAGGCCACAAATTCTAGAAAGTTGGATGCTCGATCCGCTAAATTATGAAATTTGTGGGACATATATCTATAGCTAAGCATGGCATCCATATTTGGATTTTCGATTACATTTCTTCCATCTTTGTCTTGTACAGTACCACTCCATGCTTCCCATGTCCATCTCTTCAACACGTAATGTGGTGGTAGTGGCTTGATATTTATTAAATCAAGAACTTTAAGACCATGTTCACACAATATCCCAATTCTACCAAATTTCTTGCAACTGCACCCAACTGTTTGGTTTGAAGGATCACCAATAACTTTATACTCCGCCTCGAAGGTAAAGTCTCCTACTAGATATTCATTACAACCATCCAATGCCTTGGTGCAAGATGAGAAGGATCTTTCATATTCACCTTGAAAAGCTTCAAATATACGAGGTGTATACAACTTGCTGGCCTGCAGCAACATAGGTGGTGGTCTCCTCATACATAATTTAGGCAACTTTTTCCTTGATTCAAATTATTAATTCAGTTCGTTATTCCTTTTTCCTTGCACCATCCTTTCAAAATGCTTGAAGAACCGAATGATATCAAAATCCGATTTGAAATGAATTTTCAAGTCATTGTTCAAACTCTCACTCATGTGTACTTCTCATTCCTAATGTGAAGACATCCTTCATATAACATTCAACCCATTTTTCTTTTAACTTATATATACTATCTAACCAAGTTTTCTTACTCACCTTTTTCCTCATGAGGTCATACTTTTGTTCAAATTCTATCATGTCTTCATACTCAAATATGCATGCATTAAAATCTGATAGAATACTTATTTCTTCACTCTCCTCGTTTTCCTTCTCTTCATTCTTCTCTTTATTCTGATTCTTCTTCTTCTTCTCCTTTTTCTTCTCTTCATCATTCTCTTCATCTAGATGTTTGGCAGCGTTTTGCATAATGTGAAAGGTGCATAATCCATGCCATGCTTCTGCAAATACTTCTCCAACTACCTTTCCCATTGCAGCATCTTGATCCGTATAGAATGTTTTAGGCCCCTTTCCTTTATGAGCATTTAGAAAGGGCTCAAACAACCACTTGAAGGATGCGAAGGTTTCATCATACATGAGAGCAGCACCAAAAACAATAGTTTCTCTGAAGTGATTGAATCCAACAAACACACCAAAGGGCCTACTCTCCTTGTTTGTTCCAAAAGTAGTGTCACAACTAACAACATCACCAAAATGTGCATAGTCCATGATCATTTTAGCATCAACCCAAATGTTTGCTATTTGTTCTTCACAATCCATTTGCAATGCATATTGGAATGATGGGTTTTCAACAATCTTGTCTTGAAAATACTTGAGCATGCTACCTGCTTGACCATATTGGCGCTTCGTCCTCAAATAATTCTTGTGATCGCGGAGGGTATTAGCAAAGATTGCGTGTTCCACCAACATGGCAACTAGCCCACTCATGTGCAGCTTTCGGTCGAATGCCTGGATCATCCGCCATTTCAATTTCACAAGCTTGTAACTCTGAATTTTTTCTTTGTGACACCATTAAGTGTAAAGTTTCTGGTAGGTGCAGCGTGTGATTGTGTTCTAAAACCAGCTCAGACACTTCGATAATTTCCTTCTTTCTAACCATTTTAACATTCATGTAGACTTGACAATCGGTTCTAGTTTCAGCTCGAAGGCACTTTGTTAAATGATCCCTTTTGTCTTGCGATTGAAGACCCTAATTTGCACAAACAAATTTGCATGATGTAATTTTTTCATCTGATGGTCTCTTGTTTGTGTATCTTTTCGTCACCTAAAAGCCTTTTGACCAATGTAACTCAGCCACAAAAGCCCAAGCTTCATCTGAATTTTTAAATTTCATGCCAACATGAGGTACCAAACCAGGTAGTACAACTCTGTAGTGTAAAAAAGACAAGTTTGGGATTAATGTAAATGCGGAGAAAATACAAGAACCAACATCAGTACTTAGAGATCTCATGTCAAAGTGTGGGATATGGTAATCACCTATTGGAATCAGATTCATGGTGTGGTGTGTTGATTTCTTCTGCCATCTCAGTTTCTTCCTCCATGAACTATGCACAAGAGGTATCATTGGCCTTTGGATAGTATCTTCTTTGGGCTACAACTCTTGCTCCTCTGATCCAAATCCTGCAAATTAGATATGATTTTAAAGGTATGACCATGTAATACAACTTCTGTTTTGGGTCTAAGTCGAAATTTCTCATAGATTAAGAGCAGTTTTAAGTTCTTTCATGTTCCTGACGCTGATTGCATAAACCTAAGACATAATCTTGTTTGGGATAGAACTCTTACTATGCTGATCCAAATTTTGGAAATGAGGTAGCATTGGAAAGGTGTGACCATGTACTACACTTTTGTCCTGGATTAAGTTGAAATTGCGCAGAAATTAAGATCAGTTTTAAAAGATCTTTCATGTTCCCAAGGCTGATTTCATCTACCTTAGACATGTCCTTCTATTTCAGTCCATAGAGAGAAACAGAGAAAGGCAGGCTATGGAGATTTACCTGAGATTGACGAGTAGAGAAGCACATTGGCGAGCAGAGCAATGCGTATGCTCCAGGTTCCGACGATCTACTCCTCGCGTTGTTTCTTGCGCCCTCGGCGTCTGGCACCTTTTTTCCTGTTCTCGAGCCATATTTATGAGGTGGAGCATGCTATTTTCTGTTTTCGATTCGCTAGACTGGGCCTTGGGCCGACTCAAGCACTTTCGTTTCCTTGGGTTCAACATGATACCATCGGATGGGGAAGGAACGAACAAAAACAATCGACGTCCCTCTGCAGTACTTAGGAGTAAGTCATGTTAGGAATAAGCGACTTGTATTATCTAGGGGCCAAAGGCCACAATATATAGTATATCTGACTTGAGATACAAGAATATAAATCTAGACAAATACGGTCTCCTAGACCAATACTAATACACCTTAACACCCCCTCCCCTCAAATCCAAAGCGTATGCAATAGCATTGCATTTGAAGAAGTGAAAACTACAAAAAAATGATAATCCAAATTCCGCGTCATCAAAGTGTCGTCATAGCATGAAGAGTCTTCAAAACTTATAGAGTCAAGCCACAGTCGATCGAAGAAGAGATCGACACAGACCAAGAGGCGGTCAGAAGAATAGCATGTCACAAAAGATCATAGCAGAAGAAGCCAACAACATATAAGCTCACCAGGCAAAAGAATGTGCGCAGATCAAAGACAATGCGACAATAGCACATTAGAGAAAGACAGACACCGCATCAAGAGAAGATGGGTTGTTAAAAGATGGCACATCAAGAGAAGCAAGCATGTTGCACCAGATCATAGCCCAAGAAACCAGCGATAAAGAAGCTCGATGACAAGACAAAGGGCGTAGATCAACCAGCAATGCAAAGGGAGGCCACAAGAGGACCGGAGAGTAGGCTGACGATAAAAGTATGGTGGACTTGCATGACAAGAGAAACACAAGAGAACACGGCTTTGGACGCCGTCGGAATGGAAGACTAAGTCGGAATGGACGCCGTCGAAATCACTGGAAGAGTGAAGAATAAAGATGTGTCGGACAACATGACACTATTTTAAAAAGACTAGACAGTACTAATACACATCAGAATAGCGAGACAGGATCTGGAGGACGGCCATGACAAGGGCAGAGCAGCCGGAGGTGGACATGCAGCCCAGAACCGATGGACCGTGGGTGACGGGAATCAGCGGCCGAGAGCCAGCGAGGAATAGTAGTCCGCGACGGCCTGGAGTGGAGCAGCCGGCGATTTGCATAATAATGATCCGGAATGGTGCACCTCATCGGGCTAGCACCAACCAAATCAATCTGGTACAACTCAGCAAATGTGCAGGTCCAGACGCAGAACAGCAGCAGCAACACGCGAGATTGAAAAAGGTAGCGCAGCGATGACCAAGAGAAACGGTGGCGGAGCCAAATCCGTTGTTCCCTTGTGTTTCTCTTATCATGCGAGTCCACCATACCTTCATTGTCAGCCTGCTTTCTGGTCCTCTTGTGGCCTCCCTTTGCATTGCTGGTTGGTCTACGCCATTTGTCTTGCCGGTCGAGCTTCTTTGTCGCCGGTTTCTTGGGCTATGATCTGGTGCAGCATGCTTGCTTTTCTTGATGTGCCATCTTTTGGCAACACATCTTCTCTTGATGCGGTGTGTCTTTCTCTGATGTGCCATCGTCGCATTATAGTTACTCTACGCACAGTCTTTTACCTGGTGAGCTTATATGTTGTTGGCTTCTTGTGCTATGATCTTTTGTGACATGCTATTATTCTGACCGTCTCTTGGTCTGTGTCGATCTCTCGTTCGATCGACTGTGGCTTGACTCAACAGGTTTTGAAGACTTTTCATGCTACGAGGACACTTTCAAGACGCGGATTTTGGATTATCAATTTTTTTCTAGTTTTCACTTCTTCAAATGCAATGCTATTGCATACGCTTTTCATTTGAGGGGAGGGTGTTAAGGTGTACTAGTACTGGTCTAGGAGTCCGTGTTTGTCTAGATTTATCATCTTGTACCTCAAGTCTGATGTACTATATATTTGTGGCCTTTGGCCTCCAGATAATACAAGTTGCTTATTCCTAACAAGTTAGAGGATCTCGTTCCACTTTAGATGCCTAAAGCGACCGATTTTCCAAGGCGGAGGGGGCGCCTTGACGCCTAAGCGATGCCTTGAAAGTCATGACATGTAGTGTTCTGATTTCAGTATTTCAACTATTCTTATAAAGAGAAACAATCTGAAAAAATACCAAAAAGTTACCACTGGCTTGACATGTGATGCATGACAACATAGTACATACAACAACCATTATTCAGAGTGACATGCAATACTAAAATACTAATTGTTTACCCACAACCAAGTAGTCTTCTCTAAGCTGTGACTGATTAATATCTTTCAAATCCAGTGGCTCATTGAATTAATATATAGAGTAGAATATTTTGATCATCGAAAGCTAGCAAAATTAAAATTGTAAGTGTCATGTTCCAACGAGCAAAGGGGAGAATCATTCACACACAAATTTCAGACAAGCTAACCATATAGTACAAAGAGTGATCATAAAGGTATATCTTTCTTTACCTCCTACTTGTATCCTTATACCCAACAATCCAGGAGGATGAAAAAGAGCATTGGCTTAGCCTTTAGTAGTCACAACACACTGATCTGCCTAAATTAAGAGAACCACAAGCATGTGCACACAATCAGCAGTTGATCCTGCCAAAAGGGATGAGCCAGAATCAATACAATCTCAATAAACACAACCAATAATATGCATAAGACTCACCCTTTTACAGTCTCTTGTCCATGAAAGGAAAAAATAGAAATAATGGTGAACTCCATCTTAAATTACCAAAATAACTAAGTTATGATTTGGAACACCTATCGTTTGAGAAATGGTTTTTAGATCCTTCCAGAAATGATTGAATAAGGGGATGCTACCAAACAACAGTATAGAAACTAACCATTACAATCTTGTGTGCCAAAGCTAATGCTTGCAATCGAAGATCTAAGATCTTTATACTTACCATTCAATCTATTAGATACCTGCAGGATAATACCAATCAACACAAGAATTAGACATCATAGAGGTCGCAATAGGTAAGGTTATTGATTACCTTTCACATGAACAATGAGGAAATGCTTTAAACACACAAGAAACGTTCTTTCCAATACCATTCGCAAGTGCTTACCTTGTTCCCTTGTAACCTTGTTTTGAACCCTAGGCTTGTATTTCAAGGTTAATGAAGATTATTTTGGACATCACTAACTGCAAGGAATCAAAATAGTGTCATCAAATCAGAATAAAGAAAAAAACCTGAATATCCCCCTCATAGTCCCGAGAAAACCGGGACAATGCCCTGCGACATTACACGGGAACAGGAAAATGATAGAACAAACTCTACCCATTCTGCGAGAATTAGCAAGAAAAATACCTTCATCAAGAGAAGACCCGAACATACACCATCCTCCTAGTGTACGTGGAGACAAACTAAGAAAAACGCACATATGTTGTCAAGAGGAAGGAGAAGGAAAAAGGCGCTTTTCCGGCTTGTACCTTCCTCAGGCATGTTCATCTCCTTCCATGTCTTTGTTCTTCCCAAGCCAGAAGCCCATGGGAAATCCATCGAAGTCGCCAAACAGCTCCCTTCCGAGTGGAAGATGGAAGTGACTCGAGAAGTAAAATACGAGAGGAACGCGGCCACGGTGGCACAACATCTCTCCTTCCTCGTCCCTTTTCTAGTTTTCTCTCAAGGTAACTAAAGGCCCATTTGAAGTCTTCTCAACCCAATGAACCATGGGTCCTCCTCCCTGGCGCCCGGGCGTCACCAGGCTCTCATTTCGCCCTATTGGGCCGCGGTGTGGAGAGGGGGTGGCCCAAGTAGAACTTCCTGCATGCTTAGTTATTCGTGTGGGCTGCCTTCAGTCTGTCTTTTTCCGTTCGATAAGATGGCTCGTACGAGGATGGATAAGCGCTGCCTATTTAAATCGGTTCGTTTCTTATTAAAGCATCGAGGTGGGACTAAAAATTAAAAGCAGCCGGCTGCACTGCACGTCACGAAGGATATCGTCGCTGCACCACGCGAAGTGATTCGCAGGCATGTTTGTTGCGCTGGACGCGCATGCGTACAACTGCTCTATTTTGGACACGTGTTGTTTGCTAAAGTTGGTCCACGTCATCAAATTTGTGGACCAGGTCTCATTGAAATAATACTATGGGACCTGGTCTACAAGTGGACCAACTTGTGTGATTGACACGTGGCAATCTAGATCTAGAAAATGGTTATCAATCTTGTTTTTTCTTTGTTTTAGACACGTATTGTTTGCTGAAATTGGTCCACGCTACCAAATCTGTGGACCAGGTCCCGTAGAAATAATTTCCGCACTGAACGCGTACCTACCTCTCGATGAACATAGGTGGATGGAGCACTGTTTGCTAGTCAGCCAGATATACTTTAATATGAAATCGATTAGTGTTCGTTGGAAAGGAAAAGTAAGTCCGCAACACTTGAAGCGCCGGATTTTTTGCACATGCGTGGCACATCTTAGCTTTGCTGAAGTGAAGTAGGCATTGTGTTGCTAGAATAAAATAAAATAAAATAAATAGAAGTATAAAAAAATGTCAAATAAAAAAAGACCCAAAAAATTGCGGAACCAAAAGGAACAAAATTAGAAGCAAGTGATACAAAGGTTTTAACATTGCGAGGTTCAAACACGTCAACTAGCGGAACACAATTCTACACTAAAGTAAATCACAATTTAGCACCTGGGAACAAATCACCACTACATGTTGAACAAGAATTTTAGACTAAAGAAAACAGAAATCTAGTGTCTAGAACAAGTCTCGATTTCTCGCGGAATAAAACTCTGAACCAGTTGAAACAAAATTTTAGTTTCCCTAGAAAAAAATAACGTCCACAAAAGTGCAACGAAATTTGGACGATAAGTTTAGAGCATGTGGAACAAATCAAGTAGAACGAGTATTTACAAGATGGAACAAAGTTTTATGTCCTTGGGAACAAAATTCAGGATATTTGTAGAACAAAGCATTACAGATCGCGGAACAAAATGTAGGCCACAAAATTAGCTCCTGAGGACCATGGAACAAAATTTTGTTCAGGATTTTCCAGAGTACAACTATTTTCGGCGTCCTAGAGTTTTAGGAGTAACGGTACAAGGCTTGTACGTAGGGATATCAAAGTATTGTCATGCATGTGTCTATGGCTACCACGGGTGCTGCTGCTAGGTACAGGTCGATCTTGCTACTTGCAGTTTGCAAATTGAGCTAATATTTACAGAGAGATTACATAAGAATTTGCAATAATTAGAGTAATAAAAAAAGTCAAAAAGGTTTAAGTTGCCATGAAATAATATGTGAACCCAAAATGGTAATAAATAAAATAATCCATGAAAGGAACAAAAAATTAAAATCATAGACTGATTCATTACTAGCAATAAAAAAATCCGTGAAATCCGAAAAAGAAGTTCATTGTGGAATAGTTCATAGCAAAAAAGTGAAACCAAAGCAAAATAAAGTTATCGATAATAATTACCAGCGGAAGAAGGAAAATATTATCACTACTAGTTACCAATTAAAAAGTTTACACTACTCAGAACATAATTTTAGTGCACTAGAACATATTGCGATAATAAGGGTAGAAAAAAAATAGACTAAGAGAAACAAAATTTCAATGCGACTAGAATTTTTTTCGATTTGCAGAAAAAAATTGACCAATGGAACAACACTTCATTGCTCAATAAAAAGAACAACTACAAGCAAAAAATTGAACCTAATTTAAATATAGTGGAACAAAATCATGACTATTAGCAGAACAAAATTTTGGACAATACTTTCAGAACAATGGAAACACATCATGACTACAAGCAGAACAAAACTTTTTACAAGGTAGAACAAAATTATGGTAATGGAAAAACAAATTTGGCTATAGATGGAACATTGATTTAAAACTAAGTGAAAAAATATTCAATACTTTTACAATATGTGAAACAAATCACGAATATAAATGGAACAAAGTTTAAACATGAGAGTAACTCATAACTACCCGTCGAACAAAATATTAGATTAAGAGAAACAAAGGTTCATCATCAATGTAACAAATCAGAAATACGAGAGGAACAAAACTTTAAACCAAGAGGAAATGGTTTAGAAACACAAGGAACAAATCACGACTAATAGTAGAACAAAATAGTTTACCGAGTTAAACAAAACTTAGCACTCACGAAACAAATGACAATGGAACAAAATTAGAAAAAATAAGAAACATGAGAAAAAATCATTGTTAATACCAAAATACAATATTGTGTTGAAACAAAATCACGAGTGCAAGAGAAGCTAAAATTTGGACGAAGCTGAAAATGTTTAGAAACATGAGGAACAAAGTTACGATTGCTAATGGGACAGAATATTAGACATGGAAGAAATTACCACTCATGAAATACATTCCCACTTTTAATAAAAAAATAGCCTATTAAAATCATAAAAATAAATATCCTTACTTATTTAGAACATAACAAACTATTCTAATGAAGAAAAGGAAAGAAACAGAAAATAAAATAAATAAGGAAAAATACTATGAAGAAGGAAGCCAACCGGTAGAATATAATCGGCAAAAGTTTAGCAATCATGAAATACGAAAAGAGAGAATGTGTTGGTTTAACCTGCTACAACAATAGAAAAAATTGAAATGAAAGAAACATACGAGCAAACAACAACGCACATAGAAAGAACAAATAAGTTAGTTATGTCATGTACTATAACCTGGTCCTGTTTAACTTCTTCCGATCCACTCGTTCCAGGAAAAAGTCGTGAGTTTGATCCCTCTCTAGCCGAATAAAAACACAATAGAAGAGAAGCTAAGAGCGAGATGGGCCGAGCCCACGTTCAGAATCCTTGAGCGAAACGGGCATAGGAAACGTCCAAGCGCTACCGAGTAGTTCCTATAAACCACAGTATGCCCAACTCAGTCCGTGGAGCAAAACCTCGGTAACATGGGCTAGCCCATTTAAGCAAATCACATTACTAGATGACGTCAAACATTTCACGATTACTGGTATGATCTGGACCATTGGAGAAGCTAATCAGATGGCCCATGACACCAAATCGCTAAGAAAGGTCCTAGAGGGTTAAGTTTTACGGTTTCTTAATAATAGTTGTACTATTTATTTTCAAAGTATATTCTGACATAGTAGATGCCGATTCTACTCACCAAATTGGAAGAATCATCAATTAACCGTCGATACTTGCTTCTGTAATCAATGTTTCAACCACGAGCATTTTCGTCCAAAATTATCATTAAATCAGTTCTTGGACACTGACATAGGTATGACTAATCGGGTTCCTACAATTAGTTACCTGATTATATAAAGGCTTCCGGCCCATGGATCCCATAAAGAATAAAGGAAGGTCCAGGAAGCATCTGACGGATAGAAAGCGTATCTTGGCGATCAAAGGAGCTTGTTTTTGACTATGGCCTAGGCTTTGTCATGTCATGCTTGATATTGTTTTGACTTTATTCTTAGTGATTATTGATGTAGCATGACTTGTTACAAACAATTGAGATTCCTTAATATGTCTTGAAAGAATCATGTGTTGTTTTAGCATATAAAAACATAATATTATGGTATTCTCCTTTGACGCTTTATCTGGGTTGACTTGGCGCATGCTCTCGCCATGTTAAGACTATACCAAGTCACCATAGCCTCTATGATCATTTAGTTTTCGACTTGTAATTTCACTTTATGCTTTACTTAATAATGTTTTTTCGCTTTGCATGATTATGGCTATTATTTCTCTCTTAGTTGGCCGCTCCCAGTCTTTTGCTAGCCTCCATATAAAGTATGAGTTCCACTCATGCATCCAACTCCAAATAAAACCAATTTATCCCAAAGAGTCCACCATACCTATATATTAGCATTTGCTATTCAGGGTATATTCATGTTTTTATCTACCTTCTGAATTAAACTTGTTATGTGAAAATTAGTGATTAAAGCTCTCACGAACTTGATGGCACACTTTACTTTTCTTGCACTTAATAAACTTAAACCATTGTGCCCATCTATGTTGCGTATATGCTTGCGTTTTGTAAGTTGTGAATTAGCAGAACCATGTTATCATGGGGAATGCTTTCAACATTGTACTTTATTTAGTTGATATCATGTTCTTTTGCTTATGGATCCCGGTGGTGTGAAATAAAAGAGAAGCTTGTAAGGCTCATGGAGTTCATATATGTGTTAGAGAAATGCCTGGACGACTGGTCTAAGTCATGCCTAATCATGGTGGAAACCTGCAGCGTAACCATAGTGAGCAATCTATGAAGCATCCTCTATAAAAAAACCTATGCAAATAGGAAAGAAAAAAGAGAAAGAAAAAAAGAGGCCTATGCAAATAGGAAATAAAAGGATTGTTGAGATGCTCATTGTCTGCTTGCCTTGTCATTTTGATATGGGGAATCTTCCGTATCATCGGGCAAGGGGTACCCCGTTGGTGGTTCTCTATAATACACATATACTTATAATGATAAGAACTTACCTATGACTAAACTTGAGTAGCATGAAGAATGATACTCGTAAGTAAGGGGCATGAGATTTTCAACTTATAACTTGTCAAACATATCCTCATATTTGTTCACTTTAACCTTAATCACCTAAAGATGCTTATGATAGGGACAATGAGAGCTGAAAGCTAATAAGTACCATAATTTTTGGAAGCTCTTTATGAGACTTGAATTCATGCTTCCTTCTATGAAGGGTCTTTCTTTTACTTTTTATGTTGAGTCTCCATCTTCTATCTTTATGCACCTATTGAGAGAGCATAGTGGCCTTTCTTAGTTTAATGTGCACTGTCACAAGACTTCTTGATTGATTCATAACTTTGATATTTCTTATTCTTGAACTATTTGTATCTAGTCACCCTTATGAACTTTGAAGGTGTGCTATGTATTTATGTTTTGCTACACTATGAGGGACAAGCTGAATACCATTCTTATTATGTTTTGTATATGTGAAACAAACAAACGTCTTTCAAAGTATTGTTATTCATGAATCTTTTGTTTGTACCTTTTCATGTTATAACATAGTTGCTATGTCTTATTGTGAGAACTATATCTTTCATGTCTATGTTAAAGTACTATGATCCCAGCTATCAATGTTTTACAAATACTTTGATTAAGATTATGATGGTGCATGTCACCTCAATTTTTTTATCACTTAGCTACTCGAGGACGAGCAGGAGTTAACACTACAAGGATTCGGGTCTATTGCAACAACAAGATTCGTGGCAATAAGAGCCAAATCGTGGCAATAGGTACCTATTGCAACGACCTGACTTTCGTTGCCAAGCGGCGACAAGACGCATGGTAATAGGTTATTACCACGAAAACCAAACCGTGGCAAGAAAGCGTTCTATTGCAACGTCGATGCGACAAACTGCCACGTTTTATCTCGTAGCAGTACTTGCTTAATACCATAATTTGGTTCGTGGGAATAGCTTAATGCAACAGTGACCAAAATCATGGCGATTGGCCTTTTGTGGCGACAGGCTTTTGTGGCAACAGCCTATTCCAACAACACTTGTTTCGTGGCGCATGACCTTCTGTGGCAATAGCCAATTGTTGCAATAGACCTGACTCTATAGCAACAACTCTTGTTTTCGTGGGTACAACTCTTTTGCCACCAACCCTATGTTTTTGGCATTAATTTATAGCAACAACTCTCAAAATCGTGGTAAAAAAATTGCAACATGCTAATTTTGGTGGTGATAGACGGTTAGCGTAACGAAAAAAATGTTCATGGCGAGAAGCTATTGCGACAATGCAAATGATTCGTAGTGAAAGGACTTTTTCAACAAAGCTAAATTTTGTGGCGCCAAGTGGTTATCACAACAACCGAAATGCTTGTCTCGATAAACTATTGCGACAATACAAGCGGTTTGTGGCAAAAGGACTATTTCAACAAAGTTGAATTTGGTGGTGGCAAATGGTTATCACAATAGCCAAGATATTTATGGTAGGCAACTATCACGACAATACAAACGTTTCATGGCAACATCCTAGTGCAACACAGCTGGTTGATATGACGCAACACTATAATTTTCGTGGTACTAACCTGTTGGTAATAGACTATTGCAACCAAAAAAAATACAGGCATTCAACTACATGATTCAAACCACAGGTATCTGATATAGATTCATATGAATATCATATTTCACATAGCAAATATCCATAAATAATTCAACATTCATTCAACATACTAAATGTGCTATCCTAATTAAGTGCAAAGATTAAACTATCTGCATTGCATATTGAATGTCCAGTCCAGTCCACTTAAATATTTGAATCCTGCAATCAAAAAATGAAGAAATTGTTTAGCTCAACCTAATCAGTCCAACATCGGAATAAATTATTTCAGCCCCATTGTAATTTTCAGTGACAAACTACAGTACTACAAGTTGTCATCATGTTACATTTGCAAGAAGAATATGGAATGTGAATAACTACAGTAGACAATAGTTAGCTGCAGCAACCCGACAGCATTTCTTGACAAGTCACAACCATCTGGCACAACAAAGATCAGAACACAGAATATTCCACACAATGATCAACAACATGGAAAAACATAAAACAACCAATATGGACTTCTAACTAATAATAGGAGAATTTAAAATCGAATCCGAGGGATAATTACAGGCCACTGCTACCTAATCAACCAACTTGTTATGCATGAGAAAGAAATGCAGATGCCCGATGTGCTTCCACATCGAAACGAATAATCGAGATCATAAAAAAACAATCCAGATGCTTGTGAGCGTCACATTGGACAACAAATAAATATTTTTAAATTTTGATAAAAGACAAGCAAAAATTCAATGCAAATTAATTGAAGGACCAGACTAGCTAGCGACACCGCATACCTACTCCTTCCGTGCGGCGGATGTAAAACCACGTAATTATAGTCAAGAGCACGCATCCGGGCGGATTGGGGCTGTCGCAAGAAAGTCAGGCTACAGAAAGGCTGACAGACAGCGGCAAGCCGAGGGATTTGGCTAGCTAGCAGCGCATGCATGCAACAAGATCGAACTGCAAAATCACCACAAGCTCCCAGAGTGCGTGCAGCGAATAAAAAATCATCAGTGCAACTCATTCTTCTAGTCCCGTGGTCACCAAGCAATAGAAAAGAGTGCATTCACCTACCTAAGTCAGACTATGCTAGTACCCTAGTTGTACTAGTAGTATTTTGAGTAGCAGTATTACCTTTGTAAGGATTTGCATCTATTAACTTTTAAGGAGAAAGCTTATATAACTCACGATATAAAATGATAAGATTCTTCGATGCAATAAATAGTCATCTATATATAGATACCAATTTTGGACCGTGCTACGTAGCGGCACCACATATTTTCTTCCCCGTGCGGCGACAACACTCTGCTCTTGTTGTTTCCCATCGAGTCGCACACTCCTTGACCTGAGCGCGTAGAGGTATATGCAAATTGCAACGTTGTGACCAGACACTACGGATTAAAAATCCTGACACGCTATACAGTAACTAACTATACAATATGCTACTACATACACAAAAGGCCAAAACCACATTTTCCTTTTCCGCTGGACATCATCGACATGTCAAAAGCATATGGGCTTGTCATAAGATGCTGCTAGCTTTCTACCAAGATATTTTATACACAGGGCAACCTTTTCTTTCCCATGGATACCATCACATGTCCAGAATCTTAAAGAGAAACAAAACACCGGAAAAGGCATTCACTAAAAAAATGGAAAACATACACTAGCTACTTAGATAGCTCATCTAGAGATGAATGCCAGACAAAAATACGTTTGGCCTTTGGATTTAAACCAGGTGAAGACTATCAAAAACAATTTGAAGATATATTTGCCTGATTAACTAGGAATAACCGCTAGATAAATTGCATATGGCTGCCAGGTTTTAACCAACGTGAAGGCATTAAGAAAATGTCAAAACATTTACTTGTCAGATTAACTAGAAATGACTGTCGGATAAACTATACTTGGTTTCCAGGTTCATAACCCACATGAAGTAGTTAAAAATGTCAAAATATATTGCCTGATTAACTAGGAATCACTGCTATATAATATCACTGCTATGTAAATTACACTTGGTTGCGAGATTATAAGCAAGATAAAGCCATCAAACAAATGTAAAAGAATGTACTTGCCAGATTAACAGGAATGACTGACAGATTAACTGCACTTTATTGCCAGGTTTACATCCAAAGGTGAAATCATGAACAAATCTCTAAAAAATACTTGCCATATTACCTAGCGACGATTGCCCGATAATACAGTCGATAAGCGGTTAAAAAGCCCCGTGATTAGATGTTTCTAAATAAACATGATTTTGTATTGTTTTTCTAGCGCCTAATCTCTTCTTTGTAATAGATGTGAAATTTAACTTATCAAAAAGGTTTAGCCTTAGAGAGAAAGGTCAACATGAAGAAAAGTCGATAAACAGGATGAAAACTAGAAGTATAATCAAACAAAGGTCAACATGAAGAAAAGTCAAGGTTGTGACTTACCAATGCTCGAAACTGTCTATTGTTCTGTGTTGCACCTTGTATGAGTGTATTTGGAGAAATTATATTGTGCCTTGTAGAACTGGCGGTCTTTAAAATAGTATTTTGCAGGTTTGGATTGCTATTTTCTTTGCCGGTTGTTTTCTTGGGCGTCTGCAAATAGAAGTGCGCTTTTAGGAACGCAAATAAGCAAAATTAATCTTACAAGTTCACAACAATATGACTATAATCACCTGATTAGCTAGCGTATGTTTGGTTCCCATCTGTTGTCTCAACTGTGCAAACTTTGACATCATGTTTCTCTTGAATTCCAGTCTTGATCTTCGCTCCTCTTCCAACAATCAATTTAATTCTACTCTGTTATGGCGAATCAATTTTCAATATTCAGACAATGCATTCCATAACATATCATACACAATAGGGTGTTGTTAATTCTACTCTCTATTGTACTGTACAAGCAACTGGAAAAATAATAATAGACCATATATGTGGCAAGAAAGCTGAAATAATGCATCTTTGTAATGTTCCCAAGAAAACATCCAGAAATACAGATTAGACGAATTGACTGATCTACTCCATGGAAAATATTGACTAATGTCTAGGTGAATTACGGGGCATAGACACAATCATGGCTTTAGACAAAAAATAGATAATATATGTGAGATATGAAATCTTGGTTCCTGGTAAGGCACAAGATAACATCGACCTTATCAAAGAGAAGGTAAAACAGGTATAAATTAAATTTATTTTTAACAACTAAATTTCCCAAATGAGTGTAAACTTCCGAACAAAATTAAAGTAGGAGTACATATTGGTATTCATGCTTTATAGAAGAAAGAAAATAAATCAAGTCCAGAATATTTGCCATGTATGGAACAGACTAAGAAAAAAATACAAAAGTATGGCCACATCCATCCAATTCAGTTATGCAGATTGACAACAACACACGTTAATCCCTTTTCTACTACTGGTCTATTACTTTTTAGCTGTTTGGACAAAAAACACAAACACCTGGTGTGCAAAAAGGACATAGCCTCCACAAGACCAGAACAAATAGCTTTTAGCAAGAAGCATCAGCTTGTATTGTACTCTCGTGTGAGAAAAGATCAAGAAAATGGGAACCAGAATAAAAAATGTAATACAGTGAGGGGCACACACACGGGCTCACTTCCGGCCGGCTGGCGGCTATGGCACTTTAGCTCCCAGCGTAGATCCCAGGGGCTGGAAGCAATGGAAGGTAGATCAGGGAGATCTAATCGTAGCTGTGTGTAGACAAGAGGTGGAGGCTGTGTGTATTGAACCTAAATTCAGAACACATACAGTACTTGCTAACAGATCCTAAATTCAGAAAATACTACTACTCATGCTGATCGAGGGATCAACGATCTATGGACAAGTTCCGTCGAACTAGCTAGGGCGCCGCCGCTGCAGCCCTCCCTCCGGCATGCCGCACAACTCACAATCTCCGCCGCACTGCAGCTCACTGTCTCCGCCCCTCTCCTCTCCCCTCCATCTGACCCAGCCGTCAGAAAGCCGAGCTCCCGACTCGTGCTCCATGCTGGTGATGAGACATAGACGGGGCAGGGTTGAGGGAGCCGCAACGGCCAGGGCGTGGCGGGGATCCTTTCCACCGGACGAGCATCGCCACAACCAACTGTGGTTACCAGCGAGGGCGAGGGAAGGGGGTCGCGCGATGAGCCGGAGAAAAGGAGTCGGGAATGGGGAAACGAAACATGCTGCTGAAGGAAATTACCTTTGATGTTCTCCCGGTGGCTACGGTGTGTTCTGCAGTGTCGACGGCGCCGTCATCACGCCGTGAGGACCGATGTTCTCCGTTCGGTTGACTCAGATCCAATTTTTCCCTTTTACAACTTGGTTATGGTTAAGAGAAATTATCGGGAGTATTTACGAGGGGTTTTCAGCGGAAAGATAGAAAATTATACGGAATACATGGTGGGAAGTTATTAAAAAAATTGAGGTTGGCAGGGAGGATTCAGCTGGAAGGAAAAAAATTACTACCTCTAATCCAAATTAGACTCATATTTGTCTAAATTTGAATGTATTTAGACTTATTTTAGTGCAAGATACATCCGAATCTACACAAAACCAAGACAACTAATTTGGATATGAGGGAGTACCTCCACAAAGTAGAGTACCCGCTTAATTATTTGTGGAGTGCACACTTAATTATTTGTTTGGACAGTAATTATTTTAAGTAAGTCGTTTATGATAATGAAATGAATTGGAAATAATAGTTTGAACCAATATGGAATATACCTCATGGACTGACGCGATGGCTCGCGATCCTCATCCGACTCATGGATGGCTCAACTCCTCGACATGCGCGTACCTCCGGATGGCGGGGATGTGCTCCGGCGACGAAGGAGCCAGAGGCGGTGACGATGGAGCTTCGTCGTCGAAAGGTATACTAGAATCTCACATGGTAATATCGGCGGCGGCGCTTTGCTACAACGGGCGCTTTGCTACAACGTCGTCAGGGGTTTTCTACATCAACGGTCATGCTACGTTTTAGCCAACGACAGATTTTTCTTGGCGGTCGCGGTGCTACCGAAGGCCGGAAGCAATGGCCACACACATGAAGGAATAAAGCCATAGCTCATCTATATGATCATCATCTAGGTCACAAGGTGGAATATAAAGCCATGTCCATCATACAACCGAAATCAAAGTCACCACATATATTCGTCACTTTCCAAGTAGCAAACCCTAGCCAAATGACCTAGCTAGCACAACAAATCAAGAAACAATGTAGCTCTCCCACCGGTCTCTCCTCCCTCATCTCGCGTCCTAGACCTCCTCCCTCCTAGGGCCGTCTGGACCCTCCCCCTCTCTTCTCCGGCGATGGTCAGAGTCGAGTTTGGGTGAGGGTCCCACCACTTTGTATCATAGTAGTTGTAGCTTTTTCCCTTGTGGTGTCTTCCCCTATGGCATTTGAGGGTCGGTCGGTGATCTCCAGTGGTCAAATCCACCGTGTTGTGCTCCTGCTCTGCTTTGATGTGTCCCACTGATGGGAAGCGGCGAGGCGGAGGAGCTTCTATGATGGGAAAGCCGAAGGCTACAGATGGGAAGACCACCATTCGCCCTCCAAAAAAGACCCATGTTTCGCACGCCTTCCTCTGCTTTCTTCTTTGGTTACAACTTCTGGCTAGTGGCAGTTGCTTGGAGTTTGTTGGTGGCCAACGTTTCATGTGGCAGCAATTGAGGGCTTGCTGTGCCAACGAGGAAAAGGTTCGATTTACTTGCCTTGCTTCCCCCTGCCTACAACCATCTGGTAGGTGGCCATGGTAAATGGAAGGAGGTGCTCTGCCTTGTTACTCCTTGGTGGGGATTTGCTGCATCTCCTGGCGGAGCTCCCAAGCGGCGACGATTTTGCGATGCTACTATCCTTGGTCATGGGAACCACTCTGCGCTGCAGTTCTGGGCGAGCCGCAGCAACCTCCTGGCTGTCGTGCTTATGAGGAGGCCTCTACGCCACTCCGTCACGACGCTCTTTGACTCTCCTTCGCCGAGTGGTGTTGTCTCCGACGATGATACGGGAGATGGCGAACAACATGTGGAACACGATGGAAAACTCATAAACACATATGCAATAAACCTCAACGGATCAATCGCTTTCTTATTAACGTCCGGTCTGACAATCCAATATGATCGAATCCAAAAAAGACAAGCCAATCACACGCAAGAAAGCATAGCTATCAAGGCATACTAGAATCTGACATGGAAATACCTACACACATGACAGAATAAAGCCATAGCTCATCTATCTCATCATCATCTCGGTCACAAGGTGGAATATAGAGCCATGCTCATCATAGAACCGAAATCAAAGCCACCACATATATTCGTCACTTTCCAAGTAGCAAACCCTAGCCAATTGACCTAGCTAGCTAACCCTAACCCTTCTCGGGGGTACTAACTCACTGATGCTTCTAGTGCGAGGACGATAACGTTGGCCTAGTTGGAGTCGTTGTCCGTGAAGGTGGTCCTCCGTGCTAGAGTGCTCGACCATGGCTATATCAGAGGTAGGGGAAGGTGTGGGCGGCATGGATTTTGGGTGAGGCGACCAGCTGCGGGCTTCACTGACGAGATTGCGTGTTGGGTTAGGGTTTTCGCGGGAACTTTTTGTCGAGAAACCAATATTGGACACAATTTTGTGTGTAGGGCGTTATCTTGCAAATTTAGTGTGTGAAACATGGATTCACCATAACCATATCACTTGTCCCTTCGGGGACATCCAAAAACCATATCACTTTTGATTTAACCAAAAAATATCGAGATTTAACTACTCTCTTCGATTCAAATCAGTGTTCTTAGATTTGTCTAGATTCGATAGATACATCTGAATCTAGACAAATCTGAGAACCCTAATTTGGATCGAATGAAGTATGCAATGTTAACAGCCAAATCATTTAGATTTCTGTAAAAATTTGGCATATCACAAATTTAACAAACAACCTAAGCCGTACTAAAAAATGATTTATTCAGGTAAGGACGACGCTTTGTCTCTCTTTATTTCAGATAAAACGCAAATCCCCTCCTTTATTCCCCACTCCACGCAGTGTTGACTTTTTCTATGAGTCGGCATCGTCTTCGCCGTCTCCGTTGCCATTAGAGAGAATATGGGCGGCAAAGACATCATCGTCATAGCGACGACAACCACTCTTTATACTCGTGTCGCAGTTGGCGTATCCCAGCGACCGGAGTTTGATCCCTGTTAGGGACGAATTTCCAGAATTCTCACATCATGGCCCGCTTCTACTATATCGAAAAAGTGTCTAGTTTCTCCTAGCACGGTTTTATCTTTTTTTATTCTCGTTGCATTCTCACTAAAAAACCATACTTTGAGTTGATTCAATCTCCACGCAAATCATAAGTACTCCCAGTGTACAAATATGTATAGCTGAGTATATATGTCCGCAACAAGTAAACTTTGAGTATATATGCATGGAGAACATCCACCAACCAATAGTTGGGCTAAAGCTCTGTCCTCTCGGCCTAGCAATATTGGGTTGAATATACTTTCACTCTAATTTGGCCCATCTTCTCTTCTCCTCTTTCGAGTTCGACCACGGAACTGAGCAAACAGAGTCTACACGAGTCCACCGCCCTCCATGGTGAATGAATCCATCCAATCGCTAGGTATGATCCTCTGCCTCTCGATCCTACTCCTCGCCCCTGAATCCTCCACCTTAGCGATGCGCCGCCTTGATCCCACGCCGTGCGCTGCTGCTGGTGCGCCCAGCCATGGTGCCTAGCTCCCGACTGTCTGCACGCCCCGCATTGAGCTACCAACGCCAAGGTAAATATGTGCTTCTGAATTCCCCTTTTTATTGAGAATTGGGATGCAGTGGTAAGTTAGGTTATTTGTCCAAGGTATATTTGTGCTACTGGATTCCCATTTTTTGATTGCGACTTGGGATGCAGTGGTAACTTAGGTTATTTTCAGTGTCCTCATATGAACCTGAAGACCGGTTGGCCTCTTCATTCCCAATTTTCCCATAACCACCTATATATTCTCCTTGGTTCAACCATGGTATAAAATCCCTACTAATTCAGAAAAACCCGTATAAACAGTACATGTATCTTCACATTGTGCCAACTGATAACCGAAATGTGCTAATTCCTTGATATAATGATAGGTATAAGAAGCTAAAATTATGATCGATTATACTGTCTGAACTTTACTTGACAATGACCTGCTCCAGTAGTACCTCTCATGAATTTTAAACTCATGTGATTAGGACACCAACGGGCAATAAATCTAGAATAATCATAGGCATAGGCATCCTATTATGATTCAAACAATTTATTTTCCTCATGATTTGCACTTAATTACACAATCACATGAGATAAAATAGAAGCATATAAACGGGTTGCATATATCACATCTGACCACTCATCAGTGTTCAGTTCACGACTAGCCATCTGTTCATCTGCAATGTGATTTTACTACTAGAGGAGATATCTAATGCTACACACGATTTATCTGCTACTAGATTCCAAGACTCTGGACCGTACATTCATAGGACTTCTCCACCATGACACATAAGCAAATAAGACCCTGTTTGTTCTTGTACTGTTGCACATGATCCTCTCTCTCCTTGCTCGTTCTCCCAAATCGCTTGTAAGTGGCTTTCAAGAACCTTTGCAGTCCCAGCGTGATGTGAGATGGAGGTGCCAACAGCCGCCAGTGAGCCATAAGTCGGTTACTAACCCCATGCTTGTGGCTGTGTGCCGAGTTCCTCCAACCAAAATTTTATTTGGGAGCAAACTGAATCAGCGTCTTGCGCTGTTCCACAATCCCGAGCTTTGATTTTTGGGTGAACTTAAGGTTGTGTGTTGAGCTGCTCATACTACCTAGTAGCTTAGATTTGGAGTGTGATCTCAATCTCGTGACAGAGGGATTAGAAATGACGGATCTTTACTACTAGTGTAGTATTGCACAAATCAGCTTAGCATTTCATCATTTCTAATGTTATCTTTGTTTGTTCTAAATTGCATAGATCTGGAATGTTATGAAAATATTACTAATCCATTGTTAATGCCTACTAATGTTGATGTTCTTTGTTTTTCAGTTTTGACCGCCCAGGAGGTCTAAGCATCAAGCTAGACAATGACTTTTGGTGTTAGAAGGCTCCTCTATTACCTCCATTAATTCAGTTTCGGTGTTAGCTGGGCATGCATGCTTGAAGATGATGAAGATCTGGAGTCCGTGTCTACATGATATGTGTTACCTCTTGGGTGAAGCTGTGGTGTTGCGGTGTTGTTTTGGACACTTATTTTGCGGTGTTTTCTCTCAGGTGTGATATGGTGAATTCAACCAGTACTTGTAGATTTGGTGGCATCAGGTTTCCTGATGGGTTGCCCTAACTTGCTTCTAGCTTTATTCCCCCTTTCTTTCTTCAATTTGTAAAGATTGTTGTGAACCTATTATTTCCATTGATTAATGGAAAGGGGTAGAAATCTAGTTGGATAACATCGTTGGATTTAGTTGCTAGATGCATGCTGGTTGAGTTCGGAACGTGCTTTTTTTCAAGGATAGTGGTAATCAGACCAGACTATTCATTAAACAACATGCTTTGCTTCATTGGTTTTCCTTTGCTTCAAGAAAAAACAAGCGCACGTCTCGATCAATGAAAGAGTTATTTGTAAAGAGCATAACTGATTCTTCTCAGCATAGGCAAACCCTCCTTCTCCTCTGCCTCTCAGGTACACCCTGGTGCGACCGGTAACCCGACGAATCGCCTGAAATTTCAGATCGCGACTAGGATGATTCAGACTGGTTCAGGATTATTTGGGGCAGAGCTAATCTCAGACACACGCAAAGTGTACATTTTTCATAAGTTGTCATAGTGTTTTGAAGGATTCATTTCTTTGAACTGTGGATTGAAATACTTTGAAAAACTCCTTTTGGACCAAAGAGAGACCCTAAACATGGAAATTGTCTCTAGCCTGTAAATATTCGGTTATTATCATTGCAATATCTTGTTCTTTATTGCAACAGTAGTAGGTTGTTGTAATATCTTCTACATATTACCATGGAGGCACAATGCATCGCAGTAAACAATAGGTATTGCAATGCGGTGAACTTGTGGCGAAAAATGTTCACTATTACAACAAATACATGTTTTGTTGCAATAGTTATACAATTTTTTGCAACAAATATGTACCTATCGCAGCGTGATAGAGTTGCCGCAATATCTTTCTGTATATTACCACGAATAATCATTTTGTTGCGAGACCTAGTTTCTATTGCACCAAAATGATTAACTCGCGCAACGGAAGTTTCCTGTCACAATATCGAGGTCATATTGCAACGACCATGTGGGTTGTTGCAATACATAGCATCTATTACAACAAAAATAGTATTTATCGCGACAAAACTAGTTTGTGGCAACATGTGCACCCTATTACCACAATCGGGGAATTCGGGGCAATATTCTGTTTTATTGCAACAAAATGTCATTGTAGCAATAAATATTGTTGCAATAGACCAGATTTCCTGTAGTGTAAGCTTGGGGATGTTGATACGTTGTAAACGTATCTATAATTTTTGATGTTCCATGCTTGTTTTATATCTACTTTCTTATGTTTTGTCCATACTTTGGAGTATTTTTACACATTTTCTGGAACTAACCTATTAACAAGATGCCACAGTGTCGGTTGCCTATTTTTTTTGCTGTTTTTGGTTTTAGAAAAGCTGGAAAAGAAATATTCTCGGAATTAGACCGGACAAAAGCCAAAGTCAATATTTTACCGGAAGACTCACGGAGCCAGAAGACGAGATGGAGAAGGGCCACGAGGTGGCCACACCACCTGGTGGCACATGCTAGCCCAGGTCGCGCCAGGAGGTGGTGTGGGCCCCTCGAGCCTCCACCGACCTTGCCCCTTTGCCTATAAAAGTCTCCCGGGACGAAAACCCTAAGGACCCGATCAAACTTCCATGAAAGAGTCTGTAGCTGCCGCCATCTCCATCCCTAGATCGGGAGGGATCTGAAGCTCTTCCCAGCACCCTGTCGTAGGGGAGAGATCACCCTGCAGGCCTTCTTCATCACCATGACTGCCTCCGGTGTGATGCGTGAGTAGTTCATCCCTAGACTACAGGTCCATGTAGTAGCTAGATGGTTGCTTCTCCTTCTTTGTGCTACGATGTTTAGATCTTGTGATCTCTGTTCATGATCAATATCATCTATTTGTAATCTTACATGTTGTGTTTGCGGGGATCCGATGGATATTGAGATGCTATTTTAGATTGATTATTGATTCTATCATGTCTATGTTATTTGTGATCTTGCATGCTGATGTCTACGCACTTCTATTCTTGTAGACAGTTGTTGGGCCTCCAAGTGCAGAGGTTTGTAGAATAGCAAGAAGTTTCCCTTAAGTGGATTACCCAAGGTTTATCAAACTCAGAGAGGAAGTGGTCAAATGTATCCCTCTCAAGCAACCCTGCAATCAAGATACAAGAAGTCTCTTGTGTCCCCAAAACACCCAATACACTTGTCAGGTGTATAGGTGCACTAGTTCGGCGAAGAGATAGTGAAATACAAGTGGTATGGATATAAGACAATGGTGCCAGAAAATACTTTGATGGCGTGGAAGAGACTAAAGGCAAACTGAAATAAAGATGGAAGCAAGAAAACATGTAACAGATGTAGGTGCAAACGGTGTTTCAATGCTTAGAAACAAGGCCTAGGGATCATACTTTCACTAGTGAATACTCTCATATAAATATCTTCTCTTTATGATACTACTCTGAACTACTCTCCGGTTGGACACTCTAATCCATGGTAGGGTGATGGCCAAAAATATATCGAGCTTGTTGGGGAACCCCAAGAGGAAGGTATGATGAGCACAGCAACAAGTTTTCCCTCAGTTATAAAACCAAGGTTATCAATCCAGTAGGAGCAAGGAAACACCCCAAAGGTGTTGCTAGCTGAACTTTGGCAGGGCGCACTACCGGTGCCAGCAACAACGTGGAGACCTGCACAACACAACCACAGAACTCTATCCCCAACTTGCGATGAGGTTGTCAATCTCACCGGTTTTGCTGAAAACAAAGGATTAAACATATCGAGTGGAAGAAAGTAATAGTTTGCAGAAAGTAAACACAAAGCAGTAAACAGTTGATTGTAGATTGATGGTAAAAGAAAGGACCGGGGTCCATAGTTCACTAGTGGTGGCTCTCCTTAAGGGGGTTGTTCGTCTGTGGTACCAAAGTTCACAGGCCAGCGCATGGCGGTACCTAAGTTGCCTGATATTGCCGCGTTTCGAAATGTTGGGCCGCCAACTACTGAGAGGGGCCATTTCGAGGCAAACTCAGCTCACCCCTGCCAAATTCAAACATTCCGTTAAACTGCCCCGTGAAGTAGACGGTCGGGACCCTCATGTTGGTCATCTGTCCGTGACGTGAGCGCCAACGCGGCAACCTCTTAGGAAAATCGAGTAGCTAAGTGGATTGGATGCGTTGACCAATTTCTAAAATCCATTCCCACCTTTCCCCTAGCACCGGCAGCGTCGGAATCCACCCTCCAGGCAGGACGATCCCTTCGGACATTTAACTTCCAGCGCCAAGTTGCTGCGCCCAGTTGCTGTGCCCAGTCGCTGATCCCGAGCTCCAATGGCACATGTCGTAGTCGCCGTTGCGAGGCTCTAGCCCGCCTCCGCCACCGACGAGCCGAGCATCTAGGAGGATGGCAGATCCTACTAACAAGGAAGAAGAAGTTCTTGCTACAAGCGGGTGAGCTACCCTTCTCTTTGCTATTCGCACTAATTATAACTGCTAGCTGGCTACTGAACCTCAAATTGTTTGTTAGCCCAACGCTGACAAACATATTTTGTCCATAGTTTTCTATCAAGTGGGATCTCCGCGGACCACCCTTACCTGGTTACGGTAGTCCTCTTCAAGTACGACTCTAAGGGCAAGTGGTTTGGACACCATTGTATCATGATGGAAGAAGCGCCTGCGCAGATCTGCACTATATCTGGTATGGTTGCTGCTCTACGTAATCATGATGAATTATGGCTGAAGCAGACTACAAAGTTCAGCTTCATGGATGAACGTGGCATCATGGTTCCTCTAACGTGTGACAGTCAGCTAATTGGGTTGATGAAAATGTATGCTTAGGCTTGCATGTTTGAGCTGAATTGTGATGTACTAGATGTGGAAGCTGCTGCAACTGGGAGTCGCCCTTCTATTCTTGGACAGGGTGGTTGCTCGAACCCAATTAGCTCCTGGTAAGCAAAGGTCTCTTGGGGTTCGCATGTTTGTGCTGAATTATAATTTTTGTTTTATTTACTCTGTAGATATTGGGCAGTTATGCAACCGTCTTGTTTCTTTGACAGGAAGTGCTGCAAGGTTAGAAACATGACTGCTGGGTCAGTCATTTTGCTGCCCGAAGAAATTAAAAACGAGCAGAAAGATGATGTTGGGCATGATTCTAGTGCCTATTGTTCCGGCGATGCAGAGTACGTGAAGCTAAGAAAATTGGCACCGAGGAAGAGGAAGAAGGCAGGAGACGAAGAAGCCAGTGGACGTGAATGCTTGGTACCCAGGCTATGGAAGAAGGCTGTTGGCAATGAAGATGCATAGTAATATGTTGAACTTAAACCAATATATGTAATTCGGTTAAATTCTGGAGGTCTGTGTGTGGTACTTTGCTGGGCAAAACAATCAACCCACGTTCTGTGAGTAAAATGTACCGTGACTTAGGGTTTGGAAACGCCCGAGTCAGTAGTTGAATCCGAAACTGTGATTGTGCCACTGCTATCTGAAAACACACAGCAACGGTTCAACGATTGCTGAGGGGCAGGAGTTCTCCCAATTCGATGGAATGTAAGTGACACAGAAATAAATTATTTAAGCTGGCACACTCCATAAAGCAGCAACTTATTTCAGATGCTGCACAACGACGTGGCAATATAAACAACAATGGCAACCGATAATGCCTAGATGAGGAGGAAATCGATACAATTTTCTGGCCTAATCTTGAGCCCGTCTATCTCACCGCCTCTCTGCTCCTGCATCCCCTGCATCTGGCGAAGCTCTCGAATCTCCAGTAACCAGGTGTACGTGCTTCCACTTTATTGTGGTTGTGCCATTTGCATGCGGCACAATCCACGTAGATTACGTTTAAACAAACCACTAATGTCAGAATACACTAGTAGAAAAGGGGTCTTTGGTCCACGATCACGTTTCCAATCCGGGACAGAGATCTAAATCGAGACAGAAATTGATCTAAATCACAAATTCTTCCACAAATTAATCGAGACAGAGATCAAAATCGAAGCATTTCATTAATTCAACCACAAATTCTTATAAACAAAGGTGTGATTTCACATCTTACATTAATTCAACCACTAGTCAACAATTTCACTTCCACTGCCACTGTCCTCCGAGCCGCCGGCTTCCTCGTCGTCGTTGGACGGAACCTCTACGATTTCCGCATTGTTCGTGAGACGGAGCACGTCTTCGCAGCGAGCGGCGGCGATGACGGTGTACTTGGTCCGTCCCTGGACGGACCAGAACCTCTCCCGCCCTTCTCGATTGTGGAGATCCCGGTGCACCATGCGCCTGTAAACGATGCGATTGCCAATCTTGGCCTTTCGCTCCTTCTTGAACAGCGCCGGTCAGTACAGGCTGACCGCCGCGTACCGGGGCCGCGCCCTCTTCCACGTGAGCATCTGGCGGCGGCGCGCCGCGATTTCGCTCTCCATCTCGGCTCGGCCAGGGAGCGGAGCCATCAGCACCCCCGCATAGGTGATGCACCTTCCGTGGGTCACCGTCACGGCCGGCGGCGCGAGGATGTTGAAGTGCGCGAACATCACCACCTCGTAGAAGTTCAGCGAGGGCATCTCCATGGCGGCGCGGTGGAGATTGGAGAGGGAGTGAGGGGATGGACGACAAAGCGACGACGCGGTGGAGATTGGAGAGGACGAGGGGATGGACGATGAAGCGACGCGCTGTGGCGCTTCCTATTTGTACACGAGGACGATGAAGCAACGGGCGGAATATCCAAGGGGCATTGGTTAGACAAAAGAAGTAATGCGGGGTTATCACAGATTAACACGCGACCAATTTTTTTCCTCCCAGGACTCCGGGGCCAATAGTTCAGACCGCTAGGTCAACAAGTACAACTATTACAACTTAAAAAGGCACAAAGCTTAAGCTAAATAGAACTAGTTATCACACATCTCCTTGATCTTCCTAATCTTAGCCCGATGCGCATCTTCCTGCGAGAGCAAGGATCGAATCGTCTGCTCCTTCCTTTTAGCATCTTCCTTGCATAGCTTCAATTGTTTCTCTGCATTTTTCCTCATGCACTTGTCAATACTCGTAGTTGTGAACTGCAAGACTTTGGCCTGGTGAAGATCATTCCTTGCTTGAGTCAGTTCTTGCTCTGCTTTAGCCTTCAGGGCCAATGTCGCGTCCCTCTCCTTCTCGACTTTGCTAACCTTGTCTTGCACCCACCAGAGATCTCGCTTATGCTTGGTCGTGTCAACTGGTTCCCATAGCTTCATCTCAACACTGTCAATAAGTGAGCTGAATACGGATTCTTTCAACTCAACAGTCATTTCCCATAGTTTGTCTAGCGTTTTCTTCATCGATTTGGGCCACTCTGGATCTACCCATTTGACAACACCGCAACTTTCGCCTTGCATCATTGCACGATATCCTTGACACCGTAGAAACCTCCCTGCTGCGTTTAGTCCTTGAGCGCTACAAATTTAGCGGGCACATATCCATGTTTACATAGCAGAGGACTGTCTTCATCTGCTAAACCGTGATAGTCGGAGTCATACATCGTCTGGTTGGCCTAACACGTCATACGCGCATGAGTAAACAGATTAGATCTAGCTCAAAAAATAGATAACTGGCCACAGATGATAGAGATAGAGATAGAGATGAGACGACTCACATCAAAATCACCGTCCCTATCATCACGACGCGTTTCCTCGCCGTCTCCCCTTGAACCCATGGCGAGAGGGGAGCGGGTGGCTGCCGGACAGGGGATTGGGATGGAGGCGCCGTTGGCTTGCGGCTACGGCAGGATGGGAGTGAAGTGGGGAAAGTGGCTTCGAGGGGAAGGAAGAGAAGTACGGGGAGGAAGAGAAGTAATGGGGACGTGACACTGGGATATGGTCCACTGAACTCGTGAGTCGTGACACTCGCAACAGGGGAGCGCCCGGTGTTGCCAGTTTGTCCAGAGCAAGCATGGCCAATCATGTCGCAGAACAGCCTACTCGCGGATTGCTCTCACGAAGACCATCCCAATCGTCCAAGAACCCCGATCGAACGGTATGTAACAATCGTCAAGCAGAACAACTGTGTTAGGGCGTGTCTTGTAGAAGAGTCGGTCTAACGGCCACCCATTGGGGTGCTAAGGTTAGGGCTCTTCTAAGGTTAATTAGGATCCATTGGTGGTCTGTGAAAAGAGCAGACATGCAATGACACTAGTGGATCCATATGTGGTTTGTGAGAATAACACACATGCAATCACACTGGGTGGATCCATATGTGGTTTATGAGAGGAACACACATGCAATGACACTAGTGATATGTGGTTTGTGAAAAGAGCAGACATGTAATGACACTGGTGGATCCGTATGTGGTTTGTGAGAAGAACACACATGCAATGACTCTAGATGTGGTTCATGAGAGGAACACACATCCAATGACACTGGTGGATCCATGTGTAGTTTGTGAAAGGAACACACATGCAATGACACTGGGTGTGGTTCATGAGAACAATACACATGCAATGACACTGGTGTATCCTTATGTGGTTTGTGAGAATAACAGACATGCAATGACTCTAGCCGTGGTTCATGAGAAGAACACACATGCAATGACACTAGTGGATCCATGTGTGATTTATGAGAGGAATAGACATGCAATGACACTAGGTGTGGTTCATGAAAAGAACATACATGAAATGACACTGGTGGATCCATGTGTGGTTTGTGAGAAGAACAGACATGCAATCACACTTGGTGGATCCATGCGTGGTTCATGAGAGGAAAAAACATGCAATGACACTAGTAGATCCATGTGTGGTTTGTGAGAAGAACACACATCCAATGACACTGGGTGTGGTTCAGGAAAAGAGCACACATCCAACAACACTGCTGGATCCTTATGTTGTTTGTGAGAAGAACAGACATGCAATGACTCTAGATGTGGTTCATGAGAAGAACACATATCCAATGACACCGGTGTATCCTTATGTGATTTGTGAGAAGAACACACATGCAAAGACTCTAGCTGTGGTTAATGAAAAGAACACACATGCAATGACTCTCGCTGTGGTTCATGAGAAGAACACACATGCAATGGCATTGGTGGATCCATATGTGGTCTGTGGATCAACTGTTGTGCAATGACTCTAGATGTGGTTCATGAAAAGAGCAGACATGCAATGACACTGGTGGATCCATGGGTGGTCTATGAGAGGAACACACATCCAATCACACTGGGTGTGGTTCATGAAAAGAACACACATGCAATGACTCTAGCCGTGGTTCCTGAGAAGAACACACATGCAATGACACTGGTGGATCCATGTGTGGTCTGTGAGAGGAACACACATGCAATGACAATGGGTGTGGTTCATGAAAAGAACACACATCCAATGACACTAGCCGTGGTTCATGATAAGAACACACATGCAATGACACTAGTGGATCCATGTGTGGTCTGTGAGAGGAACACGCATGCAATGACACTGGCTGTTGTTCATGAGAAGAACATAATCCAATGGCACTGGTGGATCCTTATGTGGTTTGTGAGAGGAACACACATCCAATGACATTGGTGGATCCTTATGTGGTTTGTGAGAAGAACACACATGCAATGACACTGGTGATATGTGGTTTGTGAAAAGAGCAGACATGCAATGACACTGGTGGATCCATATGTGGTTTGTGAAAAGAACAGACATGCAATCACACTGGGTTGATCCATGTGTGGTTCATGAGAAGAACACACATGCAATGACACTGGTGATATGTGATTTGTGAAAAGAACAGACATGCAACGACTCTAATTGTGGTTAATGAAAAGAGCAGACATGCAATCACACTGGTGGATCCATGTGTGGTTCATGAGTAGAACACACATCCAATGACACCGGTGAATCCTTATGTGGTTTGTGAGAAGAACAGACATGCAATGACTCTAGTTGTGGTTCATGAGAAGAACACACATGCAATGACACTGGTGTATCCTTATGTGGTTTATGACAAGAACACACATGCAATGACTCTAGATGTGGTTCATGAGAGGAACACACATCCAATGACACTGGTGGATCCATGTGTAGTTTGTGAAAGGAACACACATCCAATGACACTGGGTGTGGTTCATGAGAAGAACACACATGCAATGACACTGGTGTATCCTTATGTGGTTTGTGAGAATAACAGACATGCAATGACTCTAGCTGTTGTTCATGAGAAGAACACACATGCAATGACACTGGTGGATCCATGTGTGGTTTATGAGAGGAACAGACATGCAATGCCACTGGGTGTGGTTCATTAAAAGAACAGACATGCAATGACACCGGTGGATCCATGTGTGGTTTGTGAGAAGAACACACATGCAATGACACTGGTGGATCCATGTGTGGTCTGTGAGAGGAATACCCATCTAATGACAGTGGGTGTGGTTCATGAAAATAACACACATGCAATGACTCTAGCCGTGGTTCATGAGAATAACACAGATGTAATGACACTGGTGGATCCATGTGTGGTCCGTGAGAGGAACACACATGCAATGACACTGGGTGTGGTTCATGAAAAGAACACACATCCAATGACACTGGTGGATCCTTATGTGGTTTGTGAGAAGAACACACATGCAATGAAACTACTAGATCCTTATGTGGTCTATGAGAATAACACACATGCAATGACTCTAGATGTGGTTCATTAAAAGACCAGACATGCCATGACACTGGTGGATCCATGTGTGGTCTATGAGAGGAACACCTATCCAATGACACTGGATGTGGTTCATGAAAAGAACACACATGCAATGACTCAAGCCGTGGTTCATGAGAAGAACACACATGCAATGACACTAGTGGATCCATGTGTGGTCTGTGGGAATAAGAGACATGCAATGACTCTAGATGTGGTTCATGAAAAGAACACATATCCAATGACACCGGTGGATCCTTATGTGGTTTGTGAAAAGAATACACATCCAATGACACTGGTGGATCCTTATGTGGTTTGTGAGAAGAACACACATGTAATGACACTGATGATATTTTGTTTGTGAAAAGAGCAGACATGCAATGGCACTGGTGGATCCATATGTGGTTTGTGAAAAGAACAGACATGCAATCACACTGGGTGGATCCATGTGTGGTTGATGATAAGAACACACATGCAATGACACTGGTGATATGTGGTTTGTGAAAAGAACAGACATGCAATGAGTCTAACTGTGGTTAATGAAAAGAGGAGACATGCAATCACACTGGTGGATCCATGTGTGGTTCATGAGAAGAACACACATCCAATGACACCGGTGGATCCTTATGTGGTTTGTGAGAAGAACAGACATGCAATGACTCTAGCTGTGGTTCATGAGAAGAACACACATGCAATGACACTGGTGTATCCATATGTGGTTTGTGATAAGAACGCACATGCAATGACTCTAGATGTGGTTCATGAGAGGAACACACATCCAATGACACTGGTGGATCCATGTGTAGTTTGTGAAAGCAACACACATGCAATGACACTGGGTGTGGTTCATGAGAAGAACACACATGCAATGACACTGGTGGATCCATGTGCGGTCTGTGACAGGAACACACATGCAATGACACTGGGTGTGGTTCATGAAAAGAACACACACACAATGGTACTGGTTGATCCATGTGTGGTTTATGAGAGGAATAGACATGCAATGACACTTGGTGTGGTTCATTAAAACAACAGACATGCAATGACACTGGTGGATCCATGTGTGGTTTGTTAGAAGAACACACATGCAATGACACTGGTGGATCCATGCGTGGTCTGTGAGAGGAACACACATCCAATGACATTGGGTGTGGTTCATGAAAAGAACACACATGCAGTCACTCTAGCCGTGGTTCATGAGAAGAACACACATGCAATGACACTGGTGGATCCATGTGTGGTCTGTGAGAGGAACACACATGCAATGACACTGGGTGTAGTTCATGAAAAGAACACACATCCAATGACACTGGTGGATCCTTATGTGGTTTGTGAGAAGAACAGACATCCAATGACACTGGTGGATCCTTATGTGGTCTGTGAGAAGAACACACATGCAATGACTCTAGATGTGGTTCATGAAAAGATCAGACGTGCAATGACATTGGTGGATCCATGTGTGGTCTATGAGAGGAACACACATCCAATGACACTTGTGTGGTTCATGAAAAGAACACACATGCAATGACTCTAGCCGTGGTTCATGAGAAGAACACACATACGATGACACTGGTGGATCCATGTGTGGTCTGTGAGAGAAACACACATGCAATGAAACAGGGTGTGGTTCATGAAAAGAACACACATCCAATGACACCGGTGGATCCTTATGTGGTTTGTGAAAAGAGAAGACATGCAATGACACTAGTGGATCCATATGTGGTTTGTGAAAAGAGAAGACATGCAATGACACTAGTGTCTACGAGGATAAGTTCTTGTTGGATGTATGTCCACCCGTTGCTTTGTACCTAGATGATAGATCTTGGCGTGTAGTTCACACCGTAGGAAATTTTTTGTTTTCTATGCTGTGGACCCAACAGTGGTATCAGAGCCTGATCTATGCGTAGGTGCTTTGCACGGGTAGTACACATATGTTTATATGTGGGCGATGATGATCATGTTATTGCATCTTCTATGTACTTTGGATATTGGTGGCATAGTGGGATGAAGCGGCCCCGGACCAACCTTACATGTCATCGTACATGAGACCGGTTCCACGACTGACATGCAACTAGTTTTGCATAAGTGGCTAGCGGGTGTCTGTCTCTCCTACTATAGTCAATATCTGATTTACTACGAGTTGCTAATAACTTGGTTATCCTCGTTGTCGTTCATGTTCGTAGGTAAGACCGATTCTATCTCCGAAAGCCCTAAGCCACGTAAAACTTGCAATTGATAAATTAGAGGCGTCTAGTTTAGATCGTTGCTGGGCTAGTGTCTTGATATGGTATTGTTGTAAGTATATGTATGATAGATACTCTTACAACTCACTTAACGTGTAAGTTCCATAGACCTTGGCCTTACACACAAAGGAATGATAGAGGTCATACCACGATGCAAATGATAGAGATCAAATGCATGGACCATATCACCTCACTTCACACATTAGATGTTAGCATCTTATATTGCTAGTTTGGCGCTTTTGGTAGCATTATAAGATGATCCCTCATTTAGATATCAAGATAAAATGTGTTCTTCCTTAAGTATGCACCGTTTTGTGGATCGTGTTTTGAGGCATCACGTGATGATCGGGTGTTCTCGACTCTACGCTTTCATACAACGGGTGTAAGACAGTTTTACACACGCGAATACTAAGGTTCTTACTTGACGAGCCTAGCATGTACAGACATGGCCTCGGAACACGGACCGAAAGGTTAAGCATGAGTCATATAGTTGATATGATGCCCATATAGATGCTCGCCTTTGAAGCTACACCGACTCACGTGATGATCGGACTTGGTGTAGTGGATTTGGTTCATGTAATCACCAAAAGGACACGAGGGATGTCGTTTTTGAGTGGGAGTTCATTAGTAATTTGGATTAGTTGAACTCAATCTATCATAAACTTAGTCTAAATATATTTTACAAATTCTGTTGAGGATGGCACCACACCTTTTAATTTCAATGTGTTCATGGAGAAAGAGAAGCTTGCTGCGAATGGTAGCAACTTCACCAAGGGCTATGAATTTGAGGATTCTCCTCCTTCTTTGCACAAAAGCAATATGTGCTAGAGGCGCCGCTAGGCTCCCCACCAGCTCCTGATGCCCCTGACAAGGAAAAGAACGTCTATATAACTCGTCAGGAGGACCATAACTTAGTTCATTGCGGCATATTGTATGGGCTAGAGCCAGAACTTTGAAAATGTTTCGAAAATGGCAATGCCTTTGATACCATGGGAGAATTGAAAATGATTTTCGATACCCATGCTGCCGTAGAGAGTTATAATGCTTTTGAAAAGGTCTTTAGCTGCATGATGGAAGAGAACAGCTCCGTTAGTGAGCATGTACTCAAAATGTCTAGGTACGCCGATAAGCTTGTGTCCTTGGGAATAACAATTCCCATTGACTTAGGCATACATCGTGTTCTCCAATCTCTGCCACCTAGCTACAAGAGCTTCGTGATGAACTATAATATGCAGAGCATGAAGAAGTCTCTTCCCGAGCTTCTGTCAATGCTTAAGACTGCGAAGTGGAGATTAGGAAAGAACATCAAGTGTTGATGATCAATAAGACCACGGTTTCAAGAAGGACAAGAAAGGCAAGCGGAAGGAAAGAAGGGCAGCAAATCATTGCTGCGCTGAAAGAAACCCGAGCTGGCCCTAAGTCGACATCGAGTGCTACTATTGCAAGGGGTAGCCATTGGGCATAAGCGCCCCAAGTATTTGGCGAGACAAGAAGGCGACAAGCCAAACAAAGGTATATGTGATATACATGTTATTGATGTGTACTTGACTAGTACTCATGATAGCACCTAGGTCTTTGATACGGGATCGGTTGCTAATATATGTAACTCGGTTCAGGGCTGCGGAACAAGCGACAACTAGCAAGGGATGAGGTCACGATCTTGAATTGACAATGGATCAAGAGTTGATGTGATCGCCGTCGGAACGCTGCCTCTCCATATGCCGTCGGGATTAATTATAAACCTGAATAATTGTTATTTGGTGCCTGCACTGAGCATGAACATTGTATCCGGATCGTGTTTGATGCAAAGTGGTTATTCGTTTAAGTCTGAAAACAATGGTTGTTCGATTTATATGAATAATATCTTTTATGGTCATGCACCTGTGTTGAATGGTTTATTTCTGTTGGATCTCGATAGTAGTATTACGCGTATTTTCATAATGTTGATGCTAAAAGGATTAAACTTGATAATGATATATCTGCATATATGTGGCACTGCCGTCTAGGTCATATTGGCATTAAACGCATGAAGAAACTCCATTCTGATGGACTTTTGGGATCACTTGATTTTGAATCATTTGATACATGTGAACCATGCCTTATGGGCAAGATGACTAGAACGCCATTTTCCGGTTCAATGGAACGGGCGACAGATTTATTGGAAATCATACATACTGATGTGTGTGGACCAATGAGTGTGTCGGCGCGAGGTGGATATCGGTATTTTGTTACTTTCACGGATGATTTGAGTAGATACGGGTATATCTATTTGATGAAACATAAGTCTGAAACCTTTGAAAAGTTCAAAGAATTTCAGAATGAAGTGGAAAATCATCGTAACAGAAAGATCAAATTTCTGCGGTTGATTCATTTGTGGAGGAGTATCTTAGTTATGAGTTTAGCACACATATGAAAGACTATGGAATAGTTTCACAACTCACGCTTCAGGAACACCACAACGTAATGGTGTGTCGAACGTCGTGTCGTACTTTATTGGATATGGTTCGATCTATGATGTCTCTGGTGACTTGCCACTATCATTTTGGGGTTATGCACTCAAACCTGCATTCACTTTAAATAGGGCACCATCTAAATCCGTTGAAAAGACACCGTATGAATTATGGTTTGGAAACAAACCTAAGCTGTCATTTCTTAAAGTTTGGGGATGCGATGTTTATGTGAAGAAACTTCAACCGGATAAACTCGAACCAAAAGCGGAAAAATGCGTCTTCATAGGACACCCTAAGGAAACGATTGGGTATACCTTCTATCACGGATCTGAGGGAAAGGTCTTTGTTGCCAAGAATGGATCCTTTCTTGAGAAGGAGTTTCTCGCGAAAGGTGTGAGTAATCGGAAGGTAGAACTCGAAGAGGTTATTGAACCTTCTCTTCATGAAATGGCGAGTAGCACAACACCGGAAGTTGTTTCAGAGTTGACTTCACCTAATGAAGAGAGAGCTAATGATATTGATCATGAAACTCCGAAAGAGGACACTACCGAACCTCGTAGGTCAAGCAGGACACATGCAGCTCCTAAACTGTACGGCAATCCTGTTATGAATTTCATGATTGATGAAATAGATGACCCTGCGACGTATGAAGAAGCGATGATGAGCCCTGATTCCAACAAATGGCTAGAAGCCATGAAATCCGAGATGGAATCCATGTACGAAAACCAGGTTTGGACCTTGGTGGACTTACCTCACGATCGAAAGGCCGTTGAGAATAAATGGATTTTCAAAAGAAAAACTCTTGATGGTAATGTAACCATCTATAAGGCTCGACTTATGCAAAAGGGGTTCGACAAATTCAAGGAGTTGACTATGATGAGACATTCTCTCGTAGCGATGCTTAAGTCGGTTAGGATTATGTTAGCAATTGCTGCATATTTCGATTATGAAATATGGCGGATGGATGTCAAACGCATTCCTCAATGGTAATATTGAAGAAGAGTTGTATATGATACAACCTAAGGGTTTTGTCGATCCTAAGGATCTTGATAAGGTGTGCAAACTTCAGCGATCCATCTATGGTGAAGCAAGCATCCCGGAGTTGGAATCTCCGCTTTGATGAGGTGATCAAAGAGTTTGGATTTGTCCAAACTTATGGAGAGGCTTGTATTTACAAGAAAGTGAGTGGGAGCAATGTGGCATTTCTGATATTATATGTGGATGACATATTATTGATTGGAAATGATATAGATCTTTTAAACAGTGTTAAAAGTTATCTAAACAACAAATTTTCGATGAAGGACCTTGGTGAAGCTTCATATATATTAGGCATTAAAATCTATAGAGATAGATCAAGACGCCTAATTGTGCTATCGCAGAGTACATACCTTGATAAGATATTAAAGAAGTTTAATATGGACGGAAGTAAGAAGGGGTACTTACCTATGTTGCAAGGCAAGACATTGAGTAAGACTCAAAGTCCGGCTATGGCGGAAGAAAGAGAGATAATGGATAAGATCCCCTATGCCTCTGCCATAGGCTCTATAATGTATGCCATGCTATGTACAAGACCGGATGTGGCACATGCTATTAGTTTGACTAGTAGGTACCAATCTGATCCAGGTTCAGAACACTAGATAGCGGTCAAGAATATCCTTAAGTACTTGAGAAGAACTAAGGATATGTTTGTTGTATACGTTGGTGAAGAAGAGCTAGTCGCTAAGTGTTATGTCGATGCTAGCTTTGACACTGATCCGGATGACTCTAAGTCTCAATCCGGATATGTATTTCTCTTGAGCAAGCGGATTAGTTGGAGGAGCTCCAAACAACTTTGTGGTGGCTGGATCAACAGCGAGGCGGAATATGTTCTTTGCTTGAGCGCGAAAGTGGTTTGGATGAAGGAGTTCATAACGGAACTAGGTGTGGTTCCTAGTGCGTTGGACCCAATGGTGATCTATTGTGACAATAATGGAGCCATATCCAATGCCAAGGAACCAAGGTCTCACAAGAATTCCAAGCATATTAAGCGCCGGTTTCACTCCATCCGCGAGCATGTCAAGGATGGAGATATAAAGATTTGTAAAGTGCACACGGACCTGAATGTAGCAGATCCGTTGACTAAAGTACTCCCTAGGACAAAACATGATCAACACCAGAACTCCATGGGTGTTAGATTTATCACTATATAAACTAGATTATTGTCTCTAGTGCAAGTGGGAGACTGAAGGAAATATGCCCTGAGAGGCAATAATAAAGTTGTTATTATGTCTTCCTTGTATATGATAGATGTTTATTTTGCATGCTATAATTGTATTGATAGGAAACATCAATACATGTGTGTTTAATAAACAAAAAGGGTTCCTAGTTATGCCTCTCTTATAGACTAGCTTGTTGATTAACAAGATGATCAAGGTTTCCTGATCATGGACATTGGATGTTGTTAATAACAAGGTCACAGCATTTGTTAAATGATGTGATGAACATTCATCCGAAGTATAGCATTACGATCAAGTCATTATGTTTATATTGGTATAACATCATACAAAGTAGTCTTAGTCCTTAGACCATGAGATCATATTAATTGCTAACATCGGAAGAGTATCTTGATAACATCAAACGTCACACCGTAACAGGGTGACCATAAAGGTGGGTTCAGTGCTATGAAGGTGTTATGTTGAGGCTCATGGATCAAGAGTGGAATTTGTCAATCCCGATGATGGATAGATATACTCTGGGCCCTCTCGGTGATATCACATTAAGATAGCTTGCAAGCAAGTGATGTGATCACTAGAATGTTATATCACGGGAACAAGAAAAGAGTGCATGTCGGTAACGAGATAAAACTAGGTATTTGGATACCGATGATTGAATCTCGTACATGTATTATATAATGAGACAAAGGGATTAAATTGCTGATGTTAAAGGTTCTCACGATCACAGAAGTCATCGTTGAATATGCAGGAGTCAGTATGGATCTCCAGGTCCGCTTTTGATTATTGATCTGAGAGGAGTCTCAATCATGTCTGCGTTATTCGCGAATCATAGGGTGACACACTTAAGGGTTGCCGGACACCATTTAGGAGCACATATGTTCCAGACAAAAGGTTTGCAAAGCGCAGGAAATGTTTCGATAGAAACAGGAATTGTTTCGATAGAAACCGGAATTGTTTCGGGTGAAATTGCAGAAAGTGGTTCTGCATGTGATATTGAAATGTTGCAAGGGGTTTTATGTGAATGTTTGTTAATTAAAGTAATTAACAAAATTCTGAATAAAATAAATAAAAGAGTTTTATTAATTGAGAGTTGCATTTAATTTGGTGGAAATTAAATACATGTGAGTGGGATTTTGGGTGGAGGCCATGTTTATGTGAGTGGAGGTTCACCACATGAATGAAGGAGGGGAGGAGTCCCCCCCTCATGCGCCGGCTATGGGAGGGGAGGGGTCTCCCTCCCTCCTATATAAAGCCCCCCTCTCCCCTCTCACAAACTACACCTCCTCGTGAAGGATCTCTCTCCCCCTCTAGATATTCCCCCATGGTCTCGGATTAGCGAGATACATGTTCCCGGTGGCCTTGCGGCTCGAAGGAGTTCTTTGCTCGCTGATTATGGAGCGAGGAGGTGGAGGTTGTCTGGTGGATTGAACGTGTGTGCGAGGATGGATGCGCTGCTGATTTTCGGCGCTCAGACTTCCACATGATCTTGAGATCGGCAAGCATACGACTACATCAACCACGAGTTCCTACTCGTTAACAAAACTCGTTGTCTTCGAGGGTAAGTTCTCCATGGATGTATGTCCACCCGTTGCTTTGTACCTAGTAGATAGATCTTGGCGTGTAGTTCACACCATAGGAAAAAATTTCTTTTCTATGTTGCGGACCCAACAAAAAGAACACACATCCAATGACACTGGTGGATCCTTATGTGGTTTGTGATAAGAACACACATCCAATGACACTGTTGGATCCTTATATGGTCTGTGAGAAGAACACACATGCAATGACTCTAGATGTGGTTCATGAAAAGAGCAGACATTCAATGACACTGGTGGATCCATGTGTGGTCTATGAGAGGAACACACATCCAATGACACTGGGTGTGGTTCATGAAAAGAACACACATGCAATGACTCTAGCCGTGGTTCATGAGAAGAACACACATGCAATGACACTAGTGGATCCATGTGTGGTATGTGGGAATAACAGACATGCAATGACTCTAGATGTGGTTCATGAAAAGAACACACATCCAATGACACCGTTGGATCCTTATGTGGTTTGTGAAAAGAACACATATCCAATGACACTGGTGGATACTTATGTGGTTTGTGAGAAGAACACACATGCAATTACACTAGTGATATGTGGTTTGTGAAAAGAGCAGATATGTAATGACACTGGTGGATCCATATGTGGTTTGTGAAAAGAACAGATATGCAATCACACTGGGTGGATCCATGTGTGGTTCATGAGAAGAAGACAGATGAAATGACACTGGTGATATGTGGTTTGTGAAAAGAATAGACATGCAACGACTCTAACTGTGGTTAATGAAAAGAGCAGACATGCAATCACACTGGTGGATTCATGTTTGGTCCATGAGAAGAACACACATCCAATGACACCGGTGGATCCTTATGTGGTTTGTGAGAAGAACAGACATGCAATGACTCTAGCTGTGGTTCATGAGAAGAACACACATGCAATGACACTGGTGTATCCATATGTGGTTTGTGAGAAGAACACACATGCAATGACTCTAGATGTGGTTCATGAGAGGAACACACATCCAATGACACTGGTGGATCCATGTGTAGTTTGTGAAAGGAACACACATGCAATGACACTGGGTGTGGTTCATGAGAAGAACACACATGCAATGACACTGGTGGATCCATGTGTGGTCTGTGACAGGAACACACATGCAATGACACTGGGTGTGGTTCATGAAAAGAACACACATGCAATGGTACTGGTTGATCCATGTGTGGTTTATGAGAAGAACACACATGCAATGACACTGGTGCATCCTTATGTGATTTGTGAGAAGAACACACATGCAATGACTCTAGATGTGGTTCACGAGAGGAACACACATCCAATGACCTTGGTGGATCCATGTGTAGTCTGTGAAAGGAACACACATGTAATGACACTGGGTGTGGTTCATGAGAAGAACACACATGTAATGATAATAGTGGATCCATGTGTGGTCTGTGAGAGGAACACACATGCAATGAAACTGGGTGTGGTTCATGAAAAGAACACACATGCAATAACACTGGTGGATCCATGTGTGGTTTATGAGAGGAATAGACATGCAATGACACTGGATGTGGTTCATTAAAATAACAGACATGCAATGACACTGGTGGATGCATGTGTGGTCTGTGAGAGGAACACACATCCAATGACACTTGGTGTGGTTCATGAAAAGAACACACATGCAATGACTCTAGCCGTGGTTTATGAGAAGAACACACATGCAATGACACTGGTGGATCAATGTGTGCTCTGTGAGAGGAACACACATGCAATGACTCTGGGTGTGGTTCATGAAAAGAACACACATCCAATGACACTAGTGGATCCTGATGTAGTTTGTGAGAAGAACACACATCCAATGACACTACTGGATCCTTATGTGGTATGTGAGAAGAACACACATGCAATGACTCTAGATGTGGTTCATGAAAAGAGCACACATGCACACGACCTTTGGTGGATCCATGTGTGGTCTATGAGAGGAACACACATCAGATGACACTGGGTGTGGTTCATGAAAAGAACACACATGCAATGACTGTAGCCGTGGTTCCTGAGAAGAACACACATGCAATGACACAGGTGGATCCATGCGTGGCCTGTGGGAATAACAGACATGCAATGACTCTAGATGTGGTTCATGAAATGAACACACATCCAATGACACCGGTGGATCCTTATGTGGTTTGTGAAAATAACACACATCCAATGACACCGGTCGATCCTTATGTGGTTTGTGAGAAGAACACACATGCTATGACACTGGTGGATCGATGTGTGCTCTGTGAGAGGAACACACATGCAATGACTCTGGGTGTGGTTCATGAAAAGAACACACATCCAATGACACTAGTGGATCCTGATGTAGTTTGTGAGAAGAACACACATCCAATGACACTACTGGATCCTTATGTGGTATGTGAGAAGAACACACATGCAATGACTCTAGATGTGGTTCATGAAAAGAGCACACATGCACGACACTGGTGGATCCATGTGTGGTCTATGAGAGGAACACACATCAGATGACACTGGGTGTGGTTCATGAAAAGAACACACATGCAATGACTGTAGCCGTGGTTCCTGAGAAGAACACACATGCAATGACACAGGTGGATCCATGTGTGGCCTGTGGGAATAACAGACATGCAATGACTCTAGATGTGGTTCATGAAAAGAACACACATCCAATGACACCGGTGGATCCTTATGTGGTTTGTGAAAATAACACACATCCAATGACACCGGTCGATCCTTATGTGGTTTGTGAGAAGAACACACATGCTATGACACTGGTGATATGTGGTTTGTGAAAAGAGCAGACATGCAGTGACACTGGTGGATCCATATGTGGTTTGTGAAAAGAACAAACATGCAATCACACTGGGTGGATCCATGTGTGGTTCATGAGAAGAACACACATGCAATGACACGGGTGATATGTGGTTTGTGAAAAGAACAGACATGCAACGACTCTAACTGTGGTTAATGAAAAGAGCAGACATGCAATCACACTGGTGGATCCATGTGTGGTTCATGAGAAGAACACACATCCAATGACATCGGTGGATACTTATGTGGTTTGTGAGAAGAATAGACATGCAATGACACTAGTTGTGGTTCATTAGAAGAACACACATGCAATGACACTGGTGTATCCTTATGTGGTTTCTAAGAAGAACACGCATGCAATGACTCTAGATGTGGTTCATGAGAGGAACACACATCCAATGACACTCGTGGAACCATGTGTAGTTTGTGAAAGGAACACACATGCAATGACACTGGGTGTGGTTCATGAGAAGAACACACATGCAATGACACTGGTGGATCCATGTGTGGTCTGTGAGAGGAACACACATGCAATGACACTGGTGTGGTTCATGAAAAGAACACACATGCAATGACACTAGTGGATCCATGTGTGGTTTATGAGAGGAATAGACATGCAATGACACTAGTGGATCCATGTGTGGTTTATGAGAGGAATAGACATGCAATGACACTAGGTGTGGTTCATTAAAACAACAGACATGCAATGACACTAGTGGATCCATGTGTGCTTTGTGAGAAGAACACACATGCAATGACACTGGTGGATCCATGTGTGGTCTATGAGAGGAACACACATCCAATGACACTGGGTGTGGATCATGAAAAGAACACACATGCAATCACTCTAGCCGTGGTTCATGAGAAGAACACACATGCAATGACACTGGTGGATCCATGTGTGGTCTGTGAGAGGAACACACATCCAATGACACTGGGTGTGGTTCATGAAAAGAACACACATGCAATCACTCTAGCCATGGTTCATGAGAAGAACACACATGCAATAACACCGGTGGATCCATGTGTGGTCTGTGAGAGGAACACACATGCAATGACACTAGGTGTGGTTCATGAAAATAACACACATCCAATGACACTGGTGGATCCTTATGTGGTTTGTGAGAAGAACACACATCCAATGACACTAGTCGATCCTTATGTCGTCTGTGAGAAGAACACACATGCAATGACTCTAGATGTGGTTCATGAAAAGAGTGGACATGCAATGACACTGGTGGATCCATCTGTGGTCTATGAGAGGAACACACATCCAATGACACTAGGTGTGGTTCATGAAAAGAACACACATGCAATGACTTTAGCCGTGGTTCATAAAGACACACATGCAATGACACTGCTGGATCCATGTGTGGTATGTGGGAATAATAGACATGCAATGACTCTAGACGTGGTTCATGAAAAGAACACACATCCAATGACACCGGTGGATCCTTATGTATTTTGTGAAAAGAACACACATCCAATGACACTGGTGGATCCTTATGTGGTTTGTGAGAAGAACACACATGCTATGACACTGGTGATATGTGGTTTGTGAAAAGAGCAGACATGCAATGACACTGGTGGATCCATATGTGGTTTGTGAAAAGAACAGACATGCAATCACACTGGGTGGATCCATGTGTGGTTCATGAGAAGAACACACATGCAATGACACCGGTGATATGTGGTTTGTGAAAAGAATAGATATGCAATGACTCCAACTGTGGTTAATGAAAAGAGCAGACATGCAATCACACTGGTGGATCCATGTGTGGTCTGTGAGAGGAACACACATCCAATGACACTAGGTGTGGTTCATGAAAAGAACACACATGCAATCACTCTAGCCGTGGTTCATGAGAAGAACACACATGCAATGACACTGGTGGATCCATGTGTGGTCTGTGAGAGGAACACACATGCAATGACACTAGGTGTGGTTCATGAAAAGAACACACATCCAATGACACTGGTGGATCCTTATGTGGTTTGTGAGAAGAACACACATCCAATGACACTGGTGGATCCTTATGTGGTATGTGAGAAGAACACACATGCAATGACTCTAGATGTGGTTCATGAAAAGAGTAGACATGCAATGACACTGGTGGATCCATGTGTGGTCTATGAGAGGAACACACATCCAATGACACTGGGTGTGGTTAATGAAAAGAACACACGTGAAATGACTCTAACCATGGTTCATAAGAACACACATGCAATGACACTGCTGGATCCATGTGTGGTCTGTGGGAATAACAGACATGCAATGACTGTAGATGTGGTTCATGAAAATAACACACATCCAATGACACCGGTGGATCCTTATGTGGTTTGTGAAAAGAACACACATCCAATGACACTGGTCGATCCTTATGTGGTTTGTGAGAAGAACACACATGCTATGACACTGGTGATATGTGGTTTGTGAAAAGAGCAGACATGCAGTGACACTGGTGGATCCATATGTGGTTTGTGAAAAGAACAAACATGCAATCACACTGGGTGGATCCATGTGTGGTTCATGAGAAGAACACACATGCAATGACACGGGTGATATGTGGTTTGTGAAAAGAAACAGGACATGCAACGACTCTAACTGTGGTTAATGAAAAGAGCAGACATGCAATCACACTGGTGGATCCATGTGTGGTTCATGAGAAGAACACACATCCAATGATACCGGTGGATCCTTATGTGGTTTGTGAGAAGAATAGACATGCAATGACTCTAGTTGTGGTTCATTAGAAGAACACACATGCAATGACACTGGTGTATCCTTATGTGGTTTCTAAGAAGAACACACGTGCAATGATTCTAGATGTGGTTCATGAGAGGAACACACATCCAATGACACTCGTGGAACCATGTGTAGTTTGTGAAATGAACACACATGCAATGACACTGGGTGTGGTTCATGATAAGAACACACATGCAATGACACTGGTGGATCCATGTGTGGTCTGTGAGAGGAACACACATGCAATGACACTGGTGTGGTTCATGAAAAGAACACACATGCAATGACACTAGTGGATCCATGTGTGGTTTATGAGAGGAATAGACATGCAATGACACTAGATGTGGTTCATTAAAACAACAGACATGCAATGACATTGGTGGATCCATGTGTGCTTTGTGAGAAGAACACACATGCAATGACACTGGTGGATCCATGTGTGGTCTATGAGAGGAACACACATCCAATGACACTGGGTGTGGTTCATGAAAAGAACACGCATGCAATCACTCTAGCCGTGGTTCATGAGAAGAACACACATGCAATGACACTAGTGGATCCATGTGTGGTCTGTGAGAGGAACACACATCCAATGACACTGGGTGTGGTTCATGAAAAGAACACACATGCAATCACTCTAGCCGTGGTTCATGAGAAGAACACACATGCAATAACACCGGTGGATCCATGTGTGGTCTGTGAGAGGAACACACATGCAATGACACTAGGTGTGGTTCATGAAAAGAACACACATCCAATGTCACTGGTGGATCCTTATGTGGTTTGTGAGAAGAACACACATCCAATGACACTGGTGGATCCTTATGTGGTATGTGAGAAGAACACACATGCAATGACTCTAGATGTGGTTCATGAAAAGAGTAGACATGCAATGACACTGGTGGATCCATGTGTGGTCTATGAGAGGAACACACATCCAATGACACTGGGTGTGGTTCATGAAAATAACACACGTGAAATGACTCTAACCATGGTTCATAAGAACACACATGCAATGACACTGTTGGATCCATGTGTGGTCTGTGGGAATAACAGACATGCAATGACTGTAGATGTGGTTCATGAAAATAACACACATCCAATGACACCGGTGGATCCTTATGTGGTTTGTGAAAAGAACACACATCCAATGACACTGGTGGATCCTTATGTGGTTTGTGAGAAGAACACACATGCTATGACACTGGTGATATGTGGTTTGTGAAAAGAGCAGACATGCAGTGACACTGGTGGATCCATATGTGGTTTGTGAAAAGAACAAACATGCAATCACACTGGGTGGATCCATGTGTGGTTCATGAGAAGAACACACATGCAATGACACGGGTGATATGTGGTTTGTGAAAAGAACAGACATGCAACGACTCTAACTGTGGTTAATGAAAAGAGTAGACATGCAATCACACTGGTGGATCCATGTGTGGTTCATGAGAAGAACACACATCCAATGATACCGGTGGATCCTTATGTGGTTTGTGAGAAGAATAAACATGCAATGACTCTAGTTGTGGTTCATTAGAAGAACACACATGCAATGACACTGGTGTATCCTTATGTGGTTTCTAAGAAGAACACACGTGCAATGATTCTAGATGTGGTTCATGAGAGAAACACACATCCAATGACACTCGTGGAACCATGTTTAGTTTGTGAAAGGAACACACATGCAATGACACTAGGTGTGGTTCATGAGAAGAACACACATGCAATGACACTGGTGGATCCATGTGTGGTCTGTGAGAGGAACACACATGCAATGACACTGGTGTGGTTCATGAAAAGAACACACATGCAATGACACTAGTGGATCCATGTGTGGTTTATGAGAGGAATAGACATGCAATGACACTAGATGTGGTTCATTAAAACAACAGACATGCAATGACACTGGTGGATCCATGTGTGCTTTGTGAGAAGAACACACATGCAATGACACTGGTGGATCCATGTGTGGTCTATGAGAGGAACACACATCCAATGACACTGGGTGTGGTTCATGAAAAGAACACGCATGCAATCACTCTAGCCGTGGTTCATGAGAAGAACACACATGCAATGACACTAGTGGATCCATGTGTGGTCTATGAGAGGAACACACATCCAATGACACTGGGTGTGGTTCATGAAAAGAACACACATGCAATCACTCTAGCCGTGGTTCATGAGAAGAACACACATGCAATAACACCGGTGGATCCATGTGTGGTCTGTGAGAGGAACACACATGCAATGACACTAGGTGTGGTTCATGAAAAGAACACATATCCAATGACACTGGTGGATCCTTATGTGGTTTGTGAGAAGAACACACATCCAATGACACTGGTGGATCCATATGTGGTATGTGACAAGAACACACATGCAATGACTCTAGATGTGGTTCATGAAAAGAGTAGACATGCAATGACACTGGTGGATCCATGTGTGCTCTATGAGAGGAACACACATCCAATGACACTGGGTGTGGTTCATGAAAAGAACACACGTGAAATGACTCTAACCATGGTTCATAAGAACACACATGCAATGACACTGCTGGATCCATGTGTGGTCTGTGGGAATAACAGACATGCAATGACTGTAGATGTGGTTCATGAAAATAACACACATCCAATGACACCGGTGGATCCTTATGTGGTTTGTGAAAAGAACACACATCCAATGACACTGGTCGATCCTTATGTGGTTTGTGAGAAGAACACACATGCTATGACACTGGTGATATGTGGTTTGTGAAAAGAGCAGACATGCAGTGACACTGGTGGATCCATATGTGGTTTGTGAAAAGAACAAACATGCAATCACACTGGGTGGATCCATGTGTGGTTCATGAGAAGAACACACATGCAATGACACGGGTGATATGTGGTTTGTGAAAAGAACAGACATGCAACGACTCTAACTGTGGTTAATGAAAAGAGCAGACATGCAATCACACTGGTGGATCCATGTGTGGTTCATGAGAAGAACACACATCCAATGATACCGGTGGATCCTTATGTGGTTTGTGAGAAGAATAGACATGCAATGACTCTAGTTGTGGTTCATTAGAAGAACACACATGCAATGACACTGGTGTATCCTTATGTGGTTTCTAAGAAGAACACACGTGCAATGATTCTAGATGTGGTTCATGAGAGGAACACACATCCAATGACACTCGTGGAACCATGTGTAGTTTGTGAAATGAACACACATGCAATGACACTGGGTGTGGTTCATGATAAGAACACACATGCAATGACACTGGTGGATCCATGTGTGGTCTGTGAGAGGAACACACATGCAATGACACTGGTGTGGTTCATGAAAAGAACACACATGCAATGACACTAGTGGATCCATGTGTGGTTTATGAGAGGAATAGACATGCAATGACACTAGATGTGGTTCATTAAAACAACAGACATGCAATGACATTGGTGGATCCATGTGTGCTTTGTGAGAAGAACACACATGCAATGACACTGGTGGATCCATGTGTGGTCTATGAGAGGAACACACATCCAATGACACTGGGTGTGGTTCATGAAAAGAACACGCATGCAATCACTCTAGCCGTGGTTCATGAGAAGAACACACATTCAATGACACTGGTGGATCCATGTGTGGTCTGTGAGAGGAACACACATCCAATGACACTGGGTGTGGTTCATGAAAAGAACACACATGCAATCACTCTAGCCGTGGTTCATGAGAAGAACACACATGCAATAACACCGGTGGATCCATGTGTGGTCTGTGAGAGGAACACACATGCAATGACACTAGGTGTGGTTCATGAAAAGAACACACATCCAATGACACTGGTGGATCCTTATGTGGTTTGTGAGAAGAACACACATCCAATGACACTGGTGGATCCTTATGTGGTATGTGAGAAGAACACACATGCAATGACTCTAGATATGGTTCATGAAAAGAGTAGACATGCAATGACACTGGTGGATCCATGTGTGGTCTATGAGAGGAACACACATCCAATGACACTGGGTGTGGTTCATGAAAAGAACACACGTGAAATGACTCTAACCATGGTTCATAAGAACACACATGCAATGACACTGCTGGATCCATGTGTGGTCTGTGGGAATAACAGACATGCAATGACTCTAGACGTGGTTCATGAAAAGAACACACATCCAATGACACCGGTGGATCCTTATGTAGTTTGTGAAAAGAACACACATCCAATGACACTGGTGGATCCTTATGTGGTTTGTGAGAAGAACACACATGCTATGACACTGGTGATATGTCGTTTGTGAAAAGAGAAGACATGCAATGACACTGGTGGATCCATATGTGGTTTGTGCAAAGAACAGACATGCAATCACACTGGGTGGATCCATGTGTGGTTCATGAGAAGAACACACATGCAATGACACCTGTGATATGTGGTTTGTGAAAAGAACAAATATGCAACGACTCTAACTGTGGTTAATGAAAAGAGCAGACATGCAATCACACTGGTGGATCCATGTGTGGTTCATGAGAAGAACACATATCCAATGACACTGGTGGATCCTTATGTGGTTTGTGAGAAGAACAGACATCCAATGACTCTAGATGTGGTTCATGAGAAGAACACACATGCAATGACACTGGTGTATCCTTATGTGGTTTGTGAGAAGAACACACATGCCATGACTCTAGATGTGGTTCATGAGAGGAACACACATCCAATGACACTGGTGGATCCATGTGTAGTTTGTGAAAGGAACACACATGCAATGACACTGGGTGTGGTTCATGAGAAGAACACACATGCAATCACTCTAGCCGTGGTTCATGAGAAGAACACACATGCAATGACACTGGTGGATCCATGTGTGGTCTGTGAGAGGAACACACATGCAATGACACTGGGTGTGGTTCATGAAATGAACACACATCCAATGACACCGGTGGATCCATGTGTGGTTTATGAGAGGAACAGACATGCAATGACACTGGTGTATCCTTATGTGGTTTGTGAGAAGAACACACATGCAATGACACTAGATGAGGTTCATGAGAGGAACACACATCCAATGGCACTAGTGGATCCATATGTAGGTTGTGAAAGGAACACACATGCAATAACACTGGGTGTGGCTCATGAGAAGAACACAAATGCAATGACAGTAGTGTATCCTTATGTGGTTTGTGAGAATAACAATCATGCAATGACTCTAGATGTGGTTCATGAGAAGAACACACATGCAATGACACTGGTGTATCCTTATGAGGTTTGTGAGAAGAACACACATGCAATGATTCTAGATGTGGTTCATGAGAGGAACACACATCCAATGACACTAGTGGATCCATGTGTAGTTTGTGAAGGGAACATACATGCAATGACACTAGGTGTGGTTCATGAGAAGAACACACATGCAATGACACTGGTGGATCCATGTGTGGTCTGTGAGAGGAACACACATGCAATGACTAAAAAACACTGGGTGTTGTTCATGAAAAGAACACACATGCAATGACACTGGTGGATCCTGATGTGGTTTGTGAGAAGAACATACATGCAATGACTCTAGATGTGGTTCATGAGAAGAACACACATGCAATGACTCTAGTTGTGGTTCATGGGAAGAACACACATGCAATGGCACTGGTGGATCCATGTGTGGTTTGTGAGAGCAACAAGCATGCAATGACACTAGGTGTGGTTCATGAAAAGAACACACATCCAATGACACTGGTGGATCCTTATGTGAGTCATGAAAAGAACACACATGCAGTGACACTAGTGGATCCATATGTGGTCTATGGAAATAACAGACATGCAATGACTCTAGATGTGGTTCATGAAAAGAGCAAACATGCAATGACACTGGTGGATCCATGTGTGGTTTATGAGAGGAACAGACATGCAACGACACTGGGTGTGGTTCATTAAAAGAACAGGCATGCAATGACACTGGTGGATCCATGTGTGGTTTGTGAGAAGAATAGACATGCAATCATACTTGGTGGATCCATGTGTGGTTCATGAGAAGAGCACACATGCAATGACACTGGTGTATCCTTATGTGGTTTCTGAGAAGAACACACATGCAATGACTCTAGATGTGGTTGATGAGAGGAACACACATCCAATGACACTAGTGGATCCATGTGTAGTTTGTGAAAGGAACACACATGCAATGACACTGGGTGTGGTTCATGAGAAGAACACACATGCAATGACACTGGTTCGTGAGTTCATTGATGATGGTAGTGTCATGTCATGCAAAATACATACGGACTCAAATGTTGTTGATCCCTTGACTAAGCCACTCCTCAGCCTGCGCATGAAGCGCACAGAAGAGCAATGGGTATTAGATACTGTCTAGATTGACTCTAGTGCAAGTGGGAGACTAAAGGAAATATGCCCTAGAGGCTATCATAGAGATGATTGTATTTTATGTGTATCCATGAGTTATTATAATGTTCCTTCAATATCCATATACCAGGCAACTTGTATTGATTGGCAATTATGTGAATTGTTTGTGAAACTCATTACTTGTATGGTTATCTAATAATTGTCCCTAGTCGGAGTTCATGTGAGGACACACGTGAATATTAGACTAGCACATCGATTGGTTGATGACTATGTTTCGCAAGTCATAGACATGGAGATGTCAAACCAATGATGTGGACACATGTTATGAACATGGGGTTGGACCAACCCAACATGAGACCGGCAATAATACTTGCAGCTCTCTCTACACATCGTGTACGTTTTGTCCTTAGGCCTAAGATTGTCGCATGTACTTGAGATGTGGATCGACCTACTTTGGGGCTATCAAACACTACTCCGTAACTGGGTAGTTATAAAGGTAGTTTTCGGGTTTGTCCTAATACATGCTGCAAGGCATTGGTCAATCAAGATGGGATTTGCCCCTCTCTACTTGAGAGAGATATCTCTGGGCCCCTCGAGTGACTGGATCCAGAAATGCATGGCTGTGCTACATATGGTTAAGAGTTAACCTAGTAAAGGGATTCCAAATCACAGTATCAAGAAAGAGAGGTCAGCTTGGAGCTAGACCAAATATCGTGAGGCAAAGGGAAAGACATGTACTCAACCTTGTGATGGTTCGTCTGAATGATCTTTATATGCGTTTAGGAGTTGGCACGTCTTGCTAGAGGCCGCTACCAACTATTGACGGAGTAAGTGTACCCGCGTCATGTCTATACGTGTATGAACCTATAGGCTCACACACTTTAGGGGCTGGAAGCCTAATGAGGATTGGATCCGAATTAGACCAGGCTTAGGCTGCTAATGGGCTGCTAATGTAGAAGCCCACCAGGGATGCCTATATAAGAGAGGGTGAGGCGAGCTGAATAGGGTTGAGCATTCCACCCAGCCGCCACTCCTCTTCCGCCTATGTTGCACGTGCAGACCTAGCAGTCTGGCATGTGACGGCTTCCACTCCGGACATGTGGATACCTCGGAGGTGCTGCAGCTGTAGCACTTCGACGAGCCGCGCAAATGGGAGCTGCTCGTGGGACGAGGACGAGGAGGATACGTAGAACATCTACACTGCCCCGACGTGCTTCACAGAGTTCCGCAACTGCGCATCTAGTGGTAATCCCGTGATCTATGACAATAGTATTCCTGGTTGACAAGGTAGAAAATTTTGATTTTACGCTAGTGTAGCCTACCCGTTACCCTACATTGGTATCAGAGCTGATGCTATTTAGTCATAGGTTCGGGAAGTTTGCATATGGTGATATGTAGATTGATATGAATGATGTGATCGTTTGTATGGCGGTGTTTCTGGATTGATCTATGATCTTACTTTCCGTGATCGTGATTCTAAGGTCGTCGAACGACTTACCCCTATCGGTCGGTTTCTGCCATCGGGGTAGACAGTGACACATAAATCCTTTTGAATCATGCGAAGATCAATATGATTGATCGAATCGGGAATTAGATCTGAATCGACATACCGTGATCAAAGGAGTTTTGTCGAATCGGAACTATGGTCGGTTTATGGTAAATTTGATTTGCCGATCAAAATCCTTAAAGAAAATTGTATAGATTTGATCTCTCATTTTTCACAAATGTCTGCATGACTGCCTTCGAACCCAGGGGAGACCCCCTAGGCCCCCCTTAGTCGTAACCCCCTTTTGTATCTCGTTAAGGTTCATAGGTGCTACGATTTCACATGATCCCGTAGAATGCGATTCTATGCACAACTTGTTTTTGCAGGATTTATGTGATCAGTATGCCCCAAAAATGTATGTGATGCATGTATGTATTTTTCATGACCTGCGTGTCGTGAGTAGGGCAACACGGCCGGAGCCATATGTGTTGTCAATTATTGTAATGGCCTGCGTGCCAACTTGTGATGATCCCAGTACCATGTAATTTTGATTACTAGCTGTTAGGAGTAATAGCTTGTATTAGTTCTTGGAGAACTCATCACTTGGAGGATGGCTCGCATAGAGCATGAAGATGGAGATCATCATGGTGGACAGGTTCTATGGCGATGGAGATCACCATGAGAAAATGGGCCATACTGTATCACATCTATGTGAATGCTATTCTTATATGTTTTACTACTATGCATGCTTAGATGATAGAAGTAGAACGATCCCTCACAAAGTTTAAGTTAAACCATGCCCTCCCAGCCAAACCTTGCACCATCCTATGCCATGTACAATCGTTGGTGGGTCTATGAAATTAGGGTGCCACGGTTTTCCTTGGCTGGATGGGTTTGTATCGGATACCTACACGCATAAGGGTTGGTGAGCTTAACAAGGTCATCTTAATAGTTAAGGACCTTGGGGCATAAAGGTTGGGCGCCTAGTTTTGACATAGAGATGTCACCCAACAACAAGAGTCATATGTGATATGATTAGCAAAGGTTGCTTACCAATTTACCTTGTCTTCTAGCAGTGATGCTAAAGCTCACTAGTCGACTTGTTAATTGTGGATCTTGAATCACTTAGTATCAATAGAGGGATGTTGATTTAAGTGGGAGTATATGCTACTAAATTGTTTAATATGTTTTACTCTTTCATGGTTACATGGCTAAGTATTTTGCATATTTTTTGTTGTAGATCAATGGCACCGAACAATTCATCACCTTTTGCTTTGCGTTCGATTCTTGAAAAGGATAAACTAAATGGAACAAACTATTCGGACTGGGTCCGTAACCTGAGAATTGTTCTCAGGGCTAAGAAAAAGGAAACTGTTCTAGATACCCTAATCCCGGATGAACCTGCTGATAATGCAACTGCTACCCTTAAGAATGCCTACAAGAAAGCATGTGATGAATCTCTTGAGGTTAGTTGTCGTATGCTTGCATGCATGGAACCTGATCTTCAAAAGCAGTTTGAGGATCAGGAAGCGTATGATATGATCATTGCGCTTAAGGACATGTTCAGACTCGAGCTAGGGTAGAGGTACAATGTCGCTAAGTCCTTTGTGGAATGCAAGCTGGCGGAGGGAGCGATGTAGGCCCCATGTGATCAAAATGGTTGGTTCTGATCAGGACTTTGGAAAAGCTTGGTTTTCCATTAGGCCAAGAGTTGGCCACTGATTTCATTTTGGCATCTCTTCCATCTATCTATGGGCATTTCATTTCAAACTACCATATGCATGGGGTGGAGAGGGGCCTTAATGAATTATGTGGGATGCTGAAAATAGCAGAATGTGACATTAAGAAGTGTGCAGGGCATAGCCATGTGATGGTTGTGCAGAACAAGCCTAGCTTCAAGAAAAAGGGCACTTCTTGGCAGAAGAAGAAGGGCAAGGCTAAGGATACAATCCCTAAGCCAAACCCTGCACCCAAGCAAAAGGCTGGTCCTGCAGGAGACACTGAGTGTTTCTTTTGTCACGAATATGGCCACTAGAAGAGAAACTATAGCAAGTACCAGGCTTCTTTGAAGAAGAGTGGAAGTAAGAGTACTTCCCACTCAGGTACGCTTGTTGTAAATGTTATGGACATATTTCTCGCAGATTCTTATGTTAACTCTTGGGTATTTGATACCGGATTGGTTGCTCATATTTGCAATTCAATGCAGGGGCTAATAAGGACTAGAGAAGTGCAGAAAGGCGAAGTGGATTTTCGCGTCGGAAATAAAGCAAGGGTTGCTGCATTGTTCGTCGGCGTCATGCAACTTCACCTTCTGTCAGGATTTATATGGAGTTGAATAATTGTTATTACATTCCTAGTATGGGTCGAAACATTTTATCACCTTCATGTTTGATGAGGGATGGTTATTCATTCGTGAGTACAAACAATGGTTGTGTAATCTCTAAGAATGCTATGTTTGTGGCTGATGCTCCCATTGTGAATGGGTTATTTATTTTAAATCTTGATAATGCATGTGTTTACAATGTTAGTGCTAAAAGGCTTCGGCCAAATGATTTGAGTCCTACCTATTTATGGCATTGTCGTTTGGGGCATATAAGTGAAAAGCGCATGAAGAAGCTCCATGGTGATGGTCTTATAACTTTGTTTGATTTTGAATCATACGAGACATGTCAAGCTTGTTTACTTGGAAAGATGACCAAGACGCCTTTTACGGGGTTTCGAGAAGCGGCAGACTTGTTGGAACTCATACATACTGATGTATGTGGACCAATGAGCACGACAGCCAGAGGAGGATATCACTACTTCATTACTTTCACTGATGATTTCAGTAGATATGGCTATGTCTACTTGATGAAGCATAAGTCTGAAACTTTTGAAAAGTTCAAAGAGTTTCAGAATGAGGTAGAGAATCAACGTGGCAAGAAAATAAAGGCCTTGCGATCTGATCGTAGAGGTGAATATTTGAGTCACGAGTTTAGCAATCATCTTAAGAGTTGCGGAATTGTTCCACAGCTCACGCCGCCCGGAACGCCTCAAAGAAATGGGGTCTCTGAACGGCGTAATCGAACTTTGTTGGACATGGTTTGATCGATGATGAGCCATTCGGATTTACCATTATCATTTTGGGGTTACGCGCTAGAAACAACAGCTTTTACACTAAACAGGGTACCATCTAAATCCGTAGTTAAGACACCATATGAGATGTGGACTAGAAAGAATCCCAGTTTGTCTTTTCTAAAGATTTGGGGTTGTGATGCATTTGTCAAGCAACTTCAGTCGGACAAGCTAACACCCAAATCGGATAAGTGCATTTTTGTGGGATACCCAAGGGAAACCTTAGGGTATTACTTCTACAACCGAGAAGAGGGCAAAGTGTTTGTCGCTCGTAGCGGTGTTTTCCTAGAGAAAGAGTTTCTCACAAAGGGAACGAGTGGAAGGTCGGTGCAACTTGAAGAAGTTCAAGATGAGCCAGTCGGGGATGCTTCTACGAGTGATGCTATTGTAGCAGAACAAGTTGAGGAACCCATGTCAATAGAAGCACCACAGCCACGAAGATCGGCGAGGCTCCGCGAAGCACGAGAGTTATTATTGTTAGACAATGATGAGCCTGCGACCTATGCAAAAGCGATGGTGGACCCAGACTCTGAGAAATGGCTGATTGCCATGAGATCCGAGATAGAGTCCATGGGAGACAATCAAGTTTGGAACTTGGTTGACCTGCCTGATGGTTTTAAAGCCATCGAATGCAAGTGGATCTATAAGAAGAAGATTGATATGGATGGAAATGTTCACATCCATAAAGCTCGACTTGTTGCAAAAGGTTTTCGGCAAGTTCAAGGAGTTGACTACGACGAGACTTTCTTGCCCGTAGCGATGCTTAAATCTATACGGATCATTCTAGCCATTGCTGCACATTTCGATTATGAGATATGGCAGATGGATGTCAAGACGGCTTTCTTAAATGGAATCCTTTCTGAGGACGTGTATATGATGCAGCCCGAAGGTTTTGTCGATCCAAACAATGCTGGAAAGGTATGCAAACTTCAAAAGTCTATTTATGGGCTGAAGCAAGCATCTCGGAGTTGGAACATTCGATTTGATGAAGTTGTAAAGGAGTTTGGCTTCACCAAAAACGAACAAGAACCTTGTGTGTATAAGAAAGAAAATGGGAAATCACTTGTGTTTCTAATCTTATATGTGGATGACATATTACTGATTGGAAATGGCATTCCTATGCTCGAGTCTGTTAAGACCTCATTGAAAAATAGTTTTTCTATGAAGGACTTGGGAGAATCGGCATATATTCTGGGTATCAAGATCTATAGAGATAGATCAAGGAGGCTAATTGGATTAAGCCAGAGTACGTACATTGACAAAGTGTTGAAATGGTTCAGCATGGAAGTGGCTAAGAAGGGGTTCTTGCCCATGTCTCACGGCATTAAGCTCAGCAAGACTCAGTGTCCTTCGACCACTAATGAGCGAGAATGCATGAGTAGGGTTCCATATGCTTCGGCTATTGGATCCATCATGTATGCAATGACATGTACTCGCCCAGATGTTTCCTATGCTCTAAGTGTTACGAGCAGATACCAGGCTGATCCAGGTGAGATTCACTGGACAACAGTAAAGAATATCCTTAAGTACTTGAGAAGGACTAAGGATATGTTCCTAGTTTATGGAGGTGAGGTTGAACTCAGTGTAAAGGGTTACACAGATGCGAGTTACCTTAACGACTCAGATGACTCGAAATTGCAATCAAGTTATGTGTTTGTCATGAATGGTGGTGCTGTGAGCTGGAAAAGTTCCAAGCAACATACAGTGGCCTCCTCTTCAATAGAAGCTGAATATATTGCTGCCTCGGAGGCTGCAAAGGAAGCTATTTGGATTAGGAATTTCCTGATCGCTCTTGGTGTGGTTCAGGGCTCGTGCAATCCCTTGGACGTTTATTGTGACAACAATGGTGCTATTGCACAAGCCAAGGAACCTAGACAGCACCAGAAGAACAAACATATTCGCATGCGTTACCATCTGATTCGTGAGTTCATTGATGATGGTAGTGTCATGTTATGCAAAATACATACGGACTCAAATGTTGCTGATCCCTTGACTAAGCCACTCCCGCAGCCTGCGCATGAAGGGCACACAAGAGCAATAAGTATTAGATACTGTCTAGATTGACTCTAGTGCAAGTGGGAGACTGAAGGAAATATGCCCTAGAGGCTATCATAGAGATGATTGTATTTCATGTGTATCTATGAGTTATTATAATGTTCCTTGAATATCCATATACCAGGAAACTTGTATTGATTGGCAATTATGTGAATTGTTTGTGAAACTCTTTACTTGTATGGTTATCTAATAATTGTCCCTAGTCAGAGTTCATTTGAGGACACACATGAATATTAGACTAGCACATCGATTGGTTGATGACTATGTTTCGCAAGTCATAGACATGGAGATGTCAAACCAATGATGTGGACACATGTTATGAACATGGGGTTGGACTGACCCAACATGAGACTGGCAATAATACTTGCAGCTCTCTCTACACATCGTGTACGTTTTGTCCTTAGACCTAAGATTGTCGCATGTACTTGAGATGTGGATCGACCTACTTTGGGGCTATCAAACACTACTCTGTAATTGGGTAGTTATAAAGGTAGTTTTTGGGGTTTGTCGTGATACATGCTGCAAGGCATTAGTTAATCAAGATGGGATTTGCCCCTCTCTACTTGAGAGAGATATCTCTGGGCCCCTCGAGTGATCGGATCCAGAAATGCATGGCTGTGCTACATATGATTAAGAGTTAACCTAGTAAAGGGATTTCGAATCACAGTATCGAGAAAGAGAGGTCATCTTGGAGCTAGACCAAATATCGTGAGGCAAAGGGAAAGACATGTACTCAACCTTGTGATGGTTCGTCCGAATGATCTTTATATGCGTTTAGGAGTTGGCATGTCTTGCTAGAGGCCGCTACCAACTATTGACGGAGTAAGTGTACTCGCGTCATGTATATACGTGTATGAACCTATAGGGTCACACACTTTAGGGGCTGGAAGCCTAATGAGGATTGGATCCGAATTAGACCAGGCTTAGGCTGCTAATGGGCTGCTAATGTAGAAGCCCACCAGGGATGCCTATATAAGAGAGGGTGAGGCGAGCTAAATAGGGTTGAGCATTCCACCCAGCCGCCACTCCTCTTCCGCCTGTGTTGCACGTGCAGACCTAGCAGTCTGGCATGTGATGGCTTCCACTCCGGACATGTGGATACCTCGGAGGTGCTGCAGCTGTAGCACTTCGACGAGCCGCGCAAATGGGAGCTGCTCGTGGGACGAGGACGAGGAGGACACGTAGAACATCTACACTGCTTGCCTGACGCGTTTCACGAGTTCGCAAATCGCGCGTCTAGTGGTAATCCCGTGATCTATGACAATAGTATTCCTGGTTGACGCGGTAGAAAATTTTGATTTTACGCTAGTGTAGCCTACCCGTTACCCTACAAGAAGAACACACATCCAATGACACCGGTGGATCCTGATGTGGTCTGTGAGAAGAACACACATGCAATGACACTAGATGTGGTTCATGAAAAGAGTAGACATGCAATGACACTGGTGGATCCATCTGTGGTCTATGAGAGGAATACACATCCAATGACACTGGGTGTGGTTCATGAAAAGAACACACATGCAATGACTCTAGCCATGGTTCATAAGAACACACATGCAATGACACTTCTGGATCCATGTGTGGTCTGTGGGAATAACAGACATGCAATGACTCTAGATGTGGTTCATGAAAAGAACACACATCCAATGGCACCGGTGGACCCTTATGTGGTTTGTGAGAAGAACACACATGCTATGACACTGGTGATATGTGGTTGGTGAAAAGAGCAGACATGCAATGACACTGGTGGATCCATATGTGGTTTGTGAAAACAACAGACATGCAATCACACTGGGTGGATCCATGTGCGGTTCATGAGAAGAACACACATGCAATGACACTGGTGATATGTGGTTTGTGAAAAGAACAGACATGCAACGACTCTAACGATGGTTAATGAAAAGAGCAGACATGCAATCACACTAGTGGATCCATGTGTGGTTCATGAGAAGAACACATATCCAATGACACCGGTGGATCCTTATGTGGTTTGTGAGAAGAACAGACATGCAATGACTCTAGATGTGGTTCATGAGAAGAACACACATGCCATGACACTGGTGTATCCTTATGTGGTTTGTGAGAAGAACACACATGCAATGACTCTAGATGTGGTTGATGAGAGGAACACACATCCAATGACACTGGTGGATCGATGTGTATTTTGTGAAAGGAACACACATGCAATGACACTGGGTGTGGTTTGTGAGAGGAACACGCATGCAATGACACTAGGTGTGGTTCATGAAAAGAACAAACATCCAATGACACTGGTGGATCCTTATGTGGTTCATGAAAAGAACACACATGCAGTGAGCCTGGTGGCTCCATATGTGGTCTGTGGAAAGAACAGACATGCAATGACTCTAGATGTGGTTCATGAAAAGAGAAAACATGCAATGACACTGGTGGATCCATGTGTGGTTTATGAGAGGAACAGACATGCAACGACACTGGGTGTGGTTCATTAAAAGAACATGCATGCAATTGCACTGGTGGATCCATGTGTGGTTTGTGAGAAGAACAGACATGCAATCACACTTGGTGGATCCATGTGTGGTTCATGAGAATAGCACACATGCAATGACACTGGTGTATCCTTATGTGGTTTCTGAGAAGAACACACATGCAATGGCTCTAGATGTGGTTCATGAGAGGAACACACATCCAATGACACTAGTGGATCCATGTGTAGTTTGTGAAAGGAACACATATGCAATGACACTGGGTGTGGTTCATGACAAGAACACACATGCAATGACACTGCTGGATCCATGTGTGGTCTGTGAGAGGAACACACATGCAATGACCCTGGGTGTGGTTCATGAAAATAACACACATGCAATGGCACTGGTGGATCCATGTGTGGTTTATGAGAGGAATAGACATGCAATGACACTGGGTGTGGTTCATTAAAACAACAGACATGGAATGACACTAGTGGATCCATGTGTGGTTTGTGAGAAGAACACACATGCAATGACACTGGTGGATCCATGTGTGGTCTGTGAGAGGAACACACATCCAATGACACTGGGTGTGGTTCATGAAAAGAACACACATGCAATCACTCTAGCCGTGGTTCATGAGAAGAACACACATGCAGTGACACTGGTGGATCCATGTGTGGTCTGTGAGAGGAACACACATCCAATGACACTGGTAGTGGTTCATGAAAAGAACACACATGCAATCAATCTACCCGTGGTTCATGAGAAGAACACACATGCAATGACACTGGTGGATCCATGTGTGGTCTATGAGAGGAACACACATGCAATGACACTAGGTGTGGTTCATGAAAAGAACACACATCCAATGACACTGGTGGATCCTTATGTGGTTTGTGAGAAGAACACACATCCAATGACACAGGTGGATCCTTATGTGGTCTGTGAGAAGAACACACATGACTATAGATGTGGTTCATGAAAAGAGTAGACATGCAATGACATTAGTGGATCCATGTGTGGTCTATTAGAGGAACACACATCCGATGACACTGGGTGTGGTTCATGAAAAGAACACACATGCAATGACTCTAGCCGTGGTTCATAAGAACACACATGCAATGACACTGGTGGATCCATGTGTGGTCTGTGGGAATAACAGACATGCAATGACTCTAGATGTGGTTCATGAAAAGAACCCACACATCCAATGACACCGGTCGATCCTTATGTGGTTTGTGAAAAGAACACACATCCAATGACACTGGCGGATCCTTATGTGGTTTGTGAGAAGAACACACATGCTGTGACACTGGTGATATGTGGTTTGTGAAAAGAGCAGACAGGCAATGACACTGGTGGATCCATATGTGGTTTGTGAAAAGATCAGACATGCAATCACACTGGGTGGATCCATGTGTGGTTCAGGAGAAGAACACACATGCAATGACACTGGTGATATGTGGTTTGTGAAAAGAACAGACATGCAACGACTCTAACTGTGGTTAATGAAAAGAGCAGACATGCAATCACACTGGTGGATCCATGTGTGGTTCATGAGAAGAACACACATCCAATGACACCGGTGGATCCTTATGTGGTTTGTGATAAGAATAGACATGCAATGACTCTAGTTGTGGTTCATGAGAAGAACACACATGCAATGACACTGGTGTATCCTTATGTGGTTTCTAAGAAGAACACACATGCAATGACTCTAGATGTGGTTCATGAGAGGAACACACATCCAATGACACTAGTGGATCCATGTGTAGTTTGTGAAAGGAACACACATGCAATGACACTTGGTGCGGTTCATGAGAAGAACACACATGCAACGACACTGGTGGATCCATGTGTGGTCTATGAGAGGAACACACAAGCAATGACACTGGGTGTGGTTTATGAAAAGAAGACACATGCAATGACACTGGTGGATCCATGTGTGGTTTATGAGAGGAATATACATGCAATGACACTGGGTGTGGTTCATTAAAACAACAGACATGCAATGACACTAGTGGATCCATGTGTGTTTTGTGAGAAGAACAAACATGCAATGACACTGGTGGATCCATGTGTGGTCTGTGAGAGGAACACACATCCAACGACAATGGGTGTGGTTCATGAAAATAACACGCATGCAATTACTCTAGCCGTGGTTCGTGAGAAGAACACACATGCAATGACACTGGTGGATCCATGTGTGGTCTGTGAGAGGAACACACATCCAATGACACTGGGTGTGCTTCATGAAAAGAACACACATGCAATCACTCTAGCCGTGGTTCATGAGAAGAACACACATGCAATGACACTGGTGGATCCATGTGTGGTCTGTGAGAGGAACACATTGTTGGGTCCGCAGCATAGAAAACAAAAGGAATTCCTACGGTGTGAACTACACGCCAAGATCTATCTACTAGGTACAAAGCAACGGGTGGACATACATCCAACGAGAACTTATCCTCGTAGACAACGAGCTTTGTTAATGAGTAGGAACTCGTGGTTGATGTAGTGGTACACTTGCCGATCTCAAGATCGTGATGAAGTCCAGCAGGTCCGGCTCCAGCACGTCCATCAGATCCAGCTCCAGCATCACCAAGTCCAAAGACTGCAGCAGGTGCATCCGTGATCGCACACACGTCCGGTACCCCGACAACCTCCGTCCCTCGCTCCAGCAAAGCAGCGGAAGCAGCAACTCCTTTCTAGATAAAGCCACCGGGAACATGTATCTTGCTAATCCGAGACCATGGGGAAATAATACTAGAGGGGGAGAGAGATCCTTCACAAGGAGGTGTGTTTGAGAAGTGAGGAGAGGGTGGACTTTTATAGGAGGAGGGGGGTTGCCCCTCCTTCATGGCTGGCGCATGGAGGAGGTGTCTCTTCACTCCCTCCATTCATGTGGTGGTAACCCCTCCACATTAAAATGCCTCTTCACATTCCCTTTTAAAGTCTCCACTTTAAATGCATTAAATTTCTCCAAATTTAATGCTCTCTCATTTAATAAAACTCTTTTATTATTTTTATTCAGAATTTTGTTAATTACTTTAATTAACAAACATTCACATAAAACCCCCTGCAACATTTCAATATTACATGCAGAACCAATTTCAGCAATTTCACCCGAAACAGTTTCGGTGTCTATTGATATAATTCCAGCAATTTCTTAAATCTTTATCTGAAACATATTTGCTCCAAATGGTGTCGGTATCCCTTAAGTGTGTCACCCTATGGTTCGCGAATAATGCAGACATGATCGAGACCCCTCTCAGATCAATAATCAGAAGCGGGACCTGGAGATCCATACTGACTCCTACACATTCAACGATGACTTCTGTGATCATGAGAACCTTTAACGCTAGTAACTAAATCCTTTTGTATCGCGATATATTACATGTCCGAGATTCGATCATCGGTATCTCCATACCTAGTTTGATCTCGTTACCGACATGCACTCTTTTCTTGTTCCCGTGATATAACATTCTAGTGATCACATCACTTGCTTGCAAGCTATTTCAATGTGATATCACCGAGAGGGCCCAGAGTATATCTATCTGTCATCGGGATGGACAAATCCCACTCTTGATCCATGAGCCTCAACATAACACCTTCGCAGCACTGAACCCACCTTTATAGTCACCCTGTTACGGTGTGACGTTTGATGTTATCAAGAAACTCTTCCGGTGTTAGCAATTAACATGATCTCATGGTCTAAGGACTAAGATTACTTTGTATGATGTTATAGCAATATAAACATAATGACTTGATCGTAATTCTATACTTCGGATGAATGTTCATCACATCATTCCACCAATGGTGTGACCTTGTTATTAACAACATCCAATGTCTATGATCAGGAAACCTTGATCATCTTGTTAATCAACAAGCTAGTCTATAAGAGAGGCATAACTAGGAACCCTTTTGTTTATTAAACACACATGTATTGATGTTTCCGATCAATACAATTATAGCATGCAAAATAAACATTTATCATAAACATGGAATAAGATAATAACCACTTTATTATTGCCTCTCGGGCATATCCCTTCCGTCTCCCACTTGCACTAGAGTCAATAATCTAGTTTGAAAAACTTTGCGTATTGAACACCTATGGCTTTCTAGTGTTGCATATATGCTATTGCTAGTGGTTAACATAATCTACGGATCTGACAGTTTCAGGTCCGTGTGTATTTGCATGTATTTGCGTCTCTATGCATCACTCATTCTCAAATGAGATGGCATTGTATAAATTTGGTCCTTTGGTGAGACCTTTAGTTCGTTCGGCTCAAAATATGTTGATATTATTGTCACACAATATATCTTCATAGTATTAGCCCACTTTGAACCACACCTAGTTTGATAACAAACTACTTAACACAAATGCCCTCATATGCTGCTACTATAGCAGTCATATACTTAGCCCTTTGGTTGTAGTATCCGTCACAATGTCTCAACTTTGGAACTCATCCAAATCCATCATGGAACATCCTTTCCATTATATTGTGCCACCCATAGTCTAAATTGAGATAAATTTAATTTGTATCTTGTGACAAAACTAGTATCAATGTAACACTTTACAATGAACTACCTTTAACTATTTGTCACTTATACATTATATATCCTTAGTTCTTCAAAATCTCATAAGAATATCTTTACTATTGTCCAATGATCATCTTATGAATCATTCTGGTATATGCTCATAACATTTAGAGCATAGGACATTCTGGATATATACATATCATGGTATAATCGATCAAAATCTTCATGTGATTTTACTCACCAAGTGTTGGAGCACTTGAATCTTGATACAATCCTTTCCATGCAGCAAGAACCTTTCTTGTTGTTTCCATATTGAACCCTTTCAATATCTCATATTGAACCCTTTCAATATCTTATATATGTATCCGCACAACAATATTAGCGCCTTAATCTATCCATATAGATATTGATGCCTAATATTCTGGGTTTGCCCAAGTCTTTCATCGAAATCTTATTTTAATGAAATCCTTAACTTGTGTCAATTCAAGATACATCATTTCCAATCAACAATATGTCCTCTACATAATGTATTATAAATATGTCTCAGCGCTCCCACTTAATTTCTTGCAAATGCAAGCATCTTCATCATCTCCGATGAATTTAAACTCTTTTAACAGTTTCATCATGGTGAAGATTCCAACTCCGCTATGCCTACTTCAACTATTGAAGTTTACATGCCCTTTTAGCACCCTTTGAATTAACAAAACCCTTCGGACCATGTCATGTACATGTCCTAGGTTACCGTTCTATTAGAAGAACCTTGTTTTGTTTATTCAACTACCATATACCAAATTATATGTAGTGGTTGCTACATTAATCCGTCAAGACTATATATCGCTATGAAAGATCAAATCTTGTCATAGTCAACTCCTTGAACATTGTCGTAAACTTCTTTCCGACATGTCGACTATTTCATAGATGTTAAACATCCATGTCTTATTTCTTTATAGATCCAAACACGACCGATAGGCTTCACGCCTTTCCGGAGGGTCTTCCAAGTTCAGAAACTTGTTTTCTAGTGTATGGATACTATCACGGATTCTATGACTTCTAGTCATTTTATGGAGTTAGGGCCCATCATCGCTTCTTTGCATGTAGTCGGTTCATCATTGTCAAAACAATAACGACTTGCTTATCAAATCTTACTATTTGATTCTTACCGACCCACACGGTTCTATAGGAACTCTAATCTCCGAGATCACACCTTTTGTAATCACGAGAGCCATGAGCATTGTGGCCGCCACCGGGACACTTTCCGGCGCTGCACTACTTAGCACATATAGCTAAGGTTCAACAACCTTATCAAAGTTCTATTGTCCTCCCACTTAACTTTTCACGAAAAATTCCTTCTCAAGAAACTTGACGTTCCAAGTAACAAACTCTTTTGTCCTCGGTGTTATGGAGAAATTCCCAACAATGTCTTTGGGATAACCTACAAAGACGTGTTTATCTGACTTTGGTTGTAAACATTTTACTTATGCATAGCATACCAAAATTTAAGAAAAGACAATTCAGGTTTTATCCCAAACCATAACTCATATGGTGTCATTTCAATGGATCACGATGGTGCTCTTTTCAGTGTAAAAGCGGTAGTCTCTAAAGCTTCAATCCTTAAAACATAATGGCGGTTTTATAAATGACACCCTTGATCTTGCCATGTCAAACATGGTTTGATTTTATCTCTCGAATATGCCATACTCCTATGGTTTATCGGGAAACACAAATCATGGAACAATTCCTCAAGTCTTAGGTGTTTATGCTAAACATGTAACTCAAATATCTTCCTTTATGATCGAATCATAAACTCTTTATTTTCTTGTTACAATGATTTTCCACTTCATCTTGAAAGTCTTTGAACAATTTTCAAATGTTTCATACTTCTTCCTTATTAAGTAAATATACAGATATATTCACTCAAATTTTCGGAGAAAGCATATGAAGCAAAAAGATCCATCGCATATGGCTACACATAATGGACTATGCACATCAGCATGCACAATTTCCAGTAAGCTAGTCATTCGTTCCTCTCTGGCCTATGGACGGAGTTTCAATTATCTCTAGGAAAGTCTCACATGCGTCAATTGATCAAAATCAAAGACTCCAAAAATCCATCAACATGGAGTTTCTTCATGTTTTCTTTCAAATATAATTTAAACAACGATGCCACTTCATAAGTGATCTTTCAATCATTTGTCTTGCGACATTTTAGCGATAGTGTTTATGGATGTGATTTCTCCAACTAGACTTGTAAAAGTTCATCCATCCTATATGGAATACGGTAATTATTTGAACAGCCATTGTTCTCATGATACCGGAACAAAATAAAAATTATTTAAACAAATCTTGAAGGCTTGGTTTGATGACAACGAAAAACACAATAACACTTTATTTGTTTTCGATGAACATCATCACTCATTCTCTTGCTGGTTTACTTAGGCCATTGTAGTTCATCAATTGCGTTGTCCTGTATGACACTTCATACCAACCAATTCGGTATCCAATACCAGTATCCAATACCTAAGAACCACATTTTTTAACAAGCAAGGAATACAACCATAACATGTATATCTTCTATATACCCAAGTTGGACATCTCCAACCTTATATTTTTTGCCAAATATTTTATAGATTCTCTTTTAGCGATTCCTTTTTCTTTTAAAAGAATCTATCAACATCAATTGTGGTGTCATTCACATGACACATAGTACAAAGCGTATATAGTCAAATACTAATACCTTTGGACTTGCACTTTGAAGTGGATCACCATCATCAAATGTTTGGTGTTCTTTCAAAAATCCATTCTTTAGTAATCTATTAGTGTAGTAAACATTTTACTTACATCTTCTGTTCATCCTTATCATGACAACTTTCATGATCAAGCTACTATAGCCTATAAGGAAGAATCACGAGTATAATATTAGTTCCCAAAACCCTTTTGGTAGATTCAGATGCCTAACATCTCCATCCTTCACAAATTCTCATACAATATGAGAACATGTATTTTGCTAAATTATACTCTATCATAATGCAACCAAAAACATTGTTTCAGATATCACAATATCTTTCACACATGATGGTTTCTGAAACAATTTTCAGCTCCAATATAATCTTGATATTAAAACAACTTTTTGAATATCAATAATCATGGAGGCAAACATGATACTTTAGATACTAACATTGGAATTCTTACTCTTGATTTAATACTACTTATTAAACTTCATGGAGTAAATAGAGTTTGCTGAAAGTTTGCAATAGGACTTATAAACTTTAAATTGACATTCAAAACAATACGATGCCAGTTCGTAAAGTAAATATCCAGAATTCTGTAGTTCTATTATCTCAAATAAAAACTAAGCATAAGGTAGTGAACATATGTGAATGACTACAACAAATTATGGAAATTCACTTCGATTTAGTTTATGACAAATTGAGTTCGACTAATCTAAATTAGAACTGAACTCCCACTCAAAAACGACATCCCTCGTGCCTTTTTGGTGATTACATGAACCAAATCCACTACACCAAGTCCGATCATCACGTGAGTCGGTGTAGCTTCAAAGGCGAGCATCAATATGGTCATCACATCAACTATATGACTCATGCTTAACCTTTTGGTCCGTGTTCCAAGGCCATGTCTGTACATGCTAGGCTCGCCAAGTAAGAACCTTAGTATTCGCGTGTGTAAAACTGTCTTACACCCGTTGCATGAAAGCGTAGAGTTGAGAACACCCGATCATCACGTGATGTCTCGAAACACGATCCATAGAACGGTGCATACTTAAGGAAGAACACATTTTATCTTGATATTTAAATGAGGGATCATCTTACAATGCTACAGAAAGCGCCAAACTAGCAGTATAAGATGCTAACATCTAATGTGTAAAGTGAGATGATATGGTCCATGCATTTAATCTCTATCATTTGCATCGTGGTATGATCTCTATCATTCCTTTGTGTGTAAGGCCAAGGTCTATGGAATTTACACGTTGAATGTGTTGTAAGAGTATCTATCATACATCTACTTACAACAATACCATATCAAGACACTAGCCCAAAGAACGATCTAAACTAGACGCCTCTAATTTATCAATTGCAAGTTTTACGTGGCTTAGGGCTTTCGGAGATAGAACCGTTCTTACCTACGAACATGAACCACAACGAGGATAACTAAGTTATTAGCAACTCTTTGTAAATTAGATATTGACTATAGTAGGAGAGACAAACACCCGCCATCCATTTATGCAAAACAAGTTGCATGTCAGTCGTGGAACCGGTCTCATGTACGATGACATGTAAGGTTGGTCCGGGCCGCTTCATCCCACTATGCCACCAATATCCAAAATACATGAAAGAAGCAATAACATGATCATCGCCACATATAAACATATGTGTACTACCGTGCTAAGAACCTACGCATAGATCAGGCTCGATACCCTTTGTTGGGTCATGACATAGAAAACAAAAAATTTCCTACGGTGTGAACTACACGCCAAGATCTATCTACTAGGTACAAAGCAACGGGTGGACATACATCCAACAAGAACTTATCCTCGTAGACAACGAGCTTTGTTAACGAGTAGGAACTCGTGGTTGATATAGTCGTACACTTGCCGATCTCAAGATCGTGATGAAGTCCAGCAGGTCCGGCTCCAGCACGTCCATCAGATCTAGCTCCAGCGTCACCAAGTCCAGCACCGCAAAGCAGCGGTGCATCCGTGATCGCACACACGTCCGGTACCCCGACAACCTCCGTCCCTCGCTCCATTAAAGCAGCGGAAGCAGCAACTCCTTTCCAGATAAAGCCACCGGAAGCATGTATCTCGCTAATCCGAGACCATGGGGAAATAATACTAGAGGGGGAGAGAGATCCTTCACAAGGAGGTGTGTTTGAGAAGTGAGGAGAGGGTGGCCTTTTGTAGGAGGAGGGGGGTGCCCCTCCTTCATGGCCGGCGCATGGAGGAGGTGTCTCTTCACCTCCTCCATTCATGTGGTGGTAACCCCTCCACATTAAAATGCCTCTTCATATTCCCTTTTAAAGTCTCCACTTTAAATGCATTAAATTTCTCCAAATTTAATGCTCTCTCATTTAATAAAACTCTTTTATTATTTTTATTAAGAATTTTGTTAATTACTTTAATTAACAAACATTCACATAAAACCCCCTGCAACATTTCAATATTACATGCAGAACCAATTTCAACAATTTCACCCGAAACAGTTTCGGTGTCTATTGAAATAATTCCAGCGCTTTCTTAAATCTTTATCTGAAACATATTTGCTCCAAATGGTGTCGGTATCCCTTAAGTGTGTCACCCTACGGTTCACGAATAATGCAGACATGATCGAGACCCCTCTCAGATCAATAATCAGAAGCGGGACCTGGAGATCCATACTGACTCCTACACATTAAACGATGACTTCTGTGATCGTGAGAACCTTTAACGCTAGTAACTAAATTCTTTTGTCTCGCGATATCTTACATGTCCGAGATTCGATCATCAGTATCTCCATACCTTGTTTGATCTCGTTACCGACATGCACTCTTTTCTTGTTCCCGTGATATCACATTCTAGTGATCACATCACTTGCTTGCAAGCTATTTCAATGTGATATCACCAAGAGGGCCTAGAGTATATCTATCTGTCATCGGGATGGACAAATCCCACTCTTGATCCATGAGCCTCAACATAACACCTTCAGTAATCGAACCCACCTTTATAGTCACCCCATGGTGTGACGTTTGATGTTATCAAGATACTCTTCCGGTGTTAGCAATTAACATGATCTCATGGTCTAAGGACTAAGATTACTTCGTATGATGTTATAGAAATATAAACATAATGACTTGATCGTAATGCTATACTTCGGATGAATGTTCATCACATCATTCCACCAATGGTGTGACCTTGTTATTAACAACATCCAATGTCTATGATTAGGAAACCATTATCATCTTGTTAATCAACAAGCTAGTCTATAAGAGAGGCATAACTAGGAACCCTTTTTGTTTATTAAACACACATGTATTGATGTTTCCGATCAATACAATTATAGCATGCAAAATAAACATTTATCATAAACATGCAATATTCCCTTCACACATATGCAATGACACTAGGTGTGGTTCATGAAAAGAACACACATCCAATGACACTGGTGGATCCTTATGTGGTTTGTGAGAAGAACACACATCCAATGACACTGGTGGATCCTTATGTGGTCTGTGAGAAGAACACACATGCAATGACTCTAGATGTGGTTCATGAAAAGAGTAGACATGCAATGACACTGGTGGATCCATGTGTGGTCTATGAGAGGAATACACATCCAATGACACTGGGTGTGGTTCATGAAAAGAACACACATGCAATGACTCTAGCCGTGGTTCATAAGAACACACATGCAATGACACTGGTGGATCCATGTGTGGTCTGTGGGAATAACAGACATGCAATGACTCTAGATGTCGTTCTTGAAAAGAACACACATCCAATGACACCGGTGGATCCTTATGTGGTTTTTGAAAAGAACACACATCCAATGACACTGGTGGATCCTTATATGGTTTTGTAGCATCCCAATTGTCTAACAATTGTAATGCTACTTGGTCTAGTAATATAATGGCTACTTCAAACATATAATTGTTGCATCATCATTATATCATGCTCATGTCATCATGCCACCTTGCATTTGAGCATCATATAAAACCCTTTTCATTTGGTTCTTATCTCATATGCATTGTAAATTGTATTTGCCTCTTGATATTGTATTTGGTTCTTGATATATTGTTTAATGCCCAAGTTGAGTTGGCGGCATATCTTTTATTCCACTCCACCACCTTTTCTTTCACCACCTTATAATTCCACCATCCAACTAAATATGAGCTTGGCACTTATTGGGTTTTACCTCTAGCTCATGTGGGTTGGGATGGATCCAATTCTTTTTCCACATGCTCTCATCTTAGCATCATGTTGTTTTCACATTAGTGATAAATGAGAGCCACATGGCCACCTTTGCATGCCTTGTGAGTGGAACCCTTTTTCCTAGCTTCCATATGGATTATTATGGGTTTATGCTCATGTTGGGATATTTTGGGGACTATTAAGCATCTAGTGGAATATACACACTAGCAAGTCCCAATTATAATCAAATGTGATCATCTCCATCTACTCCACTTGGAACTTTCTTTTAAATTCTTTTGCTTGGCTTAATCCCACTTTTGGGAATGCATAGGAATAATGCCATGCAAATATTATTGTTTTCACAAGGTTAAGCATGGCATTAATTATTTTTGCATGGGCCATGCAAACATCTCCACCTTTGGTCCTCCTTGTTTTTATTTGGATTTTTCGGTGAACCATCTCATATCTCATCTATCTCTCCCTCCTTTTTGGCTTGGTCTTAATTTGGTCTTGCTTAAACCCTCACCACCTCATCTCTCCCTCTCTTTTCCTTGTCTAGATCTTGTGGGAGCTTGGCATGTCATGCTTGATCTTGTCAAAAGTTTACCACACCTCATCTAATCTCTCCCTCTAAACCCTAAGTCCCCTCCCTCATCTCTCCTCTCTCTAGCCGAGCCACCCCACCATGACCTACCCTAGCTACCCACCTGCCCTCTCTCGGCCTCTCTCCTCTCTCTGCCCTGCAGGCCCACCTGACCACTCTGGACCCACCTAGCTACCACCACACAAAACCCTAGCCGAGCCTCCCCTCAAACCCTAGCTCTAACCCGAGCCTACCCCTCCCTCTCTTTAGCTCTCTCTCCACCTCGGCCTGACCAGCCCAGCCTCCCCGCCTCCCTGGCCACCTTGCCCCACCCGCCTACCTGCCACCTTGCCCGCCACCGAGCACATGAAGGAGGAAGGAGGAAAAGTGGCCTAAGCCACCTTTCTCTGCCCCACTCCCCCATGGCACCCCCTCTCCTTCCCCCGTCCCTATCACCTCCCTCTCTCTCGCCTGCTGCCTTCCCCAGATCTACCCAGGGCACCTGCCGCTCCTCCCCTCCCTCTCCACCGACGCCTACCTCTCTCGCCGGCCACTGCCAGCACCACGTCGCCCTCATCGTTCCAGCCGGCGTGCCCGTCATGGAGGTGATCGATAAGACCGAGGCGACCCTCTGCATCGCCCGCATCCACGCCAGCGAGGAGGAGAAGCTTCAGACCTGCCGCAGCACCGCGTGGCCGACGAGAAACCCTAGCTCCAGATCGCCTACGTCCTCGCCGATCGTCTGCTCCCCAGCCCGAACCGCCTACACCGAACGCCCCACGGTGAGCCCTTGGACCCCCCAGACATCCTCTCCCTCTCCGCCGCATGCTGTCCTCGCCGCGCGTTTAGCCGAACACACGCTGGCCGGCGGGCGCTTATCGTCTGCGCGCTCGCAGACGGCTTAACCAGCCGCCATCCGCCCCTCTGTCACCTCCTACCCATACCGCGGCTCCGCCATCGCAGCGTGGCTCGCTGAGTTTGAGCCAGCTCCGCTGCCGCTGGCGTGCACCGACCCGTCGTCAGGGTTCAGAGAAGAAGCACAGTGCGCGTCGCCGTTTTGCATAAAACCCCCCCTAACGTTTTACTCCTAACCCGCGCTCCACCAGTCCCACCTGTCAGCCGTAGTAGCACTTTGCAGATAGACACCCCAGGTTATCACCCCTCAACCCGCGCTCCCTCGCTGTGCCGCGTGGCAAGCCCCCTCTCGCCCACTGGCGTGTGGGTCAGCAGAGCCTCGGACCCCACCTGTCATACACTGTGGCTGGGCGGGCTCGCGGTGACAGAAGAATTTCTGTGCGCGCGTGTCCCAGTCAGCAGTGGCCCACTTGTCATTGACGGTGGCTAGATCTGCGCAAGTGAGAAAAGTATTTTCCTGTATTCTGTTTTAATTCAAACTTTTTCAAATTAATTCAAATTCAAAAATTCAAATCTGTTTTATAATAACTTTTAAAATATAAATCCAAAGTAAACATATAATATATGTTTTGAAATCAGAAAAATGTGAGGAATTCAAATATGCCATTCAAAATATATTTTGAACACTTTATTTTCCAAGTTGTTTAAAATTACATTAAAATGCCCTTTTTCCTTAATAAATTAATAACTTTTGTTTTATAACTCCAAATTTAACAAATAATATGTCTAAAATGATTAGCTCGACGAGACCTTTCTGTTTATGCATTCCTTGTTCTGTTTTGCAGCATGCATCATATAAATATAATGTTTACAGCAACTTAATATGAGGCTAAAATGTGATTAAAACTCCACAAAATGATTATTTCTTGTACTCCACACCTCACCCATGCCATGCTACATTATTACCATGCAAATTGTGCATCATTCATCATGGCATGATTGTTTGCTTGTCGCATTAATTCATATGCTTGTGCACTTTATTTATGTTGGCCCTTGTTTGTTTGGTTCTTCTTGAATGATAGGCTGGCGGGGATATATCAAGAGAACCAGGAGCACTACCCAGATCCGTCCCTCGCTTCAACTGAGCTGCCAGGCAAGCACTACCACATGCTTGCATACATATAGTACCTATTGCCTCTATCTTATTCTTGCACCATTGAGTCACGATTGCATTAATTTGAATCCCAAGTATTGCATAGCCTTTACTTTTAAACCCCACCGAAGCTTGTTCCTCCATCCCATGAGCCATTACTACAGGAGTTGTTTGAGCCTCATGAGTCGTAGAACGACATGTGTAGGGTATGTGAGTGTCGATGGATAACGAGGTACCTAAACAACTTAACCTGAGTAGTAATGGGATAACTAATGAAAGTGGCATCGGTGAGCCATATTCGCTATTTGGTTTTTCAGGCTCACTTGTGTCCGTGGGACCCAGTACTTGATTCCTGTTCCTTGAATATTCGCTATCCACATCCAGGAGGCATATGAACCCCCCTCAGCCAGAGCTTGATTCATTCTAATTTCTTGGCGCCACAAACTAGTTGGAGGTAATATTTACTATCATGTACTTATGCCCTGCTTCTTGCTTTATTTAAATTGTGCGAGTCTCGCTTTTGCATCTTGTTAGGGCCGTGCGTTTTATTTGTGTCGACAAGCCCAGTCACACTTTCGGGTTCCCGATCGTTCTGACCGTCCCACTAAACCCGAGTCCGTCTCGTAGCCGCGGCCGTTCTTGCGGGTAGCTTAATGGGGTGGCCCTGAAATATTCTGAATCCTGTGATCGCTTTTGTCGTGGACGCCTCGTTGGGTTTTGATTTGGTTTTCAGGTTGATCGAGTGTGTGTTGCTATTTGTGCACCCTGCGTAAAACTTTCTAAAAGCCATGTCATGGTTATGGACGACTTGGAGCCAGTTTTCGATCATAGACAAGTATAACTAAAGTACCGCTTTTAATTTGACTAAGTATCTGACTAGTAAATAGTGCAACACTCATGGAATGGATAATAAAACTGCCAACGGATGGGGGTTTGTTCGTCCGCTTCCTCGTCGGTAAGCGAGGAGGAGGATGGATCTGTTAATATTACCGTTATAACTGTTGTTGTTAATTCACGGACATCCGTCTATCTCTGGTTAGGCGGATGGTTAGCGAGTATCTATAGAATTGCTAGGGTTTATCTTTTGCTGCAATTGCGTCACCCAGTTGTGTCCCCTTTAGAGGCATAAAGACTTCTTTGAGTACCCTAGGGTCTCACACAATAAATTGTTTGATTCGGATGAGCAGTAAGCTCGCAAGATGGATCTTGGGTGGAGGAGGCAGACGATGGGGCAACGATCATTGTGTAGAGATTCGGAGCAGGGATCCGTGAGATCTGTAAATGGATGTGTTTATTTATGGGGCATCTTATGCCGATTTGCTTCTTATCCGTACTCGGATCTTGTTTGCCGCTTCCGCCTGATACTCTGATGTTTGATGTATGAGGAGATATCCTAAACTATTATATCTATCTAGATTTTGGATCTTGCCGTATGGCGTTGCAATATTTCCTTTCTTTTTAGATGGAATGACTCTGAGAACCATTGTATGGTGGCTTGCATACATACTCATTTGTGTATGTAGTTGATCCCTTCGCCTGCCGATTACGCCGCCCGTTCTTGTCCCGATGTTTGGAAATGGTTAGGACGGCCGAAAGGTCTACCTGTGAGTGGCATTTGGGCCCCACCGTACTATTTTAACCATTTCCGCTCATCCAGGCTTGTAACTAGGAGCGTAATTCACCGAGGTAGTTACAGGTTTGTGAGAAGAACACACATGCTATGACACTGGTGATATGTGGTTTGTGAAAAGAGTAGACATGCAATGACACTGGTGCATCCAAATGTGGTTTGTGAAAAGAACATACATGCAATCACACTGGGTGGATCCATGTGTGGTTCATGAGAAGAACACACATGCAATGACACTGGTGATATGTGGTTTGTGAAAAGAACAGACATGCAACGACTCTAACTGTGTTTAATGAAAAGAGCAGACATGCAATCACACTGGTGGATCCATGTGTGGTTCATGAGAAGAACACATATCCAATGACACTGGTGGATCCTTATGTGGTCTGTGAGAAGAACAGACATGCAATGAATCTATATGTGGTTCATTAGAAGAACACACATGCAATGACACTGGTGTATCCTTATGTGGTTTGTGAGAAGAACACACATGCAATGACTCTAGATGTGGTTCATGAGAGGAACACACATCCAATGACACTGGTGGATCCATGTGTAGTTTGTGAAAGGAACAAAGATGCAATGACACTGGGTGTGGTTCATGAGAAAAACACACATGCAATGACACTGGTGGATCCATGTGTGGTCTGTGAGAGGAACACACATGCAATGGCACTGGGTGTGGTTCATGAAACGAACACACATGCAATGACACCGGTGGATCCATGTGTGGTTTATGAGAGGAACAGACATGCAATGACACTGGTGTATCCTTATGTGGTTTGTGAGAAGAACACACATGCAATGACACTAGATGTGGTTCATGAGAGGAACACACATCCAATGGCACTAGTGGATCCATAGGTAGTTTGTGAAAGGAACACACATGCAATAACACTTAGTGTGGTTCATGAGAAGAACACACATGCAATGACACTAGTGTATCCTTATGTGGTTTGTGAGAATAACAAACATGCAATGACTCTAGAAGTGGTTCCTGAGAAGAACACACATGCAATGTCACTGGTGTATCCTTATGTGGTTTGTGATAAGGACCCACATGCAATGACTCTAGATGTGGTTCATGACAGGAACACACATCCAATGACACTAGTGCATCCATGTGTAGTTTGTGAAAGTAACACACATGCAATGACACTGGGTGTGGTTCATGAGAAGAACACACATGCAATGACACTGGTGGATCCATGTGTGGTCTGTGAGAAGAACACACATGCAATGACACTGGGTGTGGTTCATGAAAAGAACACACATGTAATGACACTGGTGGATCCTTATGTGGTTTGTGAGAAGAACAAACATGCAATTACTCTAGATGTGGTTCATGAGAAGAACACACATGCAATGACTCTAGCTGTGGTTACTGGGAAGAACACACATGCAATGGCACTAGTGGATCCATGTGTGGTTTGTGAGAGGAATAGACATGCAATGACACTAGGTGTGGTGCATGAAAAGAACACACATCCAATGACACTGGTGGATCCTTATGTGGTTCATGAAAAGAACACACATGCAATGACACTGGTGGATCCATATGTGGTTTGTGGAAAGAACAGACATGCAATGACTCTAGATGTGGTTCATGAAAAGATCAAACATGCAATGACACTGGTGGATCCATGTGTGGTTTATGAGAGGAACAGACATGCAACAACACTGGGTGTGGTTCATTAAAATAACAGGCATGCAATGACACTGGTGGATCCATGTGTGGTTTGTGAGAAGAACAGACATGCAATCACACTTGGTGGATCCATGTGTGGTTCATGAGAAGAGCACACATGCAATGACACTGGTGGATCCATGTGTGGTTCATGAGAAGAGCACACATCCAATGACACTAAGTGTGGTTCATGAAAAGAAGACACATCCAATGACACTGTTGGATCCTTATGTGGTTTGTGAGAAGAACAGACATGCAATGACTCTAGATGTGGTTCATGAGAAGAACACACATGCACTGACACCGGTGTATCCTTATGTGGTTTGTGAGAAGAACACACATGCAAGGACTCTAGTTGTGGTTCATGAAAAGAACACACATGCAATGACTCTAGCTGTGGTTCATGAGAAGAAAACACATGCAATGGCACAGGTGGATCCATGTGTGGTCTGTGACAGGAACACAATGCAATGACATTGGGTGTGGTTCATGAAAAGAACACACATCCAATGACACTATGGATCCTTATGTGGTTTGTGAGAAAAACACACATGCAATGACACTTGTGGATCCATGTGTGGTCTGTGAAAAGAACACACATGCAATGACCCTAGATGTGCTTCATGAAAAGAGCAGACATGCAATGACACTGGTGGATCCATGTGTGGTCTATGAGAGGAACACACATCCAATGACACTGGGTGTGGTTCATGAAAAGAACACACATGCAATGACTCTAGCCGTGGTTCATGATAAGAACACACATGCAATGACACTGGTGGATCCATGTGTGGTCTATGAAAATAACACACATCCAATTACACTGGTGGTTCCTTATGTGATTTGTGAAAAGAACACACATCCAATGACACTAGTGGATCCTTATGTGGTTTGTGAGAAGAACACACATGCAATGACACTGGTGTATCCTTATGTGGTTTCTAAGAATAACACACATGCAATGAATCTAGATGTGGTTCATGAGAGGAACACACATCCAATGACACTAGTGGATCCATGTGTAGTTTGTGAAAGGAACACACATGCAATGACACTTGGTGTGGTTCATGAGAAGAACACACATGCAATGACACTGGTGGATCCATGTGTGGTCTGTGAGGGAACACAAATGCAATGACACTGGGAGTGGTTTATGAAAAGAACACACATGCAATGACACTGGTGGATCCATGTGTGGTTTATGAGAGGAATATACATGCAATGACACTGGGTGTGGTTCATTAAAACAACAGACATGCAATGACACTGGTGGATCCATGTGTGGTTTGTGAGAAGAACACACATGCAATGACACTAGTGGAATCATGTGTGGTCTGTGAGAGGAACACACATCCAATGACACTGGGTGTGGTTCATGAAAAGAACACGCATGCAATCACTCTAGCCATGGTTCATGAGAAGAACACACATGCAATGACACTAGTGGATCCATGTGTGGTCTGTGAGAGGAACACACATCCAATGACAATGGGTGTGGTTCATGAAAAGAACACACATGCAATCACTCTAACCGTGGTTCATGAGAAGAACATACATGCAATGACACTGGTGGATCCATGTGTGGTTTGTGAGAGGAACACATATGCAATGACACTAGGTGTGGTTCATGAAAAGAACACACATCCAATGACACTGGTGGATCCTTATGTGGTTTGTGAGAAGAACACACATCCAATGACACTGGTGGATCCTTATGTGGTCTGTGAGAAGAACACACATGCAATGACTCTAGATGTGGTTCATGAAAAGAGTAGACATGCAATGACACTGGTGGATCCATGTGTGGTCTATGAGAGGAACACACATCCAATGACACTGGGTGTGGTTCATGAAAAGAACACACATGCAATGACTCTAGCCGTGGTTCATAAGAACACACATGCAATGACACTGCTGGATCCATGTGTGGTCTGTGGGAATAACAGACATGCAATGACTCTAGATGTGGTTCATGAAAAGAACACACATCCAATGACACCGGTGGATCCTTATGTGGTTTGTGAAAAGAACACACATCCAATGACACTGGTGGATCCTTATGTGGTTTGTGAGAAGAACACACATGCTATGAGACTAGTGATATGTGGTTTGTGAAAAGAGCAGACATGCAATGACACTGGTGGATCCATATGTGGTTTTTGAAAAGAACATACATGCAATCACACTGGGTGGATCCATGTGTGGTTCATGAGAAGAACACACATGCAATGACACTGGTGATATGTGGTTTGTGAAAAGAACAGACATGCAACGACTCTAACTGTGGTTAATGAAAAGAGCAGACATGCAATCACACTGGTGGATCCATGTGTGGTTCATGAGAAGAACACATGTCCAATGACACCGGTCGATCCTTAGGTGGTCTGTGAGAAGAACAGACATGCAATGACTCTATATGTGGTTCATGAGAAGAACACACATGCAATGACACTATTGTATCCTTATGTGGTTTGTGAGAAGAACACACATGCAATGACTCTAGATGTGGTTCATGAGAGGAACACACATCCAATGACACCGTTGGATCCATGTGTAGTTTGTGAAAGGAACTCACATGCAATGACACTGGGTGTGGTTCATGAGAAGAACACACATGCAATGACACTGGTGGATCCATGTGTGGTCTGTGAGAGGAACACACATGCAATGGCACTGGGTGTGGTTCATGAAAAGAACACACATGCAATGACACCGGTGGATCCATGTGTTGTTTATGAGAGGAACATACATGCAATGACACTGGTGTATCCTTATGTGGTTTGTGAGAAGAACACACATGCAATGACACTAGATGTGGTTCATGAGAGGAACACACATCTAATGGCACTAGTGGATCCATATGTAGTTTGTGAAAGGAACACACATGCAATAACACTAGGTGTGGTTCATGAGAAGAACACACATGCAATGACACTAGCGTATCCTTACGTGGTTTGTGAGAATAACAAACATGTAACGACTCTAGCTATGGTTCATGAGAAGAACACACATGCAATGTCACTGGTGTATCCTTATGTGGTTTGTGAGAAGAACACACATGCAATGACTCTAGATGTGGTTCATGAGAGGAACACACATCCAATGACACTACTGGATCCATGTGTAGTTTGTGAAAGTAACAGACATGCAATGACACTGGGTGTGGATCATGAGAAGAACACACATGCAATGACACTGGTGGATCCATGTGTGGTCTGTGAGAAGAACACACATGCAATGACACTGGGTGTGGTTCATGAAAAAACACACATGCAATGACACTGGTGGATCCTTATGTGGTTTGTGAGAAGAACAGACATGCAATGACTCTAGATGTGGTTCATGAGAAGAACACACATGCAATGACTCTAGCTGTGGTTCATGGGAAGATCACACATGCAATGGCACTGGTGGATCCATGTGTGGTTTGTGAGAGGAACAGGCATGCAATGACACTAGGTGTGGTGCATGAAAAGAACACACATCCAATGAAACTGGTGGATCCTTATGTGGTTCATGAAAAGAACACACATGCAATGACACTGGTGGATCCATATGTGGTCTGTGGAAAGAACAGACATGCAATGACTCTAGATGTGGTTCATGAAAAGAGCAAACATGCAATGACACTGGTGGATCCATGTGTGGTTTATGAGAGGAACAGACATGCAACAACACTGGGTGTGGTTCATTAAAAGAACAGGCATGCAATGACACTAGTGGATCCATGTGTGGTTTGTGAGAAGAACAGACATGCAATCACACTTGGTGGATCCATGTGTGGTTCATGAGAAGAGCACACATGCAATGACACTAGTGGATCCATGTGTGGTTCGTGAGAAGAACACACATGCAATGACTCTAGCCGTGGTTCATAAGAACACACATGCAATGACACTGTTGGATCCTTATGTGGTTTGTGAGAAGAATAGAAATGCAATGACTCTAGATATGGTTCATGAGAAGAACACACATGCAATGATACCGGTGTATCCTTATGTGGTTTGTGAGAAGAACACACATGCAAGGACTCTAGCTGTGGTTCATGAAAAGAACACACGTGCAATTACTCTAGCTATGGTTCAGGAGAAGAACACACATGCAATGGCACAAGTGGATCCATGTGTGGTCTGTGAGAGGAACACACATGCAATGACACTAGGTGTGGTTCATGAAAAGAACACACATCCAATGACACTGGTAGATCCTTATGTGGTTTGTGAGAAAAACACACATGCAATGACACTGGTGGATCCATGTGTGGTCTGTGAAAAGAACACGCATGAAATGACCCTAGATGTGGTTCATGAAAAGAGCAGACATGCAATGACACTGGTGGATCCATGTGTGGTCTATGAGAGGAACACACATCCAATGACATTGGGTGTGGTTCATGAAAAGAACACACATGCAATAACTCTAGCAGTGGTTCATGATAAGAACACACATGCAATGACACTGGTGGATCCATGTGTGGTCTATGAGAGGAACACACATGCAGTGACGCTGGGTGTGGTTCATGAAAATAACACACATCCAATGAGACTGGTGGTTCCTTATGTGGTTTGTGAAAAGAACACACATCCAATGACACTAGTGGATCCTTATGTGGTTTGTGAGAAGAACACACATGCAATGACACTGGTGATATGTGGTTTGTGAAAAGAGTAGACATGCAATGACACTGGTGGATCCATACGTGGTTTGTGAAAAGAACAGACATGCAATCACACTGGGTGGATCCATGTGTGGTTCCTGAGAAGAACACACATGCAATGACACTGGTGATATGTGGTTTGTGAAAAGAACAGACATGCAATGACTCTAACTGTGGTTAATGAAAAGAGCAGACATGCAATCACACTGGTGGATCCATGTGTGGTTTATGAGAAGAACACACATCCAATGAACTCTAGTGGATCTATCTTGGCATAATTTGATGTATGCCACAATGTATTTCATTGTACAAGACACTTTCCATTTTTATACTACTCAGTTTTGCCCTTGGTTTTATGTGGTACTACTCAGTTTTGCCCCCCTCTCTCTATCTTTTGTAGAAGCCCAAACCTATGCTCACCCTCTGCTACTCCCTGATTGGTTGTCACAGTTGTCACGTGGATCGTGCGCACCAACCGTTGATTCTGTGTGATCCAACGATGATTGTTGCACATGTCGGGCCCTTCACAGTACAGTGTGAGACAGCACGGACGTCTCCCTCGGCGAGACTTCTACAAGAAGGAACACGATGTCGTCCATGGAAAAAGTCGACGAGCGGTCATGTCATGTTTAATCAAGTCTGAAAAGCCTACTACTGCTACTACTACGCCACAATGCATGCGTCATCAAGTGCACAGTCGTCGATGGACAGCTGCAATTTATTGCCACTTGATATTAATAAGACATATCCCATATTTTACGTAGCGGATCTCATTCTCACTTCCAACTGGGCCCGACCGTAAGAAACTTTCACGCGCTAGCCAGAGGCCGAAGAGATAAGCTCGACGAGACCTAACGTCTCCGCCTTCATCGAGTCACTTGCAGTCATCAACACATCCCTCTACCCGATCTAGCACAACCCCACAAATCCCGCCGTACAACCACCTACCTTCCCCTCTACATTTCCACTTTTAACTATCGTCAATTTTAGGGCCATGTCAAACTTCGTACATAGAAATTGTGTATGTGCCCTTTGCATGCGGCTCAATACATAACTGCCATGCATGGCCCGGGAAAAAAACGTGACATACCGTGCGCGTGTTGCGGTGCACGGTGCAAGATCAGACGCGTTGCCGCAGTGGTGCAACGAAACGTGCCTTGCTTCCATCCACCTTAACTATAGAGCCCCTCTCCGCACACCCACTCTCACTCTCACTCACTCTCCCCACGCAACCCTCACCACTGTCCCACCAACATCCGCAAACTCCCAAGAATACCCCGTCTGCGCTGGCGATGGCCGAGGAGGATAAGGTGGCCATTGTCGCCTCTAAGGCCGCCGGCGAGGAGGACCCCGTCTCCTTGCCGGTCCCCCTCGAAGCGTTGAAAGCAGCCGGCGTCCCTGTCCAGGCCCCAGTCGAGGCCCCCGCCGGTCACAAGCAGATTAAGCACTTCTTGGGCACCTACGATCCAGATAAGTACATCTCTCTGCTGAACCCCTACGACACCGGCATCGATGACCCATGGTCAGAGGTAACTAGGGTTTTCTCCCATCCCCTGGTTCTTCTACCGTTCCCATCGTTGGATGCTAGATCTTAGTTTATTAGGATTCGCTTGTTTGCATTTTGATTGCTCGATCTTCTTACATCATCTACTCCCCCATTTTCCTTTTCTTCCAATAGGTTTCCGGCAGCGACGTCTGCAGCGATGATGAGTCCATGCACACCAAGGCTCGTCAGTCTTGAGGAGGCTATGGTCGGCAGATCTGACGCCTTCTTTAGGGCGGCTATTGGCGTTCTTCTGCCAGTGAGTCTACATGACCTGTCTTCAACTCCTTACTAAAGCATGCAGAGGCCCCGGGCTCCGACATCCACAAAGGCAGCAAGCACAAGACCGTGAACATCAACGCCTACATTGCTGAACACCGGGCTCTCAGTATTCACCTCCGAAACCTCCAGCGGGTGGCCATCAAAGAGGGTCGCATGCCTCCAATCAGGCCCAAGGCCCCCAAGATCAAGGGACTGGGCAGCAAGAAGTGCCGGAAGAGCCAGAGGGAGGCGGAGGCGCTGGCGCATGAAGGATGGGTTGGATGTGTCCTTGAATGTATCTGCATCTGTGGCGGTTGCTGCTGCTAAGCAGCTTCTTTTGATTTTCTATATTTTGCTTGCATCCTATTTCTGGCTGAATGCATCGAACCTCTTTAAGCAACCTACTTTCTATCGCTATATCCTATTTAGCTGCGCACAGCTATATATACATTTGTTTTGTTTTTTGAATGAATGTATTTTGCCTAGTGTGATTTGCTGCTCTAGATTTGCTACCTGATCGGAGGCAAAAAGAGGTCCAAAAGGGAACGAATTATCGAAGAGAGAATCTTCTCTAGATTTGCTACCAATTTGGGCAAAATGAAACATATCTGTTTAGCGAGAGAGGAAAAGGGTACTCTTTCAAACTGCCAGTTAACGAGCTACCATCTTGACGAGGCCCCATCTTGACGTCTCCCTCTACAAGAAGGAACACGATGCCGTCCATGGAAAAAGTTGTCGAGCGGTCATGTCACGTTTAATCAAGTCTGAAAAGCCTACTACTGCTACTACAACACATGCACAGGGCAACAGAGTCATCGAGTGCACGGTTGTCGACATGACGCTGCAATTTATTGCCACTTGATTTTAATAAGACATATCCCATTTTTACGCAGCGCTCTCAATCTCACTTCCAACTGGGCCCTACCGCTAGTAACTTCCATGAGTCAAGGGCCCCCCTTGAATAGATCTAATGTTGCTAGAAATTGGTTCCGCGCCACTTGCATGTAGTGGAATCGAGGTCTGCCATGAGCGTGTTTTCAATGCAGCTCTAAAGTGGAGATCGTGGTTGTTTCAAAAAAAAGGGAACCCAAAAAAAGGGTGGAGATCGTGGTAGCCCCCCGCCCACCACACGTGTCCACTCGAGGACTACGGACGGTCTGGTGTTTATAACCCCCCTCGACCTTCTTCTTCCATGTGCTCGTGTCAATTTCCCCCAGTTTGTCTAGTCCCAAGACCCCAATCTACACCTACCGCGCGCGCCGAAGCTCCCTCGCTTGCACTACCTCCTTCCCTTTGTGCGCCATGAAGTGTACACGTGGAGATGAGCCGGAGGTGAAGCGATTGAAGCGCGACAGCAGATGGCTCGATGCCGCCAAGCGGAGGCGTCTTCTCCGGCACGAAGCAGCGCTCGCTGCACCGTCAAGGGTGCGAGCTCATCCGTCCAGCTAGTAGCCGTCACCGCCGAGCAGCAGGTGGCCGACAACATCGTGGTCAGCAACGTCGTGGTGCCAGCGGCAGATCGGGATGTGGGGCAGGCGGCAGGTGGAGGCAATCCGGTGCTCTACATCAACGACCCCATCACCGTACAAGAAATCTTCGATGCAATCGCGGAGAATTACGAGTTCGAGGAGGAGGTCCCCGATGAGGAGTCCGAGGTACTACATTGCTAGCTTCTCTAGTCACAGCCGCAGATTTGACTGTTCATACATAGGATTTGCTCAATCATGTACAAATTCTTTTGCTCTTGAAGTAGGGTAGTATATATATGGTTTGATCAGGTGATTGATGCATCTGCCATCTAGTCACAAAACCCCAATCCGTCTAGTCACAAAACCCCAATCTGCTCATTTGCCATCTAGTTGAGTTTGCTAGTTGAGTGCGGATTTCGATACACAACATGCCTATAACATTACATTTCTATTCCTTACTGAGCCCAATGATTCAATTTTGCCCCAAAATAGTGTAAGAGCATCTGATTGTCTCGTTTTCTTAGGGATGGTTAGTGGCCCTGAGGCAGCAATGCACATAAACAATATAGGTTGTGATGTTGGTATTTTGGTTCTCCGACTCCATCGCTGAAAAAAATGAGGCCCTATTTTTTTTCTCATATGGAACCTATATATATAATCTTTGTATTGTTTCTGATCTATGAATGCATTGTATGATGCATATGTATATCCCTGAATATTGTTTTGTACGATTACATTTCAATTTCTTATTGTGGCCAATGATTCAAATTTGCCCCAAAGAGAGGTAGACACATTGGTGTCAAATTTTTTCAAGGATGAGTGAGCGAACCTGGGGCCATGTACAAGATCAATATAAGCTGTGCAATTGTTACTTGGTTCCCTTACGCCATCTCTGTAGAAACTTATGAGGCTGCAATCTTTATTCTACATTCATAGAACTATGATATTTGAATTATCTATTCCATGCATTCATAGTGTATAAGAATTACATTTTAGTTTGTCACCCAGGCCGATGATTGAAATTTGCCCCAAAAGAGTTCAAGGGTAGACACATATGATGGTGTCGTGTTTTAGGGATGGGTTGGTGAACCTGAGGCAGCAATGCACACAAACAATATAGGTTGTGTTATTGGTACTTTGGTTCTCCAACTCCATCTCTAAAACAAATTATGAGGCCCTTTATTTATTCTCATATGGAACTACATATATGATCCTTGATTTGTTTCTGATCTTTTCATGATTGGTATGATGCATATGTATATGAATGGTTTTGATCATAAGTATTTTTAACATGTACCTAAAGAATAATTGTTTGGTTTTTTATTTATAATTACAATATTTAGGCTTGTTTTTGTACCTGACTATGTATATCCCTGAATATTGTTTTGTACGATTACATTTCAATTTCTTATTATGGCCAATGATTCAAATTTGCCCCAAAGAAAGGCAGACACATTGGTGTCAGATTTTTTCAGGGATGAGTTAGCGAACCTGGGGCCATGTACAAGATCAATATAAGTTGTGCAAGTGTTACTTGGTTCGCTTACGCCATCCCTGTAGAAACTTATGAGGCCGCAATCTTTATTCTACATTCATAGAACTATGATATTCAAATTATCTATTCCATGCATTCATAGTGTATAAGAATTACATTTTAGTTTGTCACCGAGGCCGATGATTGAAATTTTCCCCAAAAGAGTTCAAGGGGAGACACGTATGATGGTGTCGTGTTTTAGGGATGGGTTGGTGAACCTGAGGCAGCAATGCACACAAACAATATAGGTTGTGTTATTGGTACTTTGGTTCGCCAACTCCATCATTATGAGGCCCTAGATTTATTCTCATATGGAACTACATATATGATCCTTGAATTGTTTCTGATCTTTTAATAATTGGTATGATGCATATTTATATGAATGGTTTTGATCATAAGTATTTTTAACATGTACCTGAAGATCAATTGCTTGGTTTTTTATTTATAATTACAATATTTAGGCTTGTTTTTGTAACTGACTATGTATATCCCTGAATATTGTTTTGTATGATTACATTTCCATTTCTTATTGTGGCCACTGATTCAAATTTGTCCCAAAAGAGATGCAGACACATTGGTGTCAGATTTTTTCAGGGACGAGTTAGTGAACCTGGGGTGATGTACAAGAACAATATAGGTTGTGCAATTGTTACTTGGTTCACTCATGTCGTCCCTGAATAAACTTATGAGGCTGCAATCTTTATTCTACATACACTCTGATGCAATAATTTGTCATTGTGTTGAGATGAAATGATATATGAACCGATCAAACTATTGATGAGATGCTTTATCTTTGATATCCACGGATATATTTTCTTACATATACATGTTGTCAATTCTTGAGTTGTAATATAATTCAATCATATGTATGAGTTCTAAGTTATGTTCTTAAAAATCAACAGGAGGATGATGATGAAGTGGATGATAGCAAGGTATCCAGGGACAACAAGAGCCGCTGTGTGCTGAGGCGGTTATGGTGTGGGCTAATCCGTTTCCACCGTAGGAGGAGACTGTTTTGCCCATTCTATGGCAGAGCAATCAACGTGGACCTCAACAGCATGATCCAGCACGCGGAGGGCATTGACAGAGGTGGAGGCAGAAGCCATAGGCCGATTATCTTGGCGCGGCACGCAACCTTCAGCAAATTCCTCTGGGAGTATGTAAGGACTGGCCTATATCCCATCGACTAGGTTGTCGCTGCCTCCTGCTGATATGCCCCTACCCTGCTAGGCGTCTTCGTGTCCCAGCATCCAACTGTCGCCCCTGCTTTTATTTTGTTTTAGTTAATTATTACATGTGTGTGGCATGTAAGACAATACATCCGTGGTGTCTCTGGTGAACCTTCTATATTAATCTACTCCTTTATTTGGAGTGCCTTAAAATTTCTAGTGTTCAGTTATATTACTGATCATGCTCATGCACACTACAAAATATTTCTAGTGCTCGATTATATTATAATTGTCAAGGGATACATCAACAAGTTAAATTGGTCAAAAACAATATTGAAGTAACTAAATGATCTCACATCGGTGGTGGACGTTGGCATCAGCCGAAGACCTTGGAGCGGCATGCAGTCTTCAGCAAATTCCTTGCAGGTTCAACAACTGGTTGCCACCGCCCAGCTCCGAATTCGCTTATAGGTCCAACATGACAGAACTTGAGCTACCACAAAGACCTCGGCAGAGGTGGCAGAATTGGTGCGGGTGCAACGACGGCGAGCATGGTCGACACGGTGACAGATATCACCGGGAACCAATTCTCGTCCCCTCACCGTGCCATGGGTGCGTCCATGGTGAGGGCAAGCTCCGACTCGGGATGGGGAGGAGAGCGGGGCCGAGCAGGTTCGTCACGTTCCTGCTCTACGCCATGGCCGCGACCACAGATTGCCTCTCCGGGGAAGAAGAAGACGCGTAATGGATGGAGGCGCCAACGCTGCAAGCCTACAGGGAGGAGAGCTGGGCCGAGCAGGTTCGTCCACATCCCAGCTCCGTGCCATAGCTGCGACGCCCCATAGATTGCCGCTCTGGGGAAGAAGAAGACGCGTAATGGATGCAGGCGCCAACGCTGCAAGCCTAATTGACACCTAAGCGACGGGAGCGATATAACGACGAGAACTGACAGGGGGCCCAACTTGATGGCCGTTAGCCTGATTTTTTGTATTGAAACGTAAAGTTGAATTCGTGCCGAAAAAGACCCTCTGAGTATTTGGCACAACAACTGTAGTCATCCCAGCTGATTTTAGGGAACTTGGGTACCGTGTTGCCTGGGCGCCCTAACTTTCGGGCCGCAAAATGATATTCTCCTCCTTAAGATAGAAGACATGTTGGGTGAACAAATTACAGCGGGGCAACTGACAAACATCAAGAAAGCAATATGCATATACTACTCATCTTGACTCCTTTGAGACTTGATTGGGCATTACAACATTATACATAGACCACCATCCAACTACATCTATGACTAATAATCCACCTTCAGGTTATCATCCGAACCCCTTCCAGTATTAAGTTGCAAGCAATGGATAATTGCATTACAAATTGCATGTAAAGTAAACAATACGATTGTTCTATGAACAAAGGATTGTTGTTTTGTCCCTAGTAGCAACAACACATCTAGTACCTTAGAGATTTTTGTCACTTCCCCAGATTACTAGAGGCATGAACCCACTATCGAGCATAAATACTAACTCTTGGAGTTGCTAGCATCTACTTGGCCAAGATAGCTACTAACAACGGAAAACATGCAAGATCACAAATAACAAAGACATGATAGAATCAATAATCAATCTGAAATAGCATCTCAATATCCATCGGATCCCCACAAACACAATATGTATCATTACAAATACATGATCTTGATCATGAACGGAGCTCACAAGATCTAAACATGATAGCACAAAGGAGGAGAACCAGCCATCTAGCTACTACATGGACCTGTAGTCCAGAGATGAACTACTCATGCATCACACCAGAGGCTTGCATGATGATGAAGAAGGCCTCCAGGGTGAATTCCCCTCTACGGCAGGGTGCAGATCCCTCCCGATCTAGGGATGGAGATGACGGTGGCTACAGACTCTTTTGTGGAATTTTGATTGGGTCCTTAGGGTTTCTGTATCGGAGGCAACATATAGGCGAAAGGAGAGGCCGAGGGGGTGCCTAGGGCGGCCAGACCACCCCCTGGTGTAGGCTAGGCCTGGCCGCGCGGCCAGGTGGTGTGTCCGGGCCCTAACCCCTCTCCGTCTCGTATTCTGGATCTTGGTGTCCCTCGGTGAAAAAATGACTTTGGCTTTTGTCCCGTCCAATTCCGAGAATATTCATTTTATTTCCTGGAACCAAAAACAACAGAAAACATGCAGCTAGCACTGTGGCTCTTGTTAATAGGTTAGTCCAAGAAATCATATGAAAAGTACTCCAAAGTGTGGACAAAACATAAGAAAGTAGATAAAACCAAGCATGGAACATCAAAAATTATGGATACGTTAGCAACGTATCAACATCCCCAAGCTTAACTCTTGCTCGTCCTCGAGTAGGTAAGTGATAAAAAGAAAGAATAATTTTTTAGGTGACATGCACCATCATAAACTTGATCAAAGTATTTGTAACACATTGTTAGCTGGGATCATAGTACTTCAATCAAAACATGAAAGACAAAGTTCTAGCAATAAGGCAAAGCAACTAAGTTGCAACATGAAAAGGCATAAACAAAAGATTCATGAATAAAAATGCTTGGCAAGACATTTGTTTGTTTCACATAAAGAAAACATAGCATAGTGGCATTCAGCTTGTCCCTCATAGAGTAGCAAACATAAATGCATAGGACACCTTCAAAGTTCATAAGAGTGACTAGATACAAATAGTTTAAAACAAGCAATATCAAAGCTATGCATCAATCAGCAAGTCTTGGGACAATGTTGTATGGGTTCCGTGCATAAAAACAATAAATTTTACTCTACGCCCCTGAACCCCTGAAGCTGCCAGGACCTATCTATTAGTAATACAGTAATGGGAGGGGCTTTTCGCGAACTTACCCTAGAAGACCGAAAAGCGTTGTCAACGCTCAGGAGAGCGTGGTTGATGTAGATGAGCCGAAGCCGACCTCAAGGTCGTGATGAAGTCCTTGCGCTCCTTCTGGCTCCAACGACTTGAGTGCCTCGAGTGCGACACCTCGCGAGGAGTTACACACGTCCGGTGCCTGACGATGACTCCCGCTTCCCCGATCCAGCAGCAGTTGCGGAAGTAGAGCTCCTGGATCCGAATCCCGCAGCACGACGGTGCTCCGCGGTGAAGATGTCTCTCGCTCACGCAGTACATACTTGGGACCACGGTCACGAGAGAGAAAGGGGGAGAGAGAAAATATCAATTAGAGGTACTCCCAAAAGTGGGGAGACCTTTATTGATTATTGGTGTATTTTTCTAGGCCAAATACCCCACTATATATAGGGGGAGGGGAGGTACTACCTCCCTCAAAGTCCCGGGTGGGACTAAAGGAGAGGAAGGGGTGGGGTGGCCGCCGGCCAGCCCCTAGTGGGCCCCGTGGGGGGGCTAGGCCCAGCCGGCCAGCCCCCTTGGCCCCTCTCCCACTCTCCTTTCCCTAATGGGCCCTCTCCCTCCGGAAATTGGCCCATTAAGCCTTTTTGACCCTTAATTGATTTTCTCTTTATTAAATAATTATGAATAAATGATTAAATCAATATTTAACATTCATTCATACATTATCTAATCTTCGTGGTCATGGAACACCTTCCACCTCCACTCCGGACATCCTCCAGACTTACCGAAACCCTTCCGGTTTTCTCCCTTCTTTTCTTCGGTGATTCCACCGATCCTATAAACACTCTCTAAGCATCATCAAGCCCTTAAGCGTGATACCTCATGGTTCGGGAACACTCCAGACATGGTCGGGACACTCCCACACCAATGATCGACAGAGGGACCTAGATGGCCATGTGACCCATGTGCGTTCCACGAAGATCTTTTGTCGTTTGAACCGGGACAGTCGTGTCTTACTCCCTTTGTCATTCGATACTTACATTGCCCGAGATCTGATCAATGACATCACCATGTCGGGTTCAATCTCGTTACTGAACAATGCTACTTAACTCGTTCCGAGAAGTGATATCCCCGTGATCTAATCACAAGTCGCGCAGCTATTGGATATAACTTCTCCGAGTGGGCCCTTGAGTATCTTTCCGTCACATGGACGGACAAATCCTGCTCTTGACATATATTGCCTCTACGGTTTCCTCCGAATACCTGAACACACCTTTATAACCACCATTTTACCAGATGGCGTTTGATGCTATCTAAGCATTCTCGGGAGACAGTGATTGATATAGCCTCACGGTCTAAGGAATAGTCTACGAGGATCCATTTCTAATCATCGTAACTTGAAATTTGTGAAATGATCGGGTCACGATGTTTAGGTTGGGTATTGGTTCATCATCTCATTCTCCAAATGAGATGACCTCATTTCCAACTGGCATAAATGCCACATGATCAGGAAACATGATCATCTGTTGACCAATGAACCAGTGACTAGAGTTTCACTGGGAACCCCTAGTTGTTTGTATATCACACGTGTATTGATGTTTCCACTCAATACAGTTATAGCATGATATAAAATCATAAACTATATGAAATATGATAATAGTCCTTACTACTATTTGTCTCTAGGGCATATTTCCAACAGTCTCCCACTTGCACTAGAGTACAAATACACTAGCTGCATTTGTTCTAAATCATTGGCACCATATACCTGGTACCCTGAACATGCTTGCTCATGGAAGAGGTTGAGTCTTGGGTCTGTACTTTGCAGTCCCAAATCCTTTGCAACTTACTAATGTCACCTTGATTGAGATTAATACTTTATCATCACATGATAGCATCTGTGTGTATGCATCATCGCTATGGCAGCAGAACGAGGCCTGATTCCAGGAGCCTACAGTGATGTTAGATCAACCTCGAGGTCTTTCTCATGGGCACTGTGCCCTGGAACTCATCATTCTATGTTAAAAGCGAACTAGCCCCGCCATAACATTATACAACACTTTAGATGGTACCCTTATCTATTATTATAAATGTATTCATCGAAACACTAGTGCACTTTGTGCAACTTTCGATGTTTTGTTCACCTCGCTTCCTACTTGACTCTAACATATTCCCTTATAACATAACTCTTTATGCTTTTAAGATATGTTATCCTTTATGGATTTGGAAAATATGTTCACAGTTCTATAATAGACACTGCGGACAAACTTAGCTCAACGTTCTGTGATTCGGACTTAATCAGTTTCAAACGTTCCTTATTTGGATCACATATTATGCTAAGTTATCATCATGGTTTACTAAGACAGAACCCATGTCTCAACATAGTGGATGATGATCATCCTTTTCTTTCTTCCAACCATTGATGTTAAACTTAATGCTATTCCTAATTTGGATTATTAAGGACTGGTTCCTTAATTAACTTCTATTCTGAAACCCCTTTCAGAATCTCTTAAGGAATACTACATAATATCATAATACACCTATTATCAATTTCCACATCTTATAAATCATTATTTATAAGTATTTGCGCTTTCATCCTTAACATATTTAAGAATTACTCTTATAAGCTCCCACTCAGAATATGTTCCTACATATTTGAGTTTGAGACTCACATTGCTCCCACTTAAAAATATGTCAATCACATATTGTTTTAGGAAGACTTACATAGCTCCCACTCAATTTTATGCAAATTGCATATCTCCTTACTGTTTTGAATAACTTCAAAATCTTTTGATCAAATATCAAACTTGGAGATTTACTATGAGATACCAGTACTATTACTAGTTTTAAATCCACTAGACATTTAGCATACATGAATCAAATTCATTTGAATTTGTCCAACACTTGACAAATTGCGCTTTTGTCATTGACCCCCTTTTCCACTATGGCTTTACAGTCATTTGGGAAAATTCAAGTAACCCCTTTTACTTGTGAGATTCAACAATGAATTTCTTTCTACTCTCAAGGGAAGTTTGCTTATAGGATTTCTCATAATTTAGTTTACCTTTATTTCCTTACTAGTTCGTAGGTATGTCACATTTCAAAAATCATGACAAGTGGTTCACAAATGTCTCCATACAAGATATGGATTTACATTTTGAATCCTACTTCATGTAGTGAAAAACAATAGTGGAGGGAAAAACACAATGATCAAAATCATTGATTCTTTCCTTTTGTGAAGAGAATCATTCAGGAACATTGTTTGTTGCGCTTCTCAACACTCTGATGCAGGGTTTTGAATCCTCATCGTGTTTTACACTAATTTCCATTTGCTTCATAATTGAGAAACATCACTAGAAGTGAGCTTTCTCAAGAATGCACCAAAATCCAAGCAATAAAAGTTTTGCTTTCCTTTTGGTTTCAGCTATGGATTTCGTATTCAAATTTTCCAATGAATACACTATAAGGACTTATTCTCTATTGTTTTGGTTATATCGAATAACCCCAAAACTTTCACGAATTCAAATGGTTCACCAATTCTAATTGAGTGCTAACTATTTCTAAACTAATGGTCTCTACATATACACTACAACAATTTATTTGGTGCCTTCTATTCAACCCCCTTTGATATCTAATATCACATTGTGATGCTTTGTATTTTGACGTTTCAAAACACTTTGCATTCCACAATTTCTTTCATGCCATTCTTATAAAGTTGAATTTTATTACTATTGATCAAATCATAGTAATTAGATTCCCTTTTATATTTATACCCTTTGTTGATGAAATACTTTGATCAAATCAAATAGTTTCATATTCATGTTTCCTTTGGCAAACTACTTTACACATTTAAACAATCAATTAATGATAACTACCATTTTCGTCAAAACACAATACATCGAATATGTATTTACTTTTAAGAATTCTTTAAACACTTTGTATTAAAGTAATACACGGTGTTCAAGTTATTTTGCCGAACTTAGGCATGATTTATATGTGAAAAGAAATCAAATGACTTTCACATATTATCATCATAACTTTGAATTTAAACAATGGTTTCATTCATTCATTAATGAACATATCATTAAATTGGGTATTTTAAACAAGGCATTTTAATGTTTTATAAATGTTCATACATTATCAATTAGTTTCAAACAATAAGGATAATTCACAAGTAATCAAACAAGATATGAACACGAATAGAAATCATTCATAAAAGCAGAACAACTGTTTGTTACAAACTCATATGAATAACCGTCTAACAAAGTGTGAGACACACTAAAGAAGTTCAAATCTCTCGATTACATTAATCATCCTAAAACACAAAATAAATGATAAATGTTGAGGGAGAGTGTCGTCGGCCATCATCATCATGCTCGCCATCAACACGCAACGTCACCTCCTCTCCAGCAAGCACCTCTATGCAGAAGGACCTGTTTTCAATAAAATAGAACAAGTATCAGATATACTTAACACTGCAATGTGTTTGCAAGATTATAACATTTATAAAACTGTATATCAAATATATACCTTAGTCATCGATGACCTCTCCGGCGATAGGTTCAACCTTTACGTTCCGGAAACGTAATATGAACTCATGGAAATCCAATGCTTCCGTATCACCACTCATGATGCTACTCCAAACATGTCCTTTGTAGCTGGGAGGCAATGACCGAAGCAGTACGTCTATCGCAAATGGATCAGCCATCCAGTAATCCACGAAGTGAACCAGTCTCGTGTGTGCATCAAACATGTCCTCCATGTGACTCTTCAGACATGTATGATCCTCCATCTGTATGGAAAGGAACTCTCCAAGCAACTCGTGCTTCCACATGCGCACATGGCCTATGAACTCTGCTCTCAGCTGATCCACCATCGAATATGGGTCAAGATCACCCATGAGTGGATGTAGTTCATCCACCATCCCGTAACGCATTATTATCTGAATGTAAGTGGGCATCTCTTGGCGATAGTAGCGGTCTGCCAGCTCTTGTGGGGTCTCATAGTAGTCTGGCTCAGTCAAATCCATCGTGTGGCGTATGTAGTCTACCACATGATTCCTAGTAAGGAGATCATCTAGGCGCACAAGCCAACTAGGGAAGTTGGATCCATCAAGTCTAAGTTTTTCACCCTTTACCCAATCCTCAATGGCAAAGTAAGCTTCACGGTGATCCATCTACATTTATAATTGCAAAAGGAATTTAGACTAAGTTTATAATTAAATGAGTTAATAATAACTCCACTCAGAAACACCTATCCCCAAAAGGGTTCCTAGTTATAACACGACCCCTATCAGCCACATCTCCCCCGATCATCACGGCCATCAATGTGGGTTCAAGGGTGGACGCTAAATGTCAGTCACATCATTCATGCGACTCGTGCTCGATCTTTCGACCATCCGCGTTCCGAGGCCATGTCTGTACATGCTAGTCTTGCCAACTCAACCTTAGTGTTTTCGCTGTGCAACATGGCTTGCACCCTTGTATCTTGACGTAGATATGTCTGACACCCGATCATCACGGCCTGCCTCATACCGAAGAACTTTCTTGGTGGTGCACACTAAGGGGGAACACAATCATTGGTTATTTTAACAGGGATCATCTTATTAGGCTACCGTAGAGTATCTAATACTAGCACACAATAAGACATACAAACAATAACATTGAATGTAAATGCTATGTGATATGGTCCTTCATGTCGTGATCTCCATCCGCCGTCACCGGTTTCCAGCGCCAGGGTTCCGGCGCCGTAGACACCAGGGTACCGGGGTCATTCCGGCGTGGTAGTTTGTCATTACCGTGACTATCTAATACTATGCAACAAAAGGTAATCACTTTACCTTTGCCACAACCATATCACAAAGCAACTCCCCCCTGCAAAACAAAGTTAGACGCCTCTACTTTATCTTTGCATGTTTTACATGGCTGAATGGGCTTTCGCACAAGAACCGTTCTTACCTACGAACTTTCAGCACAATGTTGATCAAGTAGTTGTCTATACTACACCCCTTTCGGGGCCCTCCGTTGCAAATGGCATACCAACTAATGCGAGAGAGAGAGAGAGACCCCCTTAAGCCACTTTATACGGTACAAGCCGTATGTCAAGCGTGGACCAGTCTCGCGAATGAATGCGTAAAGTCGGTTAGGGGCCGCTTCATCAAGCATTACTGTGGTATACACAAGTACACGTGGCAGGGTAACAACTAAAAGATCAACACCCACACGCTACATCTCGTGTGTTCTACCCGTACTAGCATTACTACGCATAGATCTAGTTCTGATACCACTATAGGGGTTCCACGCATAAAAACAATAAATTTTACTCTACGCCCCTGAACCCCTGAAGCTGCCAGGACCTATCTATTAATAATACAGTAATGGGAGGGGCTTTTCACGAACTTACCCTTGAAGACCGAAAAGAGTTGTCAACGCTCAGGAGAGCGTGGTTGATGTAGATGAGCCAAAGCCGACCTCAAGGTCGTGATGAAGTCCTTGCGCTCCTTCTGGCTCCAACAACTTGAGTGCCTCAAGTGCGACACCTCGCGGGGAGTTACAAACGTCCGGTGCCTAACGATGACTCCCGCTTCCCCGATCCAGCAGCAGTTGCGGAAGTAGAGCTCCTGGATCCGAATCCCGCAGCGCGACGGCGCTCCGCGGTGAACATGTCTCTCGCTCGCACAGTCCAGACTTGGGACCACGGTCACGAGAGAGAACGGGGGAGAGAGAAAATATCAATTAGAGGTCCTCCCAAAAGTGGGGAGACCTTTATTGATTATTGGTGTATTTTTCTAGGCCAAATACCCCACTATATATAAGGGGAGGGGAGGTACTACCTCCCTCAAAGTCCCGGGGTGGGACTAAAGGAGAGGAGGGGGTGGGGTGGCCGCCGGCCAGCCCCTAGTGGGCCCCGCGGGGGGGCTAGGCCCAGCCGGCCAGCCTCCTTGGCCCCTTTCCCTCTCTCCTTTCCCTAATGGGCTCTCTCCCTCCGGAAATTGGCCCATTAAGCCTTTTTGACCCTTAATTGATTTTCTCTTTATTAAATAATTAAGAATAAATGATTAAATCAATATTTAACATTCATTCATACATTATCTAATCTCCGTGATCATGGAACACCTTCCACCTCTACTCCGGACATCCTCCGGACTTACCGAAACCCTTCCGGTTTTCTCCCTTCTTTTCTTCGGCGATTCCACCGATCCTATAAACACTCTCTAAGAATCATCAAGCCCTTAAGCGTGATACCCCACGGTTCGGGAACACTGCAGACATGGTCAGGACACTCCCGCACCAATGATCGACAGAGGGACCTGGATGGCCATGTGACCCTTGTGCGTTCCACGAAGATCTTTTATTGTTTGAACCGGGACAGTCGTGTCTTATTCCCTTTGTCATTCGATACTTACATTGCCCAAGATCTGATCAATGACATCACCATGTCGGGTTCAATCTCGTTACTGAACAATGCTACTTAACTCGTTCCGACAAGTGATATCCCCGTGATCTAATCACACGCTGCGCAGCTATTGGATATAACTTCTCCGAGTGGGCCCTTGAGTATCTTTCCATCACTTGGACGGGGAAATCCCGCTCTTGACATATATTGCCTCTACGGTTTCCTCTGAATACCTAAACACACCTTTATAACCACCATTTTACCAGATGGCGTTTGATGTTATCTAAGCATTCTCGGGAGACAGTGATTGATATAGCCTCACGGTCTAAGGAATAGTCTACGAGGATCCATTTCTAATCATCGTAACTTGAACTTCGTGACATGATCGGGTCACGATGTTTAGGTTGGGTATTGGTTCATCATCTCATTCTCTGAATGAGATGACCTCATTTCCAACTGGCATAAATGCCACAAGATCAGGAAACATGATCATCTGTTGACCAATGAACCAGTGACTAGAGTTTCACTGGGAACCCCTGGTTGTTTGTATATCACACGTATATTGATGTTTCCACTCAATACAGTTATAGCATGATATAAAACTTAATCATAAACTATATGAAATATGATAATAGTCCTTACTACTATTTGTCTCTAGGGCATATTTCCAACAAATGCATATAGAACTAAGAATGGCCACTATGCTCTCAAAGTAGGTGCATAAAGCTAAAAGGTGGAGACTCAACATAAAGGTAAAAGAAAGGCCTTCATAGAAGGAAGTAGGGATTCAAGTTTCATAAAGAGCTTCCAAAAATTATGGTACTTATTAGCTTTCAGCTCTCATTTCCCCTATCATAAGCATCTTGAAGTGATTAAGGTTAAAGTGAACAAACTATGGTGTATATGCTTGACGAAGTATAAGTTGGAAATCTCATGTCCCTTGAATACGAGGGCCGCTCCTCATGCTACTCAAGTTTAGTTACCGGTAAGTTCTTGTCATAGTAAGTACATGTGTATCATAGAGAACCGCCAACGGGGTACCCCTTGCCCGATGATACGGAAGAATCCCCATATCAAAATGACAAGGCAAGCAGACAACAGCATCTCAGCAATCTTCTTATTTACCATGGGAATATGGTGCTTTTTTCTCTCTTTCCTCTTTTCTCATATTTTTTCTTTTTTCTCTTTTTTCTCAATATATGACTCCTTTTTTATAAGAAGAATGTTTCATATACAGCTCATTATGGTTATGCTGCAGGTTTCCACCATGACAGCATGGATTAGACCAGCGGCCTAGGCGTTTCTCTAACACACATACATAATCCATGGACTTACAAGCTCCCCTTTCAATTCACACCGACAACATCCATAGACAAAAGAGCATGATATCAACTAGGTACAAAGTACAAGTGCAATGTTCAAAGCATTCCCCATGACAACATGGTTCTGCTAATCCCCAACAAATAAGTCCAAGCATATACAACATAGATGACACAATGGTTCAAGTTTATTAAGGGCAATAAAAGTAAAGTGTGGCATCAAGTTCGTGAGAGCTTTAATCACTAGTTTTCACATAACAAGTATAATTCGGAAGGTAGATAAAAACATGAATATACTTGGAATAGCATAAGCTAGTAGGTAGGTATGGTGGACTCTTTGGAATAAATTGGTTTTAGGAGTTGGATGCATGAGTGGAACTCATACTTGATTACGGAGGCTAGCAAAAGACTGGGAGTGACCAACTAAGAGAGAAATAATGACCATAATCATGCAGAGTGACAAAACATCATTAATCAAAGCATAAAGTGATACTAAAAGTTGAAAACTAAAGGATCATAAAGGCTATGGTGACTTGGGATAGTCATAACATGGTGTTAGCATGTGCCAAGTCAACCCGAATAAAGCATCAAAGGAGAATACCACAATACTATGCTTTAATATGCTAGAACAACGCATGATTCTTCAAAGGCACATTAAGCAATCTCAATTGTTTATAACATGTCATGCTACAGCAAAGAATACTAAGCCTAAAGCCAAAACAATATCAAGCATGGCATGATAAAGCATAGGCCACAGTCAAAAACAAGCTCTTTTTACCACTTAAGCATGAACTTTCCTACTCTTTTCCAACCCAAACCAAACTATTTGAAAACCAATATATGAAAGAGGGGGTCCAACCAATTTATTCAGCAAACTAAGCAAACGAAAAACCAAAACAAAAACGAAAAAGAAGACGCTCCGAGAACAACACAACTGTGCATGAAACAATAAAAATGAAGCGTTTGGAAGAAACCTGGAATTTTTATTGATGAAGAAGGGGATGCCTTGGGAATCCCCAAGATTTGACACTTGTAATTCTTGGATATTTCTTGGGGTGACACGCGTGGCATCCCCAAACTTGAGCTTTAGTCCATCCTTCATCTCATTACTCATTCCTTCCATACACCTGAAATTTTTCCTTCATACAAAACTTCACACAATCTTTATTAGCAACATTAGTGCACTCAAGATAATAGGTCTTTAGGTTCAGTTCCAACACCAATAAAACTTCCATTAAAACACAAGCTACTGTATCACTTCCCACAAAAAGCTCAGTTTCCCAAAATAACTCAAAAAGGAACCACCAAGAAGCAAATGAAAATAATGGTAGAAATCTGTCAAAACAGACCAGCAGGTAAAGACGATTTTTTTTGAAGACCTTCTGTTGCTCAAATCGAAAAGTGTTGAACTAATGAAAGTTAGATAACATCCTCGGTCAGAAGCACAAAAATTCTCGCCTCAAACGGACGTACAGAGATTTTACACGAATTTTTACAGTGAAGCACGGAAATCTGTTTCGGGACAGAAACTTTCCCAACCATTACTTCTCTCTCATTAGAGGTTACTCTTGGCACAAAAAGCAAATAAAAAGGATAAGGAGTGGTTAAGTAATAACCTCCAAGACTCATCTAAAACTTTTGGGTTATCTCCCAATAAGTACTTTTCTTTAACGCCTTTAAGTTAGGCATAAGAAGCAAGAAAAAGAATCAAGTGTTCTCACATGAAGAAGCATTAAGATTGATACCAGAAATATCTTCAACAAGGCAAGGTATCTCATCCAAATAAGTTCTAGAGGATCCTCTCTCAATACTCTTGAGTTCACTATTTTCATCAAATGGGTTTTCGGGAACAATCCAATCAAGATTCTTTTCTATGGCTTCATGCATTGCTACAAGTTTAAAAGGTATTGGTATCTTAATTTCCTCCCCATTAGGTTTGGTTTTGTTCATCTTTTCTCGTGTACCAACAACATCTACACATGATCCTAGCATATTAAAATGTTCAAAGACTTTTCTAGCTTCCTTGGCAACATCATAGAATTCCTTAAGCAAAGTTTCCAGAATAAAATCTCTCTTTTCAGGGTCCTCAATTTCTTTAAGTTTAAGGAACATTACTTGCATTAAGGGGTTAAGGTTAACAAACCTAGCTTCCAGCATATGAACTAAATAAGTTGCAGCAATTTCATAGTTTGGAGCAAGTTCTACAAGGGATCTATCCTCAATATCCTCATGTTTACTAACATGATTAAAGAATTCTTCAATATTATCTTTTCCAATTATAGAGCCACTACCTATTGAAAGGTCTCTCAAAGTGAATTTATGGATCAACATGGTGAGCTAAGAAAGAGGTAACAACTATAGAAAGACTTAATTTTTTGTGTTTTTAATAAAGAAAGCAAACTAGTAGAACTAATTTTTTTATGTTTTTGATAAAGAAACAACCAAACAAAGCAAAAGTAAACTAAGCAAAACAAAAATAACAAAGTAAAGAGATTGGTTATGAGGGACTCCCCTTGTGAAAATGTCCTTGACTCCCCAGCAACGGCGCCAGAAAAAGAGCTTGATGGCCCAAAATATATCGAGCTCGTTGGGGAACCCCAAGAGGAAGGTATGATGAGCACAACAGCAAGTTTTCCCTCAGTTATGAAACCAATGTTATCAATACAGTAGAAACAAGGAAACACCCCAAAGGTGTTGCTAGTTGAACTTTGGCAGGGCGCACTACCGGTGCTAACAGCAACGTGGAGACCTGCACAACACAACCACAGAACTCTGCCCGCAACTTGCGATGAGGTTGTCAATCTCACTGGTTTTGCTGAAAACAAAGGACTAAACGTATCGAGTGGAAGAAAGTAATAGTTTGCAGAAAGTAAACACAAAGCAGTAAACAGTTCATTGTAGATTGATGGTAAAAGAAAGGACCGGGGTCCATAGTTCACTAGTGGTGGCTCTCCTTAAGATAGAAGACATGTTGGGTGAACAAATTACAGCGGTGCAATTAACAAATATCGAGAAAGCAATATGCATATACTACTTGACGAGGGTTTAACTCATCAATGCTCATTGTTATGGACTTGGGTTTTGGAGAAGGAGGGAGCGCTGGAAGCATCAATCGGCTAGCAAACAAGCACACAGGGACGCAAGGTTTACCCAGGTTCAGGCCTCGTAGAGGTCCCCACTCCTGCTTGTCTGCTCTTGGAATTAACGAAGGAATCAAAGATTACAGGGGCGTGCAGATGTAATCTGGCGAGAGTTGTGGAAACTAGGGTTGCGTGTGTTCTTCTCGTTGCCCCCTCCTAGCCTTTATATAGATAGGCCAGGTCTCGGGTAGCAGGTCGAGTCGGTTACAGATTAGGTTTTTCCCTTCAAACTTTCTATCTTTAGACTTCTTCTCATCTTGACTCCTTTGAGACTTGATTGGGCATTACAACATTATACATAGACCGCCATCCAACTGCATCTATGACTAAAAATCCACCTTCAGGTTATCATCCGAACCCCCTCCAGTATTAAGTTGCAAGCAACGGATAATTGCATTATGAATTGCGTGTAAAGTAAACAATACGATTGTTCTATGAACAAAGGATTGTTGTTTTCTCCCTAGTAGCAACATCACATCTAGTACCTTAGAGATTTCATCACTTCCCAGTTACTAGGCGTGAACCCACTATCGAGCATAAATACTAACTCTTGGAGTTGCTAGCATCTACTTGGCCAAGATAGCTACTAACAACGGAAATCATGCAAGATCACAAATAACAAAGACATGATAGAATCAATAATCAATCTGAAATAGCATCTCAATATCCATCACATCCCCGCAAACACAACATGTATGATTACAAATAGATGATCTTGATCATGAACGGAGCTCACAAGATTTAAACATGATAGCACAAAGGAGGAGAACCAGCCATCTAGCTACTACATGGACCTGTAGTCCAGAGATGAACTACTCACACATCACACCGGAGGCTTGCATGATGATGAAGAAGGCCTCCAGGGTGAATTCCCCTCTCCGGAAGGGTGCTGGGAAGAGCTTCAGATCCCTCTCGGTCTAGGGATGGAGATAACGGCGGCTACAGACTCTTTCGTGGAATTTTGATCAGGTCCTTAGGGTTTTTGTATTGGAGGCAATATATAGGCGAAAGGAGAGGCCGAGGGGGTGCCTGAGGCGGCCAGACCACCCCCTGGCGCGGGCCAGGCCAGCGTGGCCGGTGGTGTGGCTGCCCTAGCCCTCTTCATCTCGTGCAGCTCCCCGTGTCCCTCGCTGAAAACTGACTTTGGCTTTTGTCCCGTCCAATTCGAGAATATTCATTTTCGACTTTCCTGGAACCAAAAACAGCAGAAAAAGCAGGGTTGCTGTGGCTCTTGTTAATAGGTTAGTCCAAGAAATCATATGAAAAGTACTCCAAAGTGTGGACAAAACATAAGAAAGTAGATAAAACCAAGCATGGAACATCAAAAATTATGGATACGTTAGCAACGTATCATAGGGTTATAACAACACTCCTCAAAGTTTGCTTTCCCCATCTAGATAACCCCACACTGTCACCTTGAGCACTAGATGGTTCCAACAAACACCACAATTTCATAGAGACATCCAACTCCAAATATAACTCATAACAAGTATTTGTAATCTCTAGCCTAAGTGCCACCACGGTGTGCACACTGTCAACTTCACACACATGGGGAGAGCCAGAGATCTATTAAAGCACATGAGTAGCAAGGTAGATGTACTTGATTATAAAGCTCATGATCATAATATGGTCATGCATAGAGAGAGAGATGAACACATAGCTACCGGTAGAACCCTTAGCCTCGAGGAAGAACTACTCCCTCATCATCATGGGAATCAGCAATGGCGATGGAGATGGTGGTGGAGATCGATGGAGATGGCTCCGGGGGAACTTCCTTGTCCCGGCAGGGTGCCGGAACAGAGACTTATGTCCCCTGAATCTCCCGTTCAGTGGCGGCGGTGCTACGGAACTTTCCGTGACTGGAGGCTGGATTATTTAGGATTTCTGCATCGGAGGCTTCTTATAGGCGAAAGAGAGATGTCAGAGGGTGGACCAGGGGCCCACACCACCTGGTGGCACGACCAGGGGGACCCGCGTCACCACTTGGTGTGGCCAACCCCTGGCCCCTCTCCGTCTCGTCTTCTGGCTCCGTGAGTCTTCTGGTAAAATATCGACTTTGGCTTTTGTCCGGTCCAATTCCGAGAATATTCATTTTCTGGCTTTTCTAGAACCAAAAACAGCAGAAAACAGGCAACTAGCACTGTGGCATCTTGTTAATAGGTTAGTTCTAGAAAATGTTTAAAAATACTCCAAAGTGTGGACAAAACATAGGAAAGTAGATATAAAATAAACATGGAACATCAAAAATTATAGATACGTTTGCAACGTATCAACATCCCCAAGCTTAACTCCAGCTCGTCCTCGAGTAGGTAAGTGACAAAAAGAATAATTTTTGAGGTGACATGCACCATCACAATCTTGATCAAGGTATTTGTAAAACATTGATAGCTGGGATCATAGTACTTTAACATAGCATGAAAGATATAATTCTAACAATAAGACATAGCAACTATGTTGTAACATGAAAATGTACAAACAAAAGATTCATGAATAACAATGCTTTAAAAGACGTTTGTTTGTTTCACATATAGAAAACATAATGAGAATGGTATTCAGCTTGTCCCTCATAGTGTAGCAAAACATAAATGCATAGGACACCTTCAAAGTTCATAAGGGTGACTCGATACAAATAGTTTAAGAACAAGCAATATCAAAGTTATGCATCAATCAACAAGTCTTGGGACAATGCACATTAAACTAAGAATGGCCACTATGCTCTCTCAATAGGTGCATAAAGATAGAAGATGGAGACTCAACATAAAAGTAAAAGAAAGGCCTTCATAGAGGGACTGTTCGTCTCCGGTACCAAAGTTCGCAGGCCAGCGCATGGCGGTACCTAAGTTGCCTGAAATTGCCGCGTTTCAAAAAGTTGGGCCGCCAACTACTGAGAGGGCCATTTCGAGGCAAACTCATCTCACTCCTGCCAAATTCAAACATTCCGTTAAACTTCCCCATGAAGTAGACGGTCTGGACCCTCATGTCGGTCATCTGTCCATGACGCGAGCGCCAACGCGGCAACCTCTTAGGAAAATCGAGTAGCTAAGTGGATTGTATGCGTTGACCAATTTCACAAATCCATTCCCACCTTTCCCCTAGCACCGGCGGCGTCGGAATCCACCCTCCAGATAGGACGATCCCTTCGGACATTTGACTTCCGGCGCCAAGTTGCTGCGCCCAGTCGCTGATCCCCAGCTCCAATGCCGCATGCCGTAGCTGCCGTTGCGAGGCTCTAGCCCGCCTCCGCCGTCGACGAGCCGAGCAGCTCGGAGGATGGCAGATCCTACTATCAAGGAAGAAGAAGTTCTGGCTACAAGCGGGTGAGCTACCCTTCTCTTTGCTATTCGCACTAATTATAACTGCTAGCTGGCTATTGAACCTCAAATTGTTTGTTAGCCCAACGCTGACAAACATATTTTGTCCATAGTTTTCTGTCAAGTGGGATCTCCACGGACCACCCTTACCTGGTTACGGTAGTCCTCTACAGGTACGACTCTAAGGGCAAGTGGTATGGACACCATTGTTTCACGATGGAAGAAGCGCATGCGCAGATCTGCACTATATCTGGTATGGTTGCTGCTCTGCGTAATCATGATGAATTATGGCCGAAGCAGACTACAAAGTTCAGCTTCATGGATGAACGTGGCATCATGGTTCCTCTAACGTGTGACAGTCAGCTAATTGGTTGATGAAAAGGTATGCTTCGGCTGTTTGAGCTAAAATGTGATGTACTAGATGTGGAAGCTGCTGCAACTGGGAGTCACCCTTCTATTCTTGGACAGGGTGGTTGCTCGAACCCAATTAGCTCCTGGTAATCAAAGGTCTCTTGGGGTTCACATGTTTGTGCTGAATTGTAATTTTTGTTTTATTTACTCTGTAGATATTGGACAGATATGCAATAGTCTTGTTTCTTTGACAGGAAGCGCCGCAAGGTTAGAAACATGACTGCCAGGTCAGTCATTTTGCTGCCCGAAGAAATTAAAAATGAGTGGAAAGATGATGTTAGACACGATTTTGGTGCCCATTGTCCCGGCGATGCAGAGTACGTGAAGCTAAGAAAATTGGCACCGAGGAAGAGGAAGAAGGCAGGAAATGAAGAAGCCAGTGGACGTGAAGGCTTGGCACCCAGGATGCGGAAGAAGGCTGCTGGAAATGAAGATGCATAGTAATGTGTTGAACTTGAACCTATATACATATGTAATTCTGTTAAATTCTGGAGCTCTATGTGTGGCATGTTGTTGGGCGAAACAATCTACCCACGTTCTCTGAGCAAAATGTACCGCGACTTAGGGTTTGGAAACACCTGAGTCAGTAGTTGAATCCGAAACTGTGATTGTGCCACTGCTATCTGAAAACACGCATCACTAGTTCCACGATTGCTGAGGGGCAGGAGGTCTCCAAATACGATGGAATGTAAGTGGCACAGAAATAAATTATTTAAGCTGGCACACTCCACAAAGCAGCAACTTATTTCAGATGTTGCACAACGATGTGGCAGCATAAACAGCAATGGTAACCGATAATGCCCAGATGAGGAGGAAATCGGTACCACTTTCTGGCCTAATCTTGAGCCCGTCTATCTCACCGCCTCTCTGCTCCTGCATCCCCTGCATCTGGCGAAGCTCCCGGATCTCCAGTAACTGGGTGTACATGCTTCCACTTTATAAATTGTGGTTGTGCCATTTGCATGCGGCACAATCCACGTAGATTACGTTTAAACAAACCACCAATGTCAGAATACATTAGTAGAAAAGGGGTCTTTGGTCCACGGTCACGTTCCCAATCCGGGACAGAAATCTAAATCAAGGCAGAAATTGATCTAAATCACAAATTCTTCCACAAATTAATCGAGACAGAGATCTAAATCGAGGCATTTCATTAATTCAACCACAAATTCTTCTAAACAAAGGTGTGATTTCACATCCTACATTAATTCAACCACTAGTCAACAATTTCACTTCCGCTACCACTGTCCTCCGAGCCGCCGGCTTCCTCGTCGTCGTCGGACGGAACCTCCACGATTTCCGCATTGTTCGCGAGATGGAGCACCTCTTCGCGGCGAGCGGCGGTGATGGCGGTGTACTTGGTCTGTCCAAGGACAGACCAGAACCTCTCCCGCCCTTCTCGGTTGCGGAGATCCTGGTGCACCACGCGCCCATCAACGATGCAGTTGCCAATCTTGGCCTTCTGCTCCTTCTTGAACAGCTCCGGCTAGTACGGGCTGGCCGCCGGGTACCGGGGCAGCGCACTCTTCCACGCAGGCATCTGGCGGCGGCGCGCCGCGATTTCGCTCTCCATCTCGGCTCGGCCAGGGAGCAGAGCCACCAGCACCCCCGCATAGCTGATGCACCATCCGTGGGGCACCGTCGCGACCGGCAGCACGAGGATGTCGAAGTGCGCGAACATCACCACCTTGTAGAAGTTCAGAGAGGGCATCTCCATGGCGGCACGATGGAGAATGGAGAGGGAGCAAGGGGATGGACGACGAAGTGACGATGCGATGGAGATTGGAGAGGACGAGGGGATGGACGATGAAGCGACGCGCTATGGCACCTCCTATTTATACACGAGGACGACGAAGCAACGGGCGGAATATCCAAGGGGCATTGGTCAGACAAAAGAAGTAATGCGGGGTTAACATATATTAACACGCGACCAATTTTTTTCCTCCCAGGACTCCAGGGCCAATAGTTTAGACCGCTAGGTCAACAAGTACAACTATTACAACTTAAAAAGGCACGGAGCTTAAGATAAATAGACCTAGTTATCACACATCTCCTTGATCTTCCTAATCTTAGCCCGATGCGCATCTTCCTGCGAGAGCAAGGATCGAATCGCCTGCTCCTTCCTTTTAGCATCTTCCTTGCACAGCTTCAATTGTTTCTCTGCATTTTTCCTCATGCACTTGTCAATACTCGTAGTTGTGAACTGCAAGACTTTGGCCTGGTGAAGATCATTCCTTGCTTGAGTCAGTTCTTGCTCTGCTTTAGCCTTCAGGGCCAACGCCGCGTCTCTCTCCTTCTCGACTTTGCTAACCTTGTCTTGCACCCACCTGAGATCTCGCTTATGCTTGGTCGTGTCAACTGGTTCCCGTAGCTTCATCTCAACACTATCAAGAAGTGAGCTCAATACGGATTATTTCAACTCAACAGTCATTTCCTATAGTTTGTCCATCGTTTTCTGCATCGATTTGGGCCACTCTGGATCTACCCATTTGACAACACCGCAACTTCCGCCTTGCATCATTGCATGATGTCCTTGACACCGTAGAAACCTCTTGCCTGTGTTTCGTCCTTCGAACGCTACAAATTTAGCGGACACATATCCATGTTTACATAGCAGAGGACTGTCTTCATCCGCTAAACCGTGATAGTCAGAGTCATACATCGTCTGGTTGGCCTAACACATCATACGCGCATGAGTAAACAGATTAGATCTAGCTCAAAAAATAGATAACTGGCTACAGATGATAGAGATAGAGATGAGACGACTCACATCGAAATCACTGTCCCTGTCGTCACGACGCGTTTCCTCGCCGTCTCCCCTTGAACCCATGGTGAAAAGGGAGGGGGTGGCTGCCGGAGAGGGGATTGGGATGGAGGCGTCATCGGCTTGCAGCTACGGTGGGATGGGAGTGAAGTGGGGAAAGTGGCTTCGAGGGGAAGGAAGAGAAGTACGGGGAGGAAGAGAAGTAATGGGGACGTGACACTGGGATATGGCCCACTAAACTCGTGAGTCGTGACACTCGCAACAGGGGAGCGCTCGGTGTTGCCAGTTTGTCCAGAGCAAGCGTGGCCAATCATGCTGCAGAACAGCCTACTCGTGGATCGCTCTCACGAAGACCATCCCAATTGTCCAAGTGCCCCGATCGAACGATATGTAACAATCGTTAAGCAGAACAACTATGTTAGGGCGTGCCTTCTAGAAGACTCGGTCTAACGGCCACCCATGCAATGACACTGGTGTATCCATGTGTGGTTTGTGAAAAGAACAGACATGCAATCACACTAGGTGGATCCATGTGTGGTTTGTTTAGAAGAACACACATGCAATGACTCTAGCTATGGTTCATGAAAAGAACACACATGCAATGACACTGGTGGATCCATGTGCGGTTCATGAAAAGAACAGACATGCAATGACACTGGTGGATCCTTGTGTGGTTTGTTTAGAAGAACAGACATGCAATGACACTGGGTGTGGTTCATGAAAAGAATAGACATGCAATGACACTGGTGGATCCATGTGTGGTTCATGAGAAAAACACACATCCAATGACACCGGTGGATCCTTATGTGGTTCATGAAACGAATAGACATGCAATGACACTGGTGGATCCTTATGTGGTTTGTGAAATAACAGACATGCAATGACATTGGTGGATCCATGTGTGGTTCCTGAAAAGAACAGACATGCAATGACACCGGTGGATCCTTATGTGGTTTGTTTAGAGGAACACACATGCAATCACACTGGGTGTGGTTCATGAAAATAACAAACATGCAATGACACTAGTGGATCCATGTGTGGTTCATGAGAAGAACATACATGCAATGACACTGGTGGATCCATGTGTGGTTCATGAAAAGGGCAGACATGCAATGACACTGGTGGATCCTTATGTGGTTTTTTTAGAGGAACAAACATGCAATGACACTGGGTGTGGTTCATGAAAAGAACAGACATGCAATGACACTGGTGGATCCATGTGTGGTTCATGAAAAGAACAGACATGCAATGACACTGGTGGATCCATGTGTGGTTCATGAGAAGAACACACATCCAATGACACTGGTGGATCCTTATGTGGTTCATGAAAAGAACAGACATGCAATGACACTGGTGGATCCATGTGTGGTTCATGAAAAGAACTCACATGCAATGACACCGGTGGATCCTTATGTGGTTTGTTTAGAGGAACACACATGCAATGACACTGGGTGTGGTTCATGAAAAGAACAGACATGCAATGACACTGGTGGATCCATGTGTGGTTCATGAAAAGAACTCACATGCAATGACACTAGTGGATCCTTATGTGGTTCATGAAAAGAAGAAGCAAACCAAAGAGAAACAACAGAAATATTTTTGGTCTTTTTGTGTTTTAGAAAGCAAAAGCAAAGAAAGAATGAAAACTAAAAAGAGAACGAAACATGAATATACAAAGTACCGACACAACATGATAAGGAGATGAGTGCGGTGTCGGCGTACCTCCCCCCCCTCCCCCAAGCTTAGGCTTTTGGCCTAAGTGGGTACCAATCCAGATACGGGTAAGGGTTCAAAGCAAGAGGATCATGATAAGAATGGTCGTAGTTGGGCCCGTGGGAAGAAGAAGAAGCTCCCCAATCATAAGCAGGCTGCTGATATGAAGACTCTCCCTCATTCGAGGGCTGGACCGATGTGAGATCCAGGCACATGGCTTAATAGGATTGTTAGGATACCCATATCAACAAGTTACAACTTCTTTTCCGGAAGCTCATTCGAAAAGAACTCTAAGGTTAAGCGTGCTTGGCCTAGAGAAATTCTAGGATGGGTGACCGACCAGGAAGTGGGTAACCGGGTGTGCACGAGTGAGGACAAAGTGCGCAGAAAAGACTAGTGTTGGTCTGTGGGGCCAGTCTAGATATCCTATTAAGCTGCCAGGAGTGACACCCCCCGGGCCCAGGAGTGGACGGGGTGTTACAAAGTGGTATCAGAGCCGACCCTTGCGATTACACGGGTATGTGCGAGTCAGTGGCGGGACATGTGGAGCATGGCGCGTGTGGCCCGGAGTGGACACGGCATGGCACATGTCTGAAGCCTTTGGACCTTGACGCGCCAAGAGGGAACGTTCCTGGGGTGTGCTTGATCGATGAGGGCATCGATCTTCTAAAGGGTGGGTGTATGTGAGATCCAGGCACATGGCTTAATAGGATTGTTAGGATACCCATATCAACAAGTTGCAACTTCTTTTCCGGAAGCTCATTCGAAAAGAACTCTAAGGTTAAGCGTGCTTGGCCTAGAGAAATTCTAGGATGGGTGACCGACCGGGAAGTGGGTAGCAAAGTGCGCAGTGAGGACAAAGTCTTGAGAAAAGACTAGTGTTGGTCTGTGGGGCCAGTCTAGATATCCTATTAAGCTGCCAGGAGTGACACCCCCTGGGCCCAGGAGTGGACGGGGTGTTACAACCGAATCATTCGTGACCTCCCTTCTAGTATCCTGCTCCTGTTGGGAGAGCTCTCCCAAGTACGTGTCAAGCTCCTCGTCAGTGAGGAACCATCCTTCCCTGTTATCAAGGTTAAACAAAACAGGTGCAGGCAAAAGAACAACACACTCGGACTTGCTCTTTCTCTAACCAGCTTTGAGAAAGGTTATTTCATAAGATAACTCATTCAAACTAGCCCACGAGGAAACAAATTTATGTTGTATCATGGAATTAAAATCAAGCCTTTCTATGGGGAACTGTAGGTCTAGATTATGAGGCACTAAACCATGCAATGGTAGTAAACGAGAAGCAATGAGGCCTCCACAAATTCCACATTTCTCACGGTTAGCAGCAAGACGGAAAGCTATCAAATCACCTAAGTTGTAAGACCTATCTCGTTTAAGAGTAGCAGAGATAAATGCTAGATCATATGAAGATAACTTATTGGCAGTTTTCCTAGCAAGAACACACTTGGCAACAAAGTAGGCAAAGTAACGAATGGAGGGAAGATGAATGTTACAGATTTTTCTATTCTCCTTCGAGAAGCTGCTCCCTTGGCAAATTTCTGCGTATAAATCCATGAGTGGTTCAGGTCGCTCCTTAATCCTTCTACATGATCCCCATTGAGATACCTTAATAGCTGCACAAATGTCATCGAGAGAAAGGTCGATAGCAATATTGTAAATTTTGTAGTGGACCATGGGGTGAGGCAAAGAGTGACTAAATTGAAAGTCCTGCACCATAGACATGGTTAGCTTCACAAATTGACAAGGTTCATCTTCCAAAAAGTGCTCCAACCCTGCATTAGAAACCAAAGTGTGGAAATCTTGGAGAATTCCTGCAGCTCTCATGAACTCAGAGCATGGATAAACGGAAGGAAAAACTTCCTCCTCCCGGTGGACCTTCATGACCTCAGGCACCCATAGTTCATGTTGGTTTAGTTGATGCTCATTCATCTTCTATTCTGAAATTTAAACACCTATTAAACAAGTAATTGCAAAGTGAATATAATGAAGGAAACTACTCATAGGGACTTGTAAGAGGCCTAAACATGCATCAAAACTATATCTCCAAGCATCAAACAAGCTTACAAGCTCTCATAACCTGTCACCTACAACAGCAAAATACTCAAGATATAATCCACTAAACACAAATCTACTTGGACAAGGGGAGGAGTCACATACCAAAGAACAAGTGCTCCAAATTTCAGCAACAAAGATGGGCTGAGCAAGGAGATTGAAAAAATCGAGAGCAAGCACAGCAAGAACGCGATTTTGAACAATGAACTGGAGCTTACTCGGGAGGGAGAAGAAAGTGGCAGGTGAGAGAGTTAGTGGAGGGCCGGGGATGGCCCACACCATGGCATGGCGCCACCCAGAGCAGTCTGCGCCACCAGGTGGTGAGCCTGCCTGGTGGGTCCCCCTGGCACCTCCCAGGCACTCCTCTGCCCTTTTTTCACGTAAAAATTTAATATGAATTTTCTGGGATTTTTCGAGACACTTTATTTTTGGGCATTTTTCAGGTATAGAAGAATGATTTTCTGACAGACAGATTTTTTAGGAAATGATGCAATGACAAAACAAAGCTAGAACTACAGAAGTTCTAAGACACTCTAACATGCAAGCAACTAACAACAAAGAAAACTAAACAAAAACAAAAACTAAAATAGATAGCAATAGAAGTAAACGGAGATAATCATAGTGAAAACATTGTTTTGTTCAACGAAATCCTTTTGTTAACAAGGTTGATCAGGTCTTGTTGAAAGAGCATGTGGGCCCCCATGTGTGGTTTTGGTAATTAATGATAATCTTTATGGACTAATGTGTGTATTAAGTTGCACTTGTAGGAATTGTCCATTGGCATCGCTTGGAGCATGTGTTGGCTTCAAGGTCGATGAAATGAAGAAGAAGATGCGTTGTGGAAGCTCAAATGCGCCATCCCTAGAAGATCTCATGTTTGGTGCTTGCCATCCTTGATGATTATGGATCGATGAAGACAAGGCCAAAGGATGCTCAAGGCAAAGGTATTCTTGATAGGTTTTTCCCTTTTGCCGGTATCGTATTGACCGGGTTTAGGATAGATAGCCGTACTATCAAGAGAGGCTCTCGAGTGAGTATCTCGATCATATCGTTCGAAGAGAGCTTATACCTTTGCATACTTGCATCATCATATTTGGTTGTTATTTGGTCTTATCCATGTGAGGATATAGAGCTTGTGGTAATCTTCATAGCAAGATCTTGTTCATCAAAATCGGATCTCCCGTTTATATCTTGTTATGATTTTGATCTTTGAGGTTTTTCGGATGCTCACCGAGTGAGGTATCTCATAATATAATACTTGATACTTTCTCAATTGGTGATATCCAATATTTCTTGTCGTCCCCTTTCCAACGCAATTGGAATCGGGTCAATCGGAGTTACCAATCAAAAGTTATAGTCGTTTGAATTTGCCTTTTGATTTAAAAGAAAAAAAGGGGTTCAGTTTTTTTCTGGTTGTCCGGTACTACCGGGCCTAGTACCGGACACATCTGATCCAGCCCATGCGCCTCTGTCCCGTCCGGTGGCTCGGATCGGTGCCACCGGCCTGGCCCGGTAGTACCGCCCGGGTGGGCCGGTATTACCGGCCCGCCCAGGTCGATCTGCCCAATCCCCAGCCCAGCTTGCCTCCCCCGCTTCCACCGCCACGCTCGCAAGCCCGCTCGCCCGCCCGATCCCCTGCCGCTCCCGCTCGCCTCGATCGCTGCGCGCCTTGCTAGCGCACCCCCGATCCCCTTCCCCGCTCATTGCTCCCTCGATCGCTCATTGCTCGCTCGCGTCATTGCTGCCACCGGCCAGCCAGTAGCCAGCTTCGCTTCTTTGGCTTCTACATGGCTCATGCTCGCCATCCCATGCTCGCCATGCGTTGACCTGCTACCGCTGCTTGGCTACTTTGGTGAGTACGTCTTGGTACTGGACTGCCCACTTGGAATATCTGTCCCAACGGACAGAAATACATGGCCCCTATATAAAGGCTTCTCTCTCCTTTTTTTAAGGGGGCTTCTTCTCTCTTTTTTCTCAAGCTTTGGCTATTATTTTTTCTACTCTCTTGCTTGATTTCTCTCTTTTTCCCTAATGGTTCATGCTCATATTTGAAGGGAAAATAGAGGAGATCTAGATCTACATTTTGACCAAATCAAATCATCCTTTTGTGAAGTCAATCTTTGAGATCTAGATCTTTGGTTGGGATCCCCTTTTGTGTTCTTTCTCTCTTATTCCCCCAAGTTCTTTAGTAGCCTTGTTGGAATTTAAGAGTGAAGTTGTGGAGCATCTTTGTGGTGTTCTTGCCATTTGCATTTGGTGCATTGGTGTGTGTTCTCTTCGGAGGATTTGTTCGGTGATATTCATCGTTGCTTGTCCCTCTTGGGTTCTTGGAACCCTAGACGGTTGTGTGGCCTTTGTGGCATGTTGTTAGGGTCTTCAAGTAAGTTGTGAAGCTCCCTCAAGATTGAGGCCTTGGTGGTGATTATTGGGAGCCTCCAATTTAATTGTGGAGATAGCCCCAATCTTATACGGGTTCGGTGACCACCCTTAAGTGTCCCATAGTGGAACGAGTGCTTGCCCGCGTGGTGGGTGCTCGGGAGAATAGGGTGAGGCCTCTTGTGGCGTTGGTGGTCTTAGTACCGCCCACCCCTCCAAGAGACGTACTCCCTTTTTGGGAGGAACTCGGTAAAACATCGTCGTCCCTGCGTGCCTCGGTTATCTCTATACCCGAGCTCTTTACTTATGCACTTTCCTTTGTGATAGCCTTCGTGCTTGAAATAATCTATTGCTATCATATTGTTTCTTGTCTTGCCTAGCATAAGTTGTTGGTGCACATAGGTGAACCGTAGTATATCTAGGCTTTGTGCTTAACAAAAGAAAACGCTAGTTTTATTCCGCCATTGTTAAGCCCATCTCGTAGAAGTTTTTAATTGCCTATTCACCCCCCCTCTAGGCGACATCCATGATCTTTCACTTGTTACCAAAACAATTTCATATGAGATAAAACTTTGTATTCCACTAATGCTTATGTTACCTCAACCTTGATACCAATGGTCCCAATCATAATAGTTTCAATTTTTTCTCTTGGTATGGGACAATATATTTCTCCAACTTGAATGCCCTCAACATGTTTAATTGAATTTAAACCATAAGTCCTTTCAATCTTCTGGGGGAAATAGACAGTATGTTCCTTGTCATTAACATTGAAAGTCACCTTTCCTTGATTACAATTAATAACAGCTCCTGCAGTATTAAGAAAAGGTCTCCTAAGAATAATAGACATATTATCATCTTTAGGCATTTCAAGCACAACAAAATCAGTTAATATCAAGCAATTATGAGCCACTTGAACAGGTACATCCTCACATATACCAACAGGAATAGTGGTAAATTTATCAGCCATTTGCAAAGATATATTAGTTGGTATCAGTTTTTCTAGTTGAAGCCTCTTATAGAGAGAGAAAGGCATAACACTAACTCCAGCTCCCAAATCACACAAAGCAGTTCTAACATAACTATTTTTAATAGAGCAAGGGATAGTTGGAATCCCTGGGTCTCCAAGTTTCTTAGGAACCTTACCATTAAAGGAATAATTAGCAAAGAAAGTAGAAATTTCTTCATTAGGGATCTTCCTTTTATTCGAGACAATATCCTTCATATACTTTGAGTAAGGAGACAATTTAATAGCATCAGTCAAAGGAATTTGCAGGAATAAAGGTTTCATCCACTCACAAAACTTATTATAATGTTCATCTTCCTTTGACTTGTGTTTCTTATTGTAGCACCCCGCTAAAACCACTACTAGAAAATCGCTATGTTTTTGTGTTGCGCATCATCATGACCGCATGCTCATGTCATCATGCCACATTGCATTGAGCATCATCATCATGCATATGTTTGTCTAAGACATTTGGCAAAAGCCTATTTTCGTTTTCCAGATATCCCCCTCTTTTATTTCAAATCAAAACCCCGATCTCTTCCGGATATTTTGTTTGTCTAGAAAATATGTGCAAAAGTGTTTAAATAAAATAAATAAATAAAACTATTTTTTTCCCGGGAGGCAGCCCAGCCATTTAGGCCAGGCCACCTACTACCCGACAGGCCCGACCCAGCTAGACCGAAACCCTAATCCCCATCTATCTAAACCCTAATTTGACCCAAACCCTAACCCTCCCAGATCTACCCCGCCGCCACACACCACCTACCACATGGCACCGTCCCACCGACCGAACCAACACCCCACCATCCCGTAGCACCCAGCCGCGCGGCAGCAGCAACGTGACCCAGCCCCGCCCGCGTCGCACGCAAACCGCCACGATCCCGTCCTCTGGTCCCGCGCCCTTGTCGCTTTCCTCCTGCGACCTGGCCCACCCCAATGCGTATGCCCCTCTCTCTGTCCTCCTCGGTTCCACCTACCCCAGCCTGACGCGATCTGTGATTCCCCCTCTGCTCGCGCCGCCGCCGCCCCTTTTCCTGTCCCCGTTTCTCTGTAGTAGGGAGCTCGCCCCAGCCGCCGTAGCGGTGCTCCGCCGCCAGGACCTCGCCGCGCCTCCCGTCGTCGACCTCGCCAATAGCCTCTAGATGCGGACACCATCGGCCCTCATCCTCCACCACGCCTCGGGCCCTCTCGCCCCCGACCATAGAGCTCCGGCCGCCGCCGTCCTCTGTGCTTTCTCGCATACGGCCGAGCTCGCCCTGGCCATGGCGCCTTCGTCCGCCTCCTTCGCCCCAGCCCCTACTCTTCCGCGCGGTGTCGCTCCGATCGATCTCCTCCTCCGCCAGCGAGTCCCGCCACCTTGATCCCGCCTTCCAGTGTCGTCCTCCCCGTCGCCCTTCTGCAGCCTGGCACCGTCCGCCTGTGCCTCCTGCACGTGCGTGTCTGCGGTCATCTCTACTATGACAGGTGCTGCTACCGCCTCCCTAGGTTGGTATCGCATGGGAGCCCCCAAGGTCGCTGCCATCATGAGTTCAAGACCCAAATGGCGTGTCTCCTCGATCTTGCGTGATGGTCTATGTTCGGTGTGTTGTTGCCAAGATGTTGATGTGGTGGCACGATGATGTTTGTTTTGTTTCGCTATGAAGTGTGGTGCTGATGCGGTGACGGTGGTATGTGGATCCGGAGACAGAGTGGTGGTGCTTCTCCCGGTTATTCTGCTCGTCATCGACACAAGATGGTGGTGGTGATGTTGAAGCGGCTCGAGTAGTACTACTCCGACTACTTCCGCCTTGAGATGACCCAGGTCCGACACCAACAAAGTACGGGCAGAAGAACTTCGACACGAAACACCAAGATCTCCTTAGTGGATTCCCAGATTCCGTCTACCCCAAGACCCCGGACCCGATGGCCGAGACCCTGAAGACCGAGCCTCGGCGCGCCAAGTTCTTCCTCTCGGACCCGAAGCCCCGTGATGCAGCCCGTCCTACGGACGCTCCTACATCTACACCAACAAGTCCCCCAAGTGGACCCATGACTCGTGCCCGAGCCAAACTACTACAAGCTAAGGTGAACTCGCTCCTTTCCTCGTGCCAATTTGATACCTCCTTGGATGGCATGCTACTTCATGCAACTACCCTATGCATCATCAGGTACGAAGCTTCGACACATCACCAAGCACCCAAGGATGGAGAACAAGGAGCAGAGCGTGAAGCAGGAGCCGCTGGAGCTGCTCAGACCGGAGTCTCTGGTCTGCTCACACCGGAGTCTGGCCTGCCAAAGTCTCCGGCCTGAAGACACTGGAGTCTCCAAACCTCCCTCCGGTCTGCCCGGAACCAGGCACTGGGTCAATCAGATGGCCCCTCCGGAGGCCAGTCCGGAGACCGACCGGAGTCTCCGGCCCAGACCGGAGTCTCCGATCCACCACACCGGAGTCTCCGGTCCGACCGTCGCCAGGCATGAAAAGGCCTTTGGGCCTGCGGCCCATGTAACCCCTAGTCCGTCCCGAACTTGTCTTTTATTCCTAAAGTACCCCTGTTTAAGTGGCTAGCCTATATATAGTCCCCCACCTCCATTGTAAACCCTAGGCATGATATTGGAATTAGTGGAAACCCCTTTGTGGATCTATCTAATTCTTGCCTCATGCTCCTTGACAAAGGAGCACCAATATCCCCACACCTTGTTGGAGTTTGCATTGTGCCTCCGCGTTGTACAAGGCCTAGGCATCGGTGTCCCTTTGCCTAGACGTCGAGATCTCACCGAGTCTCCCATCTCGCCGTGTCGGTTCGAGAGAGAGTCCTCCGCCCGACACCGATCCTAGGGATTGCACCGGACCGGTCACCGCTGGCGTGAGCTATTGGTGTGTATCGTGGTTTTGTGTGTGTGTTCTTCGCATTCTTCGTGCATGTGTTCGTCGTGTTCATCCTCCCCCTCCTCTCCCCGCACTCCATCCTCGATTTGAAAGGGAATCGTGAAATATGGGGCCACCCTAGAGGTTTGCCCTCAACATATTGGTATCAAGAGCTTCGTTGCTCATGATTTCCCCCACAAATTTTTCTTCTATCCACCAAAAATTCGAAAATCCCCAAAAAACAGCCCACATTTGCCTTTGGATCGATCTCTTGATTTGGAGTGTTATTTGTGGTTTTGATCTGACCAAACCTTGTTTTAGGTGTTGGTCCAGCTTTATCCTATGTTTTCCTAGCCTAATTTGGCCAATTTTTTCGCGGATTTGAGGACCCAAGGCATCGATTTCCGCTCAAGAACACGAGCAGTTCGCGATCTGAGTCCAGACCGTAGTCTCCGGCCTCCACACCGGAGTCTCCGGCCTACCCACACCGGAGTTTCCAGCCTGAAACCCTGGAGTCTCCGGCCTGACGCCTGATTTTGACATTTTTGCCTCTAATCTAGCATTGGCTAATTTCTTCTTGTTTGTTTGTGCCCGTGTGCGTGTCGTCAACTAACAACAAGCTTCCGCATCGACAACCCCCGCGCTCATCGACACCACGGCCCATGAACATCATCCCGCACCACCGACGCCAAGTTCATCATCACCAAAGAAGGTATAACTTGCGTCACCTTGTTAACCCCTATCTTCCTTTATGTGTACCTATCCCATGAGAGTGGCTCATCTTGTGTTTTCTTGAGCATTGTGCATTTGTCCTTGGATAGTGAGTGTGCAAGAGCAATATCAAGTGTGACTAGGTAGCATCAAGGGATAGCAAAAAAAATATACAAAAGAAAGAAAGAAAAAGATACAAAGAAAAAGCAAAAGAAAAAAAATAGTCTCCCATTGCTAAAGAGTCTCAAAGCTTGTAAGCAAGAGAGAAAGAAGAGCGCCCAAGGCAAGTGCACAAATCCGTTGCTCACTTTTCTTCTTTGCAAACAAGCCACGGTCTCTCCTTGCATTGGCACGACAACGAGCTTAGTCTTCGTTAGGACATTTTGTTTGCTCATTTTCATAGTCGTGTTAATCCCAACTTTCGCCACGTGTGTGTATATAGTCGTAGGTTTCCCATCACCCTTTTAAGTTGTTGACCTTCGCCTTTGACTTGAGTTTTGTTGGATTTTACCCACTTTTGACTATCCCTTTTCTTTTGGTTGATTCTTTGGCTTTCCACAATCCTAACCTACCACCAACAAGCTTTTGAGAGTTAGTTCATTCTTTAGTGTGAGTTTTCTTTGCATTTCCACTTTGCACGCTTATAGCTCTCACTTGTGGTTTCTAGTTTGGTGCAATCCCCAAGGTGAGGTACAAGGCTAACACCACCATATCCCATTTCCATATACAATAGTTCTGTGTCTTGCATGATGGATAGGCATGGTGAGTCGAGCCAACCACCTCCCCAAGAAGAAGATCAAGGACTGTACATGACGCGCGCAAGTCACTTCATCGTCTGCCAAGAGTTCTGTGAATGTTGCCAAGCTCTTGAGAAGCGACAAGATGAACAATTTGGCGAGACGCAAGCCGAGTTCAAGAACATCGACAACCGCTTCGACGGCCTCGAACGACAAATGCATGCAATGCATCACAACTTAGGCCACCAAAATGAAGCGCTTCAACGCTCCGTCGCTGAAACAAATGACAATATTTGACGCCTCATCGACGGAATGGCAAGACCGTGTTCACGTGCTTCAAGCTCTTCAAGCTCATCGCGTCGTCATGCTCCTCATCAACAAGATCTTCAACCAAGTGCTCCAAGACGCAATGATTCCCCCGTGGTTGAAGATGGAACCTCTTCAAACTATGTACCTTCACCATGGTACGCCGCAACGTCAAGCTATGATGGTGACCTCTCTTCAAGGCCACGAGCAAGGCAAGAAGCACACCGTCATCACGCAAGGGCACTAGTGATCCAACAAGAGCAACCACAAGAGGAACCGCAAGCGCAGCCACAAGTGCAACCGCAAGTCTACCGCCATAGACCGCGACATATACTTGACACAACAAGTGATGACTCCAATTTGGAGAATCGAGCTCATCATCGACGTGAAGCTCTCCAAGATCCTCCTCATCATCATCAATGTCATGAGCGTCCACACCGACACCATGGTCATCACGAGGCGCCTCCTCCACCTCAACAAAACTTGGAGCGTCAAGTGATACAAGTTGAGCGACGCCCACCACGTCAAGACGCTCATGACCATGTTCTTCGCCGTGAGGCCCATGTGCCTAACCAACATCACCAACCGAGGAACGAGCCTCCTCTTCGTCATCAACCGCGCCATGAGGCTCCACACCCTCGCCACCATGAGGCCCAAGCACGCCAACCACGTCAACAACCGCGCCAAGAGCAAGAGCAAGCTCCACAACAAGGACGCGAGAACCAAGTTCCACTTCCCCAACTACAAGATCATCAACAAGGTCACCAAGCTCGTCACAATGACCGCAACGATGAAGAAACTTTTGGCAAGCTCAAGTTCACAATGCCCAAGTTCATCGGATCTAATGACCCCGAAGAATACCTCTCGTGGGCACTCAAAGTCGACAAGATCTTCCGCATGCACAACTATAGCAACGAGAAGATGGTCGCCATGGCTTCGCTTGAGTCTGATGATTACGCCAACCTTTGGTGGGAACAAGTTCGAGTTGCTCGTGATGCAAGAAAAGAGCCGCCAATCACAACTTGGCATGACATGAAGGCTCACATGAGATCCCGGTTCGTCCCGCGTACTACATGCGTGACCTCTTCAACAACCTTCAAGCGCTTTATCAAGGGACAAAGACCGTGGAAGAGTACTTCAAGGAAATGGAACTCAATTTGATTCGCACCAACATTGATGAGCGATGGTGCAAACAATGGCACGTTTCCTTATTGGCTTGAATCACCAAATCAAGCACATCGTCGAGTTCCAAACATACAACACTATGGTTGAGCTTGTGCACATAGCAACAAAGGCTGAACGTCAAGTGCAATAAGATATCAAGTACAACAAGCCCAAGACATACTTCACATACAAGCAAGCTTCAACCGCTACACCAACAACTTTCAATGGAAGCTCATCAAGTACCTCCAAGCCTTCCTTCAAGCCCACACTTCCTCAAGGAAAACTTCCCCCAAGTGGCAAGCAAGCAAAGAGTGATACACCTTTCAATGGTGAATGATACAAGTGTGGAGGTAAAGGACACAAGTCGGCCGAATGTGGAAACAAGAAAGTCTTGTTCATCCATGACAATGGTGATGAAGAGTACTTGAGTGAAGATGAGTTTGATGCCCGTGTCAAGGAAGCAATGGCAAGGCAACGAGTGGAAGATGATCAAGAACTCCTCATGTGTGAACATGACGCAAGTCCATCGCTTGTCATCACAAGGATCTTGACCACTCAATAACACGAGCATGAAGACCAAGGCTCCAATATCTTCCAAACACGAGCAGGCATCAATGGCAAATCTATAAAAGTGATCATTGACGGAGGGAGTTGCCACAACCTTGCTAGCACTGAGTTGTGTGAGAAGCTCAACCTCAACCTCCATCCGCACAAGCACCCCTACCACGTGCAATGGCTAAGTGACCAAGGGTCTATGAAGATCAAGCATACCATATCGGTCTCCTTCGCCATTGGTCCTTACAAAGATACGGTGGAGTGTGATGTGGTTCCTATGACAGTTTGCCACATGCTTCTTGATCGACCGTGGCAATTTGACAAGGCTGCTCAACATGATGGTCGCACCAATGTATACACCTTCAAATGACTCAACAAAACATGTGTTTTGCAACCGATGACTCCTAGCCGAATAATTACGGACAATGCAAAGGCTTTAGCGAGGGCGCAAAGCACACCACCTACTTGTAAGAAGAGCGGTGAGAGAGAGAACCACCTCATAGTGAGTAAGAGACACAAGCCAAATTCGAGTGGAAAAACTAAGAGTGTTCTCCTTGCCACCAAAAGTGAGATGAGAGATGTTCGGAACAACCCATCCATCTTGCACTATGTCCTCCTTTGCAAGGGACTAGCGCAAGGAACTAATGAATTAACCAATGTTCCTCCATCTTTGATGAGTGTTTTGCAGGAATTCAAGGATGTGTTCCCCGAAGAGCTTCCACATGGACTACCTCCTCTTCGCGGTATTGAACATCGCATTGACCTCATCCTCGGTGAACCACTTCCCAACCGCGCCGCCTACCGCACGAACCCAGAGGAGACAAAGGAGATTGAACGTCAAATCAACCAACTCGTCTCCAAAGGTTTGATCCAAGTTAGCACTAGTCCAAGTGTCGTACCCGTGATTCTTGTTCCAAAGACGGATGATACGTTACGGTTATGCATGAACTGCCGTCCAATCAATGCTATCACCATGCGTTATCGACATCCCATACCACGTCTCGATGACATGCTTGATGAGTTGTGTGGAGCCACTATTTTTTCGAAAATTGATCTTCATAGTGGTTACCATCAAATACGCATGGCTGAAGGTGATGAGTGGAAAACCGTCTTCAAGACCAAACTTGGTCTCTATGAATGGTTGGTTATGCCCTTTGGTTTGTCTAATGCCCCATCCACCTTCATGCGCCTAATGAATCATATCTTGCGTTATCTCATTGGGAAAAGTGTTGTTGTCTATTTCGATGATATTCTTGTTTATAGCAAATCACTTGAGGACCATATAACACATGTCAAGGAAGTTTTGCAAATCCTTCGACATGAAAAGCTTTATGCTAATCTTCCCAAGTGCACTTTTGCTAAAGACAAGTTGATTTTTCTTGGATTTGTCGTTTCTTCGAAAGGAATTGAAGTTGATGTTTCCAAGGTAAAAGACATACGAGATTGACCCATCCCAACAAATGTGAGTGAACTCTGAAGTTTTCATGGGTTGGCTGGTTTCTATCGTCGCTTTGTGAAAGACTTTTCCACTATTGCTTGTCCTCTCAACGAGTTGACGAAAAAGAATGTCACCTTCATGTGGGGCAAAGCACAACAAAAAGCTTTTGATGAACTCAAAAAGAGGCTCACCAAAGCACCTCTCCTTGCTTTACCGGATTTCACAAAAACTTTTGAGATAGAGTGCGATGCTAGTGGTATTGGCATTGGAGGAGTCCTTATGCAAAACGGACGTCCTATAGCCTACCATAGCTAGAAACTTGACGGTGCTCGCCTCAACTATCTGATTTATGACAAAGAGCTTTTTGCCTTAGTTCGTGTCCTTCAAGTTTGGCAACACTACCTTTGGCCCAAGGAATTTATCATACATTCCGACCATGAGTCATTGAAATATCTCAAAGGCCAAGCTAACTTGAGCAAGAGACATGCTAAGTGGGTTGAGTTCATGGAGTCTTTTTCGTACATTGTCAAGTATAAGAAGGGCAAAGATAATGTAGTTGCAGACGCATTGTCTCGCAAACACACAAGCCTTCTTACGAGACTTGAAATCAACGTGTTGGGTCTTGAGGAAATAAAATCTTTGTATGCTTCCGACCCATTCTTCGAACCAATTTTCGCAAAGTGCTCCAATGACAAAGGAGTTGATGATTTCTATTTGCAGAAGGGCTTTCTATTTAAACAAAACAAGCTATGCATTCGAGTAAATCGCTTCAACTTTTGCTCCTCCAAGAATCTCATGGTGGAGGCCTTATGGGTCACTTTGGTCGCGACAAGACATTGGACATGCTCTCCAATCACTACTTTTGGCCCAAGATGAAGTGTGACGTGGAGCGCTACGTTCAACAATGCACGACATGTGTTCAAGATAAGTCGCAAGCTAATCCCTATGGTCTTTATATGCCATTGCCTATTCCTCATAAACCTTGGTCCGACATTAGCATGGATTTCGTGTTAGGATTGCCTAGATCTAAACATGGTCATGATTCTATATTTGTTGTTGTGGATCGTTTTCCAAAATGGCACACTTCATACCGTGCCATAAGACCGACGATGCTTCACATGTTGCAAATCTGTTTTTCAGGGAAATCGTCCGTCTTCATGGTGTGACAAGGACAATTGTCTCCGACCGTGACATCAAATTCATGAGCTACTTATGGAAGACCCTCATGGCCAAGCTCGGCGTCAAGCTCCTCTTTTCATCCGCATCACATCCTCAAACTGATGGCCAAACCGAAGTTGTCAACCGAAGCCTCTGAACTCTCCTTCGTGTGTTGATCAAGAAAAACCTAAAGGATTGGGAGGAATGCATCCCACACGCCGAGTTCACCTACAATCGAGCCAAGCACTCAACAACCAAGATGAGTCCATTCATGATTGTCTATGGTTTCGAGCCCCTCACCGCACTCGACATCCTACCACTACCTCTCCATGAGCGAACGAACATGGATGTCGAGAAACACGCACAAGCTATGAAGAAACTTCATGAAGAAACAAGAGCTACTATCGAACAACAAGTCATTCACCAAGCTTCAAGGTTAAACAAGGACAAGAAGGAGATGATCTTTGAAGAAGGTGACCTTGTGTGGATACACCTAAGCAAAGACCGCTTCCCCAAGGAACGTGACTCCAAGCTCAAGCCAAGAGGAGATGGTACCTTCAAGGTCCTCAAAAGAATCAACAACAACGCCTACATCATAGACATACCGACCTCCAAGTACCTTGCAAGCAATACATTCAATGTCAAGGATCTCTCACCCTACCATGGAGATGTTCTAGATGATATCCATGAAGAGTCTAGGACGACTCTTTCCCAAGGGGGGGAGCTGATGCAGCCTATCCTACGGACGCTCCTACATCTACACCAACAAGTCCCCCAAGTGGACCCATGACTCGTGCCCGAGCCAAACTACTACAAGCTAAGGTGAACTCGCTCCTTTCCTCGTGCCAATTTGATACCTCCTTGGATGGCATGCTACTTCATGCAACTACCCTATGCATCATCAGGTACGAAGCTTCGACACATCACCAAGCACCCAAGGATGGAGAACAAGGAGCAGAGCGTGAAGCAGGAGCCGCTAGAGCTGCTCAGACCGGAGTCTCCGGTCTGCTCACACCGGAGTCTCCGGCCTGCCAAAGTCTCCGGCCTGAAGACACCGGAGTCTCCGGACCTCCCTCCGGTCTGCCCCAGAACCAGGCACTGGGTCAATCAGATGGCCCCTCCGGAGGCTAGTCCGGAGACTAACCGGAGTCTCCGGCCCATACCGGAGTCTCCGGTCCACCACATCGGCGTCTCCGGTATGACCGTCGCCAGGCATGAAAAGGCCTTTGGGCCTGCGGCCCATGTAACCCCTAGTCTGTCCAGAACTTGTCTTTTATTCCTAAAGTACCCCTGTTTAAGTGGCTAGCCTATATATAGTCCCCCACCTCCATTGTAAACCCTAGGCATGATATTGGAATTAGTGGAAACCCCTTTGTGGATCTATCTAATTCTTGCCTCATGCTCCTTGACAAAGGACCACCAATATCCCCACACCTCGTTGGAGTTTGCATTGTGCCTCCGTGTTGTACAAGGCCTAGGCATCGGTGTCCCTTTGCCTAGACGTCAAGATCTCACCGAGTCTCCCATCTCGCCGTGTCGGTTCGAGAGAGAGTCCTCCGCCCGACGCTGATCCTAGGGATTGCGCCGGACCGGTCACCGCTGGCGTGAGCTATTGGTGTGTATCGTGGTTTTGTGTGTGTGTGTTCTTCGCGTTCTTCGTGCGTGTGTTCGTCGTGTTCATCCTCCCCCTCCTCTCCCTGCAATCCATCCTTGATTTGAAAGGGAATCGTGAAAGATCGGGCCACCCTAGAGGTTTGCCCTCAACACCCCGACCCCACCGAACCCAAACCCCTCCGGAACCCCAAGATCTCCGAACCCATATGTGTGAACCCTATCTGATCCCCTATTTTATAAATGTCATATAAACCTTGTTGCATATTAAATCGTTCATGCTTGCATACATCGCATCATGTGGTTGGGGATATTGTGTCGATTCACCTAATAATTAAATATGGAGACCATATGCGGGCTAATCTAGTCTTATATTGGCTCCATTTAAATTTGTGTAGCGAACCGATGCCATGTTTTGCCTTGTTAAGCCAACATTTAAATTGCAGGGTACCTAAATAACTTGAACCGTCTATTAATTGTCGGGACCCCGGTTCCGCTTAATATTGCCTAATTGCACCGCATCTTGCCATGCCATGCATCATATCATAATCATGTCGGATCTTCTGTCGTAGTATTAAATAGTGCATCCGGTGTTACTTTTAGTGCTTTGCTTCTTCATGGATTAGGCCGTTGAGTGGATGCGAGTATCGACAAGTTCTCCGGTGTATCTTCGATAGTGTTTCCCAGGCGAGCAATCTCCCCCTTTCTATCTATTTTGCATTTATAGTCTTTACTTCCTCCTGTTGATCTATTGCTATTCGTTATGCGATGCTTTAGTTTCCGTGCACCCTTGATATTCCTTGCAGCCTCTATATTGCCTTGGACACATCCTATTGCCTACTGTTTGATAGATAGTTGGCCTTGCGAGTCATAGTTGCTTGCTCAGGTGCTGCTTCGTGTTGTTGTCGCTCCACCGTTGTTGGAAAGTTGGCACATGTTTAATGGTGGAGATGATCATGACTTTATTTACAACTTTTAAAATGCTGGGAATAGATATAATTAATGCAGAGGCACCAGTGGACAATAGATAATATTTGGTTTTTAACTGCTCACTTGTGTCCCGTAGGCCCTGAGTACTTGATACCTGTTCCTTGACTATCGCACTATCCGCATGTGGAATCATGAATCCCCTTAGCCAGAGCTTGATTCATTTCTTATTTCTTGGGGCCACAAAGTAGTTTGGGGCTTTATTACTATCATGTACTCATGCCATGCTTTACTGTTTTATTTATGATTGTGCGTGGAGCACCTGTACTATTTTGGAACGTGGAATGTTTTCGCGGTATCGACAAGCCCAGTCACACTTTTGGGTTCCTAGTCGTTTACAGCCATTGACACAAACCCTGGGTCCGTCTCAGAGCCGGACAACTTTGTTGCGGGTAGCTTAGTGGGGTGGCCCCCTAAAATATTTTATGAATCCAGTGATTGCTTTGTCGTGAAAGCCTCGTTGGGTTTTGATTTGGTTTTTCCGAGGTTGATCGTGTGTGTGTTGCTATTTGTGACCCCTGTAGGGTAAATCCTTTTGAAAGCCATGTCCGCGGTTATGGACGACTTGGAGCACAGTATCTCGATCACAGACAAGCATAACTAAAGTAGTGTTATAAATTTGACTTAATATGTGACTAGGAATCAGATTCACTACAACGGAATGACTAAATAAAAGTGCCAACAACTGCTAGATTTGGGAGGTCTGATGCTATCTATATCTGACTAGTAAGTGCTGCAACTATAATGGAATGAATAAAACTGCCAATTGTGTGAGTTCCTTGGTTTGACTTCCTTGTTTGGTCTCGAGGGGGAAATATCAGGAGGCGTATGATTGGTGTCAGTATCAAGTTGGATCCGAATAGGTCTTTCTTATCCCTCTCTAATAGCCGACAGTTGAATCGAGTCTCTATAGATTGTTTAGTGCATGATGCGCTGCCGCTTCAGTCCACCATACCTATGTAGGCGAGAGCCACGGAATTCTAGCCTCACTGTCTTGGCCTCGATCTTGGCGCCTCTTTTCCTTTGGCCTTGTGGCACCCTTTTGTTTTAGCAGGTTTGAGATCGACGTCGTTAGCAGGGTTACCCTTCCGGCTTGGCCCGAGCAGGGTTATGGACGCCATTGGTTATTCTTCAGGGCTCTTAGCCCCATTTGCTTCTTATCCGTACTCGGATGTTGTATCGTTATCAAGGTGATATGGATCTTTGTATTGTATATCTGTATTCTTGACTCATGGAGTCTTTGTTGTATATATATGTGTTATGGGTTCCATCGTGAACTATTGTGTAATGGTATTACTTCGTTTTCCACCCACACGCAAGTGCCTGGTTGGCGTCCTTGAATCGTTTCTATGCGGGTTTGGCGGGAAGCGCAGAAATCTGCATAAGGCCGATTAGAGGGTGTTACACTTATCAGGGAATGACATAGGTTTTTGGACCTAAGGTTCTCTTTCACTACCATGTTTCTTAGCAATAAAATCTTCTTTAGTGTATTTAGTATTCTTAGTGTGGTTTTCAGGTTCTTCTTCAACTTTTTCCTTGTTAGGAACTTCATTTTCTTCATTACCACTTTCAGTTTCAGCATCAGAGATAGATATACTATTAGGATCTATAGCAGGTTCAGAGGGTTCTACAATAGTTTTATGTTTCTTTTTCCTTTTCTTACAAGTAGAGCCACTATTTTCAGCTTGTTGAGAATCCTGCTCAATTCTTTTGGGATGCCCCTCAGGATATAGAGGATCCTGGGTAGCAGCTCCACTTCTAGTTCTAATTTCATAAGCATGTTTTTCTTTAGCGGCATTAATAAGCAAGTATTTTTACACTTTAATGAGTTGATCTATTTGAGTTTGAACCATTTGAAAGTGTTTAACAATCATTTTAACATCATTAGAGGTTCTTTCCACAATATCTTTCAACTCAACAATAGCTCTAGTGTTTTCTAGTAGATGATTTTGCACCCTTTTATTAAAATGATCTTTCTTAACAATAAAGATATCAAATTCTTCTAAGCATTGATTAGGAGGTTTAGAGTAAGGGATATCACCTTCATCAAAGTGTTGGAGAGAGTGTACCTCAATAGTGGGTGAGTAGGGAATAGGCTTACATAATTCTTCTATAGGAGGTAAATTATTGACACCTGCAGCTTTAATTCCCTTCTCCTTAAGACATTTCTTAGCTTCCTTCATCACTTCATCATTTAATTCAATAACTCCCCTCTTCTTTGATGTTAGAATAGGCACCGGAATAGTAGGTTCAGGTACAATTACTTCAGGTATAGCTTGTTTAGGAGGAGTCCAATATTCATAGTTCTTACTTATTTTAGCCATTAATTCCTCAGCTTCCTTCGGAGTCCTATTCCTGAAAACACAATCAGCACAACTATCTAGGTATGTCCTAGATTCTTCAGTTAGTCCATTATAAAATATATCAAGAAGCTCATTTTAGGTAATGGACTTCCAGCTTGTGCATGAATCAAAGCACAAAACCTTGCCCAAGATTTGGGCAATACCTCTTTTTCTCCCTGTTTAAAATCAAAAAGTTCCTGCAAAATAGCATGTCTAGCACTAGGAGGAAAATATTTCTGCAGGAAAGTACTAATCAAGCAATCAGGGCTATCAATAGATCCAGGAGGTAAATTACTAAACCAAGTTTTAGCTTCTCCTTTCAGTGAAAAAGGAAAAATCTTAGCAACAAAATAAGTACGCATCTTAATATCATTAGAAAACAAACCACTCATGGTAGAAAGTTCATTCATATGTGTTACCGTACTTTCATTCTTAGTCCCACAAAAAGGTTCTTTCTCAACAATAGCTATGTAAGATAGATCGAGAGAGAAATTATAATCTTTATTTATAATGTTTATGGGAGAAGCAGCAAACTTAGCAATAGGAGATAATTTGGGTCTAATAGTACGCCTCTCAAGGAGACTCTTAGCAACACTCCTATCATCGGTGTTTTTACATTCTTTGATAAATTCATCGGTCATGTCAACATAACCATCTTCAATATCATAACTCTCACTAGACTCAGGTGAACTAACAGGTGTAGTAGTGTCTTCACTAGGAGTTTCAGTATTTCCAGCTATAGTTCTAGCAATCGTAGCATCTAGGAAAGGACCTAATGAACCACTCTTATCAAGCACAGTAGAAGCAGCATCATAAGCATTAAAAGTTTCAGATTCAGCAGTAGTAGTAGTGTGTGTAGCATGTGTATGTGGTGGTGTAACGAGCTTACTCATAACAGATGGTGAATCAAGAGCAATAGAGGTGTTCAGAACCGTACCTCTTCTTGTAGTGGATGGTAAAATAGGAACCTTGCCATCACAAGACTTACCCATGATGGATGGATAGCAGCGAACAATAGAGAATCCAAGTGAACTTGATAAATAAAGCTATGCTCCCCGGCAATGGCGCCAGAAAATAGTCTTAATGACCCACAAGTATAGGGGGTGTATCGCAGTATTTTCGAGGGAAGTGAAACCCAATTTATTGATTCGATGCAAGGGGAACCAAAGAATATGTATAAGCCTTAACAACTGAGTTGTCAATTCAGCTGCACCTAGAAACAATCTTGCTCACAGTAGTTTATCAGTAGCAACAATTTTGTAGTAGGAATAGCAAAGTAACGGTAGTAGTAAAGTAAAGACAGCAGTAACAATAGCAGTAAACAGTGGGATTCGAGTGTGGTAGGCATAGGGATGGATGGATGGGCATTGCATGGATAAGACAATTCACATAGCAATCAGAACATAGGGCAATTGCAGATAAATAAGATAAAACATCCAAGTACTAGATAATCCTATGCATGTGTTCCATATATAGTCATACGTGCTCGCAATGAGAACTTGCACAACATCTTTTGTCCTGCCAGCCCGTTTGCAGCGGGGCCTCAAGGTAACTACTGGCAATTAAGGTGCTCCTTTTAATAGAGCACCGGAGCAAAGCATTAACACTCCGTAAACACATGTGATCCTCACATCAAAGCCATTCCCTCCGGTTATCCCGATTTCTGTCACTTCGGGGCCATTGGTTCCGGACAACATGTGTATACAACTTGTAGATAAGACCAAAAACAATACTATCATAATGAATCAATAACATGTTCAGATCTGAAATCATGGCACTCGGGCCTTAGTGACAAGCATTAAGAATAACAAGTCGCAACAAAGTCATAAAGCACTAATGAAAGATACTAGGCACCATGCCCTAACAATCTGATGCCATTACATGAACGATCTCATCCAATCCCTACCATCCCCATAGCCTACAGTGGGGGATTACTCACTCATAGATGGGGGAAACATGGATGGTCGATGGAGAAGCGATGGTGATGATGATGGCGATGATCTCCTCAATTCCCGTCCGGCGAGTGCCGAGCGGAGTTTAGTGCTGTTCGTGGAATCTGGTGGTGGTGGCGGAGCGGAACTCCTTCTAAAAAACGTCGAACCCCCCTGAGTTTTCAGGTCAGAAGGCAACTTATAGGCGAAGAGGGAGACCGAGGGCCAGTCTGGGGCAGCCAGACCACCCCAACGCTGCACAGGCTTGCCCGTGGGTGGTGTGGCAGGCCCAGCCCCCCTCCGTCTCGTATTCTGGCTCTGGGAGTCTTCTGGTGAAATAGGATTTTTAGCATATTTTCCGGGATTTTTCCTGATAGTTGATTTTCTGCACAAAAAGTAGACACCAATGCAAGTCTACTAAAAACAGCGTCAGTCCGTGTTAGTTGCATCCAAATCACACAAGTTTAGAGGAGAAACAATAGCAAAAGTGTTCAGGAAAGTAGATACGTTTTGGATGTATCAGTCACCTCAAAAATTATTCTTTCTTTATCACTTACCTACTCGAGGACGAGCAGGAGTTAAGCTTGGGGATGTTGATACATTGCAAATGTATCTATAATTTTTGATGTTCCATGCTTGGTTTTATCTACTTTCTTATGTTTTGTCCACACTTTGGAGTACTTTTCATATGATTTCTTGGACTAACCTATTAACAAGAGCCACAGTGCCAGTTGCCTATTTTCTGATGTTTTTGGTTCCAGAAAGTTAGAAAATGAATATTCTCGAAATTGGATGGGACAAAAGCCAAAGTTCATATTTTTCTGGAAGACTCACGAAGCCAGAAGACGAGACGAAGGGGGGCCATAGGGTGGCCACACCACCCCTTGGCACGGGCCAGCCCAGGCCCCGCCAGGGCATGGTGTGGGCCCCCTGGCCGACCACCAACCTTGCCTCCTTTGCCTATATATTCCTCCTGAAGCGAAAACCCTAGATCATCCAGCCTCCAGTCACGAAAAGTTCCACAGCGCCGCAACCACCGAAGGGGAGATCGGGGGACAGAATGTCTCTGTTCTGGCACTCTGCCGGGACGGGGAAGTGCCCTCGGAGCCATCTCCATCGATCTCCACCACCATTTGAAGGGAATATGCCCGAGAGGCAATAATAAAGTGGTTATTATCTTATTCCATGTTTATGATAAATGTTTATTTTACATGCTAGAATTGTATTGATTCAGAAACATCAATACATGTGTGTTTAATAAACAAAAAGGGTTCCTAGTCATGCCTCTCTTATAGACTAGCTTGTTGATTAACAAGATGATCAAGGTTTCCTGATCATGGACATTGGATGTTGTTAATAACAAGGTCACACCATTGGTGGAATGATGTGATGAACATTCATCCGAAGTATAGCATTACGATCAAATTCATTATGTTTATATTGCTATAACATCATACGAAGTAATCTTTATCCTTAGACCATGAGATCATGTTAATTGCTAACACCGGAAGAGTATCTTGATAACATCAAACGTCACACCGTAATGTAGGTGACTATAAAGATGGGTTCAGTGCTTTCTGAAGGTGTTATGTTGAGGCTCATGGATCAAGAGTGGAATTTGTCAATCCCGATGACGGATAGATATACTGGGCCCTCTCGGTGATATCACATTGAAATAGCTTGCAAGCAAGTGATGTGATCACTAGAATGTTATATCACGGAGCGAGAAAAGAGTGCATGTCGATAACGAGATCAAACTAGGTATGGAGATACCGATGATCGAATCTTGGACATGTAATATATCGTGGGACAAAGGGATTTAGTTACTAGCGTTAAAGGTTCTCACGATCACAGAAGTCATCGTTGAATGTGTAGGAGTCAGTATGGATCTCCGTGTCCGCCATCTTGATTATTGGTGGGAGAGGGTCTCGATCATATCGCATTATTCATGAACCGTAGGGGTGACAGACTTAAGGGATACCCGACACCATTTGGAGCAAATATGTTTTAGATAAAGATTTAAGAAAGCGCTGGAATTATTTCAATAGACAAAAACTGTTTCGGGTGAAATTGCTGAAATTGGTTCTGCAAGTAATATTGAAATGTTGCAGGGGGTTTTATGTGAATGTTTGTTAATTAAAGTAATTAACAAAACTCTAAATAAAAATAATAAAAGAGTTTTATTAAATGAGAGAGCATTAAATTTGGAGAAATTTAATGCATTTAAAGTGGAGACTTTAAAAGAGAATGTGAAGGGGCAAATTTATGTGGAGAGAGTTACCACCACATGAATGTAGGGGGTGAAGAGTCACCTCCTCCATGCGCCGGCCATGAAGGAGGGGCACCCCCTCCTCCTATAAAAGGCCACCCCCTCCTCACTTCTCACACACACCTCCTTGTGAAGGATCTCTCTCCCCCTCTAGTATTATTCCCCCATGGTCACGGATTAGCGAGATACATGTTCCCGGTGGCTTTATCTGGAAAGGAGTTGCTGCTTCCGCTACTTCGATGGAGCGAGGGATGGAGGTTGTCGGGGTACTGGACGTGTGTGCGATCACTGATGCACCGCTGCTTTGCGGTGCTGGACTTGGTGGTGCCGGAGCTGGATCTGATGGACGTGCTGGAGCCGGACCTGCTGGACTTCCTCACGATCTTGAGATCGGCAAGTGTACGACTACATCAACCACGAGTTCCTACTCGTTAGCAAATCTCGTTGTCTATGAGGGTAAGTTCTCGTTGGATGTATGATGAGGATATATACAGGGATTATGATGATTCTAACTGCCTGAACTGGAAGGAAATATTGAGTCAAATCAATAATGACTATCAGGTGAATTCATTCCTAATTGAACCTAATGTTTTACTTAATGAGAACTTTATACTACCTAAGTCTATGCATCTTTGTATGATCAGGTTTATTGATAACACAAGCGTTGCGCGAGGAGGAGGAGAGTTGCAGCAAGAAGGACAAGCGCCGATTTCCAATATCAACAAGTGCGCGAGGGAGGAGCGGGAGGCATGCGCACTAGGAGGCAATGAGGAAATCACGTATGAGCAAGAGAGAGAGATGGCGCACCCAGAATTACATGTTTGAGGTGTTCCACGACGTTTGGACTGCATGCCAATAAGGCCGAACCCATATATGGGTCGGTATGTATCAGTTTGAGTCGAACCGAGTCAGTTTGGGCCAAGTTATGGCTGTTTTTAGGCTCGTTTAGAGGGGAGGACGCCCTAGCCCTCATATAAACCTTCGTAGCCGTCACAAGTTAGGTTTTAGACCATGTTAAAATATTTTGGAGTTGTTTCTTTCATAGAACCTCTGGAATTACCCTGTGTTCAAATCTACCAACTATAATTGAGTGTAATCTGTTGTTCCATTGGGAATTAGTAGATTGCAGACTACCGTTCATGGTCACGGCTGCGTGCGCAAGAGTGTGGTGTTGTGAATATCCTACAAGGTTCGAGATCTGTTACGCTGGCATCAGGGATAGAGCGGGAGAGATCATAGCTACGCACTAGTTATCTATCATCCACCATCATCATCGCCATCCGCTTACTGAGAAGATCGGGCTGAACTGGAAGGAAATATTGAGTCAAATCAATAATGACTATCAGGTGAATTCATTCCTAATTGAACCTGATGTTTTACTTAATTAGAACTTTATACTACCTAAGTCTATGCATCTTTGTATGATCAGGTTTATTGATAACACAAGCGTTGCGCGAGGAGGAGGAGAGTTGCAGCAAGAAGGACAAGCGCTGATTTCCAATATCAACAAATGCGCGAGGGAGGAGCGGGAGGCATGCGCACTAGGAGGCAATGAGGAAATCACGTATGAGCAAGAGAGAGAGATGGCGCACCCAAAATTACATGTTTGAGGTGTTCCATGATGTTTGGACTGCGTGCCAATAAGGCCGAACCCATATATGGGTCGGTATGTATTAGTTTGAGTCGAACCGAGTCAGTTTGGGCCAAGTTATGGCTGATTTTAGTCCCGTTTAGAGGGGAGGATGCCCCAGCCCTCATACAAACCTCCGTAGCCGTCACAAGTTAGGTTTAAGACCACGTTAAAATATTTTGGAGTTGTTTCTTTCATAGAACCTCTGGAATTACCCTGTGTTCGAATCTACCAACTATAATTGAGTGTGATCTGTTGTTCCATTGGGAATTAGTAGATTGCAGACTACCGTTCGTGGTCATGACTGCGTGCGCAAGAGTGTGGTGTTGTGAATATCCTACAAGGTTCGAGATCATTGCTGGGCATCGAGGATCGGCGGGAGAGATCATAGCTACACACTAGTTATCTATCATCCACCATCATCATCGCCATCCGCTTACTGAGAAGATCGGGCCACCCCATATCATCTTGGTATCAGAGCATGCTATATTCACCAATTAGATTGAAAGTGAAACAAGGAGAATATGTGCTAGAATTTAGACATGAAATTTCAGAAATCTTGTCCATAGCACAACTCATACTCATAGGTTCATTTAGCATGATGGAAAACACAATATCAGCAGGTGGTATTCGAGCAAGTATTTCTTTATGTGTAATCAGTACCCATATCATCTTGGTATCAGATTTCCTCGTTGCCTCGGTAAGCAATCCACAATCCATCCATAGATTAGAGAGTGTTTTTCATCCTATATAGAAAAAGGCCCACAAAACGAGTTGCCATAGCCTAGATTACATCGTAATCGAGTAATAGTTGCTGGTCGAGTTCCTCTATTAGATTAGATTTAGATATGTTCTTCGTAGATTTGTTTTCTAGTTGTTCTAGTTGTTTTCCACCATCTTTTTCCGCTACCATCAAGTCAGATCAGACCCAAGTAAAGAGTCCTAGTTGTGTACTACTTGGCAAGTCGGAAAAAAAATTGGCTCACGCTCACTTTGACCGCAGACAGTGTGCTCCAGTGAAAAAAAAATAAAAATTGGACCGTCGCCTTACACAGCACGGTCGCCCTCATCTGAGAATTTTTTTTGAGTCTGCCGACCTCCTACCGGCGCAGGATTTTAGGGCCGTTTTTACGCGTGGCGAGACCAATTCTCAGTCAAATTTTTTATTTTTGTTTATTTTTTTACTGAGTCCACATAGCGTACCTATCCTTGTGAGCCTTAGTAAACCTTTCTTTGTGTCTAAAACTATCCTCTGAGACTAGCGTGCTTAGTGCTCAAGTAATTTTCGGTTTAGCAATCTTGTGCCCGTTTCGTTGAGACATTGCTAGCGTCTCTCCTTGTACATTGCAACACGAGCGTTCCTCCGACATACCTCACTTTACTGAGCTCATTTTCATAGTTTCAATTGCCCCTTTTATCTCCATCGTGTGTGTTTCCATGGGTCTTTGTCATACGATCAGCACTAGGACTTGTTTGCGGTGTAGTTAGGATACCATACCTACAGCTCCACCATAAATAACCTGTGTGCCTTGCGATCGTTCTCTATACCTTTGGTATTCACTTCATCACATCAGTCTTTGATTTCGAATTGGTAAGCATCACTATTCACTTTGGAACGGTAAGATCTACTTTCTTGTCAGTTTTTGAGTGAGTTGTGAGTGTGCCACCAAAACAATTTTGTGTTTTTGCACTAATGTACTAATCATGACTTCTACTAGTGTTGATGTGATGCAGAAATTAGATGATGTTTACCATGACTATTTAGCTATTGTGGTTGGCATGGCATATGATCCAACTACAATCAAGTGGCGATTGGAAAGTTCCGCCACACCCGCAGAATATCAGATTTGGGAAATTGATATGGGATTTGGTTTTGCGAGATGTCGTACTTTCGATAGCAAGTTTAATAGCCATATAGAATACATTCTTGCTCACCGACGTGTGGATGAAGAGGTAGCTCGTTGGTGGAAGGACGCAAGGATTGTGTATGGTGTCATGGGTAAAAAAATCCTTTGGGAAGATTTCAAGCAATTTCTACGTTCTATGTTTTTGAACAACTACAAATGGCCTATTCCAGAAATTTTGAGAGTGGACACTAATGAGACATGTGAGTTGTCTACTAACGTAATCATGTCTACTCCTAGTGTTGTATCTTGTGATGTCTGAGTTGCTTTTTTGAAGAAAGGGCCTATTTTACAACCTGCATCACACGATCTGGTATTGTCACTTGAGGAGGATGTCGTAGTACCTACTATAGCTGAGAAGATTGTTGATGACATTGGTACTAATTTGGAGCTTCAGCCAACATGTGCGACATATTGTGAGTCTATTCCTTTACTGAAGCCTCCTTGTGATTTGCCTTACACTATTGTTTCAGCACCATGTGATAGTTTACCAAATTCCAATTTTGATCATGTGGTACTGATTACACATAAAGAAATACTTGCTCGAATACCACCTGCTGATATTGTGTTTTCCATCATGCTAAATGAACCTATGAGTATGATTTGTGCTATGGACAAGATTTCTGAAATTTCATGTCTAAATTCTAGCACATATTCTCCTTGTTTCACTTTCAATCTAATTGGTGAATATAACATGCATGAAAATTTTCTTGTGGATCACATATGCATTACTTGTGATAGAATCGCTGAATTGAAACATGATGTTTTCAGCCATACTTGTTGTGTGTCGATGACTTGTTGTGGGACATATGCTGAAATTTGTGATAGTATGAAACTAAAGTCAGATCTAGTTGATATAATACAGCCAACACAAGTAATTTTACCTATGTTGGATCGTTGTAATCTTGCTAGAATAGAACCCAAGTTTTCATATCCTTTGTGTTTGTCCCAAAAGTCTTTGTCTAGCTGTGCTACTGCTCTATACTTCACTTATATTTGCAAATTGAGTTGCATCTTCCATACTGGACAACATGATCATGTTTATATTAATCAGAGTAGCGCAGTTGAAGCATGGTGTGAATTAATTTGGTTTTCACACATATTGAATTGGTTAGATATTGTCACAAATTTGATCATAGATCTTCTTTAAGAAAACTGAATTTAATATTGAAGAACAAGACTATCTATTTAGTTGTTTTTCACCATGATCATGATTCTTTGTACTTCACTTATACCTGCAATTTAAGTTGCTTGATGTATACTGGACATACTTTTCATGTGAACAACAATAATACAACATGTTATATATACATATACTTTGCATACACGTTGTTCTTTTTGTTTCTCCCACTTTCAGCTTACCTAAAGCCGAGGACGGCTTTTCATGAAGAAAGGGAGGATGAGGAGGATATATACAGGGATTATGATGATTCTGACTGCCTGAACTGGAAGGAAATATTGAGTCAAATCAATAATGACTATCAGGTGAATTCATTCCTAATTGAACCTGATGTTTTACTTAATGAGAACTTTATACTACCTAAGTCTATGCATTTTTGTATGATCGGGTTTATTGATAACACAAGCGTTGCGCGAGGAGGAGGAGAGTTGCAGCAAGAAGGACAAGCACTGATTTCCAATATCAACAAGTGCGCGAGGAGGAGCGGGAGGCATGCGCACTAGGAGGCAATGAGGAAATCACGTATGAGCAAGAGAGAGATGGCGCACCCAGAATTACATGTTTCAGGTGTTCCACGACGTTTGGACTGCGTGCCAATAAGGCCGAACCCATATATGGGTCGGTATGTATCAGTTTGAGTCGAACCGAGTCAGTTTGGGCCAAGTTATGGCTGTTTTTAGGCCCGTTTAGAGGGGAGGACGCCCCAGCCCTCATATAAACCTCCGTAGCCGTCACAAGTTAGGTTTTAGACCACGTTAAAATATTTTGGAGTTGTTTCTTTCATAGAACCTCTAGAATTACCCTGTGTTCGAATCTACCAACTATAATTGAGTGTGATCTGTTGTTCCATTGGGAATTAGTAGATTGCAGACTACCGTTCGTGGTCACGGCTGCGTGCGCAAGAGTGTGGTGTTGTGAATATCCTACAAGGTTCGAGATCTGTTGCGCTGGCATCAGGGATCGAGCGGGAGAGATCATAGCTACGCACTAGTTATCTATCATCCACCATCATCATCGACATCCGCTTACTGAGAAGATCAGGCCACCCCATATCAATGTATGTCCACCCGTTGCTTTGTACCTAATAGATAGATCTTGGCGTGTAGTTCACACCGTAGGAAATTTTTTGTTTTCTATGATGTAGAACCCTTGATGTATCGAGCACGATCTATGCGTAGGTGCTTTGCACGAGTAGTACACATATGTTTATATGTGGGCGATGATGATCATGTTATTGCATCTTCTATGTATTTTGGATATTGGTGGCATAGTGGGATGAAGCGGCCCGGACCAACCTTACATGTCATCATACATGAGACCGGTTCCACGACTGACATGCAACTAGTTTTGCATAAGTGGCTGGCGGGTGTCTGTCTCTCCTACTATAGTCAATATCTGATTTACAACGAGTTGCTAATAATTTGGTTATCCTTGTTGTGGTTCATGTTCATAGGTAAGAACGGTTCTATCTCCGAAGGCCCTAAGCCACGTAAAACTTGCAATTGATAAATTAGAGGTGTCTAGTTTAGATCGTTGCTGGGCTAGTGTCTTGATATGGTATTGTTGTAAGTAGATGTATGACAGATACTCTTACAACATATTCAACGTGTAAGTTCCATAGACCTTGGCCTTACACACAAAGGAATGATAGAGATCATACCACGATGCAAATGATAGAGATCAAATGCATGGACCATATCATCTCACTTTACACATTAGATGTGTGCATGTTATATTGCTAGTTTGGCGCTTTCTGTAGCATTTTAAGATGATCCCTCATTTAGATATCAAGATAAAAATGTGTTCTTCCTTAAGTATGCACCGTTTTATGGATCGTGTTTCGAGACATCACGTGATGATCGGGTGTACTCGAATCTACGCTTTCATACAAACGGGTGTAAGACAATTTTACACATGCGAGTACTAAGGTTCTTACTTGGCGAGCCTAGCATGTACAGACATGGCCTCGGAACACGGACCGAAAGGTTAAGCATGAGTCATATAGTTGATATGATGCCCATATAGATGCTCGCCTTTGAAGCTACATCAACTCAAGTGATGATCGGACTTGGTGTAGTGGATTTGGTTCATGTAATCACCAAAAAGACACGAGGGATGTCGTTTTTGAGTAGGAGTTCATTTCTAATTTGGATTAGTCGAACCAAATTTGTCATAAATTAAATCAAAGTGAATTTGCATAGTTTGTTGTAGTCATTGGCATTCGTTTTCTACCTTATGCTTAGTTTTTATTTGAGATAATAGAACTATAGAATTCTGGATATTTACTTTACGAACTGGTATCGTATTGTTTTGAATGTCAATTTAAAGTTTATAAGTCCTATTGCAAACTTTCAACAAACTCTATTTACTCCATGAAGTTTAATAAGTAGTATTAAATCAAGAGTAAGAATTCCAATGTTAGTATCTAAAGTATCATGTTTGCCTCCATGATTATTGATATTCAAAAAGTTGTTTTAATATCAAGATTATATTGGAGCTGGAAATTGTTTCAGAAACCATCATGTGTGAAAGATATTGTGATATCTGAAACAATGTTTTTGGTTGCATTATGATAGATTATAATTTAGCAAAATACATGTTCTCATATTGTATGAGAATTTGTGAAGGATGGAGATGCTAGGCATCCGAATCTACCAAAAGGTTTTGGGAACTGATATTATACTCGTGATTCTTCCTTATAGGCTATAGTAGCTTGATCATGAAAGTTGTCATGATAAGGATGAATAGAAGATGTAAGTAAAATGTTTACTACACTAATAGATTACTAAAGAATGGATTTTTGAAAGAACACCAAACATTTGATGATGGTGATCCACTTCAAAGTGCAAGTTCAAAGGTATTAGTAGTTGACTATATACGCTTTGTACCATGTGTCATGTTGATGACACCACTATTGATGTTGATAGATTCTTTTAAAAGAAAAAGGAATTGCTGAAAGAGAATCTATAAAATATTTGGCAGAAAATAAAAGGTTGGAGATGTCCAACTTGGATATATAGAAGATATACATGTTATGGCTATATTCCTTGCTTGTTAAACAATGTGGTTATGAGGTATTGGATACCGGTATTGGATACCGAATTGGTTGGTATGAAGTGTCATACAGGACAACGCAATTCATGAACTACAATGGCCTAAGTAACCGGCAAGAGAATGAGTGATGATGTTCATCGAAAACAAATAAAGTGTTATTGTGTTTTTCGTTGTCATCAAACCAAGCCTTCAAGATTTGTTTAAATAATTGTTATTTTGTTCCGGTATTATGAGAACAATGACTGTTCAAATAATTACCGTATTCCATAAAGGATGGATGAACTTTTACAAGTCTAGTTGGAGAAATCACATCCATAAACACTATTGCTAAAATGTCGCAAGACAAATGATTGAAAGATCACTTATGAAGTGACATCGCTGTATGAATTATATTTGAAAGAAAACATGAAGAAACTCCATGTTGATGGAATTTTGGAGTCTTTGATTTTGATCAATTGACGCATGTGAGACTTTCCTCGAGATAATTGAAACTCCGTCCATAGGCCAGAGAGGAACGGATGACTAGCTTATTGGAAATTGTGCATGCTGATGTGCATAGTACATTATGTGTAGCCATATGCGATGGATTTTTTGCTTCATATGCTTTCTTCAAAAATTTGAGTGAATATATCTGTATATTTACTTAATAAGGAAGAAGTATGAAACATTTGAAAGTTGTTCAAAGACTTTCAAGATGAAGTGGAAAATCATTGTAACAAGAAAATAAAAGAGTTTATGATTTGATCATAAAGGAAGATATTTGAGTACAGGTTTAGCAAAACACCTAAGATTTGAGGAATTGTTCCATGATTTGTGTTTTCCCGATAAACCATAGGAGTATGGCATATTCGAGAGATGAAATCAAACCATGTTTGACATGGTAAGATCAAAGGTGTCATTTATAAAACTACCATTATGTTTTAAGGATTGAAGCTTTAGAGACTACCGCTTTTACCTTTGAAAGAGCACCATCGTGATCCATTGAAATGACACCATATGAGTTATGGTTTGGGATAAAACCCGAATTGTCTTTTCTTAAATTTTGGTATGCTATGCATAAGTAAAATGTTTACAACCAAAGTCGGATAATCACGTCTTTGTAGGTTATCCCAAAGTTTCTTGAGAAGGAATTTTTCGTGAAAAGTTAAGTGGGAGGACAATAGAACTTTAATAAGGTTGTTGAACCTTAGCTATATGTGCTAAGTAGCGCAGCGCCGGAAAGTGTTCCGGTGGTGGCCACAATGCTCATGGCTCTCGTGATTACAAAAGGTGTGATCTCGGAGATTAAAGTTCCTATAGAACCGTGTGGGTCGGTAAGAATCAAATAGTAAGATTTGATAAGCAAGTCGTTATTGTTTTGACAATGATGAACCGACTACATGCAAAGAAGCGATGATGGGCCCTGACTCCATAAAATGACTAGAAGTCATAGAATCCGTGATAGTGTCCATACACGAGAAATCAAGTTTCTAAACTTGGAAGACCCTCCGGAAAGGCGTGAAGCCTATCGGTCATGTTTGGATCTATAAAGAAATAAGACATGGATGTTTAACATCTATGAAATAGTCGACATGTCGGAAAGAAGTTTACGACAATGTTCAAGGAGTTTACTATGACAAGATTTGATCTTTCATAGCGATATATAGTCTTAACGGATTAATGTAGCAACCACTACATATAATTTGGTATATGGTAGTTGAATAAACAAAACAAGGTTCTTCTAATAGAACGGTAACCTAGGACATGTACATGACATGGTCCGAAGGGTTTTGTTAATTCAAAGGGTGCTAAAAGGGCATGTAAACTTCAATAGTTGAAGTAAGCATAGCGGAGTTGGAATCTTCACCATGATGAAACTATTAAAAGAGTTTAAATTCATCGGAGATGATGAAGATGCTTGCATTTGCAAGAAATTAAGTGGGAGCGCTGAGACATATTTCTAATACATTATGTAGAGGACATATTGTTGATTGGAAATTATGTATCTTGAATTGACACAAGTTAAGGATTTCATTAAAATAAGATTTCGATGAAAGACTTGGGCAAACCCAGAATATTAGGCATCAATATCTATATGGATAGATTAAGGCGCTAATATGGTTGTGCCGTTTATACATCTATAAGATATTGAAAGGGTTCAATATGAGATATTGAAAGGGTTCAATATGGAAACAACAAGAAAGGTTCTTGCTGCATGGAAAGAATTGTATTCAGATTCAAGTGTTTCAACACTTGGTGAGTAAAATCACATGAAGATTCTGATCGATTATACCATGATATGTACATATCCAGAATGTCCTATGCTCTAAATGTTATGAGCATATACCAGAATGATTCATAAGATGATCATTGGACAATAGTAAAGATATTCTTATGAGCTTTGGAAGAACTAAGAATATATCATGTATAAGTGACAAATAGTTAAAGGTAGTTCATTGTAAAGTGTTACATTGATACTAGTTTTGTCACAAGATACAAATTAAATTTATCTCAATTTAGACTATGGGTGGCACAATATAATGGAAAGGATGTTCCATGATGGATTTGGATGAGTTCCAAAGTTGAGATATTGTGACGGATACTACAACAAAAGGCTAAGTATATAGCTGCTATAGTAGCAGCAAAGGAGGGCATTTGTGTTAAGTAGTTTGTTATCAAACTAGGTGTGGTTCAAAGTGGGCTAATACTATGAAGATATATTGTGTGACAATAATATCAACATATTTAAACCCGAACGAACTAAAGGTCTCACCAGAGGACCAAATTTATACAATGCCATCTCATTTGAGAATGAGTGATGCGTGGAGACGCAAAGACATGCAAATACACACGGATCTGAAACTGTCACATCCGGAGATTATGTTAACCACTAGCAATAGCGTACATGCAACACCAGAAAGCCATAGGTGTTCAATGCGCAAAGTTTTTCAAACTAGATTATTGACTCTAGTGCACGTGGGAGACTGAAGGGAATATGCCCGAGAGGCAATAATAAAGTGGTTATTATCTTATTCCATGTTTATGATAAATGTTTATTTTACATGCTAGAATTGTATTGATTCGGAAACATTAATACATGTGTGTTTAATAAACAAAAAGGGTTCCTAGTCATGCCTCTCTTATAGACTAGCTTGTTGATTAACAAGATGATCAAGGTTTCCTGATCATGGACATTGGATGTTGTTAATAACAAAGTCACACCATTGGTGGAATGATGTGATGAACATTCATCCAAAGTATAGCATTACAATCAAAGTCATTATGTTTATATTGCTATAACATCATACGAAGTAATCTTTATCCTTAGACCATGAGATCATGTTAATTGCTAACACCGGAAGACTATCTTGATAACATCAAACGTCACACCGTAACAGGGTGACTATAAAGATGGGTTCAGTGCTATGAAGGTGTTATGTTGAGGCTCATGGATCAAGAGTGGAATTTGTCAATCCTGATGACGGATAGATATACTCTGGGCCCTCTCGGTGATATCACATTGAAATAGCTTGCAAGCAAGTGATGTGATCACTAGAATGTTATATCACGGGAACAAGAAAAGAGTGCATGTCGGTAACGAGATCAAACTAGGATGGAGATACCGATGATCGAATCTCGGACATGTAATATATCGCGGGACAAAGGGATTTAGTTACTAGCGTTAAAGGTTCTCACGATCACAGAAGTCATCGTTGAATGTGTAGGAGTCAGTGTGGATCTCCAGGTCCCGCTGCTGATTATTGATCGGAGAGGGGTCTCGATCATGTCTGCATTATTCGCGAACCGTAGGGTGACACACTTAAGGGATACCGACACCATTTGGAGCAAATATGTTTCAGATAAAGATTTAAGAAAGCGCTGGAATTATTTCAATAGACACCGAAACTGTTTCGGGTGAAATTGGTGAATTTGGTTCTGCATGTAATATTGAAATGTTGCAGGGGGTTTTATGTGAATGTTTGTTAATTAAATTAATTAACAAAATTCTGAATAAAAATAATAAAAGAGTTTTATTAAATGAGAGAGCATTAAATTTGGAGAAATTTAATGCATTTAAAGTGGAGACTTTAAAAGAGAATGTGAAGGGGCAAATTTATGTGGAGGGAGTTACCACCACATGAATGGAGGAGGTGAAGAGTCACCTCCTCCATGCTGCCATGAAGGAGGAACCCCTCCTCCTATAAAAACCACCCCTCCTCACTTCTCACACACACCTCCTTGTGAAGGATCTCTCTCCCCCTCTAGTATTATTCCCCCATGGTCTCAGATTAGCGAGATACATGTTCCCGGTGGCTTTATCTGGAAAGGAGTTGATGCTTCCGCTGCTTTGCTGGAGCAAGGGACGGAGGTTGTCGGGGTACCGGACGTGTGTGCGATCACGGATGCACCGCTGCTTTGCGGTGCTGGACTTGGTGGTGCCGGAGCTGGATCAGATGGACGTGCTGGAGCTGGACCTGCTGGACTTCCTCACGATCTTGAGATCGGCAAGTGTACGACTACATCAACCACGAGTTCCTACTCATTAACAAAGCTCGTTGTCTACGAGGGTAAGTTCTCGTTGGATGTAAGTCCACCCGTTGCTTTGTACCTAATAGATAGATCTTGCCGTGTAGTTCACACCGTAGGAAATTTTTGTTTTCTATGTTGCGAACCCAACACCATCTCCATCACCATTTCTAATTCCCATGATGAGGAGGGAGTAGTTCTTCCTCGAGGCTAAGGGTTCTACCGGTAGCTATGTGTTTATCTCTCTCTCTATGCGTGATCATATTGTGATCATGAGCTTGTAATCTATAGATCTACTTTGCTACTCAAGTGCTTTAATAGATCTCTGCTCTCCCCATGTGTGTGAAAGTGACAGCATGCGAACCATGGTGGCACTTAGGCTAGAGATTGCAAATACTTGTTATAAGTTATATTTGGAGTTGGATCTTTCTATGAAATTGTGGTATTTGTTGGAACCATCTTGAGCTCAAGGTGATAGTGTGGGGTTATCTAGATGGGAAAGGATTACTTTGAGGTGTGTTGTTATAGCCCTACCATCGATTAGAGTGTCCAACCGGAGAGTAGTTAAGAGTAGTATAATAAAGAGAAGATATTTATATGAGAGTGTTCACTAGTGAATGTATGATCCCTAGGCCTTGTTTCTAAGCATTGATACACTGTTTGCAATTAGATCTGTTACATGTTTGCTTGCTTCCTTCTTTATTTCAGTTTGCCTTTAGTCTTTTCCCACGTCAACCACACGCCATCAAGCTATTTTCTATCACCGTTACCACTTATAATTATCCATACCACTTGTATTTCACTATCTCTTCGCCAAACTAGTGCACCTATACACCTGACAAGTGTATTGGGTGTGTTGGGGACACAAGATACTTCTTGTATCTTGATTGCAGGGTTGCTTGAGAGGGGATACCTTTGACCACTTCCTCCCTGAGTTCGATAAACCTTGGGTAATCCACTTAAGGGAAAACTTGCTGCTGTTCTACAAACCTCTGCACTTGGAGGCCCAACAACTATCTACAAGAATAGAAGTGCGTAGACATCAAGAGGATAAGGTGACTGGTTCATAGTCATAACATGGTGTGAGCATGTGCCAAGTCAACCCAAACAAAGCATCAAAGGAGAATACCACAATATTATGCTTTTGTATGCTAAAACAACACATGATTCTTTCAAGGAACATTAAGCAATCTCAATTGTTTGGAACAAGTCATGCTACATCAATAATCACTAAGCATAAGGTTAAAACAATATCAAGCATGACATGATAAAGTCCAAGTCACAGTCAAAAACAGGCTCCTTTTATACCACTTAAGCATGAACTTTCCTACTCTTTTCCAACACCAATCGACTTATTTGAAACAACTTTACAAAGATAATAATATATAAAGATCAGTGAGCTTGTCTCACAAATCCACAAAGAAGAACTAAAAAGTTCTAAGCTGAAAGCACAAGAAAACTAAGGCTAAACACAGTGCTAGTAAAAGAGAACACTCACAAAACAATAAGAATGAAAACTAGAGTGTTCTAAACAATGAAAGTAGAGTGTGTCTCTCTCCAAAAGAAGTCCTGGGATCCAACCAACTTATTGCAGCAAACCAAGCAAAATAAAACTAAAAATAAAAACAAAGACACTCCAAGAACAACACAACAGTGCATGAAACAATAAAAACGAAGTGTCTAGAAAGACCTGAGATTTTTATTGATGAAGAATGGGATGCCTTGGGCATCCCCAAGCTTTGACGCTTGTACCTCTTGAATATTTCTTGGGGTCACACGGGGTGGCATCCCCAAGCTTGATCTTTTGTCCATTCTTCATCTCATTACATCATTCTTTCTCTACACCTGAAAATTTTCTTCATATCACACAATCTTCATTAGCAACATTAGTGCACTCAAGATAATAAGTCTTTTGGTTCAGTCTCAACACAAGTAAAACTTCCATTAAAACACAAGGTACTGTAGCAATTCCTTTAAAAAGTTCAAATGATCAAAGAGAACTCAAAGAGAAAGAGATTAAGAGGCAAATGCAAATAATGGCAGAAATCTGTCAAAACAGACCAGCAGGTAAAAACCAATTTTTTCGAAGACCTTATGTTGCTCAAGTCGAAAAGTGTTGAACTAACAAAAGTTAGCTAACAACCTGGGGGATTTATTCAAAAAATTACAGCTCAATCCGACATACAGAGATTTTTCACGAAGTTTTACAATGAAGCACAAAAATCTGTTTCGGGACAACACTTCCCCAAATCTTACTTCCCACTCATTAGAGGTTATTCTTTGCACAAAAATCAAATAGAAAAAAGGATATGTTATTACAGAAGTAATAACTTCCAAGACTCAATAAAACTATTGGGTTATCTCCCAAGAAGTACTTTTCTTTACCGCCTTTAAGTTAGGCATGATAGTTTGAGAAGATGCTCACATAACAAATATGAATTGAAGTAAAAGAGAGCATCAAGAAGCAAATTCAAAGCATATTTAAGTCTAACCCACTTCCTATGCATAGGAATCTTGTAAAGAAACAAGTCATGAAAGCACAAAGCAACAAGCATAGTAAAGCAAAACAAGTGTAACTTCAAGACTTTCAACATAAAGAGGGGAAACTTAATATTATTGAGATGCATAAAACCATGTTTCCCTCTCTCGTAATAACTTTCAGTAGAATCATGAATAAAATTAACAATATAACTATCACATGAAACATTCTTATCATGAGCTACATGCATAAAACAATTAATACTTCCCACATAAACATAGTCATTTTTATTAATTGTAGTGGGAGTAAATTCAACAAAATAGCTATCATTATTATTCTCATCACCATAATCATCAAATATAGGAGGCATATTATAATAATAATTAATTTTCTCCTCAATAGTAGGTGGACTGAAAATATCATATTCATCATTGTAATCATCATATATTGGAGGTATAGTATCATCAAAGAAAATTTTCTCCTCTAAAGATGGGGGACTAAAAAGATCATTTTCATAAAAACTAACTTCCCCAAGCTTAGACATTTCCATAGCATTAGTAACAAAGATGTTCAAAAGATTCATACTAATAACATTGCTATTAGCATGCAAAGAAAGTTCCATGGGTTTATTAATTTTCTTTTCAGATCATTCATGTTCTACATTACGAAAAATACTAAAAAGCTCTCTAATTTTTTTTGTAGTTTTCCATTAAGACTAACTAGTGAAAATAAAAACAAGAAACAAAAAGATATAATTGCAGAATCTAAAGGAAATAACTTCGAGCACTCACACACCAACTACAGTACTAGAAGATAGCTTAGTAGCCAGAGGATGTGAGTACCTTAGTATAGTGGTAAGTATTCCCGCCTATCACGCGGGTGACCCGGGTTCGATCCACGGCAACGGCGCCAGAAAATAGCTTGATGTCTACATACTTCTATTCTTGTAGACAGTTGTTGGGCCTCCAAGTTACCCTTAAGTGGATTACCCAAGGTTTATCGAACTTAGGGAGGAAGTGGTCAAAGGTATCCCTCTCAAGCAACCCTGCAATTAAGATACAAGAAGTCTCTTGTGTCCCCAACACACCCAATACACTTGTCAGGTGTATAGGTGCAATAGTTCGGCGAAGAGATAGTGAAATACAAGTGGTATGGATATAAGACAACAGTGCCAGAAAATACTTTGATGGCATGGAAGAGACTAAAGGCAAACTGAAATAAAGATGGAAGCAAGCAAACATGTAACAGATGTAGTTGCAAACGGTGTTTCAATGCAAACAAGGCCTAGGGATCATACTTTCACTAGTGAACACTCTCATATAAATATCTTCTCTTTATGATACTACTCTGAACTACTCTCCCGTTGGACACTCTAATCCATGGTAGGGCTATAACATCACTCCTCAAAGTTCGCTTTCCCCATCTAGATAACCCCACACTGTCACCTTGAGCACTAGATGGTTCCAACAAACACCACAATTTCATAGAGACATCCAACTCCAAATATAACTCATAACAAGTATTTATAATCTCTAGCCTAAGTGCCACCACGGTGTGCACACTATCAACTTCACACACGTGGGGAGAGCCAGAGATCTATTAAAGCACTTGAGTAGCAAGGTAGATCTACTTGATTACAAAGCTCATGATCACAATATGATCATGCATAGAGAGAGATGAACACATAGCTACCGGTAGAACCCTTAGCCTCGAGGAAGAACTAATCCCTCATCATCATGGGAATCAGCAACGACGATGGAGATGGTGGTGGAGATCGATGGAGATGGTTCCGGGGGCACTTCCACGTCCCGACAGGGTGCTAGAACAGAGACTTCTGTCCCCCGAATCTCCCCTTCAGCGGCGGCGGCGCTGTGGAACTTTTCATGGCTGGAGGCTGGATTATTTAGGGTTTCTGCATCAGAGGCTTCTTATAGGTAAAAGGGCGATGTCAGAGGGTGGACCAGGGACCCACACCACCTGGTGGCGCGGCCAGGGGGACCCGCGCCACCACATGGTGTGGCCAACCCCTGGCCCCCTCCATCTCGTCTTCTGGCTCCATGAGTCTTCCGGTAAAATATCGACTTTGGCTTTTGTCCGGTCCAATTCCGAGAAGATTCATTTTTAAACTTTTACGGAACCAAAAAGCAGTGAAAGCAGGCGGCAAGCACGGTGGCATCTTGTTAATAGGTTAGTTCTAGAAAATGTGTAAAAATACTCCAAAGTGTGAACAAAACATAAGAAAGTAGATATAAAACAAGCATGGAACATCAAAAATTATAGATACGTTTGCAACGTATCACATGCTTTCCGTTGTTAGTAGCTATCTTGGCCAAGTAGATGCTAGCAACTCCAAGAGGGAGTATTTATGCTCGATAGTGGGTTCATGCCTCTAGTAATCTGGGGAAGTGACACAAATTTATAAGGTACTAGATGTGCTGTTGCTACTAGGAAGAAAACAACAATCCTTTATTCATGGAGCAATCGTATTGTTTACTTTACACACTTTGCTTAATAAAATTATCTGTTGCTTGCAACTTAATACTGGAGGGGGTTCGGATGATAACCTGAAGGTGGATTATTAGTCATAGATGTAGTTGGATTACGATCTATGTATAATATTGTAATGCCTAATCAAATCTCGTAGGAGTCAAGATGATTAGTATATGCATCTATGCTTTCTTGGTGTCTATCAATTGCCCCGCTGTAATTTGTTCACCCAACATGTCATCTATCTTAAGGAGAATCACCTCTAGTGAACTATGGACCCCGGTCTATTCTTTTACCATCAATTTACAAGATATTTACTGTTTACTTTCTGCAAGCAATTACTATCTTCTGCATAATATGTTTAATCATTTGTTTTCAGCAAAACCGGTGAGATTGACAACCTCACTATAAGTTGGGGGCAAAGTTCTGTGGTTGTGTTATGCAGGATTCCAAGTTGGAAACAACACCTTGGAGGTGTTTCCTTGCTCCTACTAGTTCGATAATCTTGGTTTCATAACTGAGGAAAAACTTGCTGTTGTGCTCATCATACCTTCCTCTTGGGGTTCCCCAACGAGCTCGATACATTTTGAGCCATCAAGCAAGTACCGAAAAAGCCTTGAGCAAACTGTAATCACATTTTCCATAAGCAATCAGATGACTTAGACTCCCTTGTTTTTCTGACCAGCCGATGAAATCCTCAACATTCTCTTTTTCACAAAACCCTAAGTTCATAACCATGGGTATTGCCGAGGTTACCCCTCATTAATTCGGCGGCCAGCAGCAGATCCACACCTGACCACCCCTATTTCGGATCCTATCGATTTCAGCGGCGGATCCGATCTCATAATCGGAAGTTTCCACTTCCGCGTGGAGGAACCTGACAATCTTATCCTATCGGCCCCGATTTATTCGGATCCGTCGGTCGTAATAGCAACACCCACAGCGATTCTTGCATCTTTCGTCGGCTCATCTGAAGAAGCCGCACCCAGCCGGTAAATGGCAAAGAAAATTTTGAAAACTTCGTAGATCTAGGGGATCTGGTGATCTATATGACGGACTCTCCTTCGGGTTAGACTCCCAGCTAATGCCACCACGTGGCTCAAGTCCAACAAACACTGAACCCGATGAAAGCAACGAAATTAAAGCATCGACTTCAGAATCAAGATGGCCGAAATCTACCCAGAATAGAACCCGCGGGATTTCACTAGCTTCCCGGATAGTGTCTCTTGTGGATCCAATGACGATAGAGGCAGCTCGTACATGACGCATCATCAAGTCTGCGTGATTATCAACACCATCAACATCCACTACTAGAAATCCCCTTATTTCTGACGGTGATAATTAATAGCCGACGGCCCGTCGGGTAATACACTAATAACCGATGGTAGCATTTATGCCCCGCGGTTATTGTCAGCCTCTCGGGTATGACTATCAATAACCGACGGTATAGTTAGTTTACCAACAGGAAAAACCCAACTCTAGGCTATCCATTCTAATGTCCGACGGTTATACTTCCATGGTTGGGTATTAACTATTATAGCCGACAGTCTAAACACAACTCTCGATTATGCAGAGAAATGGCGGACGGTCCGAATGTACCTCTTGTTATAAGTACAAATAGGCAACGGGAATAGTAATAACTGACCGTAGACATTGACCCTCGATGATATGCTTAATGGCCTGTTGGGTTAAGTGTGGGGGATGGCCATGTCGAGTAGATCAAGTGTTATCTTGACCCAATTGATAACGGAAGGCAAGGTGGCTTTGAAAAAATGAGGCGGCTAGAAAAAATTACTAAGACAATAGTCTATATCTAATCTATTACCTAATATATATATATATATATATATATATATATATGTATATATATATATATCTATACCTAATAATAAAAGGTGGAGTGTTTCTCTCTTCGTCCGTCGCTTTGCGCTTTGGTCCATCTTACTTTACGTCTTCGAACGTCAAACTTGCGTCACGTGGGATAGTCCCGACAGAATTATGATACGGAAGTATATGTTCTCGTCCGACCCGGATGCTTTGTCCCGTTCCGCACGCAACCAAGACGAGTTCCTTCCGATTAAAATCCAGATTCTTCCCCCTTCTCAGGAACGCTCATATATAGTGGCAGGTATATACATAGAGCAAATATCAAGCAATGATTATATTACAATAATGGTTTGATCCCGGTTACTTGCAATAGTGGCAACGGTAAGATGGGTTTGTGTAGGTGATAAAATAAGATATATTTATTTAGGTCATAGGTGAATATGCAACTTCAAATCATTGATGACAAAAAATGATACACGGTGACATACATTGCTGGTAGTGTTTACACCAGGCCTAATAGACTTCTCTATTTTTGTAACCATTTAGTTTAGCTTTGTTTTGCGTGAAAAAAGATTGAATTGTGTAGTCAATATTACTATAGTATTCTCTCACATTGGGCTATATTGAATACCTTGTAGTCTAAAAGGATTTTGATGGTGCTTCTCCGCAATAATGTGTATGTTTTAATATGAGTCAAAAACGATGTGTATATATATCAATATGTATGATTTATTTATTATCTTGGGGGTCAGATATTTTTTACCAATTACAATATTTATGCGTATTTCTAAAAAATGAAGGTAAGCTTCTTGACCTTTGCATCTAGAGTTTGAGTGATGATAAATATTTTAAGATTATGAACGCCATATTAATTTATTATATTTAGACCCGGTGCAACGCATGGAAACAACGCTTCTATCAATCAGTTTTTTTTTTGAACTGTTTTGTCAAAATCCATATTACGCACTAATACCACGAAACGTTTTTCTTTCTTTTCTTATCCTCTTCCCGACCCGAACAATTCCCCATTGTCTTGCTCGTGTCCGTGTGCTGCTCGCGATTCCCCGATGTCGTGCTGCTCGACAACAACATGTAGCGCTGGACCCGTCCCTGCAAGGTCCGCGCTGCCCCCGGAATCCTGACCCCAGCCCTGCAGCGCCCCATCCCAGCAAGGTCTGCGCCGCCCCGGAGTCTCGACCCCAATCCTACAGCGCCCCGTCCAAGCAAGCTCCGCGCCACCCCGGAGTCCCGACCCCAATCTTGCAGTGCCGAGATCGTTCCTTTGCCAAGCACCTGCAGCCTGCAGCAACGCCACCGTCCGATGCCGTGAGTGACTCCATCGATTCTCGCTTACTGCAGGAGGCCATGGCCAATCGGGAAACGGAGGACTGCGAGGTTGCTGCCTTGGTGTGGTGCAGTAGGGTATCCCTCGTGCATGTTGCCCTTCTGTGGCACTATCCCCGCGCAGTAGTGACTCGGCTGTCAGTGCACTGACCCGGTAGTGTAAATCTGTTGTAGAGGGTCGACGAGGCGCACGTGGCCGGAGGTCGACGTGGAGCACTAGGCGGTGACATGATCAGGTTGGCGGCCGATAGCGTGAGCGGGAGGCACGGCTTTGGCCAGAGTATGAGCTCACGCACGGGGCCAGCGGAGGCGGGGCCAAGCCAGGCGTCAGGTAGAGGACGGGATCGAGGGACCGCGGAGGGGAGGCGGTCCTCGACGACGCAGCAGGCACCCGGCGGCGCGCGGTACAGATGGCAGGGAGGCGAGGACGCGGCTCCTGGTAGGGGGGACCAGCGAGGTGTAGGAGATCGAGGTGGCGACAGACTGCAGCAGTGGCCCGCCAGAGGGGAGCTCGAGCAGCGACAGGAGCGGTGACGGAGCCAAGCGTGCAGGGCTCGAGGTGGACGAGGAGGAGCAAGGGGAGGAGCACCTGGAGGCGGCCATGGTGTCTAGCGGCCGAAGAGAGGAGGGGGCGCTGGTGGCTGGCGGCCGAAGAGAGGAGGGGGTGCTGGCGGCGGCAGATGGTGGCGAGCGGCAGGGAGGAGAGCCTCAGGTTGGGGGCGGGTTTGATGGGATCGTTCCCGTGCTTGGTGGTGCGTGGTGGTTGTGTCGTGTGCGCGAGTGCGTGTGCGTGGCAGTTGGTGGATGGAGGCGTCAAGCAAGTGATCCAGGACCGCGTGGCGCACGCAGCGGACCCCTGCGCCATGGCCGGCGTGGCGCGTGGCTCATCACCGCACCGATCAACGCGACGGAGGCGGACCGCGCTGGAGCCTGCCTGGAGTTCCTATCGGGGCAGCCGCCTTCGACGCCAGCATCGCCGCGGCCTACATGTGCGCGGCGGAGAGCTCATCGAGCTCCGCGGAGGCAGCACCGAGTCGGCACCGCCGCTCGGATCCATCTAGCGCACCGCCACGCCCGCAACGCCGCGGCGCGGAACGCCCTGGTCAGGCTCTGCGTCGTCGCGCGCCCCAACGCGAGGAACACAACCGCAGCCATCGAGTGGTGCCACGACCCGGCGACCATCGCGGCGTCCCTGGCGTCGACGGCGAGCGCACGATGCCCCTCCTCGACCAAGATAGCGCGCTGGTGATGGCTTTGCGATCGTACATCGACTAGACCTTGCTGCTGACGGCACACGCGCACGCTGAAAGTTTGATCCGAGCGTTGGTCGACGGACCCTCTGACTCTGATCGATCCATAGTCTTGCGCGCTTGTCATGCCAATCAAATCTGCATTCGCTGGCTTGACACTACTGTATCTGTACTACGTGTGCAGTGTACTTTGAATCTAAAGGATGGATGGAGGCACAGTAACTTTTTGTCAGATCAACCTGGAGTTGTACTTCCTGCTTTAGAACTAGGTCTGGGATGGGCGGGGGCCGGCTGGGCTGTCTCCCCTATTTTTTATTTTTTTATTAATCTGTTTTGTTTTTAAAACCTATTAGCAAATAGTTTCAAGGAAACAAAATATCCCGAAATACGGGTTAACTTGAAATCAAATTCGTTTCAGAAGCTTGCTATTTTGTAGAAGAAGTCATTTATTTTAGGACAAATGAAGTGTGTTCTTATGATAAGTTTCTTCATCTATATGATTTTCATCTTCATTTATATAGATTGAATCGATGTTGTGTTAATATATTTGAGCAAGAACTTTGCGGTTGGATGCCATGTGGACACAATAATTTCTTCGCAATAACTGATACTGGTCCATATATTCATATATTTCATACAACTAAAGCATGTCATTTACCTCGGCTTATCAACGTTTGACATTATAGCAATGAATTGACACACTCCGCTAAACTTTCTGTTCCCGTCTCAATCGACGTTGCAAGACCCTCCCAACGACGACCTTCGACGCACCCAAATCATTACATAGATGCGTGGCTGATCGGCCGCACGGATCAGAGCAGTTGCAGAAGCCAACGACCAAGGGATGCGAGAGTGGCCAAGTGGCAAGCAGGAAGCCATACCAAGTACGCCAACATGGCGCATATTTTGTTCTCTCTTGTTGCAACGCACGGGTATGTGTGCTAATCTAAACCTAATAATAAAGGGGCTAAGGTTTCTCTCTCGGTCTGTCACAATGCGTTTTGGTCCATTGTAAAAGATGATTTCATTGGTTCGGTGATTCCGTCTGTCCGGTTTCTACCGAGTCCAGATCGAATTTGCCCCTACAACTTCGGACATATTACAGGTACTGCCACCACCAAGTCAATCCATCGCTGAGTCAATCCCGACGAAACACGTTTTTTCCTTAGACTAGGGAACATGCACGTGCGTTGCAACGGAAAAAAAATCGCAAACATAAAAAACCAAAACCATCTTCATTCAGTTATGTCCTTCAATTATGTCCGCTCCTTACTTGTGCCCTGACTTTGAAGCCACCACTACAATTTAGGCATACCTCATACGTGGTTTAGTCAACATGATTAGTGTGAACTTCTCGTCTTAAAGTTATGAAAATTCTAACATAAGAGGACAATAGATGTTTGCTTAATACATTATAGAGAGTGTATATATATTGGACATATGAAAATATATTTATTGCATCCTTATATACTTATTTAATAGGAGAAAAGAAAAGAAAAACTCTAACGTATTGGGTGCACTAAACGACTCTCACATTTACATGAACTATTCCTTAGAAAAGAAACACAAGTATTAAGTGTAACAAAACACTGATAAACATGTAACCTTCTCTAAACAACCATGACATCTTTTTTGCAATTAATATTTTCGAATGGCTATACCAAGAGATTTGATATTCTCTACATCACAAATTTTAAACTATTGCTGTCACTTCTCTGAATCGGCATGTGCTATTCACAGATTCTCAAGGTTGCACAATTTCTATGGAAGGACCGCATCAAATTCCTATGCATCAGCACCACAGGTAACACACATGGGAATCTAACAGCAATAGATCCTCCGTAGTGGCAGTACCACGTCGTGGAATAGAATGCCCCGCACAGGGACAGGCCGGAGAAAAAAGACAGCAGCAGCTCTTCTGAGCTTGACCGAGGCAATGTAAGAGAGCGTCTCGTCCAGAACCGTGTAGGCGTCGGCAAAGTCGTGGGTGCTCGGAGCCGCCGGAACTCCGGGGTCAGGGCGGTGGCAGCGGACGGCGTCAGGGCAGAGAGCAGGTGCTCGGGACGGCGTTATCTTGGTCGTTGCAGAAAAGCAGAGCAGGTCGGGGCAGGAGGGGCTCGGGGGCCGTGCTCCACCGCGGCCAGCCTCACCCATGCGCACAGCACCGACTCTGACGTGAACTGGTCCGTTCGGAGCCCCTCCGCCCGCATAGAGCCGAATATGTGTCGGAGAAGGAGGCATTATTCTGGTCGGCCGCCCATTGTTAAGGAGATCCCTGTCCTAACTGCGAGGCGGAGCATATAGGGAGGCCAGCGGCGAGCATATCATATCGGGAGATCGGGATTCGGGAGGCTGGGGGCGAGCTCCTGTCCAAACCGGCGTCGAGAAAGTTGGGAAGCCAAGAAATCGGGTGTTCAGGAGGTTGCGAGGCGGCCGCGCAGTGGGGGAAAACCGCTGGACATAAGAATCTGTTTTTGTTTTTACCTTCGATGTACACGAACCCGTGGTTTTTTTATTTCCTTCAATTACAGAGGCGGTACGGGAAACACCAAAATTTAACCGTTTTCACTTATAGGTGGCATTGGATGTAAGTATTTGGTGAGAGGGCAAAATCGTCTAAAAAAAAGCGGAACCCGTAAGAAACACTTCGTACTTTATTATTAGTATTAGTACTAGGATGAACTAAAACTTTTTGTGAATCACTTCTCCTTTGTTTTTTTTATATTTATGCGGTCCATTTATCTTGTATTTTTTTTTGGTATCACAAAATCAGTACATTATAGGCTGACATGCTTGCAGCTAGTAATACCATAGTTATCTGGTACCGTGTCATAGAAGAAACTAATTATTACATGGCTTATACAAAGTTCTCAATACTTTGAGCTGCCCTTGCTCGTATAGTTACATCAATGATAGGGCAGTTGCAGCTGATTCCTGTAGAAATTTCTGTTAAGTTTGTGAGTCGTCCTGGCAGCATCTTGATTTGTAGGGTAGCTGGTATGACCTCTAAAGCAGCACACCATAGGATGCATTTGTATGTTCTGATTGTTCTACCGATATTGGTTTTTGAATCATCTTTGTTTGTTTCGTGAGATTTTACTGATCCAAAGGGGCCTAATATGTACTCAATCACTTGTGCTGAACATAAGTTGCAAGGCAAACCACTTATCTGAAGTTCGGCCGCTTCGGTAACAACACAACCTATCGAACCATATTCTGGTGTCCACTGAATGAGCTTCAAATCTCCCTTAAGGATCCACTCTTCCATTGAAACAGACAGAATTTTATGTAATGTCATAAAAGGATATTCTTGGTCAATGTACACCAAGAATTTGTTGTCATCTAGTAATTTGACCTGAACCCGAATATGCAAGTTTAATTCTAGAAATTCACAAACATGTTGTAGATCCGCCATGTATGAATCTGGTTTAGGCTGTAGGACCACTGCTGAGGAGTACTTTGTGATTGCATTACTATCAAGCAATGCCGGCGAAATATAACACTCTGCCGGATGAACCACCCGTGATGTAGATAAAGAAGGCGCAGTTGCATACCTATATCTCCTTGTTTTTCTATGTAGGTACTCTGTTTTCTCCACAATAATTGTATACCTATTTAAAAACAAAGATGATGTTGTCCTCGATGAATTAGAGCCTTCATGTATTGTACTATCAGGAACCTTGATCACAATAGCATCTGGGATCCTCATTAGTTTTTGAGAGCGAACAATGCATGTATATCCAGATGGATCATCCATACATCTTGTTTCTTGATCAATATATTCTAAAGCACAGTAGGGTGATAGTATTTGTTCAGTAATTGCTGCTGTCCACATATGTAGAGGCAGATTTTTCAATGTAATGGCCACTCGCTGATCACTGGTAATGGTCCTTAGGTGTATTTGTGTGTCTTCTGAAAAGAACCGATAGGCACATCCATTGATCCGTAGATTTGTCTTTGAGAGTCTCGTTGCACGCATTGACTCTCGGTGGTCAGAAAAGGAGAGGACAACTTTGTCATCAGTAGCTGAGTGAACGGTTAGGTCCTGCGTATGTCTAGTCTTGTTGCTATATAGTGTATAACTGTACTTGTTGGTACCCTCTTGAACTGAGAAATTGGCTCTGCCACGTACACACAGTGAAGATTTGCGCATAGGCGTGTATGTTGCTGACAATTACTAATAAAAATTTCCTTTAGCCGTGGGCGGCGCCTTTGAGCGTCAGCCATTTGTGGCCTATGCAAAATAAAAATTTGTATACATGAGATCATCAGATTAGTGAGCTAGGAAAATAGACATAATTGTAATAAATCTTATATAATCTAGTCTACAAACTGTAAGTAAATTTCAAAACACATTGGGTAACAGCAGAAAAATCCAGATCAACTCATGTGGTGCACTAATAGAATTTTCATAGATGCATGGCAAGCATAGCTTAGGAATCGGGTGTACTTATACTATACAGTATAAGAAAATAATAAATTTCTGACACAACTCCAATTGCCATAGAAAGCGTAACCTGCCACTATGTTCGTCTGAATTCTCACTACTCCTGTACTAATCGCAGATCATACAATAACAAACAGCAAGAACCCCTAACAGAACAGCGTAAAGAAGTGATTGGTGATAATGGTTGTGGAGCACGTACGCGAGTAGTTCTGGTGAGCAGAACGGCGAAACAGAGTATCTGAATCTCGTGCCTGGTAATATCTAGCTGAGACGATATCTCACGCTAGTCAATTTCGATCTGTCTTTTGATCCAGTGATTAGAGATACTTTTATAGGCGGCTAGCCTAGTTTGTTTTGGAAAAGAGTTCGATTCGTTTCAGACAACGACTGGCCACTTGGATAAAGCTCGGTATTTTTCTGTTGTTGTAAAGCAGTTCAAGGATTTGGTAAAATCCCCAAATGTACCCGTGCCGCTTGGAGCTTCACCGCACTGCTGTGAGAGTCGTCTCCGCCGTTGAGCACGCAGTGGCCGCCTTGCCCCTCATCTCTTGATTCCCGTCCAGTCCCGCACGCATTCATTATTGCCTGCCGCCGGCTGCATTTTCGCCCTCAAGCAGCAGCAACAGACTAATCTCTGCCCGCGCGCCGAGTAGCAGCCGCGTCTGGCACGGATGTTCCTCTCGATCTCGCCCTCAAGCAGCAACAACAGACTAATCTCCGCCCGCGCGTCGAGCAGCAGCCGCGGTCGGCACGGATGTTCCTCTCGATCTCGCCTTCAAGCAGCAGCAGCAGACTAATCTCCGCCCGCGCGCCGAGCAGCAGCCGCGGCCGGCACGGATGTTCCTCTCGATCTCGCCCTCAAGCAGTAGCAGCAGACTAATTCCCCCATCCCCGACCTCCTCCTCGACTCTTCCCTGCATCAGCGGTAGTGTCGTCCGGATTCCCCCATCACTCACCTCCTGATAGTACCAGTTTCAAATTTTGCACGGATAGACTGACAGTATATCCTACAGCATCCTGCTCCAGTGCCCCGATCTCAAAGTGAGTTGAAGTATTGATTTTTGATAAGCTTGTTGAATGTAGTAATTTTGTAGTCGTTTGTCATTTTGGAGGTTTTCTCCGTAGCTGGTGTTATGTAATGTAAGTATATCATGTATTGTAAAGAAAATCTTTGACATATATTACTGATTAAAAAGGAAGCATCTTAGTTTTTCTATCTGGCTACTTAATCTTACTACACACTCACAAAACTGTTAATACTGAAAATCATCCTTTGTCAGTTCTTGTTTGAAACTTACTTATCCTTTTTATTACATGATGATTTTTCAGTACTTAAAAATAAGGGTTTGATTTTGTTTTTTGGTGTGCACTTGTTATCAGATATGGTCATTCTTATAGCTTACTGCACAATTCAGTTATTTACTTGATGTGTTTTGACGTCGCGGCATGACAGATTTTGCGGTGGTACGCCATCTTCACGTGTCCTGGAGTTTACTTCTAATATTTGTTGGCTGCCAGCTGCTGATTGCCGGACGCGTTTGGGGCTTGTTCTGGCCTGCTCGATGGTGTGTCGATGTTATACGTTGTGCATTCTGCGGCTGGTTTTGTTGGACTTTGTTGCTGTTGTTGCCTCCGGCCCCTTTTGATTGGTAAGTTTCACTCTTTTTAGTCTTCCGAAATTGCACTTTTAGCATTATTATTTTTTGCTTTTGTGGGTACTGAATTTAGGAAATGAACAATCCCCATCAAAAGTGAAAAAGTAATAGATAATCTTCCCTCAGTTCTAGGGGTTATACTTGTGAGAAGCAAATAATGAAGAACTATTAAAGTAAACACGGAAGGGAGAAACAATTTTAACGTGGAAAAACCTCTCGAGCAAAGAGAGGAAAAAACCACGGGACAAACTTCATTATATCAGTAGTGTTTACAGAACAACAGAGGGTAGATGTGCTATGAATACTAATTATTTTGTTAGGACTTTCGTGTACACTATATTTTTAGTGTACGTCTCGCTTGTGTTGCTTTTCTTCTCCTTTTTGTTTTTCTTCTTCTCTTTTGTCTCATCTTCGTTCTCCTCATCATGTTTCCCTATTAGTATCTTTATGTTTGTTGTTGCCGTTGCTCTAGATAGCGCGACATATAGTTGACCATGTGAGAAAACCGGTTCAGGTAGGTAGACGCCTACAGTTGGAATTGTCTGACCTTGTGATTTGTTTATTGTCATTGCGAAGCTTAGCCTGACAGGAAATTGTTTCCTCTTGAAACGGAAAGGGAACATTTCGTCGTCCGAGGGGCATAATGGTATCCTAGGCAAGAAAACTCGATTACCAGAATGCTGTCCTAGCACAATCTCTGCATCAATTGCATTTTTTTGAAATCCACGTACCACCAACCTTGTTCCGTTGCATAGGCCATTAGCTGGGTCTATGTTTCTGAGTAGTATGATGGGACAATTAATCTTGAGTTTTAGCATATGTGGTGGCAGTCCGTTTGGGGTCTGGTTGTTTAGGAAATCCTCTGGATAGTAACCATGTGGGTCTTCTTCTACTGAATCGAAGCTGTGGTACACCATCTCTTTCCCTTTGAAGCGATCAATCATTTTTAGGTTGATTCTGTCTACGCAGTCGTTCTTTGTGGCTAAAATTGCTCTTGACGTGATGTATTGTGGATCTTCTAGTTCGGTGCCGGTTGTTTTGTAGATATGGCTGATCAGTCTATCCAATCCATTGTCTTCCTTCTTATTTGACACGCATATACTTGTAGGTAGAAGTATTTCATCGTGCTCGTTTGTTTTCTCGGTTCCGTTTCCAATTCGTAGTAGGTATTCCGCGAACCCCGGGTCGTTTTGTGCTCTCATGTTGCGTACAACCTTCAGTTGTCTCATGCATTTCCAGATTTCTGACCTGCTTAGTGACGCGTCTACTATTTGGGCCCTTGAACCCTTTCGGACAACTGGGAGCACTTGTCTAAAATCTCCTCCAAATACGACCGTTTTCCCACCGAATGGAAGATCCGCTCTGTCCATTATGTCCCGCATGCTTGTGTCTAGTGCCTCAACTGCCTGCCTCTTAGTCATAGATGCTTCATCCTAGATTATTAGAGATGCCTTTTGGAGTAGCTTCGCTGTTCCGCTTTGTTTTGTGAATCCGCAAATCGCTCCATCATCTATTTTAAGTGGAATCTTGAATCTTGAGTGCGCGGTTCTCCCTCCAGGCATTATTGAAGCGGCAACACCGGAAGTGGCTGTCGCCAGAGCAATCTTTCCCTGTTCACGTACCGTTGCCAGGAGCGCTCTGTAAAGGAATGTTTTTCCCGTGCCTCCCGGTCCATCGACGAAGAATATGCCTCCTCTTTGGGTGTCTATCGTTTCTAGGATTTCATCGTAGGCCGCCCTTTGCTCTTTGTTTAGTTTCTTATGTAGATCTTTGTCCTCTTGGTTTACCTCGATTGACAACTCCTCGGATATCTCCCTTGGTACGTTGTCTGCCGTGTCATAATGTTCATCGATCGCTGGCAGAGGGAACAATTTGATATCTTTTCCCATTGATTGTAGCATGTCTCTGATATTTTTTAGTACCATTTGTTCGACCGTATGCTTGCATTTACAGTTTCTGCTGTAGTCTTCAGACATTGCGTCGAGGTGATTGTTCCAGAGGCCACGGACGTCGCTGGGCTCGCAAAACACAAGGATTGTTGTGAATAGCCTTCGTAGCGATGATGGCATCTGGAACAACTGCGCTTCTGTCATGCAGTCATCTAGTGTGTTGTCTGCCTCAATTAGTCCCCTTTTTTCTGCGGCTTCACGAAAGTTGGCATGAGTTGTCCATCAACTGTCTGTAGGTCCTCGAAGCTCGTGGCAGCTGGAACATGGTTTAGGAGAACTCGGAGATAGTATCGTTGGCCTTCTGCTGGATATGCTGCTACGATCCTGCCTACTTGAAATTTACTTTTATGTTTTCTTTCTTGCCAAAACTTTCCCTCTTTTTGCCAGGTATAATGTTCTGGAAAGTCCCTGTATAGCAAGCCTCTTGATCTCTCATATAATCTGTTTGCTTCAAAATATGCTGTAAGCATTGACTTCTCTGTTCCAACACGGTTGATAACGTTGTTGATATTTTGTTTGCCATTATACGAGACCATGTGCATATTTGGGAGATGAAGCTGCAGTTGTAACACTGGTGGGTGTATTTTGCTTAGTTCGAAGCCATATATTCTCCACAGTGCTTCTGGAGGTGTCACCCACCGTGCATCTCTATACTGTCTAATCTCGTCGATTTCGGCTTCCTTTACTGTCTCAGTCACGCTTACAGATGCACGATCATGTCCCTTGTATATGTACTTGAAGAGGTACTTAACGACTTTAATGCTTGAGCATATCTCAACATTAATGTGGCAGTTGAACATCCTCAATAGATATGGGTTGTAAGGAACGACCCACCTGTTATCTAGCTTGCACTTTCGTACTGTTTCTTCTCGGCCGTCTTTGCGTCTCCTATACACCGGGTAGGAGTCCTTTCCTTGAATTGTATTTTCGTTAAATGGCCTTGGATAATTGTTTTTGCATGTCTGGCGATTTTTTGTGCATGGATAGTTTCTATTAAGTGCACCGCAAGGACCATGCATCATATGCTTGATTACCATTTTATATAGCTCTGGGTACTTGTGCTTGTTAGGGAGCTCTGCGGAGATGATTTTGTCGTATTGCTCTGGACACGTGTACTTGTATTTTCCCGTCATGATCAGTAGGAAGTGAGCATGTGGCAGTCCCCTCTTCTGGAATTCTACAACATAGGTATATGCTGTCACCATTCCTAGAATTCCCTTCTCAAATAGCTGCTTCTTCATTTCCTCTAGCTTCGCCCTGAAAACACGGACGACGATATCTGGGCGATCTTGTGGTGTTTGTCCACGCTCTAGTTCACGTGTAATCTCTTCCCAGTTGGGGTTACAGGTCATCGTGAGGAATATGTCAGGCTTTCCATATTTTCTAACTAATGCCATTGCGTCTAGATACCTTCGTAGTTTATCTCGTGGACCTCCAATAAATGATGATGCTAGAATTCTTCTTTTTCCTACCGCATTTCCGTTTTGTTCTCCTGCTTGAATGCTATCCAGAAGGCCTTGATATAGATCTGCCCTATATTCTTCCTGATGATGGAACATGTAGTCAAGTCGACAACTCTCAATCTTGATGTATGTATCTACCACAAACTGTTGGAGTAACCTTCCCCCGTATAAGATTGGGTTGAATATGTTTGGCCGCGTATGCAGTTTATAACAATAGTATTCTTTCATTGTTACCCACAACCTGCTTTTTGCATCTGTTACAAGCATTGCGACCAAATAAGTTAGTTGCATGGCTAGGAATGTATCATGTGTTAATACTGACATTTGGAAACACTAAAAAGTTAAATATTTACCTGGGTTATCATTATCATCGTTAGCTTCTGTAGCAGTCTTCCTTATATCTGCGTCGTTTGTCTTGTTTTTTGGGATCTGCCTGTGCCAACCCAGTTCACCTCTTGGAAAAAATAGAGGATACGATAGAGGATCATAGCACCCATAATAGGGTTTAATGCTCTGTATTTCGATGGTGTTTCCATGTAGAATTACGCTCTTTTCAAAAGACTTATTTATTTCATTTCCTTCAACCCATACTGCAGCTACCTCTGAATTGGTTGGTTCATTGTAGGTTCTCTGGTCTTTTCGTTGGTCAAGGTTCAAGATCAGTCTGTAGTCATCAAGGTTTTCAGCTTGTCCCAAACTCCTAAATTGTTTAGAGTATGGATTGTCGCGTAGAATGTCCGTTACTATCCCGACTACCTGTTTGTCTTGCTCGTATGTTTCCTTGCGGCAACGGCGGTACCGATGTTCTAAGCTTGGATCATCGTCATAGAAGTATAGCTCCAGATGCTTTGGTTCTGAGCTACCATTAGCAAATGAGTGTATATTGTGATAGATCTGACCATGATCCCGAAAGGTGTAAATACCAGCCATCCGCATGTCTGTTGTGTCTCTATCAAGGTGGCAATATAGAGTAGTAAATGAGAAATGCCCGTTGAAAAATCTGATATTGTTCCGGAAATATCTTGCATCAGATTCATTGCTTGTCCAAAGTCTCATGAGTTCAGGTGGTGTCTCTGGATTTACAAGTTTTACCTTTCCTTTCTTGCAGCATAACCCCTCCGATTCATATTGGAATTTTTTCGCACCGCACAGTTTGCAATCTTTTTTAGTCATGAGCATGTGTGTGCTTTTTGGCATTTTCTTGTAGACGTCATCATATGGATCAGGCTTGTTATAATCCTCCTCTTCTGTGATTTCGATTTCCACTTCTGTTTCCTATTCTGTTGTGGTTTGCATCACCAAAAGTTTAGTGAATTACTAATAATGATGCAAGTACATTTAAATTTTTATTGAGCTTTCCAGGAGAATAAAATATGTCTTCATCCTCGCTTGTGTCATGTTCAAATATGACTTCATCATTACCTTCGCATGATATTTTGTTGTATATTATTTTCTTTTGCATAAGAATATATTGTTGTACATTTTTTCTTTTCCATAAGAATATATATGAAATTCACAATCTTACCTTGATCATCATCATTGTAGAATGATTCAGCCGGTGCATCTACGTCTATTTTTGTTGGACATGCTGAAGAGGGGATGTTTTTGCGTGAAAGTTGGTTAGTTGTTTATACTTCATACTATCTATTGTTTTTGGTATATATAAGCTATAAAATTCAGAGTATTACTTACCTTGATTCTCATCATTGCAGAATGATTGTGGTCCTTCATCTACGTCTATGTTTGTTGTACATGCTGAAAAGGGGATGTCTGTGCATGAAACATGGTTAGTTTTTCATAGTTCATATTGTTTTGGGTATGTATGAGTATTATATAAAATTTATAGTATTTACCGTTAATCATGACTTCTGGCTGTTTTAGAGGTCGTATGTCACCATCGCCATTTTTCATCATGCAAATTATGAGATCGATAGCTTTACCATGGTCATCAACATTTTTGAATGGTTGTGCTGCTGCATCATTGCTGATTGGACCCAATGAACGACGGATGCCTGACCACGAAATTTGGTTAGGTTTACAATCTGTATATTCTTTTTTGAATGACTCAGTATTGTATCAAATTTAAATTATTACCTCTAATCAGGACTTGTGGATGCTTTTGAGGTTCTATGCCATCGTTGCTTCTGTTCTTCTCAGATGTGTCTTCCTCCTTTTTTTCCGATGTAGTTTTCCTCTTTTTTGTCGAGAACTCTTCGTTACGACGATGTAGAAATGTTTGTCTTTCTCCCGATGTCACGGGTTTTCTTTTTCTTAAGTTAGATGCATCAGGTTCCTCTGCTGTTGCGATATAGGCAGGGTTCACCATTGCATTTGATTCTTTGCAAGGTGTACTGCGCCTCAGTTCACGTCTTTCTGTAACTTGTTCTATTTTATCCATCTTTTGCTCTGTTTGCAAATTTGCATACTTCTGTCTTCTCTGTGTGCAATTTTTTTTCTTTTCTTCTGGCTCTTTATTTGCATAATTACCTTTCTTTTTTTGTTGATAGGCTTCACGACGTTTTTTCAATTTCTCCTGCTTTTCTTCATCTGTCATTTGTGCTGTCATCCGTGCTTTTCGCTCTCTGTCTCTTTTCCTTATTTGTTCCTTAACATCCATTATTTTAGATTGCTTCCCTGTATATTTCTTGAGTTTTTTAAATATATTAATGTTTTCAACTTATACAATGCACCATGGTCAATTATCATTTTCAGAAAGCAATCACTTAATAACTATCATTATTAAGCAACCATGAATATAAATAATTTCAGTAAGAACTAATTAGATAGAACAATTACCTGGTAAGTGAGATTGCTTCCCTGTATCTTTTCCTAATTTTTTTGTCAATATAGTATTGTCTGCAACATGTAGAATGCAGCATGATCAAATATCATTTTCAGGAAGCAAGTACTTTAGAACAATCATTATTCAGTAACCATGAACATAAATAATAATTAGATATAATAAATTACCTGGTTAGTGTAGATTGGCATAAAAGAAAGCTATTGACTGGAACTCTCGTGATTATAAAAACAGTTGTTGTTCAGTTTCTGGGACATATTGATGAAATTATGCAACAGTGGAGGGGATTCAGTTCTAACCTTTGAGGAAAAGGCGTTTTATGCTACTCCAACTGATCTATTCTAGAATACTTAAATAAGCCTTTTTTGCAACTCTTTAGCATAGCGATCAGCTTTATCTGTTATCGCAATAGGAGGTGCTTTAACTAATTGAGTTCATATTCTAGTTGATCGAAGGATTAGAACTTGCAATTTATTTAGCTTTTATAGATTTAAAGGTGTCATAGATTTTACCATGTATGTATGCTAGTGTGGACATCCTGTAAGCATGGCATGCATCAATGGAAATACCTGATGTTGCTTTTTGATTTTGTGTCAGCGCTTATACTAGCGAGGCTGCCGGCGAGGATGCGGTCGAGGATGGGGGCGAGGTTGTGGCAGTAGTCAGTTTTAACTCTGACTTGATCCGCCAGGGGATGCAAGAACGATGTAACGGCTTCTTGAAATCACCTGGGAACTGATGCGATGTATTCACAGATGCCCTGTCGAGATCATGTATTAGTATAGATTTGAGAATTTGGTCGACGCTGGGTTGTATTGGACTCTTGAACTCGATGCAACTACGGTAGCTTGAAATTACCTGGGAACTGATCTGATGTATTCACAGATGCCCTGCCGAGATCATCTATTAGTATAGAGTTTGGAATTTGGTCGAGGCTGAGTTGTATTAGGACTCTTGAACTTTGTAGAGGCTGAGTTGTATTAGGACTCTTGAACTCTGTTTTTATTTGGACATACCGCAGGCTAAGTCAGATTAGGACTCGTAGGTAAGTCTAGCACCTGCCATATTTTTTTATAATATTGGTGTCGTGACTGTAGTGAGTTGATACAGATAGGAAAGTATTTATTAAATACGTGTTATATTGTTCCCACAAGTTTTAATCCAGAATTCCAAATTGAGTTCACGTGGTAGGTATCTTTCAAATTCAGCTATGCACGCCAAGGATTAATCTAGCCTAGTACTTTTCTTCTACCGACAAAGAAGTTTGCGCTGGTTGTCTAATAACGGGAACATGTCTTATATTTGTTACCTAAAGTTTAAAGCTGTGATTTAAAATCTTGGCCACCGAGTTGAAGTTTCGTTAAAAACCGTCATGATCAACCATGCATGTTCTAGGATCACGGCATAAAAGCGCCTGCACGCCTAACCAAAAAGACAACTGGTCCGCAGCACCTCTGAATCTCTGATTGTTGCAGGCCAAAAGACTGAACCTGAACTTGGACTGATAACCCAGAACATCTGATGTGCAGTTAACTGACAGTGTCTGATGTGCTAGAGTGAACTGAAACTAAACGGTGGCCTACGCGACAAGGTCGCCGATCAACCGTCATGGGACAGAACAAAGATGAGGGTCTCATTACCTATCATGAACAGTGGTCTCTTATCATTGGTGCTGCTATATTCTTATTGCTAGGCCTGATTAATTATTGTCCTGATGAGAAGAACCAAGTGCATGTAGAGCATTGACTATCTTCCTACTCCCTCACATCTAGCTTTGCATTGAATTTATAGTCTGACAAATTGTCAAACACATTAGCCACAACCTGGGAGTCCTAATTTGTGGAAGTAAAAACAACCTGGGATTTTTCCTACAACATCTCCAGCGCAAAGACACAACAACATGACTCTGGTTGTCAACCTTGTTGATCCATGAAAACCAATGGTAAGCAATGAATTTTCAGTGTGACAAAGTGTCAAGCACATCAGCCACAACCTGGTAGTCCTAATTCGTTGAAGTAAAAACAACCTGGGAGTCTTCCTGCAGCAACATCTCCAGCACAGAGACACGGGAACATGATTCTGGTCATCAACCTTGTTGAACCGTGAAAACCAACGGCAAGCAAATTTATAAAATACTTACATGATATAGAAATTTTAAGACTAACTCACATATGTAACCAAAGCATGTATAGGTTTATTTGTCTCACTTGGAATTAATAAAAAGAGAACGTAGTTCCACAACTCACTCAAGGCAAGTACGAGGTTTTGGGTATACAAAGTAAACATCTATATTAGCTAAACCTATTCCTAAAAGCTGGAGAATATGTAAGAATTATAGAGCAGCAACAGGTTATGGAGTTGAGGATGCAGCTTCTTTTTTGGTCTTGGTTTTCTCTTGACTGTCAGGTCTTCACTGGTTTTGGATTTTCCTGATACAGTTGACGAAATCCAGGACACCGGATGGCATGTTTTTTTCACATGTATTGTCCTTGAATGTTAGTAGTTGTCCTAACATTTGTTTCCTGAGCTCGTACCCATCCTACACATTGTAAACCAATAAGATCAGCATCTCTTTTGGAAAAATATCTTTAAATGATTATGATATTTACCTTTATAAATGGCATATGAAGTTTTCCATCATTCCATGTGGACATGAAGAGGGTAACCAAGAAACCAGATAGTTCACTGTATAAGATATATATTAGTACTCAATTTCAAAATTACATATATCATACATATTCAGAACAGTAGTCTTCAATCCCTTAAAAGTTGTTACCTTTTGTAAAATGAAATATCGTGTACTATCTTTTGTTGCCATAGGAAAATATCCTCGCTCCATGTAGAACCAGGACATGTCTTTGACATGGCTTTCTGCAAGTGTTCAGCAATCCATAATATTCTTCTAAAATATTTTGCAAGTGGATTGAGTTTGTACATTTCTTCCATAGGAGTAGGATCCAAAATGTACACACTTCTAGTATCTTTGTCCAGTATGAATAGAATATAACCACCACCTTTTGTTTTTATTGGAATATGAATCTGAAATAGTCTTTATGGTTAGATGTATAAAGAACAATAATTTGGAGGGCATGTATAGGGAATTTTTCTTACCGATTTGCATGATGAAATGTTATATTTGCTACCAGGCTAGCTACAAACAGAATATGCTAGCTGTTCCACATCTAACTCCTTTCGGTATTTTGCATGTCGTCCAAAATCAGTAATCATCTAGAATATTACAGAATACGTATTTAGAAAGATTATACAAAGAATTATTATATATGCACTCTGAAGTATATACTGGATGCAAGAACATACCCAAAATTGCAAGTCAAGACAGTGATTTGATATCAATCCTCCCTTCTTTTTAATTGTTTGTATGTTATGAAACATAATATTTCGTACGACCAAATTGAAACAATGGAAGTCCATCGCCAATTCTTCATTTAGCATCTCTTGGAGGCTTTTGAGGATCAAGCTAATTGGGTATGGAAGAGAGCTTTGTACCCAGACATTACTGAAAATCATTACCATAAAGAGAATAATACCATAAGCAAAGGAAATAATAACATAAGAAAATAATAATAAAGTATGGAAGAGAGCTTTGTATGGAAGATGGCTTACTCTAAAACTTCTGAAGATTTGATTGAGATGATGTGGTTACAGAGTCCACCTACTAACTCATGTAGGCTTAAGTTAGAAAGAACAGACATCAGTGACTTGTATTTGTTTTCAGCAGTTAACGAGTTCAATTCTTTTGATTAATTTTCATCAAATGGAGTATCTGATATTAGGATATCATTTGGATCTCCTCCACTGAAATCACTTTCTTCAATAGTGGTAGTTGCTGACACCTTGTTGTTTTTCCAACATAATAGTATGGCAGCTAACTTTAATCTAAAAGAAGTAATAATTTCCTGCGCATGACCAACAAATATTTCCATAGGTAATAAATAAAATGGCATCAATTATATATGGTTATCAAACAGGAGAGCTACTTACTTGTGTAATCATATGGGATAGTGTATGTCCGGTCCAGTATTCCATGAATTTAAGCAAGAAAAGTCCACAAGAGGAACTGCATAATTAAAAAAATCTAAGCACTCCACGTGGATCACAATACTTCTTATATGGTCATTATCATAAAAAAATTGTGCTCTTCATACCTGTCTTTCTGGATTGGATTTTGTATTTGTTCTTTTATAGTCCAATTAGTGAAGTCAATGTCCATCCATCTAGGATCAATTGAATTTTCTTCACTTTTTAGTATCTCCAAATGATACTGTAGCCCTTGTAACTGTAAAATAATTATTGGATCAATTTACAACCTTTTATGAAAGAATTAAAAATAATATAGTAACTTACCGTATAGGTGAGATCAGCTCGATTGTGCTCCCAACAGAGTGAGTCGAGAACTTGTATATCACACTTTTGAAAGTTGACAGAAGCTAAATACCAGTGGGAGTCTTTGATATTTATGGGAAGGTGAACCTATAACTAATACAATGGGGTTACTTGTTGACATGTAAAAATTACGAATAAAAATTCAACTAAAGCTGAAGAGATATTGTTGTTACCATGTCATGGTTTAGATATTTTTTTGACAATCTTTGTCAAACCGGTAGATCCATCTATTCCACTTTGACCGTCTTGTTTTAAGAGCCTGGTAACAAAGGGATTCTCATAATAGACTTCTAAATCATTCTGGTTTTTCTCCTTTAGACAACATATATATCCGCTGATTATCTATAAATATTAGAAAAACATTAATGATGGGTATTAATAATCATTAACTATTTCATTGTTTGTAAGGGTACTTACTTCATCATCTAGCCATTTATTTTCATCTAGGAGACACTCCAAGTAACGTTTTTTGATTGAGATGTCATCTATGCTCACCAGTACATCATCTTCCTTAGCGTATTGTATAATACAATGAGCAGATTCATCTAGTTCGGTCAATTTATAATCTGCAAAAACGTAAACAAAAAGCAAGTAAACATTGAATAAATGACTTAAAAAATAATGCATCTAATAACATTAGAAAAAATAGTAAGAGAATAATTTACCTTGTGGAAGATGGTCGTACGTCAAACTATTTACTATTTGCTTAAAATCATCTTTTGAAACTGATTCAGAAACCTTGGTTGGTGATGGAGATATTGGCAATGTCTCATCATTTATATTATAAGCTGATTCTGAACTAATCGAATCAGGACATTCATAAAGCAAAGATGACGAGTTGGTTTGTGATGGGAATTGATCATCCAGAACACTTGATTGAAGACATTTTGATTTCTTTGAAGGCGGGTTAGCAAAATCCTCAGTAGTGTCACAGTTTTGATCCATTATCTGCAATCACAAACAAAAGTAAAAGTTATACACATACATTTTATTTAGCAAGATACATGGATTAAGAGTATATTATTTCTCTACTGAAAAAGCATAGAAATTTAGTATGTGTACATGTACATGACATATGTATACAGTGAGATATTAAACACATGATCATGTTTGTACTACTTAATAACTTGAAGGCTAACAGCTGTTGATAATTTACCTGCTCATCCACATGAAAGGATTGATTGTTTCTTCATGGCCTTCCATCTCTTGTCCTACTACTTGTACTACCTCTATTCTCTACAAGAATCAAATTATACAAGTTTCATTGTCTGACTGTTAAAGAGATATGCTTTAGACTGAATAAATGTGCATGCCGTCAAACTAAGAACCAAGTTTCATCCTGTGACTATGAATCTGATAAGACAGTTATATGGGGAAGATGCTTGTGTGATGGATCTATGACAGGTATGAAGGCTAACAGACAGTTACATGGGGAAGATGCTTGTGTGATGGATCTATGACAGGTATGAAGGCTGCTATGGAAAATTTACCTCCTCGTCCATAGAAAAAGTTGGATTAGTTTCCTCGTGTCCTGCCATCTTCTGTCCTGATTCTTGTACTAACTCTATTATCTAGAACAAACAAATATTGCAGATTAAATAAAGAATGCCTATCATCTAGTAAGATGCAATTCGTTCAACAAATAAATACTTTTTCTGCAAATACCAGTGTACCACTTCTACAAATAAGAAGCCTAAAATACCTGTGTACCACTTCTACAAATAAACATACACACTATATAGAGTAGCAGATTTTTTAGCTACTAACAGATACATGGATATTTTTAAACCTGCAACTCTAACAAAATCTGTGCTCACCGAGATCCATTGATTGAGAAATAATGACGCATCTGCTATGAGAAAATCTACTTATACTTATATTGTGACTTGTCACATATGGGGAAGATTAAAGTGCAGAGCATGTACCCAAGCAGTGCGAAGATCCGATCAGCAGAGCGGCGATGTCGACCTGGAGCGGAATCGATCTGGCCGACAATGTGGACCTGGTGCTGAATTGTTTTGCGGCAATGTCGACCTGGTGCTCAATTGTTTTGGGTTTTCGATCTAGGGGTTGGAGGCTTTTTTATAGGCGTTTCGGAGCAGAGTCCGTCTTGGACAAGACTTAGTAATAAGACTTCCTATTTCCTACGCTGCTAGGTTCTAGATTCATACCGTAAGCGACCAACGGAAGAAAAATTACATGGACACCGCTCCGACGGGCCGCGCACCCACACCGCTCCGACGGGCCACGCCCAATTCCATCTATATCAGACAGGAGCCGCCTCTACATTCCTGGACGCGACCCCCGCCACCCCGCATATCCATCCCATCCCGGCCGCTTGCTCGTCATTCCATCCCGCACTTGAGCAGCGGCTGCGAGAGAGCGACCCCGGTACCCAGCCTATCCATCATCATCCCGCCGGCGAGCTATCAGCGTTGGCCGCGAGCGAGGGGAATTTTTCATCTCACCAGTGAGCTAGAACAAGATGCACGATTCACCTCCCGTCCTCCCCTCCCCTACTGGGCATCTCACCAGTGAGCTAGTACGAGATGCACGATTCACCTCCCGTCCTCCCCTCCCCTACTGGGCGCTCTCACCTTCCTACACGAGCACGGCCATGGGAGCAGGGTGTCCAGATTCTCGGCAGGCAGCAGGAACAAGCGCCACAGCGAGCGTAGAGGCGAGGAATTTCTAGCTATATGTGCTACAGGCTACAGTTCGCTTTCTTGAGGAAGCACGGGCAGTGGGGAATTTCTAGCTATATGTGCTATAGGCTACAGGTTGCTTCGTGTCACCGTTTTAGCGATGTGCTCGAGGTCGTCAGTTTAGTTGGTTAAAAAAAAATAAACCGTGCAGAAAAAATAAACCGTGCAATTTAGCTAGGCTGTGGTCGTGGCAGGCATAGGCGGTGGTAAGGGTGTAATTGTCCCCAACTGGCAGGGGTAAACTCGTCCAAAAAAAGCGGAACCGTAAGAAACACTCTACCTAATAATAAAGGACGAAGTGTTTCTTACGGGTTCCGCTTTTTTTAGACTATTTTGCCCCTTCATGTTGTGAAATATTTACCTTGCCAGCCAACGGGCAAACTGGTCGTATGTCGCACGTATGTACGAGCAACCGGTCAAAAGAACCATCGTGCGTCCACCCCCTAATAACATGGGAAACAGCGATCGAGAGACTAGCGGGGACGGCGCGTGGCAGGGATGGGGATGGCGGTGGGGATATGGTCCCGGACCTCCACGGATTCAATCGCCACGGCGCGGACACCTTGGCCATTGACACCTGCGTCCAGTATCCCGTCCTCCTTTCATGGCGAAGTGCAGGGTGACGCCTTGATCTAGCATAGCTTGGTGGTCTGGAGAAGCGCCATGGAGCTCGGCGCCGAGGTCTTGACCTCGCGGGCGATGCTCTCCGGCTCTAATATTACATCCCGCGCATCTCTCATGGCGAGCATCGATCTGGCGGCCGGAGAAGCAATCGGCGATCTCTGAAGACAGCTACAAAGATCTCCAGGTTAGCGCATCCTCGCGTGCTTCTACTTCTGGATTGTTTTCACCTTACTCACATGAGATGCATACAACAGGCTGCCCCATTTTTTCTCTTAAATTCTATTCTACATTGTCTAATTTATGAGCAACTTGCATCTGTGTTACGCATTATCCCCGAATCTTCAATCCATACTCCGATGCAGACTACGAGCGGTTGCGGATAGCGGCGTTACCGGCGGCGAAAGCGCGATCTTGGCGGTGCAAGCCTTCACCGAACTACCTATCATGGTCACCTCAACAAAACCAAGTCGGCCAGTAGGATGTTCAATGAATCTTGACCAACATCTCGGCTCACCGGCAAAGTACAGCGTGTCGATGGCAGCTCCGGCGGATGAAGGTGATGGGAAACCCATCGACACTGTCATTTTTAGGCAAAGGCGCAAGCGGATGTTCGATGTCACCTTGCAGTCACCAAGTAAAAGAGCATGACATTTTCCATGCGATCTCGGGGATCTAATTTAATTATCGGAGGATAACGAAATACATGGCGGACAGCATTGGAAATCATGGTTTTTTAACTGGAATGAGGTTGGAGGGCGACATCTTGTCGAGAGTCCAATAGTCTAAGCATTCACTCAGTGAAGATAAAGAAATTTCGGTATAGCAGCATGGAAAATAAAATCACGACAATAGGAAAACATTCTGAAAGAGTATGTTATTTCTCAACCATGAGTCCATGATAGGCAAAATAACAGAGAAAATTCTATATGCATGGTCTAAGAGACATAATGTTTCAATTGCAGACCGCATATTCTTTAGGAATTATATGTCCTCATGTTCTTGAATATTCCTACTGGACATAAGCAATGCTCAGAGTTCATAGTGGACTTATTGATTTGGGTTATTATTGCCTATGTCGTTCAGTCTCAAGTTCTACCGGTAAGGTCACATGCATGGTATAGATTTCATCTACAATGATGGATTCGTGATCCTAAGAGACGACGACAATGACTTGAAGCACAGCTAGACGGTGACCTTGCATGGTCGCACCGTAGCGACCAAGGCCGGCCTATGAGTTCTGCATTGACCGTTCAACAAGCCAGACATTCATGCAGCTGCGAGTTTTTATTAGACCACCAACCAAGTAAGATGCATTATAAGCGATGGGTTTATATGGACTTTCACCTGGTATTAGTTATTTTTGTAGAATGTTTTTTTAAGCAGCATATGAACTCACAACTTAGGTACTGCACGTCGCTTTCCAAAGGAAAAAATTAGGGACTACAAGTTAGTAGGAGTAGTACTATTTTGACTCTTAGTTGAGATTTCGTATTTTTTTCTTTGCCTTCTTTTATTTTTTGATCTTGCAGAAAACGAAAGAGGTGTTTGGGAAAAAAAGGAAAAAAGGGCACGCTCTCTGCATTGGGCGTCCGCAAAGTAAAAAGGTATGTCTTTTTTTCATACTATATTTTGAAATATGATTTATTTAAAAATTTACAAATCATATCAATATAGGTAGTCGAATTAATTTTATGTTGCGATATAGCTCCGCATCTCCGTATCTGGTGTAAATAGATTCAGCCAAGATAAGAAAATGTCCAGCTCAAGAATGGTGTCACGAGGCAGATAAAAAAAACTCTTCGTGCAACCGGATCCGTCTTTTCGATGCAATCGCACGGTCACTTTTATGCCAAGTCAATCCGGCAGAGGGCGCCGAGATGCTTCCTCTATCGGCCTCCTTTGTCTCTTTCACCGTCGGCGGGATTTATCGGTGGCGTGGAGTACAAAGAGGCAAGTGAATGACGGCCACGAGGCAGGTGAACAACAGTGGATTTCTCACTCTCTCCCCTGATTTGGTTTTCTCTGTCGAGAGGGAATCGATGGAGTAAGGCTCCCTCACCCGTGTTGCAAGGCAAGTGTTGCTCTCCGTCCCGATTCAATCCTAAATCTTCAAGTCCATCCTCCTCTTCTTTCGACCAAAACAGGAGTTGATTCTCGAAGAACTACAACCAGTACAGACATCTTGTGCTCGAACTAGATGAGCATGGACGTGCTCATGTACGATCCCCAATTGATGAGCTCGAGCTCAAAATCCAACTAAGGGATGGAATGAGCGGTAGATTTAGGCTTCCAAATTGTAGATTCTCTTTATTTCATACAAGATCTTGTTGTCCAATCTAAAATTTGAGGAGAGATCGCAGGACATGGAAGAGAGAATTTGGGAGAAGGCGACCTGAAGTATGTGAGCGGATTTGTAATAGAGAACCGGTCTGGAGCACGAGCTGCGGTCAAGGTCTGAGCGGCAGAAGGTACAGCGGCCACCGGTTTAGCGATGAGCGATCTGAAATCCTGAAGATGTTTGACCGCTGTCGGCTCAGGTTTTTTTGTTCTGTTCGATCTGATTTGAGTTATCATTTGACTGTGGACACGGCGGGCAACTGACGAACACTCCTTTCATCTTTTTTTATTTGGATGTTTCAGTTGTAGTTGTAGTGCAGCCGTCCCTCCGGGCGTTGCGCATGACGACGGCCGGCAACCCACGCGCATCAGATGAGAGCACAATTTGTAAGTGTGGGGAAGTTCAGAGAAATTCTGCATAGACAGGGCATCGTCGCCTGTGGAGCTCCTCTAGGCCATTGGTAGCCAGCATCTGCCAAGGCAGATGTGTACAGCAGCAGGTGTAATCTGTGACGCAATTACTCTGGCAGACTTTTTTTAATGATTGATAGCTGATGCGCTGAGTGTAGAAGTAATTTTTTGGTTGCTAGCTTTCATTTTAAGTTTGTAATCGTATGGAAAAATTGTCAATCTTTAGCATGGCAAATGCAATGGTAAAAATCGAAGTAAGAAAATGAGATTGTACGTACTCCCAAGTGCATTTTTGAACAATTACGTAATTTTAAAAAAGTACTACACCAAACTAACTTTTTAGTAGTAACATTTGTTCTGGTTTTGTAGTGATACACGTCAAATGTGCCATAATATATTAAATAAAAATTATAGTAAAATTGAGTATATGAGTATATTTTTTGACAAAAAGAAAAATACTCGCTCCATCCTAAAATATATTTTTGACAAAAAGAAAAATACTCCCTCCATCCCATAATATACTACTCCCTCCGTTCCTTAATATAAGGTGTATAGTTTTCTTGCACGAATACGCTAGGAGGCAAATTTCGTTGCTTTCGGACGTAAATACCCTAGGTGATTGATGTGATATAGATGAAAAATAGGAAATCTGGGTATCCTCTCTCTCCTGATCGGATTAGTTGCCTCCTAAATAAGAGGAACAAATCTTATAATTCTCTATACACCTTATATTCTGGATTTTTTCACAAAAACTATACACCTTATATTAAGGAACGGAGGGAGTAATTATCAGCCACCTTATATTTTGGAATGGAGTGAGTATGAGTGTTTATGAAGAACTTTTTTTTCCGGTGCAATGCACGGACATTTTTGCTAGTCTATATCTATACCTAATACCTAATAATAATAAAGGACGGATTGTTTCTCTCGGTTTAATATTTTTTTTGGACCGTTTTACCTCCTAATAGTTCTAAGCTATTAATCCTTTACCACCGTAAAATTGAAAAACGGTTCGCTCGCTGTTGGCGCGGCAGGCAGGGCTGGCCAGGCGGTCTCAGCCGCGGACGAGATAAAGCTGCGCGTGGACGAGCTAACGAGGGAGGAGAGGAGGGAGTTGGGTGGCTCTAGCTAGGTCTTGGGCCTATACGAACGAATCAAGATTCTGTACACATTAATAAGAGGACCGAAATCCTAAAAAAAAGAGATTTGTACAGATGAATAGTCCGTATCGCTTATTTACATCGAATTCCACCAGCTTATATATGTTTGCAAGCTGACTTAGATCCGTCCGTCAGCACAAACAGCACCATCCTTGATTGATATAAAATCAAATGATGTAAAAAGGAATTAAATTCCTATGTCCCAACGAGAAAGAGAGGGCAATGCCTATATGGGATCTCTTGGCATGCAATGAGGAGAATGGTATAGTTGGCCCGTAATTAAACGAACGAGATTTGAGGGGATTGCCTTGTGCAACATGGAGCAGATTTGTCTTGGAATCAAAGGTTGCGGCCTTCATGAATGAAAGGAAATGCCGGATTATGATTAAACGAAACTTTGTTGGGCTAAATAATTCTCCCGGCGCGAGTCCTCTTCCCACCGCTTTCTCTTCCGACGCGCCCGCGCCACCGCCGTCATGCCATCGCGCCGGGAAAACTTCGGGTACACGCGTGTCTGTGCGCGCTTCTTTTGCCGCACCGCTCAACACGTGTTCAATAAATCATGCGCAAGCCCAACCGTCAGCACGTGTGCAGAAATTTCCTCTTCTTCCCACTGCTTTCTCTTCCGATGCACCCGCGCCCGCGCCGGGGAAACTCCGGGTTCCGCGGTGTACGTGCGTGCCCGAACGACACCTTCTACGTGGAGATCAGGTTCGGCGACGAGTGCATCGGTCTAGACACCTTCGGGACCGCGCACGAGGCGGCGCGCGCCTACGACGTTGTGGCGTGGCGACTCAGGCGCCCGCGTGTGGATGAATTTCGAGGACGTCGGGCCTTGCGCGGCGAAAGCGCTCAGCCGTCGCTAGCCTCGTGAAAGGAGGAGCCCGCCATGACACGACCTGAGCGCCGCTTTGCTCGTCATCGAACACGACGGCGCTTCTGGCGAGGTGGTGTCGCCACTTCCCGAGGCGTCGAGGCGTAAGCATAACCTGACGGCGGCGAGGCGCGTGACGGTGCGCTAAGGCGGCAAAAGCACGAGGGCCGATCGGCCGGGCGGACAAGGCGCGCCTTCATTGCGGCGCAGATGGCCGGGCCGACGACCATCTCCGGCGACGATCCCGTTGGGAGGACTATTGGTCGCGACGCAAGTGTCCGACATGACACCGGCCTCGTCCGATGATGAGAGCAACTAGAGCACGGACATTTTGCTAGGTCAAAAATCTACCGGACGAACCGCTTCCGTCAACCAGCCTTTTTAGATGGTTTTGCCCCAGATTTTTTGAAGATATTACCCACCTTGCCACTGTAAGTCACGTACCGCTTCATTTGTTTTCTTGCTTGACCGTTCCTTTCCCCAATCCCCACGACCTGAGAACCACCCGCTCCTGCGCCTGGTCTCCCCCGCCGCCGGTGCCCCTCCAATTCGCGCCGCCTGACTTGGCTCCGTGCGTGGTTCCCTAAGAGGGTTGCCCTCTTCTCTGCCCGTCTACGGAGGCGTCTACCTGAGAACCACCCGCTCCTGCGCCTGGTCTCCCCCGTCGCCGGCGCCCCTCCAATTCGCGCCGCCTGACTAGGCTCTGTGCGTGGTTCCCTAGGAGCGTCGCCCTCTTCTCTGCCAGTATACGGAGGCGTCTATGGTGGTGATGGGATTACAGCATATCGGCCCCTGGCCACTCTTCGACATGGAGGACGACGAGCAGGGACGGGCGGCACGACTCCCTCGCCCTCGCCGCGGAGGAATCCCGGGGGTGACCAGAGGCATCAGGTGTCTGCAGAAGAAGGGAAGGTCACGGAAGCCTTTGCTGACAGGAGGAGGAGTGATGGGCGAGCGAGCTGGGGAAGAGTCCGTCGGGATGAAGAGCTCGCTGACAGGAGGAGTGATGGGCGAGCGAGCTGGGGAGGAGTCCGTCGTGGTGCTCTGTGTTGCTATCGATGTGCCCCTCGACACATGCCGCTTCAAGGTCTACTTTCTTTGCTTCCTTACATTATTAATCTTGTGTTTAATGGATCCCTTTCGTCGTCATTCGTTCGCGTTATCCGTATTCGCGTTAGCATCTACTGGATCGCGTTGATGATTGCCATCTATCTTGTTCAGCCTTGGGGTCAACGTTGATGTTAGTAGAAAGTTATTTGCTAGCTGTGTGATTGCATCAAATCTGATTCATATTTTTTGCATCTAATCTGATTCAGATATCAGGCTTGAGAAAAATCATGTGCGTCTCCATCGCCGGCGGGGCCGCCGTCGCTGCAATTCAGCTCCCCATAGAAGGTAGCCGTAGATGTCTTGGCTACGCTGGAGATGCAGCAGCTGCTGACTTTCGATACCACCGTCTTACTTCATATTTGTACGTAAATTTCTGCATTTGTTTCAGCAGTTTACGTAGCTTTGTTCCAGTTTCAGAAAACTGCAGTTTGGTAGTAGATGGAAATAGTGCATATACTATGATGCTCATGATGGAATTTCATTCCAATTAGGGACAATTGCATCATACAAAATTTGTTGATAATAAACCAAACAAGTAACACAGTATCATATGCAAGGGCATCATTGCCAATGACAAGCAAGAGCTTCATGAGGTTGTGCAGAGGGAGGTAAATTACAAGAAAGTGTCAAATTGAGTTAAAAATATGTAAGTAAATAATGACGTTTCAGCATTGCATGTGCACACCATGACCTTTTGAATGTGTTCTGTTGAAATCCTTTATTATAGTGAGGTATTGTGCAGCAAGTTCAATTTCTGAATACTCTGATGGAATTATTGATCTGAATTTTGACAAAATCCTCCATGCATAACATTGACTTCTCACTTTTTTCAGCTTTGGCATCAGGCATTGGACATGATACTTTGCTCTCTGATCTACGAGAACCCAAGTAAGAGCTCAGGAGAACGAGCTCGGCGTCTGTCAAAATGTGCCTGAAGTAGTTTATGTAATGCACTGTCATTTGTAAGGCTTGCATATTTGGTTTAGAATCATGTGTGGGTTTTGAATTTTGTTGCACCGACCAGATCGAATTCCATGTGCTGATGGACTGACTGCTTGCTCTTGGTGTTTCTTGTTTGCGGCGTGCATGTTGTTTTCAGAGATTGAGGTTTGTAGAGGAACGTTATAGGAGGATTTGGGGAATGGCAGAGGCCTCGACCATGAGTTCATCAGAGAGGTACCTGTATGGTTCTTCTGTTTCTATGTTTGTGATTCTGTGCAACTCCGTCAGTGTGCAGATCATATTTTCGGTGGGGAGTAGCTAAAAGGTTGAGTTGGTCAAGGCTAATTTGAACTAATCTTGAAGAACCTGTAAATTGGAAGGAATATTTGATACCAAGTTTCATATTAGAAGTTGAGGTATTCAATTAAAGATCATGTGTTCTTGTTCTTTTAAATAATGCAATGAGCAAGACACCGGTCAGTATCATAGTCATTTGACCGCCTCCACTTTTTAGAAGCTATGAGGAGATCATGGGATCAGGTATTGTTCTACCTCCGATTGGTTTCGCTCTGCCGCTCATCGTTGATGTGTTTGGTGCAATCCTCCATCAGATCGGTCCTAATTTTAGCATGTGTGCTTGGCCGCAGGTTCTTGATGAAGCTGACTGATCTAAAGAACGAAACCACTTTCCACGACACCATCATCGGTATGATTTGACTTCACTCACTCTCGATAGGGGAGCACCTGAAATCTTAGGCCCCGCTTGGGAGGCCAGTATGGTTTCGGCTCCGGTTTGCTTACAGGAGAATTTGGACATGCACGGTTCACCAGAAGTAAAATATACGGAGGTTAGATTTTCGAGTTAGATATGCTAGTGTTTTGGCCGGTAATCACATGAAGCTAGTTGTCTCAGACTCCATAAAAATTAAATCTTTAAACATGCACAGTATAACATACACGAGCAGTCCACGTTAACTTACATAAAAACATCCCAGATCATACATGAATACAAGCTTCAGTTTTTTCAGATCAACAACAAAGTAGGTTACTTAAATTACAAATAATAGCTGTTCAACAGAATTGAACTCAGATGGACTTCTAAAGACTTGAACTCACATGACTTGAACTTGGCATCCTAAATAAAAGAAATCAATATTAGATACTATATTAACACAATAGACATCATTCTGATCGCAGGGACAGTCATGAATAGACCACATCGACAAGAATAAACATGAGCAGCAACTAACTTTTCGCTAGCTACAAATATTGTTAACAACATGAGCACATGAGCATGGCCAAAATCAGTAAAAAAACTGTCAACTACAAACAATTGCAGGGAGGACCAAATCATCCTTCCATGTCATCCAATTATCATCGAGTAATAAATAGTAGTTGACATGGGTATATGCCTTGGAGGTACTCGAGCTTGGTATATATGGGCTGAATACGGCGGAAGCCCACGGCGTTGCCAAGGCCCAAATAGAGAACTCGAGTAACCTACGGACTCTCGATTGCTTGCGGAACAAGAAGAAGCTAAAGATAGAAAGTTTAAAGGGAAAACCCTAACCTGTAACCGACTCGACCTGCTACCTGAGACCTAGCCTATCTATATAAAGGCTAGGAAGGGGCGGCGAGGAGGACACACGCAACCCTAGTTTCCACAACCCCCGCCAGATTGCAACTACGCACCATTGTAATCTTCGATTTCTCTGTTAGTTCCATGAGCAGACAAGCAGGAGTAGGGACATCTATAAGGCCTGAACCTGGGTAAATCTTCAAGTCCCCTCTGTGCTTGTTTGCTAGCCGATTGATGCTTCCAGCGCTCCCTCTTTCTCCAAAACCCAAGTCCATAATAATGGGCATTGATGAGTTAAACCTCGTCGATGGCGTATACTTAGGAATTGGGAGTGCTGATGTTGCGCTTCTTCGCCCCATCAATCGCGATCTACAACTCGCAACAACGGAGATTCGCCCTCTTTCTGCGTTCGACTTCACCATCCACACGCCGCCACTCGCCCGACTTTCGAGTCCGTGGGCGATGGGATCACTTAGCGATCGGAGCTTCCGCCTAAGTCGGTCGATGGGCACGCCGCATGCTCGACCAGCCGACACCATCGATTGCTCCAAAGATCGTGGTTCCTCTCGCTAATCGGCACCTCGTGAGCTCAATGCTTTGACAACAATCGAGAATACGGCCGATGACGATCGCGAATCGATCTGGGCGATTTGTGGCGAAGATGGAGCCTCTCCGGATCCGAAAGTTGCGGGAGTAAACTTTCAACCACTTCATGTGCCAATATCAACGCGGCGATCCTCCGCCAATCGCGACAACACGGGCAACAGAGGCAATGGAACCGATCCGCCAAACGGTGGCATACCTAATGGCGGACCACCCAATGGCAGACCACCGAACGGCGGCCCCACTAACGGCGCCCTGTCAACAACAGAGGAGCAATCGAACCTCCAACTATGATAAACGAGCAAACTGGCGAACGCGTCGTAATCAGGCTCAACAACCTCGAGTGGGCCCGCTGCCGAGAAGCCCTACGAGGCCACCCTCTACCTTTCGGCTCCCCACAAGAACTGTTGATGGGCTACCATTGGCTCCTGAAAGAGTACAAACGCCAACTGCAAACAATCGCACAACTCGAAGCGCATAAAAAGGCGGCAGACGAGTCGAGCCTCCGACGAGCTGGGCTCTCCTCCCACGGAGGATCCTCCTCCAAGTGCAACAAGTACGTCGCTAATAAGAGGCAATCTCGACTGGCCCACCTCACCGAGCAAGAGCGTGTAGAAGCCGCAAAGGTCCTCGACTTCGGCTTCATGACGGTGGATACACGTGGCAACGTGCTTCCAAAAACGCCGCAAGCCGTGTTAACGGCGGCCACCATGTACCTCCTCAACAACCAGCCGCCACCGAGACCTCGGTACCATGCACCGATCTCACGATCGCAGCTTGGTTAATCGCCGCCTCGACAAAGAGCCGACACCGAGCCGAAAAAGGCAAGGCTCGCAAAACGCTATTCATCACCTCATCAGCGGCGGCCGGTCATGACTGCTCGACGCCGCCGCTCACGGCGACATGACCACGACTACGACGCGCGTGATGACATCACGCAGCGCAAAATCGACAAATCAAGGGTGCGACGTGCTCGATTGACTGACTCAGAAGATGAAGATGTGGAGCTCTGTGGCGCTAGATGCTTCAGCAGGGCTATCAGGCAAAAGCGAATGCCCAAGGGGTTGAAGCTCCCATCAGAGAACCCGAAGTTTGACGGTCTGCAGGACCTGGAAATCTGGTTAGAGGATCATATCTCCTCCGTCAGGCTCCACGACGGGAGTCGAAGCACGGCTATGCAATGCCTGCAGCTACAGCTACTGGGCACCGCCCGAGGATGGCTCAACAACCTCCCACGCGGATCCATTCGCAGTTGGGAAGAGCTGGTCTACAGCTTTGTGCACAACTTCAAGGGCAACTACAAAAGGCCCGCGTCAATCGAAGAGCTGAGGTGCTGCCAGCAAAGGTCGGGCGAATCACTGCGCTCGTACATCCAGAGGTGGTCCATTATCAAGAACTCCGCAGAAAATATCTCGAAAGACCGCGCAATCGACGCATTCAACGGCGGCGTTCGCCGCATAGAGCTTAGGGAGGAGCTGGGCCGCTCGAAGCCCAAAACCATCGACCACCTGATGGAAATTGCGAATCGGTGGGCTGATGGAGAAGATTCGGTGAAGAATCGCGTTCACTCCGATGAGGAAGCAGAACTCGAACGCAGACGCGACCGCCGAAGCAAACGTCGAATGCGCATCTACGATGACCGCGACGACGTCAATATGGTCGCAGCCGGCTACGCCGACAGACGCGACGACAACCGCAACAGCGGCTACCGCAGCGGTGGATACCGCGACTCCGGGAAAACCACGCAAGTATGGCAGCGCCGCACTCGCGATGAGGCGCCCGCCACATCCATTGAAGACAATCTGTCTGGGCCATGCACCGTGCACTTCTACATCGACAAGCATGATGGCAAAAAGAAATCTAGCCACCTCCTCAAAGACTATCGCGAGTTCCTCAAACTCTATGAGGGCCTGGCTCGGATGAATCGCGACGCAGTCAACAGGGGCTACGGAGCCGCCCCAGGCGCTATGGCACATGGAGCTCCTCCACCACCACCCGGAACACCGCCAAACGCAGCTGCACCGGACCAGCACCACGGAGGCGAGTCGTACCCACGGGCCATGGGTACCATGATAATTCAAAAGGGCCGCCCATCTAAACGGGTGCAAAAGGCCATCACTCGCCAAGTGAATCTGGCGACAAACTCGCCATCATCCACCACTGAGTACCTCAGTGGAAGCGACTCCTGCATCACCTTCGACAAGCGCGACCATCCGCGCCAAGTACCTCGTCCAGGCCAGTGTCCCCTCGTACTCGAGGCGCAAATCGGAGGCTTCGACATGAGCCGTGTCTTCATGGACGGCGGAAGCGACATCAACCTTATGTTTGCGAGTACCTTGCGAGCAATGAGGATCCCTCTGACCTGCCTAGAGGCCTCGGTCACGACATTCCACGACATCGTCCCAGGCAAAGGCGTATACCCCCTTGGCAAAATCAACCTTGACGTCATCTTTGGCACGCCGGAAAACTTTCGGCGCGAGCGCATCGACTTTGAAGTCGTCGACTGGCCCTCACAGTACCACTGCATCCTCGGACGTGTCGCGTTCGCTAGGTTCATGGCAGTGCCACACTACGCCTATCTGCAAATGAAAATGCCAGGCCCTAATGGCGTCATCACAATCAATGGGAGCTTCGAAAGGTCTGACAGTTGCGACAGGGAGTTCAACATAATTTCCTAGTCCTTCGGCATGCAAGAAGAACTCGCGAGACTAAAGGAGTCGACAGACAACAGTCTGCCTCCCCTGAGCCGGCCAAGTTCACCCGACCTATCCTTCGACTCATCGGTGCACACGAAGAAAGTGCAGGTCCACCCATCGGATCCCGCCAAGACGGCCCTCATCGCCAACAACTTGAGTCCCGCATAGGAACTCGCGCTCGTCGAATTCCTCTGTGAGCACTGGGAAATTTTCGCCTGGTGTCCAGTGGACATGCCAGAAGTTCCCAGGGAATTCGCCGAGCACGCACTCAATGTCAACCTAGATGCAAGGCCGGTCAAACAAACAATCCGGCGACTATCTGAACCAAGAGCAAAGGCAGTCGGAATGGAGATCAACAGACTCCTCGACGCCAAATTCATACGCGAGATCAAGGAAAGCACATGGCCCGCCAACACGGTGCTAGTACCAAAAAAGGACACGGATATCTTGCGGATGTGCGTGGACTTCACTTCTCTCAATAAGCACTTCCCGAAGGACCACTTCCCGCTGCCACGAATCGACCAGATCATCGACTCCATCGCGGGATGTGAGCGCCTCTGCTTTCTCGACGCCTACTCAGGCTATAATCAGATTCAAATGAAGGAGGAAGATCAAGAGAAAACGGCGTTTACAACGCCTTTTGGTGTGTTCTATTACAACACAATGCTCTTCGGGCTAAAAAACACAGGAGCCACCTACCAGCGGTGCATGCAGGCTTGCCTCAAGAACCAACTTGGTCGCAACATCCAAGTCTATGTTGACGACATCGTAATCAAGACCAAAGAGGAAGCTTCACTAATCGATGATTTACGCGAAACCTTCGCCAACCTCGTAAGCATGGATTAAGCTCAATTCGACAAGCGCCTTGCGTACCATCCGGCAATTACTCGTATCTCATCTGCGAGAGGAATCGAGGCGAACCTGAAGAAAATAAAAGCCATCGCCATGGAGAAGCCAAGAACATAAGAGGTGTCTAGCAACGCTGTATTAATCGCTACGGTCAATTCATCAGTCGAATGGGCGAAAAGGCACTGTCCTTCTACCAACTTCTCCGCAAAGCTGACAAGTTCGAGTGGACCAACGAGGCACAGGAAGCATTCGAAGACCTCAAGCGCCTACTGTCCACCTCGCCAGTACTAGTGACCCCACGCGAAAGGAACCCCTACTGCTATACATCTCCGCCACCAACCAGGTGGTCAGCACAGTGCTCGTGGTAGAACGAGCCGAGAAAAACAAGGTCCACGGGGTACAACGCCCAGTCTATTACCTCAGCGAGGTACTCACGCCAACAAAGCAGCGGTACCCGCACTACCAGAAGCTGGCGTACGGCGTCTTCATGACAGCCCGGCGACTGCGCCACTACTTCCAGGAACACCCAATCGTGGTAGTCAATGACGCCCCGCTTGGGCATATCCTCAACAATCCCGACGCCACCGGACGAGTCGCGCTTTGGGGAATCGAACTGTCTCCACGAGACATTGCATATGAAAAACGCGACGCAATCAAGTCGCAAGTTCTCCCTGACTTCCTCGTGCACTGGATGGAGAACCAGCTCCCTGAAAAACAGATATGTCCTACCTCTGGACAATACACTTCGACGCTTCCAAGCGAAAGGATGGGACCGGCGCAGGTGTCATACTGACATCGCTCCAGGGAGACAAGCTGAAATATATCCTGCGAATGCAGTTCACCGCCTCCAACAATGAAGCTGAATACGAGGCCCTGCTACACGGATGAGGATGGCAAAAGCCTGCGGCGCCAAGAGGCTCATAATATACGGCGACTCTAAGCTGGTCGTCAACCAGACAATGCATGAGTGCGACGCACTGAACGACAATATGCATCGCCTACCGCGACCTCTATGACACACTCGAAGGGGACTTCGACGGCTGCAAGCTGCGGCACATAGGCCGCGAAAGCAATGAAGAGGCGGACGCACTCGCCAACATTGGCTCTACCTACGCCCCCATACCACCTAGGGTATTTCTCGAGCGCATCTGTGAACGCTCCATCAAGCCAAAGGCCACAGAGAACAAAACAAGCGCAACAACGAACTCGGGGGCTGCGTCGTCCAATGAGCCAACAACACTCGACGACCTAGAGCTTGACACAGGACTCGAAGGACCAATGAGCGTCATGATGATCGAGCCATCTTGGACTCAACCGTACATCACGTATCTTCTCAGCAAAAGGCTACCGGACGACCCAACCGACGCACGGCACATTGCGCGGCGATCCAAGGCATTCGCTATTATCAACGGCGAACTGTACAAGCGCAGCATCACAGGAGTACTCCAACGATGCATCTCCAACGCCGATGGAAGGACTGTCATCCTCGACATCCATGAAGGGACTTGCGGGCACCACGATGGCAGTCGAGCCCTCATCGCCAAAGTCCTACGAGCCGGATTCTACTGGCCTACGGCCATGCGTGACGCCAAGGACATCGTTCAAAAATACAACGCTTGCCAGCGATTCGCGGACAAGCCACACGCACCTGGCGTGAAACTCCGGCCAATCCCGTTGGCCTAGCCCTTCGCACAATGGGGACTCGACATGGTCGGCAAGCTCCCAAAGTCATCACGAGGAGGCTACGTCTACCTCCTGGTCGCAGTCGACAAATTCACCAAGTGGATAGAGGCCATGCCAGTGACTAACCAGTCAGGATACAGCGCAATCAAGTTCTTCGAATCCATCATCTATTGCTTCGGAGTACCACACAACATCATCACGGACAATGGGACGAACTTCACATCCAAGAAGTTTCAAGAATTCTGCGAGACTCTGGGAATCAACGTTAGCTATGCCTCCGTGGCACATCCACAGACCAACAGTCAGGTCGAAAAAAGCCAACGGGCTCGTCTGCGGCGGCATCAAGAAGCGACTCCTCAAGCCACTCGAACAGGCCGCGGGCTGCTAGCCAGACGAGCTGCAATCGGTACTCTAGAGCCTACGCACAACTGCAAATAGCGCCATAGGCTATACCCCGTTCTTCATGGTGCACGGTGCTGAGGCGGTGCTACCTGCAGAGGTACGATACAAAGCACGCGAGTGGTCGCTTACAGCGAGAAGGAGTCTACTCTTGCACTCGAAGACTCCGTCGACCTCCTTGACGAGGCACGAGAAATCGCCGCGGAAGATCAACGATCTACCAAAGAGAACTCCGGTAACTACCACATAGAAGGTTACGCCCGTGTCCTTCGTCGAAGGAGACCTGGTCCTGTGACTGAAACAGCAAGGGCATCTCAAGCTTGAGTTCCCCTAGGAGGGACCATACGTGATTACAGAAGTAATCCCAGGTGGCGCCTATCGCCTCAAAGATTTCGAGACAGGAGTCGCGTACTCCAACCCCTGGAACGTCGCACAGATGCGACGCTTCTACCCTTAGTCGTCTTTTATTTTTACATTGCAAATAAGGATACTCAGCCAAGGCTACTTAGCCACACATTGTACCCCGTACTATCCTGCAAATGAATAAAGCTAAGTGCCTCAAAACTCTGTGTTCCTTTTATTTTTGCAAAATATCCACTCGGGGGCTGCACCACCCTATACACATCTGTTCTACGAACTAACACGATATCCTGAGTAGTTGACACACTAATCGAAACCCTTGACAAATACCAACCCAGTTGCAACGCACGTGACAGGTTGGAAAGGGACTGAGATAAACACAAGTCAGGCTAACGAAAAGGAATCGCATAACGCACTCGCAAAACATACAACTAACAAGCTCTTTATATACATCAATGTTAATCAATTATACACAACATATATATATGAACTTTACAACACTGGTGCAACTATGTGCAGGATACAAACTAAACTACTGTTGCAGCAAAGGAACGTTGGTCTGCTCCTCGAAGAAGTCGATGATTTCCTCCATTGGATGATCCACCGCCCGGTAGTGAGGAACCATGTTCCAAGTCGAACCTGCTGGCGACGCTGGTGGTCCGGCCGCAATTGCTGCAACATCCACATCAGGCCTGTGCAGTTGCACCAGCGACATAGTAGCATTGGCACCAGCCACTAACTGTTACCGTACACACTCGCGGACTGCACTCAAATCTTGAAATTTGGCAAGAAGGCCTAGCAGGCTCGACGGAACGATGTCCAGCGAGAACATCGTCTGGTAAATATTCTTCAAGCACGATTGCGACTTCTTCAAGAAGTGAAGCACTCGCGACGCACGATCCTGCAGGGTCGCCAGTGCGATTGCGCGATCATGATCCACCTGTAGTATCCACTACCAAGCTGCTCTTGGGTCAGATCATTCATGCGAATGGCAATCCTGTCCCTCTCATCCTGCGGATGGCGTGCACTGACAACTGTACCAAGCAAAGGCAAAAGTATGAAGACAACGAACCATTGCGGGTGACTACAAGAAAAGGATGAGGAGGAAGAAAGCTAACATTTGAATTGGTCGCCCAGCTGCGTCACCTCCCCTAGCAGGTATTGCTCTCTGGCGACGACCTTCTCCGCCCTCGACTTCCATACGTCCGCATTACCATGGAGTACGGGCAGTTCACGCTCCAACTGCTTCACGCGGTCACGGAGTCGCGAGAGCAGAGACAGCTCATCCACCCTTGAGCGTGACTGCGCCAAAATATCATCAATAGGTGGCATATTCCGAGGTTCACTCGAAGGACCACTCGATGTGCCCTATCACAAGCCAAGCAAGAGACAATAAGAAGACTAAGGCGATGCATAGACAAAAGAATCGAGTGCATTTAGGCATAATAAAAGTATCAACAGATACATTCGCCAAAGGCATGTTACAGACAAAAGGGATAGGCTATTTAACTATTACAGACATGACTACTAATGAGCAACTGGCTTCTTCGACTTGGACTTCGGCTTTGGGGGCCTCATCGAGTCTGTAGCAGTATCAGACGCCGCAGCCTTCGCCGCCTTAGTTGGCTCGCTGCAGTTCCTTAGAATACTTCGCAACTGTATTGATTAGTTGCAGCCCATACTTGCCATAGGCAGCCGCGAAGGGAGCAAAGACTACCTGTTGGTCATCCGCGTTGGCAGGCATTGCCTTGGAGACCGCATCAGGATCAACCTCGACTCCATGGGCTTGAACCATCGCGAGTGACATTGAAGCGCCAGCTGCACAGAGTGAGTTCTTGAAGCCTGTAGGAATGCCTCAGGCAAGGGACTCCACCAGCTCGTCTACATTCTCGATTAGCTCAGCCTTGGGCGCCAGCTCCTCACGGAGGCGACTGAGCACGCCCAGCCTTGGCGGCGGCCCCTTGAATGGCAAGATCGCGATCTTCGATCACGAGATGGCGCTGCAAGGCATCATCATGACGGCGCACAGGCATCAAAGCTCGCACTAATCGACATCTACACAAGAATCAAGCATTGGCACAAAAGTCAGCACAAGAGCAAAAATCAGAAGAAGGCACAACGAAAATCCAGACAAGGAAATACCTGAGAGAGCCTTGGCAATCAAGAGAAGCTGCTCTTCGAACAACTTCTCCCTAGCCACAATGGAGGCGCGCAGATCCTCTTCGCGTTTCCGCGATTCGTCACGTGCCGCGATTGCCTCATAGCGACTCTTCACGGCCGTGGCAAGCGTCTTTTCGAGGGAAGCATCGTCACGAAGGAGTGCATTACGCTCAGCTGTGAGACAAACAAAGATAGACCGTCAGTCGAATATATCACAAAGATGAAGAAGGAGAAGCAAAAACACTCACTTTCAACCACGCGATGGCGATTGTCCAGCACTGCATGCTGGCGACCCATCGCAAGCACCTGCTCTGCCAGGCGAGCGGCTTCCTTCACAATGAGCTGCGACATGAGAAACAGTAAAGGATCAGCAGATGGTATGGATGAAAAATCCGACTACAAAAATCAGAAGAAGCAATACTATACATACATGATCCTCCAATGACTCCGAAGTCGATTGACGCGTAGTCGTCCGGACAACCATCTGGTGCTCCACATCGTGGGGAGAACTCGATGAATTATGCCCGGAGTGGGCCGCCAATGGAGGAGAAGGAGTGCGCTCAGCCACTTTCTTGGCCTTGGAGGTCGCGACTCCAGATTCCTTCAAAAATTGGACGTCGTCAGAAGATGACAACGCCGGCTGACTGCAGAACAAAACAACATCAAGAGAATGTAATTCCAAAGAAGAACCAAAAGGAAGACTCGTCTACTTACCAGTCAAACTTGTCAAAATCGAAGGTTTGATCCCCCGACTCCGACGACGACTCCTTCGCCAGCCGCATCTTCTTGCGGGAAGATGGTGCCACAACACTCACAGGAACGACAGGTATCGGCGACTCCGCACCAATAGCTGCGCCTTCTAGAGTCGAAGGAGATGATGCATCCGAATCCTCGATGTGCGATCGCTTGCGAGTGTCCGGACTGCTCGATTCGGGGGCTTCCTCCTCCACATAAGATGGGACGGTCGACTCCGACTCGTCCTCTTCCAAGACTTCACGAGGAATAACCCCCTCAGGAAGAGGGGGCATACAGGGCGACACCCCCCAATCCTGCATACGGGAAACAAGTCAGAGCAAGTCAAGAAAAAATAAGCATTCGACAAACAAAGCTACTTCGTAGCACAATTGTACCTCTGGAGGAGGATTAGTAGCATCGAATGGAGGCACGACTGGTTCACTAGGGAGCACATCCTTAGCGGTGTACTTGGTGAGCAGTCGCACCCTCTTATCTATTTCACTCGCGAAAATGCCATCGGCAGATACGCGAGTGGCATCGTCTGCGCCAGCCCACTGGAAGATAGGGTGGACTCTAGCCTGCAGGGGCTGGACGCGACGGCGCAGCCACGTGCGAATGAGGGCGCAGCCTCCCTCTTCTTTACCCATGCGACTCTCGAGATCGCAGACGCGCTCGTACAACACATTGTCTCCGCGGACTCATCGGTCATCCAGGAGCGCCTCCTCTTGCACGGCGTCGCGGGATCGAAGGGCGCGAGTCCGAAGTGGTCTCCGTCGGCCTTCTGGTCGCGGATGTAGAACCACTTGTCCCTCCACCCTTGGACGGACGCCATGAGTTTGATGTCGAAGTACGTGATGGAGGAGTCGACGTGGATACCACAGCCGCCTACATCGTAGACTACGGAGCCAGACGCCGACTGGCGTTTCAGCTTGAAGAGGCGTTTGAAAAGGCCAAAGTGTGGCTCGATTCCGAGCCAGCACTCGCAAAGAGTAATGTAGCAAGCTACATGGACGATGGAGTTGGGGGACATCTGATGCAGCTGGAGCCCATAGAAACAGAGAAGGCCCCTGAAGAAAGGATGTAGGGGCAGAGAGAGACCGCGGATAATGAACGCTAGGAACATCACCCGAAAACCAGCAGGAGGACAAGGAGTTACCTCACCACTGGACTCATGAGTCGATCATGAGGATGTAACTCATCTGGTGAAGGAGACGGAGCTCCGACGACTTGATCACGGATGCGCGCCACGCGCCATTGGTGACGCGAGTGCCCGTGCCCTTCTTCTTTCCGGCGACGGCGGTACTGGTGCCCGCAGCGGCGGAGCCGCCCTTCTTCTTGGCAGCAACAGTGGCAGCGGCGGAGTCAGCCGCGACACCTCCCTTCTTCTTCCCCATCTTACGGTGGCGGTGTGACCAGAGTAAGTAACTGGGGAATACGCGGAGCTGGTCTAGCGCCATGAGAAATATGAACACAAAGTAGCAGAGGAGCAGCGGCAATGGCGATGGAGGCAAAGGCAGAGAAAAGAGCAGATGTGAAAAATTACCGTCGCAGCACTGCTACTTAACCCCTTGGAAGATGTAATCCAACGGCCAGCAAAAACCCTATCAGACGCGTGGCGTCCATAGTGATCGACACGTGGAGGACCCGAAGCATGAACCGTCCCCCACTACCCCCATTACACGCGGAAATCGAGGAGGCACAGTTAAAACAAAGATTACGCACGCCCGGTCAAGTCAGAGTCAGAAAATGGGACCCACCTCTCGTCAAGTCCCGTCAAACCCGCTCACGCGGGCAACTGAGGTTATCACATCGCCAACACTGATGTCATCAAGAATTGAGCAGTAGAAGACTTCGACTACTTTAGTCCTTGCTCGAGTCTTCGACTCCACCAAGCACTCGGAGGCTACTCCCATAGGGAGCGCTGGTCGCACACCCTACGATTTTTTCTTTTTCTCTTCTGCAGGAATATAGACATTCAAAGCATACCCAACCACTCGAATCCACGATTCGACTATGGACATGGGTTACTCCCATAGGGAGTGCTGACAATAAATTTGACTGAAACAAGCAAACAAAAGACGACAGCAGTCGCAAAAGTTCTTTAGTCCCTGCCTGAGTCTTCGACTCAATCAGTCACTCGGGGGCTACTCTCATAGGGAGTGCTGGTCGCGCACACTATGATTATTTGTACATCGTACTGTGTGTCGATAACATCCATACTCGAAGCTTATGGTGACACCGCCTCATGATGTTTCCCTACAAAGAGACTGCGTCTTCTGGGTCACCCGAATCATCTCCGCTATGACAAAATTCGGATACCACGCTTGCATCGTGAAGATAAGACTTGAATAAGGCCTGGCAACGCATTTACTGCGCACTACCAAAAATATATCCGTACCAACAAGTATGATGAACATGCCTTGACGGATGTGTCGAGTGCTCACACCCATATACTGAAATTCGACTCCTATAAGACCTCCGCGGCTTGAGTCGAATTACACCAGCACTTTTCCGAATTCGAGTCCAGGGACTCGAGTTCGAGTAGATTGTATTGTTTTACCCTAAGGTAGTTAACTGATACCGATACATCGGTCAAATCAGGCACGCACATCAACAATCCCTATGATACAAACAGAGCACTCGAAAAAATATACTTAGTCATGCACTCGAAAGGTTTCATAAAGTTCCTAGTCGAATCTGTGATTCCACTGGACACTCGGGGGCTACTGACATGGGTATACCTTGCAGATACTCGAGCTTGGTATATACGGGCTGAATACGGCGGAAGCCCACGGCATTGCCAAGGCCCAAATAGAGAACTCGAGTAACCTACAGACTCCTGATTGCTTGCGGAACAAGAAGAAGCTAAAGATAGAAAGTTTAAAGGGAAAACCCTAACCTGTAACCGACTCGACTTGCTACCTGAGACCTAGCCTATCTATATAAAGGCTAGGAGGAGACGGTGAGGAGGACACACGCAACCCTAATTTCCACAACCCCCGCCAGATTGCATCTGCGCACCATTGTAATCTTCGATTTCTCTGTTAATTTCACGCGCAGACAAGCAGGAGTAGAGACCTCTACGAGGCCTGAACCTGAGTAAATCTTCGAGTCCCCTGTGTGCTTGTTTGCTAGCCGATTGATGCTTCCAGCGCTCCCTCCTTCACCAAAACTTAAGTGCATAACAATGGGCATTGATGAGTTAAACCCTCGTCAGTACTACTAAAAGAAAATGGAATGAGCTACTTACATGGAGGTAACTGAATTCCAGCTTCCCAACCTCCTTCAACCACAGACCACGGAGTCTTGCATCATAAGAAAGAAAAAGCTCTCTATTTAATGCATCTTTGAAAACATCAGAGGCTAGGATCTTGATCTCAGGCACAGGAATAAATGGATAGCTCAAATCATACACTGATTTGCAAACAAATCACCACTTATCTATGCTTGTTAAAGTTTGCAAATATTTAATCCTTATATGCTATGGTTGTATGCATATTTTGCTAAAAAAAAATCAAATTTATACTATGTCATCTGTGCGAAAACAGGTTTATACTATGCAAATCTTTGTATGACTCCAGCAATCCAAAGTCTGCTCAGAAAACACTTGGTTACTATTGTTAGCTCCAACACCCAATTATTAAAACATAGGTTTTCCAACACCCAATTATTAAAACATAGGTTTTATCTATATGACATGGCTTGCAGGTTGTCCCTGGCCGGTGGCCACCACTGGCTTATTAATTGTTACCAAGAAGACAAAGGAACACATGAACACCAGGAAACACAAATCTTCAAATTGTTAGGGGAGACCAAATACTTAACCCCACCCTCCAAAGCTTCAGAAATGATGTTTGATTGTCTCACCGATAATACTGCAAGGATCCCAACAAGTGGAAGCCACAGCCATGCCCATACCATAGATCTTCCTAGGTTTGATTTTTTCCTTCCATTGCCATCAGCCCGAGATAGCTCATCTCCCAGGTTTGAAAAAATTCAAAAGCAGACCCAGAACTGGAAAAGCTTTGAAAACTAAATCAAGGACTTTTTTTTAGGCGAACACTCTTTGCAGTTGAAAGCTAGCAAACAAACCCTCAGACACAGCGACACAACCAAGACCAACATAACTGAATAAGTATAAAATTAGAATCACTCAGACACAGCGAATACCCTAATCTGTTCAAATACAACATGGAAAAAACTTGTGGTTAAAATTAGATCTATGGAACAGTACTCCCCTTTTCCGTCTATAATTTATACTTTCATAAAAGTCGCAGCATAAATATGCACTACAATATAATTATGAAGAGGAACAAACAATGCTGACTTCTATAACCCAATTTTTCCATGTAAGCATTGTTACAGAGAGTGAGCTGAATCCAGTCCAATGATAAATTGACAGAAGACAAAAATTATACTGTACACTCTAAAATTTTACTTTCCATGAACTACGACTATCTGTATCTACTTGGGGTACCGTCCAAGAGTGCATGGAGAGAAGACAAGATTGCAAACTGCATAGATAGCAATCCATCATCATACTAGTACACACATGACCAGACTCAATTCAAAACATACTACTGCTACTGTTAAACAGAAAACAGAGCACCATAGACAAAACGGACAGACGAACAGATTGCTCAGGAACCACAGACAAAAAGACAGAACATCAACACTGCACGTAAAAAAAACACCGCACGCAACTCTCTGCCTGCTCACCTAAGCTTCCCGATGGGGAAGACGCTGCGGCCGACGGTGGGGGCGGATCGCATGCCGAGGAACTACGCCGAAGAACCCAGCTAGTTGGTCAAATCAGATAAGCAAGAACCCAGCTAGTTGGTCAAATCAAGATACCCAGCACAATCTCTAACAGCATCCACCAATAATCACTCGTTCTACTACACGTAGAACATCAATCACGAAGCTGTAAGGCTAAACTCTGCATCGCTTACCGCAATCGCTTGTCGCACGCGCATATCTTGCGTATCGACATGAGCTTCCAGAGATGGGGAAGGCGAGTGTGAGTAGGAGAAATACCTTGCCTGTAGATCTTCGTCGCCGGTCGAGTCATAGACCTTGCGCCGCCGGACGATTCGCTATTCGTCACAGACCTTGTGCACCGAGACAGGTCGCTTCCGCCGAAGCTCGTCACAGATCTTGCGCCTCCCCACCGGACTCGTGGCTACCACCACCGCCAAGCAGCTTGACAAGCTCACGCCGCCCCGCCAGTTGCCGCCGCGCTAGGGTTGGCAAGGGTCGCGATGGGCTCTCGTCTGGAAAGGAAACCGACCTCCGTACGTCCGTGATGTTTTCGCCTGTAAATGGGCCGAAAACGATTCGGAGGCAAAAAAAAAACAGCCAACCAAGTGCTAATACCGGTATCGGGCCGTAATTTAATGGGCTCCAACTAAAACGGCTGTCCGGGCTAAATTCCAGGGAAACAAGCAGGGCCTTAGGGAGGTCACCACCGCATGTGCTCTTAAAATTTTATTGTCTTTGTGCTCATGCTTGGTATTTCAGAGAGCTAGATGGATGCAGCTGCTAGCATTTCTGGAGTGACAGAATCCTACTGCTAGAAAACACGCTGGATAACCATGCGCTATTAGAAATCTGGGTTATTCTCCCTCTGCGTGCTTATGAGTGATGTTTTTTAGAATCATGTGTGGTATTTCCTGGCAGATTTGCATGCTAACTAATGGAAAACGCTAGCTCCTCTTGTGAGCTGAATTTTTCTACATGCCCATGTATAACTCTCAGGAATTTGTTTTGCACATTAAGTGTTGTGGTAAAGTGCTTGTCGGGTTTTGTAAGTTCTAATTATAATTCTTAGTTCAAGTGGACCATGTTTTACCTATTACACAGATTCCAAGTTAACATGAGTTTCGATCCACGGTAAAAATATTTCCCCTAATTCATCAAAACAAAAGATTAGAGCATCTCTACTGCTGGCATTCCCCCAGGCAACCGGACCCCACAATTAGCGCTTCCGACGCCGATCAAAAAGGTTTCGCCTAGGATCGGGATTTCCTCGCGTTCCGTGCCGAGTTTCCAGACGATGCAAAAACGGCGATATTTTTGAATTTTCTTGTTCCCGCCGACAAAGTCTCGGCCATAGGGTGCTCGACAGAAGTACGCCCAAAAAAATGTTCGGCCGTCAAATTATTACAGAACATGATAAAATTGGTCGGCGATCAATCGTCGATGGGGGTGATCTCCTCTGGCGTGTCCGGTGCGACGGGGATGGGTTCGTCGACGCCGTGGCCGGTCGACTGGTTGGAGGAGGTCGAAGCGGAGCTCGGCGAGGGCACGACGGCGGAGGTGATCGGCACAGAGCTTGGCGTGCTCTCGGCGTTGTCCTCCTCGAGGATGTGTTTGCGACGTGCCATATACCAGGCCTTGACAGGCGAGCTCATCGCCGAGGTGTCTTCACCGCCCATGAGAAACTGCAGATCGGTGTTCCTTTTCTTGGCGGCGAAGTTCGCTTTGAGGAGATTGACCTTGCGGTCTTGGTTCTTTAGCAGCTGCGCCCATCTCTGCTCGGTCTTCTCCTCCCTCTTCTTGGTATGGGCCTTCGTGTCGGCGATGCACCTCTCGATGTATTCCTGGAGGCGCTCGGCGGGAGCTTCGGCGGCTTTGAGCATCTTCGCCTTCTTCTGGCCGAGCTCTGGCCTTCCTTCGGCGAAAGTGGAGGGCCGCTGGTCAGTACACGCCGTCCTTCGTCTTGCCGAGAGTCAGCCGAGTATCTGCCCATTTCTGGCATTTCTCAATCGAAGGGAACACATGATAGAACTTGAACTCCGTCCCGGTGTCAGTCCGGTACATGCCGAGTACGCGGAGGAGCTGCAAAGACAAGGCAAAGTGTGTCAGGATAGGCATGCACAAGCACCTTCGGCTAGTGTTCGGTGTAGTACCTTGGCATCCATGCTCTCACTGCTGACGGGTGTGCGCTCGACCTCCTCGAGAAGACTGTGCCACTTGCTGCACGCCTGTTGGATGAGCCCCCAGTGGTTGGTCATGGCTTTCTCGCCGCGCTCCATGTGGGTTTTGTTGTACTTCGGGTCACAAAGGTTGCGTTCGTCGAACGCTAGCTTCACGCGCTTCCAGTAGTTGTCCGAATTTTGGTTGGCGCCAGTGATCGGGTCCATGCTCACCGATTTCTAGGCGTCGGCGAGGCAAAGGTCCTCAGTCAGTGTTCACTGATACGTCCATTTTGCATCACTATTCTATATCATAATTTACTGTTATTCATTGATATATTTCATCTTAAGAGATGATATTTATGTTACTTTATCTGTTTTTGCATGGTTGATGACTTTTGGAGCATGGACCGCTGTAGTCAGGATTCTGATGGAAAAGGTGTTGTTTGGAGGCAAAATTCGCGAAGATCAGAAAATCCGGGAAAATACATGGAAAACCATATTTTTCTAGAAGACGAAGGAGCCAGAAGGGGAGGCTGAGATGGGCCACAGGGGGCCCACACCACCCCCTGGCACGGGCCAGCCTAGGCCGTGCCACCAGGTGGTGTGGCCGCCCTAGTCCACCCCTAGCTCTCCTCTCTGGCGTATTATATCCTCCCGAAACCCTAAGACTCGGGGAGCGACCACAGAAAGATTCTGCCGCCTCTGCGGGGCGGAAAACACTGAGAGAGAAAGATCTCTTTGGCAAACAGAATTCTGCCGGGGCAATTCCTTCCCGAAGTGGGGAGATCGTCGCCATCAACACCACCATCAAGCTGGACTTCATCGGGATCATCATCATCACCATCATCACCACCAGCACCCTCATCACCATCTCCATACCGTTGTAACAATTGGGTTAAATCTTGCATATTTCTTAGGGGAAACTTTCCCGGTGTTGATTACTTTTTGTAGTTGATGCTATGGAGTGAACCATTGAATTATCGTTTATGTTCAGATTGTTACACATCATTATTCCATCTCTGATCATGATCCATATGATATCTTGTGAGTAGTTCGTTTAGTTCTTGAGGACATGTGAGAAGTCATGTTGTTAGTAGTGGAATTGTGTTGAGAAAGATTCAATAGTTTGATATTTAAGTTGTGGTGTACTTCTTCTAGTAGTGTCATGTGAACGTCGACTACATGACACTTCACCTATATGGGCCTAGGAGAATGCATTGTGTATTTGGCTACTAATCGTAGGGGTTGCCGGAGTGATAGAAACCTGGACCCTCGTTGGGAAACCATTGCACAAGGCACATCAGGGTCTTAGAGTTTAAAGCTATGGTTAGGTTTCTACCTTAATTACTTTCTTATACTTGCGGATGCTTGCAAGGGGTATAATCGCAAGTATGTATTAGTCCTAGGAAGGTTGGTACATTAGCACAGGTTCACCCACACAACACTTATCAAACTAAAGAAGATTAATCAACTATATGAAGCGAAAACACTTGATGATATTCCCATGTGTCCTCGAGAACGTTTGGTCATCTTAAGTAATACAATCGGCTTGTCCTTTGCTGAATAAAGGATTGTGCCACTTGCTGCATTTATTCTTATTGTCTTTTATTTACTCGTACTTTATTTACTTGTATTATCAAAAACCCCTAAAAATCCGTTTGCTAAGTATTTACGGAGAATTTCCGCTCCAAGCCATTCACCAACACCTTGTGCTCCTCGTTGGGTTCGACACTCTTACTTATCGAAAATACTGCGATACACCCCCTATACTTGTGGGTCATCAAGACTATTTTCTGGTGCCGTTGCCGGGGAGTGAACGCTATTGGAGAGTGGGACTGCTAAAGGAAACTTTTACTATGAGTATTGTTTACTTCTGTTTGTTGCTTTATTTCCATTATGGATAATTCGCTGAGTTTCTTATTTCGTAATGCTACTACCACTGCTAAGGTAGTAGACGAACCACCACCTGCTGAGAATGATACTTTTAAAATACCTACAAGACGTATTAATCGTATTATGGATAACTATTATGTTGGAGATGGAACTGTCCACCCCGGTGATCATTTGCTCTTTATACACGAATTATGCGGGTTGTTCAAGTGTGCAGGTATTACTACAGATCAAGTCAAGAAGAAGTTATTCTCATTATCACCGAAAGGAAGAGCTGAAGAATGGTCAAGCTCTTGAATAGGAGGAAATAGTACCTCTCTTTTATTCAAAGTTTTATCCTCCTAGTGAGATTCATAAAGATCGGAATCAAATATACAATTTTTGGCCTCTTGATGGAGAGAGTACAACTCAAGCTTGGGGGAGATTGAAGTTACTAATGCTCAAATGTCCCATTCATGAGCTCCCCAACAATATTATTATCAATAACTTTTATGCAAGACTTTCTCTTCATGATAAGGATTTATTGGATGCTTCTTGTGCTGGATCATTCACTCGCATGGAAGAAGAAGCTAAATGGTATCTTCTGGACCGTATTGAAGATAATGCTGAAGCATGGGAGAATGACAAAGGAAGAAAGTTAGGTATAAATTATGATTATGAATGCATTGAATCTTTTATGAGAACTGATGATTTTTAAAATATTAGTAATGCTTATGGTCTTGATTTACAAGTTATTACAAATTGTTTTAAGGCTTTTGCTTCTTATATTGAAATTCCAAAAAAAGGGATGGAGCAAGTACCATGCACCTTATAAAGATATTGTTGACTGTGTTCCTGTTGGGAGTACCGAGTTTTACACTATTGATCACATCTTACCTGAACCTTATATCGAGAAAATATCCTTCCCGGATAAGGTAAAGGATCATCCTATGATAACTAGTGTAATTACTAAAAGTGCAAAGAGAACTGTAAAACCTGATGAACAAATAAACATTGAACCTGTTGTAGCAATTGTGAAAGACCTTGTCACTAAAAGTATAGAAGATGGACACATAGTCTTTTGTGAGGATGCTTCTAATATTGTCTCACATCCTAATAAAGCTAAAAAGGCTAGTGTCCCTGTGCTTTCTGTTAGAATTGGTGATCATTGCTATTATGGTTTATGTGATATTGGTGCAAGTTCAAGTGTTATTCCTTATGAACTTTACAAAAAAATTATGCATGAAATCAGTCCCTACGAATTGGAAGAGATTGATGTGGTTATTCACCTTGCTAATAGAGAGACCATCTCTCCAATTGGCATTGTGCGGGATGTAGAAGTTCTATGTGGTAAGATTAAATATCCTGCTGATTTTCTAGTACTTGGTTCAGCTGCTAGCAAAACTTATCCCATCATTTTTGGTAGACCTTTCCTGAGTACTTCTGGAGCTATTATAGATTGCAAAATGGAGAAAATCTTGACTAAGTTTGATGGAGAATCTTATGAGTTTAATTTTTCAAAATTTATTAAAGAACCTTGTGAAAATGAAACCCATAATGAGGATTTTAGAGTTGAACAACTCGCTTCTATCTCTCTTGCTCCTAACAATGCTTTGCAGCAATTTATGGAGGATCATGAAAGTGAAATCTTCATGGAAGAAATAATGAGATTGACGAGATTCTCCATCATGAACCTAAGATGCTTAAGCACAACTTGCCTGTAGATGACTTGGGTACCATGTTGCCACCTAAAAAGGATCCGGTCTTTGATCTAAACCCTCTCCCTGACGATCTTAAATATGCTTACATTGATGATAATAAGATATATCCTGTTATTATTAGCTCTAAACTTTCAGGGAAGGAAGAGGAACGATTATTGGAGGTTTTGAAGAAACACCGAGGGGCTATGGGCTATACTTTGGATGATTTAAAAGGGATTTCTCCTACTATATGGCAGCATGCTATCAATGTAGAACCAGATGCAAAGCCAGTAGTAGAGCACCAACGGCGTCTAAATCCTAAGATGAAGGAAGTGGTAAGAAATAAGGTATTGAAACTCCTTGATGCTGGTATTATTTACCCTATTGCTGATAGTGAATGGGTTAGTCCTGTTCATTGTGTTCCTAAAAAAGGATGAATTACCGTTGTTCCTAATGATAATGATGAGCTTATTCCCCAAAGAATAGTAGTGGGCTATAGGATGTGCATTGATTTCAGGAAAGTTAACAAAGTTACTAAGAAAGATCATTACCCACTTCCTTTTATTGATCAAATGTTAGAAATGTTGTCTAAAAAAACCCATTTTTGTTTTCTTGATGGATATTCCGGTTTCTCTCAAATTGCTGTTAAACAACAAGATCAAGAAAAAACTACTTTTACATGCCCTTACGGAACCTATGCTTATAGACGTATGCCTTTCGGTTTATGTAATGCTCCTGCTACTTTTCAAAGATACATGTCTGCTATCTTTCATGGTTTTTGTGAGGAAATTGTGGAAGTGTTCATGGATGACTTCTCCATTTATGGAACTTCTTTTGATAAGTCTGCACAACCTTGATAAAGTTTTGCAGAGGTGCGAAGAAACTAATCTTGTTCTTAATTGGGAGAAATGCCACTTCATGGTTAATGAAGGGATTTTCCTTGGGCATAAGGTTTCCGAAAGAGGCATAGAAGTGGATAGAGCTAAAGTTGAGGCAATTGAGAAAATGCCCTGCCCAAGAGACATCAAAGGTATTCGCAGTATTCTTGGTCACGCTAGTTTCTATAGAAGGTTTATTAAAGATTTCTTTAAGATATCAAAACCCCTCACTAATCTTCTTCGAAAAGATGTACCCTTTGTTTTTGATGATGATTGTAAGGAAGCTTTTGAAACTCTTAAGAAGGCCTTAACTACAGCTCATATCGTCAACCACCTGATTGGAGTTTACCCTTTGAAATAATGTGTGATGCTAGTGATTTTGCTGTAGGTGCTGTCCTTGGGCAACGAATAGATAAAAAGTTAAACGTTATTCATTATGCTAGTAAGACTCTTGACGCTGCTCAAAGGAATTATGCTACTACTAAAAAGAATTCCTAGCTATCGGTTTTGCTTGTGATAAGTTTAGACCTTATATTGTAGACTCAAAAGTCACCATTCATACTGATCATGCTGCTATTAAGTACCTTATGACGAAGGATGCTAAGCCTAGGCTTATTAGATGGGTGCTGCTTTTACAAGAGTTTGATCTACATATTATAGATAGGAAAGGTGCTGAAAATCTTGTTGCGGATAATTTATCTCGGTTGGAAAATATCTCTTTTGATCCTATGCCTGTTAATGATAGTTTCCCGAATGAACAGTTGGCAGCAATAGGGATAAGCTCACGAGGGAGCCCTTGGTATGCTGACTATGCTAACTTTATTGTCTCCAAGTATTTGCCTCCAATTTTCACAGCTCAGCAAAGAAGGAAATTCTTTTACGATTTGAGGCATTATTTTTGGGATGACCCACATTTATATAAAGAAGGAGTGGATGGTATTATGCGAAGATGTGTTCCAGAATACGAACAAAAGGAGATATTGCGGAAATGTCATGGTAGTGCCTATGGAGGACATCATGCGGGAGATAGAACTGCGCAAAAGGTGCTACAATCAGGTTTCTACTGGCCTACCCTTTTTAAAGATGCAAGAAAATTTGTTTTATCTTATGATGAGTGTCAACGTGTTGGTAATATTTCTAGACGCAATGAGATGCCTATGAACTACTCTCTAGTTATTGAACCCTTTGATTGACGGGGATTTGACTTTATGGGTCCTTTTCCTCCCTCGAAAGGTTATACTCATATTCTTGTTGCCGTTGATTATGTTACTAAGTGGGTAGAAGCCATACCTACGAAGAGTCTTGTGGGAGACCTCTCTAAAAATGCTTAAGGATGTTATCTTTCCTAGGTTTGGAGTGCCTAGGTATCTCATGACTGATGGAGGTTCTCATTTCATTCATGGTGGTTTTAGAAAGACCCTTGCTAAATATGATGTTAATCATAGAATCGCTTCACCTTATCACCCCCAAACTAGTGGGCAAGTAGAGTTATCTAATAGAGAAATAAAATCTATCTTGCAAAAGACTGTTAATAGATCTAGAAAAAACTGGGCTAAAAAGTTGAATGATGCTTTAAGGGCTTATACGACTGCCTATAAAAACCCTATGGGGATGTCTCCTTATAAAATGGTTTATGGGAAAGCTTGTCACCTACCTTTAGAATTAGAACACAAAGACTATTGGGCAATTAAAGAACTTAATAGAGATTGTACGCTTGCTGGTGAAAAAAGATTATTTGACTCAAGGTCTTTGGATGAATGGAGGAGTGAAGCTTATGAGAATGCTAGACTCTTTAAGGAAAAAGTTAAAAGATGGCATGACAAGCGAATACTTAAGAGAGAATTCCATGTTGGTGAGAAAGTTCTATTGTATAGGTCTCGTCTCAGATTTTTTTGCAGGAAAACTACTGTCAAAATAGGAAGGACCTTTCGTTATTGAAGAAGTGTACCGTTTAGGAGCAATAAATTTCTTGTTTAAAAGATAACACTACACAAGTGGTGAATGGGCAGCGACTCAAGCAATATATTGCTGGAGATTCTTACAACAAAGAGGTTGATGCTATTCAAGTGGTAACTCCAGAAAATTTTATCAAATACCAAATTTAGAGACCTGCAGAGTCCGTTTTCAAATAGATAACAATTCTGGTAAGAAAAGTTCCATGAAAGATCTGTCCAGCTATATTTTTGCAGTTTTTAGCCAACAAGGAAAGCTACGAAGCGAAAGAGGGACGGAAACGGAGCCAGGGTGGCTCACACCACCTTGTGGCGCGGGCCCACCCCTGGCCGCGCCACCAGGTGGTGTGGCCACCTCGGACTCCGTCTCCGACCCGTTTTCTCCCAGTACCTTCCTTTTGTTGTGAAACTTCGTAATATATAATCCCCTGGATCTTCCGAGGTTCGTATATCGTGTTCTCGTCGTGTTTTTGTTTCGGTCTGTGTTGTTCAGATGCCGTTCAGGGGTTCATCTTCAAAGGATTACGAGCAGCGACGCCATCGCGAGCTCCATCACAATCTTGAGCAGAAGACCTTCGTAGGATGGGTGGAAGAAGAAAGGATCGCAACTAGGCGTGAAGACATGGATCGGAACGGTAGGGAGGAAGTAAAGGACATGACAGCATGCATGAAGGGGCTGATACCTCCAACTCTAGATCTCAGTTCCTTCCCTACAGCAGTGGAAGCTCTACGAGTAACTGATGAGTTCTGCGACAAGTACCGAGTCTTGAGGAGGAAGTTGATATGCTTCAAGAGGAGAATAACAGGCTTCGGAAGATACTAGAAGATTTCCTCGAGCCAATCGAGAGAATACCACCACCACCGAAAGAGTAATTCGTCATCAGGTTTTGGCATCCCCTTGGTTTGTTCCAAGCTTGGGGGAGTGCCGCGGTATCACATCACTATCTTCTATCTTTTTACCTTTTTAGTAGAGCCATATCATGAATAGAGAAGTTATCATGTAGGATGGTTTGCATTATGGAAGTTGAAATGGATCGTATGGGCACCTAGAGGGGGGGTGAATAGGTGCTACACCAATTTTTAATTCTTTTTCAATTTTAGGCTTAACACAAAGGGTAAATTCTCTAGATAAACTATTAGGTGGAATTTCCCTATATGCAAACCTATCTACTAGCGAGTAAAGAGCGAGTGGAAGAGGAACGAGTAAACCGAAGTGAAGCACGCGGAGACACAGGATTTGTTTGACCGCAGTTCCTTCCTTGTTAAGGGAAGTACGTCTGCGTTGGAGGGGTGAGCGGTACTAAGACCACAACACCACAAAAGGCCTCACCCTGTTCTCCGATGGATCTCGCCACAACAGGCCTGATCCACCTTCCATTATAGGTACCCTTCGAGGAGGGCACCAACGCCTTTACACAACTAGCGGGGCAACAACTCCACAACAACTTGGAGGCTCCCGAAATGACAACAAGCTACCACAAGAACAAAGTTGTCAAATACAATGAACAAGATCTAGGTATTGATAAGAATAATAGATCAGGGATTTCTCCAAGTGAATGGAGAGGAGTTATGATTCTTGATGATGATGATGAACTTCTCCTCCTTCAATTCCACCAAAGATCAAGACCTTCGGGTGGTTGAAGTAGGAGATCGAGAATGAGAGCTCTTGCACAATGTCTGGTCAATTTCGAATGAATCAAGAGTTCTGAACGTTGGGGAAGAAGGAGTATTTATACCCCACTTCAAAAACCAGCCGTTGCACACTTTGGGGGCCGGATTATCCGGCCTGGGGAAAACACCGCCCCAGACTCGGAATATCCGACAGAAAGTCTGACCCCTATCAGAGCGTCACGCCGAGCTTGCCTTTGATCAACTTCTGGGGGCCGAATTATCCGGCCATATGTGAGGGCCGGATTATTCGGCCTGGGGAGGAAAAACCGCCCCAGTTCAGATTTTCCGGGAGAAAATCCGACCGGATACCGTGCGACGCGCCTTGGCCCCTTTTGCTCGAAATCTGGGGGCCGGATTATTCGGCCCGTACGACACCCGGATTATCCGGCCTAGGGAGGAAAAACCGCCCCAGTTCGGATTTTCCAGAAGAAAATCCGACCGGGTACCGAGCGACGCGCCTTGGCTTCCTTTGAGAGATGAGGTAGGCTGGATTATCCGGCCCTTGGTGGGGCGGATTATCCGGCCCCCCTCAAAACTTCCTGCACACTTAGCGCACATGAATAGTCTCCATAGTATTGTTATCTAACACGCAAAACATAGGAAAACATGAAATGTTCTTTCAATCTCCCCCTTTTTGGTGTTAGATGACAATACCAGGATTTGCAGGAGAAAGACACAAGACAAACAGAGATAACTATGAAAGAGACTCCCCCTCAATATGTGCATAATTGAGTTTTGCATTGGAATACAAATGCACACAAATAGGTGAGTCTATTCCATAGACATATGAGCAATAAACACATACCACCGAAGTAGAGAATAGGCATCCTTGACATAAATCACAATTATTACTGGATAACCATTATGAGCGCGCCTTCCGTGATATCCCTCCAGCAATAGGATATGAATAGATAGATCCATAAGCATAATCCATGATATGAAGTCCATAGGCATAGCATAATCCAGACAACCACATAAAGTCTCAAACAACCACAAAACACGAATTTAAAGTTCAACGCTAAATGGGCATAAGCAAGAAATAACAAATAGAAAAGTGCAAGTGCTTATGCCCGACCCATGCAAATCCACAGACAACCTAATAGAACTACTTCTCCCCCTTTGGCATCAAGACACCAAAAAGGGAGAAGAGCGATGCTAGCGCCCCATGGGATCACTCGTAGTCCTCGTCCTCGTCCTCTTCTTCATTCTCTTCCTCATCCTCATCTTCAAGCTCCTCAGTGTCACCTTCCTCATCTTCATCATCAGCAGCAGGCGCAGAGGGAAACAAGTGACGCTCCATCTCACCATAGTTCAGCCCGGAGGAAGAGTTCCACCGAGCATACGGAGTGGGAGGTGTAGGAGCCGGAGGAGCACCCGAAGCGCCGGACACGTGGTGGAGAATGAGCTGCTGGGAGTGAGCCAACTCATGGCGCTGCTTGTATGCCTCGTACTGACCCTTGCGCGTGTCCACGCCCATGCAAAGAATGTGACGCTGGAACCAGTTCAGCTGCTTGATCTCATGATCCACGGGAGGCACAGGGGGCCTGCGAGCATCCCTCATGAGGCCCTCAGGAGTAGAGGAGGGGTGAGAGGTCTTCCGAACCTTGTTGTAGATTTTCTTGGCCTTGTGCACCGAGTCGATGTGAAACTCCTCAGCAGGAAGCAGGTGACGGATGAGCAGCATGATGTAGGGCGCATAGAGAATGGACAGACGGTTGGACATAGCATCACACAGCTCATGGTAAATGAAGTCCATGACATCCAGCCTGTACTGCACTGACTCGTCCTCGCAGGAGGCAACCTCATGAGAAAATTGAAGTAGCTGAACAAGGTGACCACGGATGCTGTCATTGTTGCCCCCACTCGGTGTAATAGAGTCACGGAAGAGACCCACCAATGCAGCATAGATGGGAGCAAGACCAGCCACAGTACCCATAATGCCATTGTCCACAGTGCATGGAAAGAGAGCAACATCCTTGTTGGGCTTCAGCTGAGTGATGATGCGGTGGCCACTGGCTCTATCTTTGCTGCGGAAGGAGTACCCCAGAACCTCAGCAAACACGTGAAAATCAGCAGTCATGGGCCTGTCATGAGTCATCCACTTCATAGTGCGACGCTCATCCCCACAAATCACCAAAGTGGAGAAGAACTGCTTCACCACCTCAGAGTCAAAGGAGCACTAGAGAGACATGAGATGGTGCAGCCCCATCCTCTTAGCCACATACATCGCATCCACAAGATGCGCCTTCTCCAAAGCATCAGCAAGTACCAGTGGGTGCATAGGCCTAATGTTCAGCCTGGCATAGATGTCTTCATAGATCCCCTTCTGTTCAGCACACCAAAAGCGGGTATCCCCCAGCTCATCATCACGAGGCATCTCAGCAAACAAGTCACGGTGACGGATGGCGGAAAAGGAGACCGCATCCAAAGCCCTGTAGTTGATCTTGGGCTCCTTGCCCTTCCTCTTGGACACCCCCTTCCTAGTCCTCTTTGATTGTTCAGCCATGCGCCTCTCTTCGTTCTTCCTTCTCCTCAATTCAACTTCGTCCACTAGGTTACCTTGTCCGTCGTCCCGAAAGTATCTTGAGTGAGGACGGTGCTTGTAGGTCTTGGGCACACCGGAACCACCTGTGAGGAGAATAAGGGCGATAGCAAGGGGATAAGCATACACACAAGTCCAGGAGAGAGCATGGAAAAAGTAGTCAAAAAGTTCATAGGACAAACTACTCAATGCATACACCATAGTGAAACCCAGAATCGAACTGCTGCCAGATTATCCGGCCTGGCCAGGGCGGATAATCTGGCCCTGGCAGAAATTTTCGATTTCACCTAGATTGAATGCAAAAAAGTAGATCGGGCCTAGAAACTGCAAGACTACGATTTCTATGCAAAAACACATCCTTCTAGACAACGTTCCACCCAACAAGATACACATCTAGCCAAAGATGGGGAGAGAGGGAGTTACCCTCACTCATTGGAGGAAGAACGCGGAGGAGAAGGTACCCGGAGGCGCGGAGAAGAAGATCCGGGGAGGCCCGGAAAATCCGGTGACCGGAGAGGCTCTAGGGAGGGTGAGGGGCGGCAGGCGGCGGCTGTGGAGGAGGAGAGGGATGGGGGAGAAGTGCTGCTCGTTATGAGCCCTTCCCCCCGAGCCCTGCCCTTTAAGATGTAATCCGCCAGGGCCGGATTATCCGGCCTACACTTGGGCTGGATTATCCGGCCTAAAATCTGGGATTCTGTTATACACAAAACCAGGCCCGCGCATCCCCAAACAACACCCCCACAAGGTGTACAAGGGACTTGTGTGCAAGAATAGATGGCTTAGGGGTAGGGAAGGCTTGGGATTAAGAAAGCCAAACTGTGATGGTACTAGACACTCAAAATTGCAAAATCCAAATCAAATAAAAGCCAAGATTGAGTGTGATTCCCATAAGAACAGGAGAGAGCAAATAACATCCAAAAACATCCAATTCTCCTCAAGGGAGAGGGCGGTGGCCGAAGCCACCTTGTTGGAGTGTATGGTGTGACACCGCGAAGATATATCTTGGGTTCACGACCAATACTCATCAATAAGCTCACATATCACAACATGATATTAAGAGAAATGATTTATCTTGCTATTGGCATTATGGGAGGAGGGTTAGCCCAATGAGTTAGGACCGCACTCCCCCTATATCCATGCCCACACCTAGACCAAAGAAGGATTGAGATGTACGAGTGAGTGCATGGGTAATCAAGACAAGCTCCCGGAATCAATGATATTTAGCTCATTCCTCAAATAGCAGAATCTTGCTTCATGAAGTGGCTTTGTAAAAATATCCGCCAGTTGGTTCTTCATGCTCACAAAGGATAGATCAATATCGCCGCGAGCAACATGGTCTCGAATAAAATGATTCCGAATCTCAATATGCTTCGTCCTTATGTGCTGAACCGGATTGTACAAAATTTTGATTGCACTTTCATTATCACATAAAAGAGGCACTTTGTCACAATTGACACCGTATTCCTTTAAAGTTTGCCTCATCCACAATAATTGAGTACAGCGGCAGCAAAGAACATATTCAGCTTCGGCGGTGGAGAGAGATATACAATTCTGCTTTTTGGAGGACCAACATACAAGAGATCTTCTCAAGAATTGACACGCTCCAGAAGTGGATTTCCGATCATCCTTATCACCAGCCCAATCTGAGTCAGTATAACCACATAAAGAGAAATTGGAGCCCTTGGGATACCAGAGACCAAAGTTGGGGGGAATGAACCAAATATCGAAAGATCCTCTTGACCGCCACTAAGTGACTTTCTTTAGGAGCTGCTTGATACCTTGCACACACTCCCACACTCAACACAATATCAGGTCTAGATGCGCAGAGGTAAAGCAGAGAGCCGATCATGGACCGGTATACCTTTTGGTCCACATCTTTACCATGAGGGTTAAGTTCAAGATGACACTTTGTTTGCATCGGAGTGGTGACACCATTTAGATCCGTCATCTTGAATCTCTTGAGCATGTCTTGGATGTACTTTGCTTGATTAATAAAGGTTCCTTCTCTAAGTTGCTTGATCTCGAATCCAAGAAAGAACCGTAATTCACCCATCATAGACATCTCAAACCTGTCAGTCATAAGCTTTGAAAATTCATCGTTAAAAGCTTTGTTAGTAGAACCAAAGATGATATCGTCTACATATAGTTGGCATACAAAGAGCTCCCCCTTAACCTTCTTAGTAAAAAGAGTGGGGTCGATTTGCCCAACTTCGAATCCACAATCTAACAAAAGCTCTTTAAGGTGCTCATACCACGCACGTGGGGCTTGTTTAAGGCCATAGAGTGCCTTATCGAGTTTGTAGATATGGTTCGGAAAGTTAGGATCCTTAAACGGGGGGGGTTGCTTTACGTATACCAACTCATGTAGAGGACCGTTAAGGAAGGCACTCTTGACGTCCATTTGCTGCAACTTAAAATTGTTATGTGCAACATAAGCAAGTAGGATACAGATGGACTCAAGGCGAGCCACTGGAGCATAGGTCTCGCCGAAGTCGATGCCCTCAACTTGGGAGTAACCTTGTGCCACAAGTCTTGCCTTGTTCCTTACAACAATGCCATTCTCATCTTGCTTGTTCTTGAAAATCCACTTGGTGCCGATAACATTGCGGCACTCTTTGGGTTTCTCCACGAGTTTCTAGACTTTGTTGCGCTCAAAATTATTCAATTCTTCATGCATAGCAACAACCCAATATGGGTCTTCAAGAGCTTCAAAGACCTTCTTAGGTTCCACCATGGATATATGAGCTTGATGCTCACCAAAATTGGCCAATTCTCTTGTTGTAGAAACCCTTCGTCGAAGATCACCAACAACCTTGTCGAGAGTGTGACCCCTCAACTCAAGGTTACGATCAGCCCGAGCCTTGCGACGAAGTTCAATAAGTTTGTTGTCTCTTGGAGGAGGAGATTCATCACTTGAGTCTTCATTGGAAGCATTTTCTCCGCCTTGATCAAGAATCGGAACATCAAGAGTGTGGTGGAGACGCATGCCCTTGAGGTGAATCCGTAGCCGTAATAGGAGGCTGCAGAACTAGAGAGTCAGGGCCGGATAATTCGGCCGATGGAGAGGCCAGATAATCCGGCCTGGGAGTACTTGCAGCAGCTTCATTAGGAGGCCTGGGACTTGCTTGAACTGGTGAGGGGCCGGATAATCTGGGGCTAGCCGGAAAATCCGCCTGGAGCTTGCGTTGAAATCTTCTCCAGCAGGAGCAACATGGTCAGCTGTAGCAGGGTGGCCGGATAATCCGGTGTCAACCGGAAAATCCGGCCTGGAGCTTTCTGGAATATCTTGACCTTCAGCAGTTGATGGAGATGGTGTAGAAGTTGCCCCCGTGGTTGGAGCATGTTGAGTATGTGTAGATGATGGCTCTATATGAGTAGAGCATTGTCCTTCCCGGTCCGCCACAAGGGGTTCCTCAATGGGACGGAAGAATCCCACGCCCATTCTTCTTATGGCATCTTGGGGTATTTCAACATCTGCATCACAAACACCAACTTGCTCCGCACGGGAACCGTCATTTTCCTCGAACACCACACTACAAGATTCTACAACAGTTCCGGCGAGCTTATTGTAGACTCTATAAGTGTGGGATTCGGCACCATAACCAACAAAAATACCTTCTAAAGCCTTAGATTCAAACTTAGATAAACGAACTCCTTTAATAAGAAAGAAACACTTACACCCAAATACCCGAAAGTATGAGATGTTTGGCTTGTTACCGGTAAGTATTTCATACAGAGTCTTGTCCAAGATCTTATGGAGGTATAAACGGTTGGATGAATGACAAGCTGTAGAGATTGCTTCAGCCCAGAAGTTATATGGAGATTTAAATTCGGCTAACATTGATCTTGCCATATCCATTAGAGTTCGATTCTTCCTCTTGGCTACACCATTTTGTTGAGGGGTGTACGAAGTGGAATATTGATGTCTTAGCCCCTCTTCACTTAGGAACTCATTTAAGGTGTAGTTCTTGAACTCCGAGCCGTTATCACTCCTTATAGCCAGAATGGGGACGTTGTGTTGGCGTTGAACCTCGTTGGCGAAGTCGATGACAGTTTGTTGAGTTTCACTCTTCAACTTGAAGAAATAAACCCAAGTGTATCTTGAGTAGTCATCAACAATCACTAGACAATACTTCTTCCCACTAAGGCTTGCATGAGATGGATGTCCGAAGAGGTCCACATGAAGGAGCTCCAAAATCCTTTTTGAAGAGATAATGGTTTTCCTTCGATGAGGTGAGTCATGCATTTTCCCTTTAACACACGCCCTGCAAACACGATCTTTGGCAAAAGAGACATTTTCTTTTAGTCCAAGGATGTGGCCACCCTTGTGGAGACTTTGCAAAGTTCTCATATTGACGTGGGCTAGTCGGCGATGCCATAGCCAACCCGGCCACCTTTCGAAAAAGACACATCGGACTGTAGTGGTTTTCCCGAAAAGTCCACGTCTGCAGTCGTTTCGACATATCCCACGAAAGCGACTTTTAGAGACTTTCTCCACAAAAGTACCACCAAATCAGCATCAATGTAAACTGCAAAGCCCATCTTACCAAGGGCACGAACTGAAAGTAAGTTATACCCGAGGGTCTCAACAAGCATGACGTCCACGAGAGAGATATCGTGAGCCACCACAACTTTGCCAAGACCCAATACCTCAGATTTTGACTTGTCACCATAAGAGACGGTTATGTGATCAAGGTTTGGCCGCATCTCCGTGATGATCTCCTTGCTTCCGGTCATATGACTCGTGCAACCGCTATCGAGTACCCATTTAGAACCACCAGAAGCATAACCCTGTAAGAAAATTACTTCTTGGTTTTAGGTACCCATTTTTCAGTGGGTCCTCTCATGTTAGTAACAAGGGTCTTGGGAACCCAAATAGACCAAGGAATGTAACAATCATAAGGCCCTACATAACTAGCATAAACATCACCATAACAATCACAATATAGTTCAAAGTTAGGATTGTTGATCCCTGCAAAACCATCATAATTAGTCTTGTCATTGGTAATGTTGCTAGTCTTCGATTGAGCAGTCTTGTTCTTCTTCTTGTTGTTGTTTTTCTTGCTCTTTATCTTGGGTATGTAACCAAGACCTTCTTTACTATTGTTTGTCCTTTGCCTGCACAGTATCTCATCAATAACCCCTTTACCTTTGTGTTGAGAACTTCTTGCAAGATCTTCTTTTCCAAAGGATGAAGTGGAGATACTTGGCACATCATACCGTTTCAATTGAGTTTGGAGCTGGTCATGAGACTCATTTAAAGTAGAATGATCACTCTTCAATGCCTTGTGGGCACTTTCAAGATTATCAAACTTCTCCAAAAGTCTAGCATGAACATCCCCAAAGTCAATCTTTTCTTTCTTTACTTTCTTTACCTTAGCAAGAGCATGGTCACGTCCTTTAATGAGCTGAGCTACAGCTTCTTCTTGTGACTCCTCAAGGGATTCGAGTCTTTCTTCCAAAGATACTCGAGCTTCCTCTTCCTCTTCCAACGCATTCTTCAACGAAGCTATCTCCAAGGCATCTTCTCTTTCAATTCTGCCCTTTTCTTCAAGGAGATCTTCGGCTTGAGCAAGTTGACTCATAAGAGCATCAAAATGGAGTTTGTGCTCACCTTGTAGGTTAGTGAAAAAAGTATCCAAGGCAATAACTTCCTCTTTCATTTCAAGACTGTCATGATCATCCATATCCAAAATTATGTTAGTCTTAGGAAATGAAGAGCTAGAAGTTGATACCTCGGACCCTCTTGCCATTAGGCAAGTGGCGTTGTTGTTGATGGCATTCTCGTTCGGCGAGTCGAAGAGTGATGAAGGCGTCGATGTGGTGGCTATAGCAGCCACCTCGCAGGAACTATCATCATCCTCTTCATCTTCACTTGCGGAGGAGTATTCCTCTTGAGCTACCAGGACAATCTTGGGTTGCTTCTTGAAAGGACCATTCTTCTTAATGAACGGCTTCTTCTTAGGTGCTTTAGATTTCTCTTTAAGAATGAGGCTGCCACCATTGTCCTCTCTATTTTGATATGGACACTCGGCTACAAAGTGCATTCTATCACCACAGTTGAAGCAAGTTCTCAATCTTGGGCCACTTTCTCTTCTTCCATTTGACCCGTTCTTGTGCTCAAGTTCAGACTTGGCTTTGGCAGGGTCCTTCCAAAAGTTCCTTGCATAGAATGCCATGTACTCACTATGAACACGTTTGACCTCATCGGGCAGTCCATGGATACCCCCTCAAAAGCTCCTTCATCTTCCTCTTGCTCAACAACATTGGCTTTGAGAGCCACATTGACACCCTTTTGTATTCCAATGGCCCGAGCACGGGCATCTTCAGCATTCTTTGCCGCCACTTTGAATGACGCCATTTCTTGCATGACTTTGTTGGATGCCATTTGATGATAGTTGTGTCTACCTTGCAGGCTCTTCAAATCCGTTGGTTCGAAAGGCATTAAGGCACTCACATATTTTCTTTTTATCCAAGCATCATCAATGTGTGTGGCCCCATGCTTTCGAAATGTTGTTGCGATGCCCTTGAGTCTTCTATACATGTCCTCATGGTTTTCACCATCCAACATGTAGAATCCCTCAGCTTCATTACTAAGGGCATCATACCTGTTTCTTCTCATGCTTTCATTTCCAACGAAAAGGTCCGTAAGAGCATCCCACGCCTCTTTAGCTGTGTTGAGATGTTCAATGTGTGGCATATCCTTGGGACCCACACCCAGCTGTATCATGTGGAGAGCGGTGGCATTCAACTGGCTATCCACAACTTCCCTTCCCGTTAGATTGGTTTGATCTCCAATATGAAGACCTTATTCAATAATCCTCCACAATTCAATAGAGGAGCTGCAAACATGAGATTTCATTAGGAATTGCCATTGATTAAAAGAGGATGCAGTGAGCTTGGGTGGATTACCCCTATTGTTTATATGAGGATGAGGGATAGGTGGGTCGGGGGAATATATGTGGCGAACCTCACTATATTCCTCCTTATCACTTCCCTTTTAGGAGGTGGAACCATTAAGTTTTTCACCTTCCACATCATCATCCTTGGATCCGGTGTTACCCTTTTCCTTAGATGATGGTGTGGGAGCCTCAGAGGAGGATGGAGATGGGGCTATGGATGACGTAAGGCGAGCAATCATTTGATTCATCTCCTCCATCTTGGCCTCAAAGGATTTCAACAAGGTTGTTTCCAACGACTTGAGATCATCCATTGTGACCTTATCCACAGCCTCATTTCCATCATCCTTGGTACCCATACTACTCTTAGGCGGTTAAGCCCAAATTAAGAGCCGGGGCTCTGATACCAATTGAAATGCATCATATGGGCACCTAGAGGGGGGGTGAATAGGTGCTACACCAATTTTTAATTCTTTTTCAATTTTAGGCTTAGCACAAAGGGTGAATTCTCTAGATAAACTATTAGGTGGAATTTCCCTATATGCAAACCTATCTACTAGCGAGTAAAGAGCGAGTGGAAGAGGAACGAGTAAACCGAAGTGAAGCACGCGGAGACACATGATTTGTTTGACCGTAGTTCCTTCCTTGTTAAGGGAAGTACGTCTGCGTTGGAGGGGTGGGCGGTACTAAGACCACCACGCCACAAAAGGCCTCACCCTGTTCTCCGATGGATATCGCCACAACAGGCCTGATCCACCTTCCACTATAGGTACCCTTCGAGGCGGGCACCAGCGCCTTTACACAACTAGCGGGGCAACAACTCCACAACAACTTGGAGGCTCCCGAAATGACAACAAGCTGCCACAAGAACAAAGTTGTCAAATACAATGAACAAGATCTAGGTATTGATAAGAATACTAGATCAGGGATTTCTCCAAGTGAATGGAGAGGAGTTGAAGCGCTTGATTCTTGATGATGATGATGAACTTGTATGCTTGTTTGTTTCCTTCAGTTCTTATGCTTGCTACCGAGCCTTGCTAGCCAAAAACCTGTACTGAGAGGGAATGCTTCTCGTGCATCCAATCCTTAAACCAAAACCTATGCCATTTGTGTCCATCATACCTACCTATTAGCATTATTGCTATTCCAAGTAAATTCTTGTTTTTATCTACCTTCCAAATTAAACTTGTTATGAGAAAATTAGTGATTAAAGCTCTCACAAACTTGATGGCACACCTTATTTTCTTGCACTTAATAAACTTGAACCATTGTGTCCATCTCTGTTGCGTATATGCTTGCGCTTTATAAGTTGGAGTTAGTAGAACCATGCATGATGGGGAACGCTTTCAACATTGCACTGGTACTTTGTACCTTGTTGACATCATAATTCTTTTGCTTATGGATCCCGACGGTGTGAAATAAAAGGGGAACTTGTAAGATCATAGAGTTTATATGTGTGTTAGAGAAACACCTGGGCCACTAGCCTAAGCCATGCCTAATTATGGTAGAAACTTGCAGCATAACCATAATGAGCACTCTATGAAGCATCTTCAATAAAAACCTATGCAAATAGCAAATAAAAGGATCGCTGAGATGCTCACTGTCTGCTTGCCTTATCATTTTGATTATGGGATAGATCCTATATCATGTGCAAGGGGTACCTCGTTGGCGGTTCTCTATGATACATATGTATTTACAATGACAAGAGCTTACTTGTGACTGAAGTTGAGTAGCATGAGGTTCGGTACTCGTAAGTAAGGGGCATGAGATTTCAACTTATAACTTGTCAAGCATATCCTCTTAGTTGTGTCACTTTAACCTTAATCACCTAAAGATGCCTATGATAGGGGCAATGAGAGCTGAAAGCTAGTAAGTACCATAATTTCTGGAAGCTCTTTATGAAACTTGAAATCCCTACTTCTCTCTGCGAAGGGCCTTTCTTTTACTTTTTAGTTGAGTCAGTAAACCTATTCCCTTCTACCTCAGCAAGCATTTTAAGTTGTTGTGTTTCATTCATTCATATGATGATCTATTCAATCATGTTTCTTATGTTCCTTGTTTTGCACATTGCTCTTATCTTGGTGATCACTACTTTGAAAGGTATCATTGAAAATCAGTTATTTGTGAACTCCCGCAAATTATCAACTATTCTTCGACCAAGAGCTAAGTTTGCCATTACCAATTATGATTTACTTTATGTATCTTTATTGTGTTTTCTTTACTTATTGCAAGTTACGTTACATGATAGTGAGTTGTCTTCTATTATGATTTATGTTTTGATGAATGTGATGATTTTTGTCCGTATTCTTTTATCGACTCTTCACTCCATAAACTTGAGGTCATGTTTATTGAGTTCAGTTTTCGCTTGGGGACAAGCGAAGTCTAAGCTTGGGGGGAGTTGATACGTCCATTTTGCATCACTATTCTATATCATAATTTATTGTTATTCATTGATATATTTCATATTAAGAGATGATATTTATGTTACTTCATCTGTTTTTGCATGGTTGATGACTTTTGGAGTATGGACAGCTGCAGTCAGAATTCTGATGGAAAAGTTGCTGTTTGGAGGCAAAATTCACGAAGATCAGAAAATCCAGGAAAATACATGGAAAATCCTATTTTTCCAGAAGACGAAGGAAGCCAGAAGGGGAGGCTGAGATGGGCCATAGGGGGTCCACACCACCCCCTGGCGCGGGCTAGCCTAGGCCGCGCCACCAGGTGGTGTGGCGCCCTGGTCCACCCTGGCTCTCCCCTCTGGCGTATATTATCCTTCCGAAACCCTAAGACTCGGGGAGCAACCACAAAAAGATTCCGCCGCCTCTGCGGGGTGGAAAACACCGAGAGAGAAAGATCTCTCCGGCAGACAGAATTTTGTCGGGGGAATTCTTTCCTGGAGAGGAGAGATCGTCGCCATCAACACCACCATCAAGATGGACTTCATCGGGATCATCATCATCATCACCATCATCACCACCATCACCCTCATCACCATCTCCATACCGCTGTAACAATTGGGTTGAATCTTGCATAGTTCTTAGGGGAAACTTTCTCGATGTTGATTACTCTTTGTAGTTGATGTTGTTGAGTGAACCATTGAATTATCGTTTATGTTCAGATTGTTATACATCATTATTCCATCTCTGATCATGATCCATATGATGTCTTATGAGTTGTTCGTTTAGTTCTTGAGGACATGGGATAAGTCATGTTGTTAGTAGTGGAACTGTGTTGAGAAAGATTCAATAGTTTGATATTTAAGTTATGGTGTACTTCTTCTAGTGGTGCCATGTGAATGTCGACTACATGACACTTCACCTATATGGGCCTAGGGGAATGCATTGTGTATTTGGCTACTAATCGTAGGGGTTGCCAGAGTGATAGAAACCTGAACCCCCGTTAGGAAACCATTGCACAAGGGACGTCAGGGTCTTAGAGTTTAAAGCTGTGGTTAGGTTTCTACCTTAATTATTTTCTTGTACTTGCGGATGCTTGCAAGGGATATAATCACAAGTATGTATTAGTCCTAGGAAGGTCGGTACATTAGCACAGTTTCACCCACACAACACTTAGCAAACTAATGAAGATTAATCAACTATATGAAGCGAAAGCACTTGATGATATTCTCATGTGTCCTCGAGAACGTTTGGTCATCTTAAGTAATATAACCGGCTTGTCCTTTGCTGAACAAAGGATTGGGTCACTTGCTGCATTTATTCTTATTGTCTTTTATTTACTCTTACTTTATTTACTTGCATTATCAAAAAACCCTAAAAATCCGTTTGGTAAGTATTTGCAGAGAATTCCTGCTCCAAGCCATTCGCCAACACCTTCTGCTCCTCGTTGGGTTCGACACTCTTATCGAAAATACTGTGATACACCCCCTATACTTGTGGGTCATCATCCACTTGATCCGGGGCTCCGTCGTCGAGGTGCCCGCCTTCTTCTTGCCTTTGACTTTGCCCTTCGCCGGAGCCAGGCCAGCGCCTTCCTCTTTCTCATCGGTCTGGGTCTGCTCGGCGAAATCCTGGGACTCGATACCGTGTTCGGTGTTGGCCTGGGACTGTTCTTGGGTGAAGAAGCTGGCATTGCTGGCCGCAGCGGCCGTCGACCCTTCGGCGATCATGCCCTACATGTAGGCTTCATTCGACATTCCGCCGAACATGTTCTGGGCGTCGGACTCGCCGTGGGCAGCGTGCGACGAGCTTCCGGCGAACAGTAGAGGACCGCGGCGCACCGTCGAGAAAGCGACGTATGCTGAAGAGGAGTAGGGGACGTTGATGTCGATGCTGAACGATGAAGGAGGGTGTGGTGCGGGGCAGGGGAAGACGATGTTCGGGTTGAATCCACCGTCGAACTCGGGGGAGGAGGAGTACCTCTGTCGTAGGTTCGTCTGGTTCTCCTGGAACATCACCGGCGAGATCGGCGAGAACCCGGCCAGCGAGTATCCGGCAGGCGACGCGACGCTTGGCTGGCTCCCCCAAACGCCGTCGTATTGCGCACGCGATGACGCCAATGCCGCTTCCCTCATCGCCTGAGCCTCGGCCGCCGATTCCCTCATCGCCTGAGCCTAGGTCGCCGCTCCCCTCATCGCCTGAGCTTCGGCGAGCTCCTGCGCCTGCTTGGCCCTCGCCTTCCTGTCCCTACGTCTCTCCGTAGCGAACTTTCTCTTCATGGATAGGGCCAACCAGTCGGTGGCGCTCATGCCTTGAGGTTTCGGCGCGGGCGCTCTCGGCTTCCTCACCTTTTTCTCTTTTGGTTCGCCAGCGGTGGATCGGGTTTTGGCAAAAGCTTTGGGCGGCATGGCGGCGGGAGCTCGGCGAACTGGCGGGAGATGTGGGGGATTGTAGAGGGAAGGCGGGAGAGGAAGGAGAAAAAAGGCGGGAACTCGGTCTCGACTCGCCGACAGGGCTGGCCCACCCTCTTTTTCTCTTCATCCGGCGTTCCCAGGCCGTTCCCGGCGTCTCGGGTTCGGTCTAGAAATGCCGGATCAATTTTGGGCCAAATTCGAACGAAACAGACGTCTTAGGAACGCGACTGGGCGAATTTTCATCGTCTGGACGAAAAATAGACGCTAGAAACGTCTTCCTAGAAACGTGAGTGGAGATGCTCTTACCCCATGTATTTAAGAGCTAACTTGCTTGTTCCAGTTCCTCACATCTTCTCTTGGGATTTGTAATTTTTGCCTACGTGTTTGTGTTTTTCTACTGGACGGGAAGCGGCGCAGGTGTTGCTGAGAGGAGCTAGCGGGCATGGGAAGACAAGGTGCTTCGGGGTGACCAGCTTCACAGTAATTTTGCAGCAAGCCAGGGCACTGCATCGATCACCATCATTCGCGGCAGAGTAAGCTGCCCTCTTACTGAAACATGTATAGCATATCATTCTCGGTGGTGTAAAGCACTCTGATTGACGTAGAGTTACCAAAGCATCTCCATGGATGCAGTTATGTTCGTATTGTGGATTAATGCCACACCACTTGGTTGTATGGATACACTGAAAAAGTAAATTGCGTCCTATTTTTTCGATACAATGGCAAGTTGCAGCCTTGGTTCTGGCTTCCTATGTTGTTGACAGAGTTTTGAATATGATGGAGCTCAACATGGCTAGGGCGGTGTGGAACGACAAGAAGCGGGCGGCCACTGGACTCGGTGTATCCACCTCATGAAGTCATATCCTAATTTACATTGGTGATGAGACCTAGGAGAAGGAAAGAAAATTTGTTGGTGATCATTTGTACCAGGGAAGGTTTTTATTTACTCTTGACATATGAAGTGGAACGATACATTAAGCAAAGGTTATGTTGGAAACAAATAAAACAGCAGTTCGATCAATACTTCTTTCCTCAGATAGATTGTGCGTAGATTTGATTTGGCAAACGGGAGGAAACAAAATTGAGGAGTAAACAATAACTACGCATAGATGGGAACACCATATCTTCGTATACAGTTCTTCCCACTATCTTGTTTTTAGAGAGAGAGAGAGAGATATTTAACTAGCAAACTTTGAGTAAAGTAGCTGGTTTTCAGCATGTATGAGTTTATTTATTATGGAGCACGCATAGTTTCACCGAAAATGTTTGTCAATTTAATGCTTGTGTCATGTTTGACGACAAACTTATTTCCTGAAAGATTCTCTCAAACTTGCACAAAATTCTTGATGATGTAAAAAGTAATATAGCATATTTAATCTTTAATTTTTCTTGCTTGGGAAAATCAGTTTTCGCCAGGAGTGAGGGACTACATGATAAGAAATAAAAGTAACCGAGGGTGTTATATTCTGTTACCAAAAAGAAAAGCTCTCCAAATTAACGATGTCAAATTTAACACTTCCCTTAGATTTCGCTACCACTCATGCTCCATCGAGCGGATAATGGAAAAGGGTGGACACGCGAATTGATCGAGGCGCAATATTTTAGTCATGCCTTGCATCAAAAAGCTATTTTCTGGACGCAATTTTAAGTCATGCCAGCTTGAATTAAAAAGTTATTTTTTCGATGAAACACACGGTTTACTAGTATTACCTACTTATAAAGGATTGAACGAATAGGTCATCAAAAAAAAGATCGAAAGGACCGCCAGATCTCATGGGTATACAAAAGAGTTTGTAGTGTTGAAGCAATTTATTTTTGGTAAATGATATAGATCCTCTGGGGATCGAACTAAACGATCCCGGGTCGCTGTTACCCGTGCGTTTGCTCCGCTAGCCCCACCTCTTCTTCGTCTCAACGCCCACAAACGCTCGCAAGCGGTTGCATCGCCCGGCGCTCGCGCCTCTGCTTCCCCCGCAGACAGGCACCTGCTGCCGGACCAGATTCCCGTGTCTTCGCCGCCGCCTGCACCCGCCGCCGCCGCCGGACCAGATCCCCGTGTGTCTACCGCCGCCGGGACCGGATTCCCGTGTCTCCGTCGCCGCCTGCACTTGCCCACACCGCGCCGCCCACGCCTCCTGGTTCTGCTCCTCCCGGCGGTGCCGCCCACGCCTCCTGGTTCTGCTCCTCCCGGTAGCGCTGCCCACTCCCTGCTTCTTTCCCAGAGTGCCGCCGGTGCTCCTCCCCGAAGCACAGCCCATCTAGCCTCTGTTCCTCTCCACCTCGCCGCCTCCTCCAGTCCTCTCCACCGGCACTCCCTAGCACGGGCTCGCCACCGGCAAGGGCGTCGCCGGACGTTTCCCCGCTGCTCCAATGACTGGCGAGGAATATTGGTTCAACGTGGTGCCCTGTGCATGCTATGTACACCGGTAGATTTTGCTACATATGGTCGGCATTTTAGCTACTCACGACCATTGTCGTTGCTACCGACAGTTGGCGGATTTGCTATGGACGGAGCGATGGATTTTAATATTGGGGATGTTTTGCTACACCGCAGGATTTGCTATATACATATGTTTTTTCTGCTCTAAATGTTGCGTGTTTTTGCTATAATATTATAAAACTTTTGCTACAAGATGACCGACGATAATCTCTGGAGAAGTCGTTTTGCTAGGTAGCAAATTTTTTGCTACAAAGTCTCCGGCGATGTCTCTGGTTTTTTGCTACATTAGCACATTTTGCTTGCTACCACCATTTTGTGTTTTTGCTACAATAGCTTAAAAAATTTGCTACACGGTCTCCGGCGAGTCTACCGGCGAAAGTCTCCAGCGAGGTCGGATCTGCTACATTAGCATAACTTTTTTGCTACAACCGTATTGTGGTTTTGCTACAACAGTGTCAACTTTTTGCTACAAGGTCTCCGGCGAGAGTCACTGGCGAGTTTTTTCTGACGATGTTTCCGACGAAGTTGGTTTTGCTACATTAGATAATTTTTTTGCTGCATGGTCTTCGGCGAAGTCTCCAGCGAGACGTTCTATTTCTGAAATGAATATTTTTTTTCTTCGGAAGCAAAAGCGGAGACATTTGCAACAAACGCGGGATTTGGGGCGATTTTGGAACACGTGTCGCGCGCGGAAGCAGGATGATGGGAGTCCCCCATGCCCGGGAGACGCCTAGCACGCGCCTTTATTTTTGGTATACATTTCCCTAATTTTTTGCCGATCCAAAATAATCGCTTGCATTGCGGCACGACCCACATCCTTTATTAGATCTTAAACTGCCGCAGTCTCTTGATCATGTTCCAAACTGAGCCCGCAATCTGCGTCAGTGTGAAAAAAAGAACTCGCCCTCTCCGCCGAAACGGATCTAAGGGTTTTGTTGTTCGACGGGTGCTTAGGCGGGCGTCCCTCTCCTTTCAATCCGGCAGTACCCAGGCGCCAAGGTCATAGTTCCTCTGCGATGGACAGCCAAAAGGAGCGCAAGGTATTCCTATTTTCTGCACCCTCTTTCCCCTCCCACGAACCATCAATAATCGTGGGTGGCTTCTCTGATTGGAGTTGGAATGAAGGGAGAGTCGACGGGTCCTCGTTTTGGTGGGATTCGGGATCTGCCATATGATGTACTACCTCCGTTCTAAAATATAAGCCTTTTTAGATAGCTAGTTTAGTTTTTAAAAAAGCTTGTATTTCGGAACGAAGGTAGTAATATGAAATTTGCTCGCGAGTCCTGGATGTGTGCTTATAAGGAGGGTGGGCTGGGCAGATCCAATTTTTGTTTCATTGTGTTTTGCTAGTCGATAAACGGACCTGGTTGTTAGTTTGCAGTTAGGTAGATTGATCACAGCACCTTGTCCAATTCAGTTGACATATATAAATCGCCATTCGCTCGCTTGATCACAAATCTCTACTAAGTATCATCTCTCTACTACAGTTTCTGTCAAGTGGTTAGGAGTAGGGAGAAAACACCATGCTTGGCATTCTTCTATTGCACTATGCATTTTTCTTTTATAACAACTAAATCTGTTTCACTATGGGGACAGAACTTGAGTGATCATCACATTCGATAGAGTAGTACTCCCTCCGTTCTAAAATATAAGATGTTTTAGCTTTACGAAATGAGTGTATGTAGACCCTTTTTAATGTGTAGGTTTACTCCAAATCTAAATAAACCTACACATAAAACATTTCTAGATATACACTTTTTACAAAGCTAAAACATCTTATATTTTAAAAAGGAGGGAGTACATGTGTTAAATAACGGCAAGCACGAGAGCAAGTATCAATCAAGTGTTTTGCATCATGCATATGTCCGCCTATGTATTGTAAACAGAAGAAGCAGTACCTCGTGCAAGTAATCTAACGGGTTGATGTCCCATAAAGTAAAGTTGCTATTTTTATACCCGTCTAATTTCTACTCCCTCTGTTTTAAAATATAAGATATTTTAGCTTTGTGAAATCAGCGTATCTAGAAAGATGGAGTACTCTGTATAACCCGTTGTCATTTTTATCGATTTATTTTCAGGCATTGGAAGGCCTTCTTATGTGGTAACTGGACAGCAAACTACAAATCAAAGTGAGTGGTCCTATGCAGTTCGCTGTATAAAATATGGCTATCGACACATTGGACACAATGTTAAACTAATTTGCCGGACGTATTTTTTGCACGAGGACATGGCCAATTTTAGTGTGAACTGTTTGAATAATGAATCGAACTAGTCAGTTGTCTTATATAGTTAATAATATAGTATTTTGTTTTATATCATACCCTGTTTTTCAAGTATATAATTTTATTTGGCATGTAGTGGGCATGTGGGAACATCGTTGATGTATCATTAGTTCTTGCACCTAAAAAGGTGAAAACTGTAATCAGTTTATAAAGATGTAAAATATTGTAGGTTGTTCTCTTTATCATGGATTTTGAGAATTACATCTACTTTTTCTTGATTTCAGTTAGATTTTTTTTGTGCAGAAAATAAAATAGTGCACTTATGAGGAGGGAACATCAACTCTTTAATTGATTTTGGACCTTCTATCTTCTCTAATATTATGCATATCTGAACATTGCAGGTAACGCCTGCTACTCTTGATGTATGGATGCCGGAGCAATACTGGAGGAAGTTCCACTCCTAAGAAAGATCATGATATCTGAAAAGTGGGAGATGAGCTCTATATGGCGAGGCTGATAATGACGATATGGCTACTGCAATGAGTGTTATGATCCGTATGATGATGGGTGTGATCAGTCTAGTGACCACAAGTCATGCAACAAAGTGAAGTGGTGAAGTTTTTGGAAAATTTAGCTTATGCAAAATGTTTAGACCATTATGCCTTACAATTTTGATTTGCACTCGAGCTTTCCTAGATGGATTATATACTTGGTGGGGTTATGTTTAATATACTCCCTCCGTCCAGAAATAACAGACTTTGGTTTGTCTACATTTGAATATATCTATACACTAAAATGCGTGTAGATACATTCAAATCTAGACAAACTCAAGTCAATTATTCACTATTAGGAAAATAGCTATACATAGACAAGCTACTCTGTGGCGCATATGCAAAACCATGTGCCACAGAAAATGTCAGTGACGCACTAGAGGAAATGCGTCACAGAAACTTGCACAATTTTGTGGCGCATTTCTGAACCCATGCGCAACAGAAGTTATGTGGGACCCACCAACGGGGTGGGGCGACCCACTTTCTGTGGCGCATAATGACATATGCGCCACAGAAGTGATAATATCTGTGGCACATATTCCATGTGCCACAAAAAGTGGAGGCGGACCCCGCCACAGAATCTTTTTGACCCACTTTCTGTGCCGCATATGTAAAATGTTTGGTTTTGTGGCGCATATCCACACATGCGCCACAGAAAGTTGATCTGGGTCCCACCACGGAAAGTGCACCGCCTTGTTCTGTGGCGCATATTGCAATATGTGTCACAGAAATTTGAACTTCTGTGGCGTATAACTGCCATATGCGCCACAGAACAAGACGTCCAGATCCCATGTGCAAAAAGGTGGCAAGCTCACCCCCTCTATCCACCACCACCCATTTCAATCTTTTCTTCCCTTCTACACACCCAGCTCGTCTTCCTCCTCCCTCCCACCCTATTTTGCCCATATTTCTCCATTTTCTTGTAACTAAACCTACTTTAGTTCATAGATTGGTAAGTAGAAGCCTCCCTCTAACTTGTAGATCTAAAAGTTTCTTACTTTTCTCTCTCACATCTCTATTTGTTTACTAATTTCCTCTTCACTAACTTGTAGATCTATTTATCCACACTCTCTCATAGCGTGGTCTCGTCTCTCTATTATTGAATCTACTAGGTGAGTACTTGGCCATGAACATGCATATTTTGTTGGTGAAGCTTTCGTGCTGGCGGTGTGTGCGATGCATGGCGAGACGATGTTTGTGTGGTGCATGAATGTTTGCATCGGGAGGAAGTTTTTTATTGCTTGCTTGTTATTGTCCCGGCCGGTGTGGTGCATGGATATTTGCCGAAATGTTGATTTAATTCTATTTCGGCAAATTTTTGCACTACCCATATGTCTTGATATTAGGAAAGGTCATGATGAATTTTTCCGGCTAGCATTCATGCATGTGTGTGTGTGCATAGTTGTGACCGCTCAGGCAACCATGGTCGTCACGATGATCGAAGGTTGAATTTCTAGGTACAAGAAAGACACGAAGGAGGACATGATTTTGAACAACAAGACCATGATAAGATGTCCATGTCGAACATGCAAACTCCAGCGCTGGATCAACCCTGATTCTGGACAATTGGAGGGTCACCTGCTCAGGCGCGGTTTCATGAGTGACCTCAGTGAGGCGCCAGCAGGACATGGTGGTCACGAAGACGAAGAGTTTCCTAGGCATGATCATCATGACGAAGGAGATGCCGACGGGCATGATCATCATGAAGAAGGAGATGCCAACAGGCATGATCATCATGAAGAAGGAGATGCCGACGGGCATGATCATCATGAAGAAGGAGAAGACGCGAACACACATACGCTGCTAACTTCGGCCTTGCAGGACCCTCATGTTCAAGAACTTCTCCTCAAAGAGACGAGCAATGCCAAAGATGCAGCCAGGAGAAAGCTAAGCTGGCCCAAATGGAGATAGACAGGATGACTTCATTGTATCCTGGGTGTCGCCCCGAGGATACACGATTGAGTGTAATGCTCAAGGCTCTGGAGATGAAGGCCGAACACAAATGGACCGATGTGATGTTCAATGCGAACATGGAATACTGGTACGACCGACTTCCTAAGGGGAACACATTGCCAACAAGTATCGAGGAGGCCAAGAAAATCATGTGCTCTCTCGACCTACCACACATTAAATACCACGCATGCATCAATGATTGTGCACTTTATCGGAATGAGTACATGGAGAGAACCACATGTCTAGTGTGCGGCCAAGGACGGTACAAGAGAGGGAACAAGAAAGTTCCTCGAAAAGTGGTATGGTACTTTCCTATCACCCCTTGTCTGCAGTGATATTTCGTAGATCCTAAGGAAGCAAAGCTCATGCAATGGCACGCAGAAAGGGAGAAACCCGAAGATGATCCGGTGAAGGGCAAGATCCTAACACACCCTTCAGATGCTAGCCGGTGGAATGCATTGGACATCGAGTTCGAAGAGTTCGGGGGCGATGCAAGGAACGTCAGGCTGGGTATGAGCACCGATGGACTCAATCCTTTTGGCAAGCATAGTAGCACGCATAGCACCTGGCATGTGTTTGTATGGCCATATAACCTCCCCCCGTGGCTGTGCACGAAGCAAAGGTACGTACACATGAGCATTCTTATCCAGGGGTCGAAACAACCAGGTGTCGATATGCATCTGTATCTCGGGCTGTTGAGAGAGGAGTTAGCCAGCTTGTGGGAGACGTCGGCCCTTATGTGTGACGCCTACACTAAAGAATATTTCCCTATGAGAGCCGCGTTGCTCACAACGGTGCAGGAATATCCTGGTTACGCATATGTATCAGCCTAGGTGAACCACGGACACATTGCATGTGTCAAGTGCATGGATGAGACACCGCATCTCCAGCTACCAAGGGATCCCGGGTCTTTGAAAACCATGTTCCAAGGTACTCGAAAGTGGCTCCACATGGATCACCCGTGGAGAAAACAAGGTGACATGTTCAATGGTAAGGACGAGCTTGAAAGAGCCCCGCGTCTAAGGAGCGACGAAGAAATCGAGGAGCTTTTGAATAACTGGGTAGATTTCCCTGCGCCGGGTAAAGCGACCAAGGACAAAGCCGTTGCTGGGTGTATGGAAAGCAAGGTCTGTTTTCTGGGACCTGTCATACTGGAAGGTCCTCCACACTCCACATAGCCTCGATGTAATGCACATCACGAAGAACGTTACCGAGAGTCTGCTTGGCACTCTACTGAATATGCTGGAGAGGACCAAGGATGGGCTGAAAGCAAGAAAGGACCTTAAATTGCTTGGCATCAAGAAAGATCTTCAGTACCCTGATAGTGATGATGATGATGATGATGATGATTAGACGAAAGGGACTCAAGGTCGTCGCAAAAGAGTTAAGAAGAATGAGGTGGTGCTTCGTGCTGCCTGCTTCACTATGTGTTAGGAGGAGCTCGAGCAGTTTTTCAGGTGCCTCCTAGGAGTGAAAGTTCCTCACGATTACTTGGGGAAGATAAGCAGATATCTGGACGTGGCGAAGAAGAGGTTTAGCGGTATGAAGTCTCACAACTGTCACATGCTGATGACGCAGATACTCCCCATTGCGATCCGCGGGATAATGGACGAGCATGTCCCTGAGACGCTGTTTAGCCTCAGCAACTTTTTCAACGTCATATCTAGGAAGTCGATCGGTGTGAAGCAGCTCGATAGGCTACAGGAAGAGATCGTGGTTATACTATGTGAGCTTGGGATTTACTTCCCGCCCGTATTCTTCGACATCATGGTGCATCTACTTGTACATGTCGTGGATGACATCATCCAGCTCGGGCCGACATTCCTGGACAACATGATGCCATTTGAAAGGCTAAACGGTGTCATCAAAGGATTTGTTCGCAAAAGGTCCTGTCCAGATGGAAGCATAGCCAAGGGCTTTCTGATATACGAGTGCATCTCCTTCTGTCAGAATTATCTAACCACCGAGAACGAGGATGTTGGAATACCCACCAAGAAGCACCTTGGCAGGCTTGTTGGATATGGTCATCGCGAGGGCTACTGCTCACTGCATGTCGGCATTGATGGTCGATGCACCGACTTTGACAGGACACACCGAGTCGCGCTATAACACATTGAATTGGTCAGCCCTTGGGTGGAAGAGCACAGAAGCTTAATCGAGTAGGAGTACGTCGACCAGGGCCGGCTGAGGAAGAAGGGAGACGTAACCAGAGAGCACAACTCCAGCTTCACGGGTTGGTTCAAGAAAAGGCTACTGGACAATCCCCCACAGACGCCTTCTATGGAAGATAAAAACCTCATATTCTCCTTGTCGCAGGGCCCAGGGCACAACCTAAGGACCTATCAGTCATACGACATAAACGGTTACAGATTCTACACCGAGGAAAAGGACAGGAATAGCGAATATCAAAACTCAGGAGTAATTATGTTATCCTTCATCGATTACGAGACTACTATCATGGAAAGATTCTATGGTAGGATCGAGGAGATATGAGAGCTCGACTACTTTGGAGAGATCGTACCAATGTTCCGTGTTAGATGGGCCAAGAACATGGAAAAAGAAGGCCGGTATTTCACCACAATGGTTATACCAGATGCCAAATCGACGAAGAATGCCTCTGCAAAAAATGAGCCTTGGGTACTCGCTAGCCAAGTTGATCAATGCTTTTTTATTACCGACCCATCAAAGCCCAACCGTGTTGTAGTTAGGAGGGGCAAGAGGAGCATCATCGGAATGGAAAGAGCGCCAACAAGCAAAACTTCGACAAGAATGGCGATCCGAAGATCGAAGAGGAATTCGACAAGTACTTCGACATGCCTACTACTACTACTAAAGTAAGAAGGAAGACAACACTACCTACTAAAGGTTGTCCATTCACAAGAAGAAATCTCAAAGTGCACGGGCTAAAGTATTCAACCGCGATGAAAAAGGGAAAGAAGATTGTGAAGAGACGCTAGCAATTGTGTGACTTTTTTGTGTATTAATTCACATGTGTGTTCGGAAATATATATTAGTTAGAGACTAAAACATATAACGTGATATTTGTCTGGGTATACAAATTCACATTTGTGTGTGACAAGCACACACACATATATATATATATATATGATTCGGGAGGTTTTTTTTGAATAAGTATGCATGTGTATGTTCTTGCTTTTTTGAATAAATATGCATATGTGTGTATATGTTCTTGCTTTTAAACATATGCAATTAAAAATATTTTTTAAAAAAGGAAAAAAAAAGTCTGAGACAGCCAGGATTCGAACCTGGCTACCCCTGGTTGAGAGCTAGCGAGCAAGATCACTAGGACATGTATGTGATCTTGTCAAACTACGATGCCGCGCATTTTTGGACTATGTCCAAAAGTTTTGTGACGCATATCATAGTAATGCGCCACAGAAGTTGTAAATTTTGTGGCGCATTTTGTAGGAATGCGCCACAGAACTTTCACACTTTGCCAAAAATAACCGGTTCGACCCTTCTTCCTCTTTCCCCTTCATTCCCCTTTCTTTGCCCAACAACCGCGCGTGTCCGACAAGGAACCCTAGCTCCCCCGCCCCCATCGGATCCTGTGGAGGAGAGAAGCCCCCACCGTCGGAGCCCGTGGAGGAGAGCCTCCCCCGCTACCGGAGCCCGTGGGGGAGGAACCCACCGTCCGTAGTGTCCACCTCGCCGTCCGCAGGAGGAGGTAGCATCACGCCGCCAAGATTCAGGAAGAGGAGGCCCCACTCGTAGCAGGGAGCACCACACTGCCAAGCTTCAGGAAGGAGGAGGAGGCCCCGCCCGCAGCAGGAGGAGAAGGGCATGATCCGCGCTCGCCACCGCCACCAGAAGCCACCTCGCCATCCACCATCTTCTCGCCATCCACCTTGCAAGCCACCCTAGGTAATCGCCACATCCTATTGGAAATATGCCCTAGAGAAAAATAGTAGTAAGTACTATTATCATATTTCATATAGTTTATGATTAAGTTTTATATCATTCTATAACTGTATTGAGTGGAAACATCAATACACGTGTGATATACAAACAACCAGGGGTTCCCAGTGAAACTCTAGTCACTGGTTCATTGGTCAACAGATGATTATGTTTCCTGATCATGTGGCATTTATGCCAGCTGGAAATGAGGTCATCTCGTTCTGAGAATGAGATGATGAACCAATACCCAACCTAAACATCGTGACCCGATCATGTCACGAAGTTCAAGTTACGATGATTAGAAATGGATCCTCGTAGACTATTCCTTAGACCGTGAGGCTATATCAATCACTGTCTCCCAAGAGTGCTTAGATAGCATCAAACGCCATCTGGTAAAACGGTGGTTATAAAGGTGTGTTCAGGTATTCGGAGGAAACCGTAGAGGCAATATATGTCAAGAGCAGGATTTGTCCGTCCATGTGACGGGAAGATACTCAAGGGACCACTCGGAGAAGTTATATCCAATAGCTGCGCAGCGTGTGATTTGATCACATGGGATATCACTTGTCGGAACGAGTCAAGTAGCATTGTTCAGTAATGAGATTGAACACGACATGGTGATGTCATTGATCAGATCTCGGGCAATGCAAGTATTGAGTGACAAAGGGAATAAGACACGACTGTCCCGGTTCAAACGACGAAAGATCTTCTTGGAACGCACAGGGGTCACATGGCCATCACGGTCCCTCTGTCGATCATTAGTGCGGGAGTGTCCCGACCATGTCTGAAGTTTTCCCGAACCATGGGGTATCACACTTAAGGGCTTGATGATGCTTAGAGAGTATTTATAGGATCAGTAGAATCACCGAAGAAAAGAAGGGAGAAACCAGAATGGTTTCGGTAAGTCTGGAGGATGTCCGGAGTGGAGGTGGAAGGTGTTCCATAGCCATGGAGGTTGAATAATATGTGAATGAATGTTAAATGATGATTTAATCATTTATTCATAATTATTTAATAAAGAGAAAATCAATTAAAGGTCAAAAAGGCTTAATGGGCTAATTCCGGAGGGAGAGGGCCCATTAGGGGAAAGGAGAGAGGGAGAAGGGGCAAGGGGGAGGCCGACTGGGCCTAGACCCCCCGCGCAGGGCCCACTAGGTGGCCGGCGGCCACCTCCTCCCCCCTCCTCTCCTTTAGTCCCCCCCGGGACTTTGAGGGAGGTAGTACCTCCCCTCCCCCTATATATAGTGGGGTATTTGGCCTAGAAAAATACACCAATAATCAATAAAGGTCTCCCCACTTTTGGGAGGACCTCTAATTGATATTTTCTCTCTCCCCCTCTCTCTCTCGTGACCGTGGTCCCAAGTCTGGACTGCGCGAGCGAGAGACATCTTCCATGAGCGCCTTGCTGAGATTGAGATCCGGAGCTCTACTTCATAGCTGCTGCTGGATCGGGAAGCGGAGTCATCATTAGGCACCGGACGTGTAACTCCCATGAGGTGTCGCACTTGAGGCACTCAAGTCATTGGAGCCAGAGGCGCAAGGACTTCATCACGACCTTGAGGTGGCTTGCTCGTCTACATCAACCACGCTCTCCTGGCGTTGACAACGCTTTCGGTCTTCAAGGGTAAGTTCAAAAGCCCCTCCTGTATCAGACATTAATAGATAGGTCCTAGCAGCTTCAGGGGTTTAGGGGCGTAGAGTAAAATTTATTGTTTTTATACGCGGAACCCCTACAGATCCTTCCCCTAGGTTATTTTTTGGAGCAAGTACTACTTATTCTTCTACTCCCTCACACATGCTCAATCAATCTAGGGTTCTACCCCTCTCTGGCTTAGGTTGTTTGAACAATATTCTAGAATTTAGTAACATTTCGCTAGAAGACCTGAATTTAGTAACAATATTCTAGAATTTAGTAACAATATTCTAGAATTTAGTAGATTGTGTAGTATAGTTGTGTGGTTGCAAGGCATGCAACAGAGAAGCAATGGCTTGTGTTGAAGTGGTGTGAAGTGCTTGGTTAGTTAGGTTAAGCTTCACACATCTATGGGAACCACAACTAGAAGATGTTGGGTGCACACCTGAGTGATCTGACCTCTGATGGTCATGACCCTTTTTCATGAAACATCTTCTTAATTGTTCTCTACAAGGAGGGTTGCTTCCCTAGAGATCTTTGTTTCTTTGCATGTGTACATATCTTTATCTTGAGTGTGACCTGATCCTTTGGCTAGATGCAATGCAAGTGCATATCCAAGGATGTAGTGTGCTGCTAGTTCTGAAGTTCAGTAACAATGGAATTATCCATTCTACTGTTAATTATCCATGGGATTTAGGATTGTGCTTGTTTGGCTTGGAGTGAATTATGAACTGCAAATTAAGGAAGTATGTTTCTTGGGTGGTGTATTCATCTTTTTTAGTGTGCAAAGCAAACAAAATAGATGCTTCGTCTTTTTTAGTGTGCAAAGCAAACAAAATAGAGGCTACAAAGGGAATGCAAGTTGCTGGAAACATAGTGGCTGCAGCTCCATTACTTTCTGTATGCTTGTTTAATGACCAACCATTTTCTGTATGCTTGCTTAATCACATCATTTTTTGTATGCTTGTTTAATGACCAACCATTTTTTACTTTCATTTTATTTAGAACTTTCTGACTGTTTCTTATCTGACTAGTAAGTGGTAACTGTTGTTGCTTATCATGGTAGCAGCCACATTTGCAATTAAGAAGTTTTGTATGACTGAAAATTCAGAAGTTTTGTGTATGACAGAAAATTCAAAAGATTCTTTGAGAGTTCTAGTGGTCTGATTTAGGTGGGGTTTGAATTAGTGGATGAAGGATTGAAATATGCACACTTTTCATGTTAAGAGTTTTGGCAAATTCAAAACTTTGTCTATGTTGAAAATTCAAAATTCAAAAAACTACTTTAAGCAATATATGGTGCTGCTGTTACTGCCTATGGTATATATACACAATGATATATTGGTTACTATGCTGCTACTGCAATATATGGTGTTGTTGTTATTGCCTATTGGTTACTGTTATATGGTGCTGCTGTTAATTACTGCTGGTATTGTATATGGTGCTATATGGTGCTGATGTTACTTCAAATATTGGTACTATATGGTTACTGCTGCTGGGGCTGTGGATGGGGTGCTGGGGCTGTTGTCTTGTGTGTGAATGTTGTAGGGATTTCAGTCGAGTTGCCCGGTTCTCCTGAAGTGTCGATTCACTTCCGTTTCGGTTGAAAAATGGGTACTCCTAGGTCAAACAATTAGCAAAGGTCATGCCAAATTTTTTGGCCGATATTTGTGCTAACTTTGTGCCCCTTTTTAATAGAGTGCAAACATGTCGGGCAACAACGAGGCCGCCCCTACTAAGTAGAGCGTCGAAGAACAAGCTAGACAGGCCAACGAGTCATTCTGGTAGGGGTCCCAATAGCAGCAGGAGGAGGAGGAGATGAGGATGACACCACCACCAGGCGATCGCCACCAGAGCTTCTGGGGATAATGAGGGAGGAGATGCTGATTACGAGGGGGACGAAGACGACTACGATGAAACTAGTGAAGGCAGCGGCGAGGAGGATGACACCACCGATGGCGGCGCCTGCACGGATGGTGGTAGCGGCAACCCGACCGCTTCTCAGAAGAAGAAGAAGGAAAGGAAGGATCGAAAGGTGCCAGTGCTCGCCACCATATGCGATGAGTTCACTAAAGTCATAGAAAGTGGCCTACACATTGCTCTAGAGGCGTTTGCCAAAGGGTACGGCCTGCAACTCGGGTGCATCGTACGGGAAAGCATGTCGATCAACACGAAATACATTAGACATGCTGACAATGCGGCTTTGGTCGATAACCTCCTTAAGAAGCTTCACAAGCAATACAGATTCCCAGAGCGGTTCAGAAACCTGGAGAGAAAGAACCCAGTGAATAAACTATCCCTCATGAAGATGACCAACGCCTTAAGCGGCTGGAAAACCTGGGTAAAGAATAACATTGACAAAGGTGAAAGCTGGGAGGTTATTAGTAAGAAAAATCCAATGCTCGATGAAGAGGAGTTTAAGATATTCAAGGCGGATATAGCTACCAATGATGCTATAAAATGGACTAAATGGGGCAGAAGTATGTGGGAACAGAACATAGGTAACCACCGTCTTGGAAGCGGCGGTTATAGAGGGAAACAAGCCATTTGGGACAAGGAGGACGCCGAGCTTGAACGCTTGGGTAAAGATAACCCGTGTCTTAAAATCACGAACTTGCAGCTTAGGAACTTTGTCCGGGCCCGCTACTCCCTAGACCCAAAAACAGAGAGTTCGTCACCAGCAATCCGGAGGTGAAGGAATTCGAGAAGAAGCTAGTAAGGAATTTACCGCCGATCTCAAGTCTGTTGCGTTCTAATTAAAATAATGAAGCCAAGAATCTAAATGGGTTCACCTTTCCTTTTCTCTGCAGGAGAATGAACTAAACGCTCCTGCCAAAGAGTCGTCCCAAGATTCGATGGAGCTATGGGACACAGTTTTCAATAGGGTGACGAATGCTTACAAGAAGAGGGACAAGGGGTTACCGCCGTCCTCAGCTGGCCATGTGTTGGGCTTCAGTACGGGCATGAGGTTCAAGGAGTACTACAAAGAGGATGCCAAGAAAAGAAGGGAGAGGAAGAACCAGTCGGCGGCTACGGATAAAGCCGTTGTTGAAGAGCTGAAGATGAAGGTGCAGACAGTGGAGGAGAAAGAAGTGGACGAGAAAACAATGGACAAGTTAGTGGAAGAGAAGCTCCGCGTGATGATCCCCCTTGAGTTTTTCGAGGGGCTAACTGCTTGGAATGTTTGAGGTCGATAGGGGCCGATACATCTGCCCAACTTAAGCGGCAGCACCTCAAGCATCAACTTTAATATGTCGCTGGACCTGGTGACCCCGCCGGCCATCAACGCCGGGATGCAGCTGCTCATTTTGGTCACACCGACGTCCCCTCCCACCAAAGATACCAAGGCGCAGCCAACAGCGGTGGTGCTTCGTGAGGCACCCGAGCGGGAGAAATGCAGATGATGATAGGCTGGCCGCCGGCATCGACCGTGTCTCTACATTAGCTGAGCTCAACGCCATCACCAAGGTAACTAATTAGCTAGTGCACATCATCTCCTTTATGCCTTTGATGACTGCTGCCATCTCATGATAGCCAACAACATGTTTTGCCTCAGGACACTTCTTGCATACTCCTGCTTAAAGATGTCAGCGGTGAGTTGAAGGATGTTGCCAAGGGCACTCTCATACAACCGGCGAGCCGCACGATGCACAACAGTCCAATGGATGATGACATGATGATGGTCAGGTTGGCTCAGGTGTTGCCAGGGTGCGATGACATGGACCCCCCTTTCAACCTCAGGGTGCCGACGAACACAAGACCCTTGGAGAATGCTACCACTGGCCCTTGACATGGCCAAAGACCCAGATTCGTCTTGCGGGGGGAGCACCAGTGCCACCTCTCGATCGATCACCCAGCCACCACCTCAGAAGCTAGCATCCGCCGTCGTCGCCACCACCAGCCGTCACTAGCAACTCTTGGCAGCGTGTGTACCGCCCCATGGAAAAGACGTTGTGCCGCAACCGCTGTCGCCCCGCTACCACCACCACATGATGGCACCCATGAAGATGATGATGAATTGGTCAACGTTGATGACTTCATCAACACCGGCACCGACAAAGGATTGTATATGCCTTCTGTGAATGAAGAACCCTTCATAGCTCACGACCATCAAGCTGGTCAGCCCAATACATGCACGCAGCGCCTGTTCTTCCATGGTTTTTCTCAAGAGACACCTTCGGCCGCTGATCCACCACAGGAGAAACCGGGATTGGTTTTTAGCCCTAACACACTCCGAAAGGCAGCCGATGAGCATATGGAAGTAGAGGACCCTGTTGCGAACAAGAAGCACAGGAAGAGAGGTAATAATAATAAGAAGGCTGCGAGCCAGCCTCCTCCGAAGAGGATCTGGGCTCAGGACGCCGTCTTCATACCATCGAAACAATATGGCTTGCCCCGAGTGCATGTAACTGGTGATCCGATATTGACTCCAGATCTGCTCCACATCGCGGTTGGACCCATGTTAACTTTGCATGAGGGTGTCAAGACACTAGAGGGCATCCTTCTTAAAGACAAAGATCCAAATTACTCGGTTTTCACGGCCAAAGTGCCATCAGATGTGGGCTACATCGATGAAGCCCCCACAGATCTATTCTTCATAGCGTACGAGGACATCTTCAAGCTGTTTCTCTCAAAACGGCTGGACTATAACTTGGTACGCCTATACGCGCTCAATCTGGCGATGAAGATCAAGAGAGAGAGAGAGTACCCTGAAAGTCGCAATAGTGGATCCCTACTACATGCGGGACAGCCAGTTGGTTGAAGGATTAGAGACACGGACCAAGGCGACAGCGTACCTCAAGAAGTTCATGATGGACAACAAGAGGAAGCACACACTTCTTTTGCCTTTCTTTCTCGAGTAAGTACACACTCGCTCGCCGCTGTAACTTATGCATTTCTTATAGATTTCTTTCTTTGCTAGTTTTCCAACATTCCGTTCCAATTTTGTTGCACAGAGACAAATATTGCACAGTCATCGTCCTTGCCCCGAGGTATTCGCTAGCCACGTATTTCAACTCGGGGAGTTTGACGAAGAAGAAAGACTACACCAGAATAAGGGGTGTTCTCAATGAGGCTCTCGAGGGCTACGCCAAGAAGGGATGCACCTTCGTAGATAAGGGGGAATGTATCAAGGATGGCAAACACGTGTTCAAGCACGTGCTCGAGTTCCCCTACGTCAAGCAGCCGGCTACTGCTAGCGCCAAGGAGGCCTTCTACGTCCTCCATCACCTTAAAGGCTATGTTCGGGATTGCCAGAACCTAACACTGCCATCTAGTCTCCGAGGATGGGCCGAAACTTTGGCACGAAGTGACGATGATGATCTTAGAGAAGACTTCCATCGCATTCAGATGAAGTTATCGCAAATTATCATTGAAGATGTCAACTCAAGGGGCGAGGGGCTACAACAAGCCAAAGGGTTGAGTAAGAGGGATATCGAAGAACTCCTCTGTAAGCAGGGTGACACAAGGACGTGGATGACGAAAGAGGGCTATCAACCATTCCCGAAGCTGAGTGAGAAGAAGAAGTCTTCATGATCGATGTGTGCCTAGCATGATCGAGTGTGTGTATATTCTTGATGGACGCCTGTAGTGTGTGTGTCATAAACTTTACTATCTTGTGGTCGAAACAGTTGTTGTTGTTAGACTTAACTATATTGTGGTCGTGTTGTTGTTGAACTTATTACTTCTATGATGATCCCGATGCTATCTTTTAGGTTTATGGATCCTTTTTTTTATATTTTGTGAATATATATATGCATGTGAACCCTTTATTAATTCTTTTCACTGCATGTTTTACTAATATGCCTTGTCGTCTATAGAGATGGCGATGAGGTGGTATGTGGTGTACATAGGTCGGGTTCCAGGAGTCTACGAGGAGTGGGAGGACTGTCACAAACAAGTGAACAAGTTCAGTGGCAACAACTACAAAGGATACGCGACTAGAGAGAAGGCGGTAGCCAAGTGGAGGAACCACCTGTGGAAGAAGAACTGGATGAAGATATTGGTCGGGCTCATGCTCTTGCTCACCATCATCACATCTGTATTCTATTTGATCCTAGTGTAGGCGGTGACCACTTCATATTTGTAATGTGAGATGATATGAACTTTGTATTCAGCACTTGTGTAAAAATTTGGCACTTGACACTATATATGTATATCGATCGGGATCTAAGTGTGATGACATTATACTTGTGTTTGTATTATATGTCGGTTTTCATCTACTATATGTGCAATGTATTGTTTATACTGATCTGGATAAATATTGTATAAATCCTATATAAAAAGATGATTATACACCAGGAACGTATTCTACTTTGAATACATGTAATATAGTCAGTGGCGCATATAGAAAAGGTGTCTGTGGCGCATAAACATTATGTGGCGCATGGGACTGTATGCGCCACTAAAAATATTCCTGTGGTGCATATGCAGAAATGCGCCATAGAAATCTGAGATTTCCATGGCGCATATCTATATGCGCCATAGAAAGCAGATATCAGTGGCGACGTAACAGTGGCGCATCACATATGCGCCACAGAAGAGGTATTTTCATGCGCCACTGAAGAGGTGTTTCCTAGTAGTGATTTCTGGACGGAGGGAGTAGTGTATATTCTTTTGTCGTCTGTGGTTGTGTAATTATGAGATGTTTCTTAAATGATATATTCTGACATATTGTCACCGAATCACAATTTAATTAAGGATGGGGACTGCCGGCTCCGGCCTCCCACCCGGCAGACCACCTGACGAGCCCGAGCCATCTGGGAGACACCTCCATGGGGCAAGCCGTTCATGAACTTCCTAGTCAAAGGGGAGCTGCCTAACGAAAAGGTTGAGGCGAGGCAAGTGAAGCGCAGGGCAAGCACGTACACTATCATCAACAATGAGCTCTACAAACACAGTGTGGGAGGAATATACCAGCGCTATGTAATCCTAGAGGAAGGAATCCGGCTGCTGGTGGATATTCACCAAGGAGAATGCGGTCACCATGCATCATCACGAGCCATAGTGGCAAAGGCATTCCGCCATGGGTTGTACTGGCCCACGGCGCTGGAGGACGCCGAGTAGCTGGTAAAGGCATGCAATGGGTGCCACCAATTCGCCTAGGAAAAACACACTCCGTCGTCAGCACTCAAGACAATCCCTATCACCTGGCTATTTGCTGTCTGGGGCTTGGACATGGTAGGCCCCTTCAAAACAACACGATACGGCATGACACACTTGCTGGTGGTCGTGGACAAGTTCACCAAGTGGATCGAGGCAAAGCCAATCAAGAAACTGGATGGACTGACAGTGGTCAAGTTCTTCACCGACTTCATCACGCGTTTCGGCTACCCCAACAGCATCATCACTGACAACTGCACCAACTTCGCCAAGGGGGCCTTTGCACGTTTCTGCAGCGACAAGGGCATCCACCTAGACCTGGCCTCTATCACGCACCCCCAATGCAATGGGTAGTGTGAGCGAGCGAATGGTCTGATCCTAGTCAGAATCAAGCCAAGGCTAATTGAGCCGCTGATGAGGACTCCCGGATGATGGATAGAGGAGCTGCTGGCAGTGCTATGGAGCCTACGCACAACGCCCAACCTCTCCACCAGCTACACGCCATTCTTCCTCGTCTACGGAGCAGAGGCACTCCTGCCAACCAACATCGAGTTCGACGCACCGTGCAAACTGCTGTATACTGAGCAACAGGCCAAGGAAGCACAAGAAGGCGATGTTGATCTCCTTGAGGAGGCACGAGAGCTGGCCCTGTCCAGGACCGCCATCTACCAGCAGAACCTGCGCCGCTACCACGCTAGCCGGATCCGCAATGTCTCGTTCCGAGAGGGCGACCTGGTCTTGCGGCTGGTACAAGACACCAAGGGGATGCACAAGCTAGCTCCACCTTGGGAGGGGCAATTTATCATCAGCTGGGCGCTACAGAATAGCTCATATTACCTAATCGACGCTCGTCAGCTAGCGAAGAACAAGATGGATCGTTCCAGTGAAGAAACTGAATGCCCGTGGAATGCGAACCTGCTTCGCCCATTCTACACCTGAGTAAAGGGCAAATGTACCTTACCTTTATGTAATGAACAAGTTGAGGAGCCTCGACACAGTCTTGGGGACTCCGTAATAATTTGGCATTTTCTGCTGCATAACTTGAAGTTTTCTGGCTGCATTATTTTTCAACCCCGGACCTGACAGTTTCTCTCGGGGACTCGCCGGATGGCCCAGACGGCCGCGCATTCTAGAAAGACAAAGTACTATACGCAGCTCCAAGAGATCCCTCTTCGATTCAGGTTGTACACCACAAACCGACTAACAAACATGGCAAGACTAGAAAACTCGAAGACCCGTACAGGAAAAGTCCTAAGGAAAACAAAACGTCTGGACGTTCCAGTTGCGCTTGCTCGCTCGAAGCCGATAGCCAAAATCTGAAGTATTGCGCAGTACGCTAACTAAGAAACCCTTGCTTCCGGCTAACAGCTGACAAGGGCACAACTTCAACGGCCAATGCTCGCTAAGAAAAGGACAAAGCTATCAGTTTCACGCGAAATAGAAAGTTTCTAGCCAAATGAATAGTTATAGACTATATTTACCCTATACATGTTTAACGCACAAACCATTGATTGTGTTTTCATCTTTGCATGAGCCAAAGTACCAAAGCCGGAGGCTAGACACCCCCGACGGCAGAAGAGTAGGCAAGAAGCTTCGACCCGGCTGAATTCTCTAGCCATCCCGAACCTCGGGGACTACACCCTGTGGGTGCACTCACGTGCCCCCACGCAGTAAACCTGCAACAAGCAACAACATAAAGGAGCTTCGACTCGGCTGGATTCTCCAGTCGGCCCGAACATTAGGGACTACACCCTGTGGGTGCGCTCGAGCGCCCCCACACAGGAAAAAAGCACATAGAAAATGCAACACAAGGCAAAGTGCACACAAGAGGAGCACAAAACAAACGTCACAAAGGGAGACGAAGCTCCCGATAGAGTTCACTGTAGAAGGACAAATGGTTCACACAAGTAGACAAACAAACAAGTTTCCGACTGGATACAAATATTCCCGGCATTTTGGAGATCAGGCTTGGGGGTCTGTGGAAGGGCCAAAGGCGTCGGTAGGAGCGTGGCTGCTGGAGGCAGCATCGGCAGAGGCAGAGCCTATCGCAGCCGAGGTGCCGGCGTCAGCTGGAGCCGCTAGAGGACTATAGTGGTACCCCTCTGAGCCGGATGGATCACTGAAGTCCCGGTCTAGCTGGACGAAGCTTCCAATATTGACAACGCAGGAGCGGATGTCAGGAACTTTAGCTCGGAGCTAGTCGTAGATGGTGTTGGAAATATGCCCTAGAGACAAATAGTAGCAAGGACTATTATCATATTTCATATAGTTTATGATTAAGTTTTATATCATGCTATAACTGTATTGAGTGGAAATATCAATACACGTGTGATATACAAACAACCAGGGGTTCCCAGTGAAACTCTAGTCACTGGTTCATTGGTTAACAGATGATTATGTTTCCTGATCATGTGGCATTTATGCCAGTTGGAAATGAGGTCATCTCGTTCTGAGAATGAGATGATGAACCAATACCCAACCTAAACATCGTGACCCGATCATGTCACGAAGTTCAAGTTACGATGATTAGAAATGGATCCTCGTAGACTATTCCGTAGACCGTGAGGCTATATCAATCACTGTCTCCCGAGAGTGCTTAGATAGCATCAAACGCCATCTGGTAATACGGTGGTTATAAAGGTGTGTTCAGGTATTCAGAGGAAACCATAGAGGCAATATATGTCAAGAGCGGGATTTGTCCGTCCATGTGACGGGAAGATACTCAAGGGCCCACTCGGAGAAGTTATATCCAATAGCTGCGCAGCGTGTGATTTGATCATAGGGATATCACTTGTCGGAACGAGTCAGGTAGCATTGTTCAGTAACGAGATTGAACACGACATGGTGATGTCATTGATCTGATCTCGGACAATGCAAGTATCGAGTGACAAAAGGAATAAGACACGACTGTCCTGGTTCAAACAACAAAAGATCTTCGTGGAACTCACAGGGGTCACATGGCCATCTAGGTCCCTCTGTCGATCATTCGTGCGGGAGTGTCCCGACCATGTCTGGAATGTTCCTGAACCGTGGGGTATCACGCTTAAGGTCTTGATGATGCTTAGAGAGTGTTTATAGGATTGGTGGAATCACCGAAGAAGAGTAGGGAGAAAACCGGAAGGGTTTCGGTAAGTCTGAAGAATGTCCGAAGTGGAGGTGGAAGGTGTTCCATAGCCACGGAGATTGAATAATGTGTGAATGAATGTTAAATGTTGATTTAATCATTTATTCATAATTTATTAATAAAGATAAAATCAATTTTAATGGCCAAAGGCTTAATGGGCCAATTTCCGGAGGGAGAGGGCCCATTAGGGGAAAGGAGAGAGGGAGAAGGGGCAAGGGGGTGGCCGGCTGGGCCTAGCCCCCCCGCGCAGGGCCCACTAGGTGGCCGGCAGCCTCCCCTCCCCTCCTCTCCTTTAGTCCCACCCCGGGACTTTGAGGGAGGTAGTACCTCCCCTCCCCCTATATATAGTGGGGGTATTTGGCCAATTGAAAGACACCAATAATCAACAACGGTCTTCTTACTTTTGGGAGGACCTCCAGTTGATATTTTCTCTCTCCCCCTCTCTCTCTCGTGACCGTGGTCCCAAGTCTAGACTGCGCGAGCGAGAGACATCTTCACATGGAGCAATGCTGCCAACTTGAGATTCGGATCCAGGAGCTCTACTTCCGCAACTGTTGCTGGATCAGGGAAGCGAGAGTCATCATCAGGCACCGGACGTGTGTAACTCCCCACGAGATGTCGCACTTGAGGCACTCAAGTCGTTGGAGCCAAGGAGCGCAAGGACTTCATCACGACCTTGAGGTCGGCTTCAGCTCGTATACATCAACCACGCTCTCCTAAGCATTGACAATGCTTTTCGGTCTTCAAGGGTAAGTTCGCGAAAAGCCCCTCCCATTACTGTATTACTAATAGATAGGTCCTGGCAGCTTCAGGGGGTCAGGGGCGTAGAGTAAAATTTATTGTTTTCATACGCGGAACCCCTACAGTGGTATCAGAGCTAGATCTATGCGTAGTAATGCTAGTACGGGTAGAACACACGAGATGTAGCGTGTGGGCGTTGATCTTTTAGTTGTTACCCCCACGTGTACTTGTGTATACCGCAGTAATGCTTAATGAAGCGGACCCCAACCGACTTTACGCGTTCATTCATGAGACTGGTCCATGCTTGACATACGGTTTGTACCGTATAAAGTGGCTTAGGGGGTGTCTGTCTCTCTCGCATTAGTTGGTATGCCATTTGCAACGGAGGGCCTCGAAAGGGGTGTAGTAGAGAGAACTACTTGATCAGCGTTGTGCTGAAAGATCGTAGGTAAGAACGGTTCTTGTGTGAAAGCCCATTCAGCCACGTAAAACATGCAAAGATAAAGTAGAGGCGTCTAACTTTGTTTTGTAGGGGGGCGTTGCTTTGTGATATGGTTGTGGCAAAGGTAAAGTGATTACCTTTTGTTACGTAGTAGTAGATAGTCACGGAGGTGACGAACTACCACACCAGAAAGACACCGGTACCCTGGTGTCTACGGCGCCAGAACCCTGGCGCCGGAACCCGGTGACAGCGGATAGAGATCACGACGTGAAGGACCATATCACATAGCATTTACATTCAATGTTATTGTTTGTATGTATTATTGTGTGCTAGTATTAGATACTCGACGGTAGCCTAATAAGACGATCCCTATTAAAATTACCAACGATTTTGTTCCCCCTTAGTGTGCACCACCAAGAAAGTTCTTCGGTATGAGGCGATCCAGGGTTACAGGCCTGGGTGTCAGACATATATACGTTTGCATACAGTGGGTGTAAGCCATGTTGCACAACGAATACACTAAGGTTGAGTTGGCGAGCCTAGCATGTGCAGACATGGCCTCGGAATGCGGATGGTCAAAAGATCGAGCACGAGTCGCATGAATGATGTGTCCGACGTTTAGCGTCCATCCTTGGACCCACATTGATGGTCGTGACGATCGGGGGAGATGCGGCTGATAATAGAAACCATTTTGGGGATACGTGTTTCCAAGTGGAGTTATTATTAACTCATTTAATTATAAATTTAGTCTAAATTCCTTTTTGCAATTATAAATGTAGAAAATGGTTCTCCCCGAGATTACCTTCCCTATCGACAATTGGTTAAAAGGAGAAAAGCTCAAGTTAGATGGATCCAACTTTTCTGCATGGGTCATACGTCTGTTTGATCTCCTTGGTGAGAACAATGTAGCTAACTACATGACATGCGAGATGTATTTGGAGCCACCCTATTCTCATGAGACCCAGGAGCAGCGGGATCTGCGCTGCCGTTGTCGTGTGATGGCCACATTCATATCAGTGACGATGCGCCTTGGAATGGAGGATGGGCTATGGCCAATGGTGGGAAGTCTTAAACCCCGAGTGGTCATGGCACATCTGAGATCACATTTCGTGGAACAAGTACACATGTGGGAGTATGAGCTGATGGGGGACTTCCTCTCCATAAAGATGGAGGAGGGCTCCTCACTAGACGAGCACTTATTGAGCATATACGATGCATACATGAGTCTAGCATACTACCTGGACAACTGGTACTCAAGCTCATTTGCGATGGGAGTTGTGCTACGGTCGCTTCCACCAAGCTTCCAAGCATAGGTCAGGATCTGCATTATGAGAGGCGACACGGAAACACTGGATTTCCTCGAGTTCATATCACATTTTAGAAATGTGGTAGATGAACCCAACGTCGCTGGATTCATCAATGAAAAAGGTATATATTTGATATATAGTTTTATAAATGTTATAATCTTGCAAACACATTTGTAGTGTTAAGTATATCTGATACTTGTTCTGTTTTGCTGAAAACAAGTCCTTCTGCATGAGAGGTGCTTGCTGGAGAGGAGGTGACGTTGCGTGTTGATGGCAAGCATGATGATGACGGCCGACGACACTCTCCCTCGACATTTATCATTTAGTTTATTTTTTAGGATGATTATTGTAATCGAGAGATTATGAACTTCTTTAGTGTGTCTCACACTTCGTGAGACGGTTATTCATATAAGTTTGTAACAAACAGTTGTTCCACTTTTATGAATGATTTCTATTCGTGTTCATATCTTGTTTGATTATGTGTGAATTATCCTTGTTGTTTGAAACTAATTGATAATGCATGAACATTTGTAAAACATTAAAATGCTTTAAAAATACCCAACTTAATGATATGTTCATTAATGAATGAAAAACTATTGTTTAAATTCAAAGTTATGTTGATAATATGTGAAAGTCATTCGATTTCTTATCACATTTAAATCATGCCTAAGTTCGGCAAAATAACTTGAACACCGTGTATTACTTGAATACAAAGTGTTTAAAGAATTGTTAAAAGTAAATACATATTCGATGTATTGTGTTTAATGAAAATGGTAATTATCATTATATGATTGTTTAAATGTGTAAAGTAGTTTACCAAAGGAAACATGAATATGAAACCATTTGATTTGATCAAACTGTTTTATCAACAAAGGGTATAAAGATAAAAGAGAATCAAATTGCTATGATTTGATCAATAGTAATAAAATTCAAATTTATAAGAATGGCATAAAATAAATTGTGGAATGCAAAGCGTTTTGAAACGTCAAAATGTAAAGCATCACAATGTGATATTAGATATCAAAGGGGGTGAATAGAAGGCACCAAATAAACCGTTGTAATGTAGGTGTAGAGACCTTTAGCTTAGAAATAGTTAGCACTCAATTAGAAGGTAGTGTACCATTTGAATTCATGAAAGTTTTGGGGTTATTCGATATAACCAAAACAATAGCGAATAAGTATAGAGTATTCATTGGAAAACTTTGAATACAAAAATCCACAGCTAAACCGAAAGAGAAGCAAAACTTGTATTGCTTGGATTTTGGTACATTCTTGAGAAAGCTCACTTTTAGTGATGTTTCTCAATTATGGAGCAAATGGAATATAGTAAAAAAACACGATGAGGATTCAAAACCCTGCATCAGAGTGTTGAGAAGCGCAACGGACAATGTTCCTGAACGACTCTCTTCACAGAAGGAAAGAATCAATGATATTGATCATTGTGTTTTCCCCACTAGTGTTTTCACTACATAAAGTAGGATTTAAAATGTAAATCCATATCTAGTATGGAGACACTTGTGAATCAATTGTCATGATTCTTGGAATGTGACATACCTACGAACTACAAAGGAAATAATGGTAAACTAAAATTATGAGAATTCCTAGAAGCAAACTTCCCTTGAGATTAGAAAGCAATTCGTTGCTGAATCTCACAGGTAAAAGGAGTTTCTTGAATTTTCCCAAATGACTGCAAAGCCATAGTGGAAAAAGGGGGGTAAATGACAAAAGCACAATTTGTCAGGTATTGGACAAATTCAAATGTGCTGAATGTCTAGTGGATTTAAAACTAGTATCTCATAGTAAAATCTCCAAGTTTGATATTTGATCAAAGGATTTTGAAGTTGTTCAAAATAGTGAGTGGATGTCCAATTTGCATAAAATTGAGTGGGATCTATGAAAGTCTTCCTGAAACAATATGTGATTGAGATATTTTTGAGTGGGAGGTTATAGGAGTAATTCTTAAGTATGTTAAGAATGAAAGCGCAAATACTTATAAATAATGATTTATAAGATGTAGAAGTTGACAATAAGTGTATTAATATATTATGTAGTATTCCTTAAAGGATTCTGAAAAAGGGTTTCAGAATAAAAGTCAATTAAGGAACTGGTCCTTAATAACTCAAATTAGGAATAACATTAAGTTTAACATCAATGGTTGAAAGAAAAAAAAGGATGATCATCATCCACTATGTTGACACATAGGTTCTATCTTAGTAAACCATGATGATAACTTAGCATAATATGTGATCCAAATAAGGAACGTTTGAAAGTGATTAAGTTTGAATCACATAATGTTGAGCTAAGTTTTGTCCACAGTGTCTAATAAAGAACTGTAGACATGTTTTCCAAATCCATAAAGGATGACATATCTTAAAACATAAAGGGTTATGTTATAAAGGGAATATGTTGGAAACTCCTGTAAATACCGATTAAAGTCAAGTAGGAAGCAAGGTAAACAAAACATCGAAAGTTGCACAGAGTGCACTAGTGTTTCGATGAATACATTTATAATAATAGATAAGGGTACCATCTAAAGTGTTGTATAATGTTATGGCGGGGCTAGTTCGCTTTTAACGTAGAATGATGTGTCCCAGGGCACAGTGCCCATGAGAAAGCCCTCGAGGTTGATCTAACGTCAGTGTAGGCTTCTGGAATCAGGCCTCGTTCTGCTGCCATAGCGACGATGCATACACGATGCTATCATGAGATGATAAAGTATTAATGTCAATCAAGGTGACATTAGTAAGTTGCAAAGGATTTGGGACTATATAGTACAGACCCAAGACTCAACCTCTTCCATGAGCAAGCATGTTAAGGGTACCGGATATATGGTGCCAATGATTGAGAACAAATGCAGCTAGTGTATTTGTACTCTAGTGCAAGTGGGAGACTGTTGGAAATATGCCCTAGAGACAAATAGTAGTAAGGACTATTATCATATTTTATATAGTTTATGATTAAGTTTTATATCATGCTATAACTGTATTGAGTGGAAACATCAATACACGTGTGATATACAAACAACCAGGGGTTCCCAGTGAAACTCTAGTCACTGGTTCATTGGTCAACATATGATCATGTTTCCTAATCATGTGGCATTTATGCCAGTTGGAAATGAGGTCATCTCGTTTTGAGAATGAGATGATGAACCAATACCCAACCTAAACATCGTGACCCGATCATGTCACGAAGTTCAAGTTACGATGATTAGAAATGGATCCTCGTAGACGATTCCTTAGACCGTGAGGCTATATCAATCACTGTCTCCTGAGAGTGCTTAGATAGCATCAAAAGCCATCTGGTAATATGGTGGTTATAAAGGTGTGTTCAAGTATTCGTAGGAAACCGTAGAGGCAATATATGTCAAGAGCGGGATTTGTCCGTCAATGTGACGGGAAGATACTCAAGGCCCACTCGGAAGTTATATCCAATAGCTGCGCAGCGTGTGATTTGATCACATGGATATCACTTGTCGGAACGAGTCAAGTAGCATTGTTCAGTAACGAGATTGAACACGACATGGTGATGTCATTGATCAGATCTCGGGCAATGCAAATATCGAGTGACAAAAGGAATAAGACACGACTGTCCCGGTTCAAACGACAAAAGATCTTCGTGGAACGCACAGGGGTCACATGGCCATCCAGGTCCCTCTATCGATCATTGGTGCGGGAGTGTCCCGACCATGTTTGGAGTGTTCCCTAACCGTGGGGTATCATGCTTAGGGGCTTGATGATGCTTAGAGAGTGTTTATAGGATCAGTGGAATGACCGAAGAAGAGTAGGGAGAAAACCGGAAGGGTTTCGGTAAGTCCGGAGAATGTCCGGAGTGGAGGTGGAAGGTGTTCCATAGCCACGGAGATTGAATAATGTGTGAATGAATATTAAATGTTGATTTAATCATTTATTCATAATTATTTAATAAAGATAAAATCAATTTTAATGGTCAAAGGCTTAATGGGTAATTTCCGGAGGGAGAGGGCCCATTAGGATAAAGGAGAGAGGGAGAAGGGGCAAGGGGGTGGCCGGCTGGGCCTAGCCCTCCCGCGCGGGGCCCACTAGGTGGCCGGCGGCCTCCCCTCCCCCTCCTCTCCTTTAGTCCCACCCTGGGACTTTGAGGGAGGTAGTACCTCCCCTCCCCCTATATATAGTGGGGATATTTGGCCAATTGAAAGACACCAATAATCAACAAAGGTCTTCTCACTTTTGGGAGGACCTCCAATTGATATTTTCTCTCTCCCCCTCTCTCTCTTGTGACCGTGGTCCCAACTCTGGACTGTGTGAGCGAGAGACATCTTCACTGCATGAGCCGTCAGCTGGGGATTCAGATCCAGAGCTCTACTTCCTTGTTCTGCTGGATCGTGGAAGCGGAGTCATCGTCGAGCACGGACGTGTGTAACTCCCCGCGAGGTGTTGCACTTGAGGCACTCAAGTCGTTGGAGCCAAGGAGCGCAAGGACTTCATCACGACCTTGAGGTCGGCTTCGGCTTGTCTACATCAACCACGCTCTCCTGAGCGTTGACAACGCTTTTCGGTCTTCAAGGGTAAGTTCGCGAAAAGCCCCTCCATTACTGTATTACTAATAGATAGGTCCTGGCAGCTTCAGGGGTTCAGGGTCATTGAGTAAAATTTATTGTTTTCATACGCGGAACCCCTACAGATGGTTCCCCGACGAAACCCTCGGGAGAGACTCCGTAGGTCCACATCGGGATACAAGGACTTCAGCAGTGCCAGGACCATCTCCGCGTTGCCACGAGCCGCCCAGTCCCGCACCACGTCCATCAGCTCAGGGGCAGCGAGAAGCTTCTTCGCCAAGGCCTACATCATAGCTGGTGGAGTGGTGTCTGGCCAGACATACTCATAGACGACAAGGGCAGCATCCCGCAGCTGCTTGCCCTCCTCGCACTCGAGGGCCACCAACTCCTCCAGACAGAGGTCGCGCTCGGCATCCGCCTCGGGGATGCGGGATAGGGCCTAGTCAGTCGCCCCAGGATACTGGGCTGCAACCGGAAAAGGGATATTTGTCAAAGACCGGCTGGAGAACAAGACAGGCAAGCTAACTGAAGGAAATAACCACTTACTGACAATGATCTCGGCAATCTGGCATAGATTCGCCATTGCCGCCTTCTCCTTGGCCTGGGCGGTCTTCAGCACCTCCTCCTGATGGGCATGAAGCTTCTCAAGATTCTTCAGCGCCTCAGCCCGGGTGTCAGCGACCTTCCTCGCCTGGCCGGCCTTGACCTCCATCTACTGCTGATGTTGCAGCAGCTGGCCAATCTGGGCCTGGTGAGACTAGTTGGACTCTAGCTGGGCCACCTCCGCCTTCAGCCTCTCCACCTCCTGGTCCCTGTCTGCTAGCAGAGCTGTAGGAGGGTACCCAATGGTCAACAAGAAACATGAAAATCCGTGTAACTAGGAGGACATGGAAGAGCAAGTAATCTTACGTCCCAGGTTCTGGGAGTTTTTGGCGGCTTCAGCAATGGATTTCTTCAAGGAAGACACAATCAAAAAAGAGAACAGAGAGATCAACAGCCAAGAAGGGCAACAAAAATGATGGAGGAGATATTTACCTCAAGGGATGCCCCCAGCGCCTTGGCCTCACCAAGCACCAGCTTCATCACCTCCACCAGGTGATGGGCCTGGCCAAGGGCAATGGGCGCCGACTCGCATAGCTGCGCCAAGACGGAGGTCGGCGGTGGTGCAACCGGCGTCGCCCGCCAGCCGGTGAGCTGGAGGTAATCATCATCGCCGGAGGCTGCACGCGATGCCTCTAGAGCAGCAGCACCAGAGCCGGGGGCCACATCCTCTCTGCCGTCTTCAGCTGGCGGCTGCGCGGGAGCTTCCCTCACCGCCTCCATGGGCGCCTCCACCTGATAGGCGGCAGAACTCGCCTGACCCAGTCTTGGGGCCAAAAACACGTCGGCGAGCCTCGAGGCGGCGGAGGCCCGGTGCAGGAGCAAGGGCGCGGCCGGTGCCACCTTCTCCGCTGCATCTGCCGTGGCCTCGGCCGGCTTGGCAGCATAAGCTGCAGCCTCAGGTGGCTTCACAGCAGAGGCTACAGCCAGTGCAGCAGGCCCCTCAGCTCTAGCTGGGGGAGGGTTGGACGCGATGGCGATGGTCGTAGAGCCGGCCAAGGACATCGCCTTACTGTAAGAAGGACGAGAAGAGCAGAATGAGTAAGGCCCATACCAACAAACACGCAACAAAATAGGAATAAGGGCACGTAGCTGGCGATGTTTGGCGCGGTAGCCGCGGCCCTCGGCTGGCGATCCCTCTTCGAGACCCTACCGGTTGGGGCAGTGCTGGTCGAGCATCCCACTTCCCCCGGCCCGAGAGACGGTGACCTCAGTCGGGTCTGCATCTACGCCGTGTGCGGCTGCTCAAGGGCACATGCAGAACATCAAGCTTAAGTCCAAAGAAGAGAGCAAAACTAACAAAAGCCAGGAACACATCCTCACAGGCTGGGAACTCAGAGCCCTCGTCGGCTCGGGTGGGGAAGCGCTCCGGCTCCTGCGGAGGGAACTTCGCCGACTTGAAGTCAGCCGAGAAGGTGGGAGATCGTTCTCCCCCATGCCGTCCTCTGCTAGTTGTGCCGTAAAAATCTACTCAACAAGAGGGAAATAAGAGGTAGGAAGAGATCCCTGGGGACACACTCACTCTATCGTGGTATTGCCGACACGTACGCCAGAGGGGTATCCCAACGGCGAGTTCAGAGACGTGAGGGAAGACGACGAGCGTCCGAGATGGCCTGAAACTGTTTACCCAGGTTCAGATCTCACAACGGTGGTGAGATCCTACTCCTGCTATAAATCACTATAATGGCGATACGCCGAGTTACAGAGATTGAGGGGTTCGCTGTGTGCGAGTAGTGCTATGCACTTGTCTTATGCCCTAAAGGCTCCCATAGGCCGGCTTATAAGGACGCCAGGGCCAAGGGTTACAAGGAGAGTCCTAGCTGGATACGGTTACAGAGTCCTGATGGGTTCGTAGCATGGAAAACAAAAAAATTCTACCGCAAGAACGAACAAAACCCAGATCTAATCTAGATAAAAGCCAAGATCTAATCTATTAGACATGTGCAACGAGATAGATCTGTGCTAACCCTTGTAGATCCGAAAGCCTTGTGCGAGATCGGATCTCGTGGTTGATGTAGACGATCACTTGCCGATCTCAAGATCGAGTAGATGATCCTTCCGTCGCGCGTTAAGCCGCTTCCTGATCGGTCCTGCGTCTTGAGTCGATGAGACCTTCCTCTCCTGTTCAATGAAAGCGGAGGTAGTAGATCTCTCCACGGAATCCCAGCAGCATGACGGCGTGGTGGTGGTGGAGTAGAGAATTCTGCAGGGCTTCGCCTAAGCCTGAGCAGAGCGTAGTAGGAGGAGAGAGGCGGCTAGGGCAAGAGTGGAGGGGCCAGGGGGTGGCGCCTCCACCCCTCTATATATAGAGGGAGGGGTGCGGCCTAGGGTTCCCACCCCTAGGCCCACCTCCTAGGGCCGGCGCACAAGGGGGGCTTGGGGGTAGTTTCCTTCCCCCCCAAGTTTCCCCTTTTTCTTTCTTGGTTTTCAAGTAAACTCCATAGAAATTTCTAGAACCTTCCTAACATTCAAACCTTCTAGAACCCCCATATAAACACTCCGGGACATTTCCGAACCTAGAAAATGATCTCCATTATATGAATCTTATTCTCCGGACAATTCCGGATCTCCTCGTGATGTCTCAGATCCAATCCGAGACTCTGAACAACATTCGGTCTCCAACGCACATTCCATATCTACCTAAACAACATCGAACCTTAAGTGTGTCACCCTACGGTTCGTGAATATGCAGACATGATGGAGACATCTCTCCGATCAATAACCATCAGCGGGATCCGGAGATCCATAACGGCTCCCACATACTCAACGATGACTTCGTGATCGATAGAACCATTAACATACGAAACCAATTCCCTTTGTCACGCGATATTCTACTTATCCGAGGTTTGATCATCGGTATCTCCATACCTAGTTCTACCTCGTTACTGATAAGTACTCTTTACTCGTTCCATGTTATGTCATCCCTTGTGACCTTGTCACATGCTTGCAAGCTAACTAGATGACATTCCACCGAGAGGGCCTAGAGCATATTTATCCGTCATATGGATGGACAAATCCCAATCTTGGTCCATGTGCTTCAACACATACTTTCAGAATACCCAATGACACCTTTATAACCACCCAGTTAGGAAGCGGTGTTTGATGTCATCAAAGCACCCATCCGGTGATGATGATTAACATAACCTCATGGTCGAAGGATTAGGTTACTATGCATTTGATAAGCTTGTAGCAATACGAACTAAATGACTTGATCTTATGCTACACTTACTTTGGATGTGTGTCCATCACATCATTCTCCTAATGATATGACCTTGTTATTAATGACATCCAATGTCCATGATCAGGAAACCATGATCATCTATTAATCAACAAGCTAGTTCAACAAGAGGCTTACTAGGGAGTCTTTTATGTTTACAAAACACACAAGTATTAGTGTTTCCTAATAATACAATTATAGCATGGGATGTAAACATTCATCATAAACACAAAGATATAATAATAACCACTTTTATTATTGCCTCTTGGGCATATCTCCAACAGTCTCCCACTTGCACTAGAGTCAATAATCTAGATTTCATGGTAATATACCTAACACCCATGGCATTCTGGTGTTGGTCATGCTTTGCTCTAGGGAGAGGTTTAGTCAACGGATCTGCCACATTCAGATCAGTGTGTACTTTGCAAATATTTATGTCACCATCTTGGACATACTCGCGAATAGCATGGAAACGTAGCTTGATATGCTTCAGCTTGCTATGTGACCTTGGCGCCTGTGCATTAGCTATGACACCTGTGTTGTCATAGTAGATGGCCATCGGGTCCTACGCACTAGGAACCACGCCAAGTTCAGTAATGAACTCCTTCATCCATATGGCTTCTTGTGCAGCCTCCGAAGCAGCTATGTATTCCGTGGCACTCCTCCAGCTCACTGCAGCACCATTCAAAATAAATACGTATCCAGACTGTGACTTCGAGTCATCTGGATCGGTGTTCCAACTAGCATCAGTGTAACTGTTTACAACAAGCTGTTCATCACCTCCATAAGAAAGAACCATATCCTTAGTCCTATTTAGGTACTTTAGGATATTCTTGACCGCCGTCTAGTGCTCCATTCCAGGATCATTTTGATATCTGCTAGTCAAACTAACAGCATGTGCTATATCCGGTCTTGTACACAACATGGCATACATGATAGAACCTATGGCCGAGGCATAGAGAATATTATTCATCTTCTCTCTATCTTCTGCCGTAGCTAGACTTTGAGTCTTACTCAAGGTCTTACCTGACAACATGGGCACGAACCCTTTCTTGCTCTCTTCCATTCTAAACTTCTTTAGAACTTTGTCCAAGTATTTACTTTGTGAAAGCTCTATTAGGCGTCTTGATCTATCTCTATAAATCTTGATGCCTAGAATATATGCCGCTTCGCCAAGGTCCTTCATTGAAAAACTATTATTCAAATAGGCTTTGACACTATTAAGAAGTTCTATATCATTCCCAATCAACAATATGTCATCTACATATAGTATTAGGAATGGTATAGAGGTCCCACTCACTTTCTTGTAAATACAAGCTTCTCCATAAGTTTGTATAAACCCAAAGTTTTTGATTACTTTATCAAAACGTTGATTCCAACTCCGGGATGCTTGCTTTAGTCCATAAATGGAGCGCTGAAGTTTGCATACCTTGTTAGCATCTTTAGGATCGACAAAACCCTTGGGTTGTACCATATACAACTCTTCCTCAATGTCTCCATTAAGGAACGCCGTTTTGACATCCATCTGCCAAATATCATAATCGAAATATGCGGCAATTGCTAACAAAATCCTCACAGACTTCAGCTTTGCTACTGGTGAGAATGTCTCATCGTAGTCAACTCCTTGAATTTTTCGGAACCCTTTCGCGACAAGTCGAGCTTTATAGACGGTAACATTACCATCATCATCTGTTTTTCTTTTGAAAATCCATTTGTTCTCGACAGCCTTACGACCATCCGGTAAGTCCACCAAAGTCCATACTTGGTTTTCATACATGGATCCCATTTCGGATTTCATGGCTTCTAGCCATTTGTCAGAATCTGGGCTCACCATAGCTTCTTCATACGTCGCAGGGTCATCAGTGTTGTCCACCAACATGACGTTCAAGGCAGGGTCATACCAATCAGGAGTGGTACGAACCCTCGTTGACCTGCGAGGTTCAGCAGCAACTTCGTTCGAAGTTTCATGATCACCATCATGAGCTTCCTCTCCAATTGGTGCAGGCGGCACAAAAACATCTTTCGGTGATGCGCTACTCTCAACTCTGAGAGAAGGTTCAATAACCTCGTCGAGTTCTACTTTCCTTCCAGTCACTTCCTTCGAGAGAAACTCCTTCTCAAGAAAGGATCCATTCTTGGCAACGAAAACTTTGCCTTCGGATATATGATAGAAGGTATACCCAATTGTTTCTTTAGGGTATCCTATGAAGACGCATTTCTCCGCTTTGGGTTCAAGCTTATCATGTTGTAACTTCTTTACATACGCTTCGCAACCCCAAACTTTAAGGAACGACAACTTAGGTTTCTTTCCAAACCACAATCCGTACGGTGTCGTTTCAACGGATTTAGATGGTGCCCTATTTAAAGTGAATGTGGTTGTCTCTAATGCATAGCCCCAAAACGATAGCGGTAAATCTGTAAGAGACATCATAGACCGAACCATATCTAAGAGAGTTCGATTACGACGTTCGGACACACCATTATGCTGTGGTGTTCCCGGCGGTGTCAACTGCGAAAGTATTCCACATTTCTTTAAATGCATGCCAAACTCATAACTTAGATATTCACCTCCGCGGTTAGAACGCAGAAACTTAATCTTCTTGTTACGATGATTTTCCACTTCACTTTGAAATTCCTTAAACTTCTCGAAAGTTTCGGACTTATGTTTCATAAAGTAGACATACCCATATCTACTTAAGTCATCCGTGAAAGTGAGAACATAACGATATCCACCACACGATGCTACACTCATTGGACCGCACACATCGATATGTATTATTTCCAATAAGTCTGTAGCTCGCTCCATTATTCCAGAGAATGGAGTCTTAGTCATTTTTCCCATTAGACATGCTTCGCATCTTTCAAGTGATTCAAAATCAAGTGATTCAAGAAGTCCATCAGAATGGAGCTTCTTCATACGTTTCACTCCAATGTGACCAAGACGACAGTGCCATATGTATGTAGAATTATCATTCAATTTTGTTCGTTTAGCATCTATGTTGTGAACATGTGTATCACTACTATCGAGATTCAGTAAGAATAAACCATTCATCTCAGGTGCATTACCATAAAAGATATTACTCATATAAATTGAACAATCTTTATTCTCAGACTTAAAAGAGTAACCGTCTCGCAATAAACAAGATCCAGATATAATGTTCATGCTTAACACAGGCACCAAATAACAATTATTCAAATTTAAAACTAATCCCGAAGGTAGATGCAGAGGGAGCGTGCCGACGGCGATCACATCAACCTTGGAGCCATTTCCAACGCGCATCGTCACCTCGTCTCTCGCCAGTCTTCGCTTATTCCGCATCTCCTGTTTCGAGTTACAAATATGAGCAACCGAACCAGTATCAAATACCCAGGCACTACTACGATTACTAGTAAGATACACATCAATAACATGTATATCGAATATACCTTTCTTCTTGATGTTGCCGTTCTTCAGATCCATCAGGTACTTGGGGCAGTTACGCTTCCAGTGACCGGCACCCTTGTAGTAGAAGCATTCAGTTTCAGGCTTAGGACCAGCCTTGGGCTTCTTAGCAGGTGCGACATCTTTCTTGCCGTCCTTCTTGAAGTTGCCCTTGTTCTTAGGCTTGCCCTGTTTCTTGAAATTGGTGGTCTTATTGACCATCAACACTTGGTGCTCCTTTTTGATCTCCACTTCAGCAGTTTTCAGCATGGATGATAGTTCAGGCGACGTCTTGTTCATGCAGTGCATATTGTAGTTCATCACAAAGTTCTTATAACTCGGTGGCAGTGATTGGAGGACACGGTGAATCCCTAACTCATTAGGAATTGTTATCCCCAACTCTTGGAGCTTGTTTGCGTGCCCAGACATGGTGAGCACGTGCTCGCTAACAGAGCTACCCTCTTCCATCTTACAGTTAAAGAACTTTTCGGAGGCCTCATAGCTCTCCACGGCCACGTGAGTCTCAAACATGAGCTTGAGCTCCTTAATGATCTCGAACGGGTCGTGGTGCTCAAAGCGCTTCTGAAGCTCCATTTCTAAACCGTATAGAATGGCACACTGAACTGTGGAGTAATGATTTTTCTGAGTGGCGTAAACATTCTTTACGTCATCGGTGGCATCTTCTGCAGGTGGGTCACCTAGCGGTGCTTCGAGCACATAGGTCAACTGACCAGCCCTAAGGACAATCTTCAGTCCACTGAGCCAGTCCGTGAAGTTGCTTCCATTGTTCTTAAGCTTTTCTTTATCTAGGAACGCATTAAAATTGATGGAGAGGTTCGCCATAATCTACAACAAATTTGCAAGTAGTTTAGACTAAGTTTATGATAAAATGAGTTCAATTTTAATTCTTAAATTAACTAGGTGAACTCCCACTCAAAACAACATCCCTCACATTGTCTTAGTGATTACACGAACCAAGTCCACCACACCAAGTCCGATCTTCACGAGAGAAGATGTAGTTTCATCGGCGAACAATCTTCATGTTCATCATATCATTTATATGATTCATGCTCTACCTTTCGGTATTCCGTGTTCCGAGACCATGTCTGTACATGCTAGGCTCGTCAAGATTAACCTTAGTTTCCGCATGTGCAAATCTAGCTTGCACCCGTTGTATGCACACGTAGAATCTATCACATCCGATCATCACGAGATGCTTTGAAACGACGAGTCTTAGCAACGGTGCCAACTAAGGACGAACACTTTATTACTTGATATTTAGTGAGAGGGATCATCTTATAATGCTACCGTCACGATCTAAGCAATACAAGATGCATAAAGGATTAACGTTACAGGCAACTCATAATTAGTGTGATATGATATGGCCCTTTCTTCTTATGCCTTTGATCTCCATCTCCAAAGCACGGACATGATCTCCATCATCACTAGCATTGCGTCAAGGTTAGTGGCGCCGCTTCATGGTTGTCCATCATCACTAGCAACTATTACAACTATTTGGAATAAAGCTATTACAAGATGAATAGACACGCAGGTCTTAACAGAATTAAAGACAACCATTAGCTCTCTGCCGTTGCCATATTACAACAAGGATCATTGCATACATCAAATATAATCACAATCACATGATGACCATATCACATCACAAAACCCCTGCAAAAACAAGTTAGACGTCTCTAATTTTCTTTGCATGTTTTACGTGGTTTGGGGCTTTCGAATAAGAACGGATCTTACCGACGAAACTGAACCACAACGTTGATACAAGTGCTATCAAGTACAAAGTGTAGATTGGATCTATACTATGGTGGGAGAGATAGACACCCGCAAAGCCACTTCTGCAAAGCAAGTTACACGTCAAGCGTGGAGCAAGTCTCATGTGCGATGACATGTAAGGTTAGCCCGAGCCGTTTCATCCCACCATACCGCAAGATGCAAAGTACACAAAGCAAAAGACGACACGAGCACCAATGCCCACAAAACCATTGTGTTCTACTCGTGCAACAGATCTACGCATAGACACGGCTCTGATATCACTTATGGGTTCGTAGCATGGAAAACAAAAAATTCTACCGCAAGAACGAACAAAACCCAGATCTAATCTAGATAAAAGCCAAGATCTAATCTAGTAGACATGTGCAACGAGATAGATCTGTGCTAACCCTTGTAGATCCGAAAGCCTTGTGCGAGATCAGATCTCGTGGTTGATGTAGACGATCACTTGCCGATCTCAAGATCGAGTAGACGATCCTTTCGGGTCGCGTTCCGGCAGCGCTTCCGCAGTCGGTCACACGTGCGGAGTCGATGCAGACCTTCCTCTCCCCATTCCAGCGAGCAACAGAGGTAGTAGATCTCTCCACGGAATCCCAGAAGCACGACGGCGTGGTGGTGGTGGTGGAGTAGAGAATTCTGCAGGGCTTTGCCTAAGCCTGAGCAGAGCGAAGGAGGAGAAGAGAGGCGGCTAGGGCAAGAGTGGAGGGGCCAGGGGGGTGGCGCCTCCACCCCTCTATATATAGAGGGAGGGGTGCGGCCTAGGGTTCCCACCCCTAGGCCCACCTCCTAGGGCCGGCGCACAAGGGGGGCTTGGGGGAGTTTCCTTCCCCCCCAAGTTTCCCCTTTTTCTTTCTTGGTTTTCAAGTAAACTCCATAGAAATTTCTAGAACCTTCCAGAACATTCCGAAACCTTCTAGAACCCCCATATAAACACTCTGGGACATTTCTGAACCTAGAAAATGATCTCCATTATATGAATCTTATTCTCCGGACAATTCCAGATCTCCTCGTGATGTCTCAGATCCAATCCGAGACTCCGAACAACATTCGGTCTCCAACGCACATTCCATATCTACCTAAACAACATCGAACCTTAAGTGTGTCACCCTACGGTTCGTGAATATGCAGACATGATGGAGACACCTCTCTGATCAATAACCATCAGCGGGATCTGGAGATCCATAACGGCTCCCACATACTCAACAATGACTTCGTGATCGATAGAACCATTAACATACGAAACCAATTCCTTTGTCACGCGATATTCTACTTATCCGAGGTTTGATCGTCAGTATCTCCATACCTAGTTCTACCTTGTTACTGATAAGTACTCTTTACTCATTCCATGTTATGTCATCCCTTGTGACCTAGTCACATGCTTGCAAGCTAACTAGATGACATTCCACTGAGAGGGCCCAGAGCATATCTATCCATCATATGGATGGACAAATCCCAATCTTGGTCCATGTGCTTCAACACATACTTTCAGGATACCCAATGACACCTTTATAACCACCCAGTTACGAAGCGGTGTTGGATGTCATCAAAGCACCCATCCAGTGATGGTGATTAACATAACCTCATGGTCGAAGGATTAGGTTACTATGCATTTGATAAGCTTGTAGCAATACGAACTAAATGACTTGATCTTATGCTACACTTACTTTGGGTGTGTGTCCATCACATCATTCTCCTAATGATATGACCTTGTTATTAATGACATCCAATGTCCATGATCAGGAAACCATGATCATCTATTAATCAACAAGCTAGTTCAACAAGAGGCTTACTAGGGACTCTTTTATGTTTACAAAACACACAAGTATTAGTGTTTCCTAATAATACAATTATAGCATGGGATGTAAACATTCATCATAAACACAAAGATATAATAATAACCACTTTTATTATTGCCTCTTGGGCATATCTCCAACAAGGCCTAGACTAATACATAAACTATTGTCTTGTCCTCCAAGGCGCCGACTTCCATCTTAGGCGGTGGCATGTCGCCTTCCATCTCCAGGCTAGACCTCTGTCTTGTCTATTAGCAACTAGGCCGCCCGGTTAGGCCATAGGCCTAACCACCAACTGTGGGCCACCCGGGCTTGCCGATATGAGACTATGCCATAGGTATACCCATTTAGTATATCCACAATAGTAGCCCCAGAGTTCTTCAAGATCCTCACGTTCATCCGTCTAGCTTTGAGTGTAACTATCACGTCGTCTTCAATTTGTAGGCAGGCTTCACGTAGAATCTTGGAGAGCTCCCAAATCATATTCCCATCCGGCTAAGCCTAGCAAGATAGTTGCTTGTATGCTTCTGCAAACGAATCCAAGGCGGAAAACTCTCTAACGAATTGTTAGTGATTATTCCAAGCTCCAGGAACGTTTTTAGTATCATCATCCTCTCGGGACGGTTTGTAAGCCGGAAAAAATCACGGCTACTGGGCCACGGTTGTAAACGCTGCCAAATTGCTGACTTAAAGCCTGCAAAGTCACGGACATAGGAGCTTGCCGAGTGAAGGTCTTAGAGAATCTCAAGTCACGGACGTTTATGCCGTCGAGCCGTGTAACCCAAAAAACTTCCGCGAAGACAAAGTCGATGTCAAGCCTCCGGGTTCTATTAGCCGGATTTCTCACCGTCTTGAAAGTTTTGTTGACATAACCATATGTAGCCCCCGAGCATTGAGTCAGTTTCGTCGAAGAGGGCTTGATGCTCAAAAGGACGTGCGTCAATATATATCAAACAATTGTAGCCCCCCGAGCATCAAGTCGGAGTTTCAAAAGAAATTCGCCTTGGTGCTCTCAGAGTAGCTTTAGAGAAAATGTGAATAGTGTAGCTCCCGAGCATCAAGTCGGAAATTATTTAGTCTTGGTTCTCTAGAGAGAACTTCACATAAATTCAGCATCGGTGTAGCCCCCGAGCGTCAAGATGGAATTTACTTGAATTTTCCGGCTTGATGCTCAAAGAGAACTTCACTGTATCTTGGAGATCAACGTACTATAGCCACCGAGGATTATTCTGGTTTGGATGCAAGGCGGGACAAAACTCTTAAGTTAGAGATGTTAAGCCCCCTAGCATCGAGTCGGCTTCCTCAAAGGCGGCTCTAGTCTTGGTCAACAACTGTGATTACAGCCCCCGGATGTTGAGCCTACTGCAAAGCCGGCTAAAAACACCTTAATCCGAGGACCGCTGCAACGTCCAAGTGTCGTGTACCTGAGACATAAATATAAAAACACAATTTGTATTAAATTGTTCCTTTAATTATGTCCAATAAACAAATGTAAGGCGGAATGAGAGGCCTTTGAACAAGTGCTTTAAACTAAAACAATGCAGCAGCTGGACAACATAAAACTGTTTAAGAGGGGAAAACTCAACTAATTTGAACAGTTTATGTAAATTTTTGTTTAAGCAAGTGCTGGATTATCCATTATTCTGGTCTTATATGCTTAACTTTTCGTGAGACGGAAAAACTTTTAAGCACAAAATATCTGTTGAGACGATAGCACTTAATAGCGAGACAATCCAGAACCTCAAAAACAAACGCTGGCTTTAAGTGCTGAAATGTCATTACTCTGAAATCCACATATAAAACAACAGAAAATGTGTAGCCAGAAAAGTTAAGCTAACGTCCAAAGACGGGTTTTTTGCATGATACTGGGCCTTAAACGGTCAAAACCAGTAAAAATTATACTCACGAGCGCAAGACAAATCGTGAAAAAGATATGATCAAAAACCGAAAGCGGTAAAATACTCAGGATATGAGTGAACCAATCTTAATCAGATGATCATAAACAATTAAAATAATAAATATAAATAAGTACTTAGCTGTTTGAGCAAAGTCGGTGTTGTTTTGCGGTGAAGACGAAACTGGCTGTCACGGAAATCGAAAAAAATTTACAATGACGATGAAGCCGGCCGTGAAGGTCACCATGATGGAAACGAAATCGGACTGCCACCGTGCACGCAGGCGGTCGTTTTCATCGGACAACCTTTCCAGGACGAGCGCAGTGCAAATCGAACCCGGCAATAGCTATGTGTAGATTGAAGCTACACGGAAAATAACTTCCATGGTTTTAAAATCCATGCACGAGCTAGTCCTAAGCTGATCGACTTTGCTAATTGATTCCCTCGGCATGTGTGCAGCACCACCGTACCGATGGATTTGGTGCTTGGCTGGTACGTACACGCAGGTTTGCTCAGATCGATCTAGCCAAACTCATACACGCATACGAAACCAAAAGTGAGTTCCAAAAAGTAACCAAACGCACTGTGAAAACCGATCGTGTCACAAATTGGACACACGGATCAACGCAGCGCAGATAGTTCGACAATTAGGACCTCAAAATTTGTGTTGGAACTGGGCTCGTTGATTTCCGATCAACCGTGCCGCTATCGATGTGACGCGGATAGCTCGACCGCTCGCCCGAGAGGAGAGATCATAAATTCTCTGCATACTCTCAAGAGCGATGACGAAGCCAGAGCACCGACGGAGACGTGTTTTAGCCGCATTCGAAGACGGCGAGGGATCCCGTCCGGATCCGTGCTGTAAGCGCCTCTTGTCCCACGGTGGGCGCAAACTGTTATGGTATTGCTGACACGTACGCCAGAGGGGTACCCAATGACGAGTTTAGAGACGTGGGAAGACAGCGAGCATCCGGGATGGTCTGACACGGTTTACCCAGGTTCAGATCTCACGACGCTGGCGAGATCCTACTCCTGCTATAAATCACTATAATAGCGGTACGCCGAGTTACAGAGATTGAGGGGTTCGCTGTGTGCGAGTAGTGCTATGCACTTGTCTTAGGCTCTAAAGGCTCCCGTAGGCCGGCTTATAAGGACGTCAGGGCTAAAAGTTACAAGGAGAGTCCTAGCCGGATACTGTTACAGAGTCCTAGACTAATACATAAACTATTATCTTGTCCTCCAAGGCACCGACTTCCATCTTAGGCGGTGGCACGTCACCTTCCATCTCCAGGCTAGGCCTCCGTCTTGTCTATCAGCAACTAGACCGTCTGGTTAGGCCATAGGCCTAACCACCAACTGTGGGCCACCCAAGCTTGCCGGAATGAGGGTATGCCGTAGGTATACCCATTTAGTATATCCACAACACACTCGGAAAAGAAGAAAAAAGGGAGGCTGACCTTCGGCGACAGTCGGTGATGGCACAAGATATCTCGAGCTCGTTGAAAACCCCAAGAGGAAGGTATGATGAGCACAACGGCAAATTTCCCTCAGTTATGCAACACAATCATAAAACTTTGCCCCAACTTACAGTGAAGTTGTCAATCTCACCGATTTTGCTGAAAACAAAGGATTAAACGTATTGTATGCAAGATAGTAATTGCTTGCAGAAAGTAAACAATAACTAGTAGATGGTTTATCAATCGTAAAAGAATGGACTGGGGTCCATAGTTCACTAGAGGTGATTCTTCTTAAGATAAATAGCATCTTGGGTGAACAAATTACAACGGGGGCAATTGATAGATTTAAGAAAGTATACAATGCATATAGTAGACATCTTGACTCCTATAAGATTTGATTGGGCATTAAAACATAATACATAGACCGTAATCCAACTGCATCTATGACTAATAATCCACCTTCAGGTTATCATCCGAACCCCTTCTAGTATTAAGTTGTAAGAAACAGATAATTGCGTTAAGCAAAGTGTGTAAAGTAAACAATACGATAGCCCTTGGACAAAGGATTGTTGTTTTCTCCCTAGTAGCAATAGCACATCTACAACCTTAGAAATTCCTGTCACTTTACCAGATTACTAGAGGCATGAACCCACTATCGAGCATAAATACTCCCTCTTGGAGTTGCAAGCATCTACTTGGCCAAGATAGTTACTAACAACGGAGAGCATGCAAGATCACAAATAACATAGACATAATAGAATCAATATTCAATCTAAAATAGCATATCAATATCCATCGAATCCCCTCAAACACAACATGTAAGATTACAAATAGATGATCTTGATCATGAACGGAGCTCACAAGATCTAAACATGATAGCACAAAGGAGGAGAACCAACCATCTAGCTACTACATGGACCCATAGTCCAAGGATGAACTACTCACGCATCACACCGGAGGCAGGCATGCTGATGAAGAAGGCCTCCACGGTGATCTCTCCCCTCCGGCAGGGTGCCGGGAAGAACTTCGGATCCCCCCGAGATGGCGGCGGCTACAGACTCTTTCATAGATTTCTGATCGGGTCCTTAGGGTTTCTGTCCCGGGGAGGCTTTTATAGGCGAAGGGGCAAGGTCGGTGGAGTACCAGGGGCCCACACCCCCTGGTGGCGCGCCTAGGGGTGGCTGCGCCGCCACTAGGTGTGGCCGCCCTGGTGCGCCACTTCGTGTCCCCTCCGAAGTCCGTGTTGCTTTGGGTAAAATATTGACTTTGGCTTTTGTCCCGTCCAATTCCAAGAGTATTTCCTTAATAGCTTTTCTGAAACCAAAAATAGCAGAAAACAAACAACTGACACTGTAGCATCTTGTTAATAGGTTAGTTTCAGAAAATGTATATAAAAATACCTTAAAGTGTGAACAAAACATAAGAAAGTTGATATAAACCAAGCATGGAACATCAAAAATTATAGATACGTTTACGACGTATCAAGCATCCTCAACCTTAACTCTTGCTCGTCCTCGAGTAGGTAAGTGATAAAAAAGAATAATTTTTGAGGTGACATGCACCATCACAATCTTGACCAAGGTATTTGTAAAACATTGATAGCTGGGATCATAGTACTCTAAACATGAAGATGAAAGATATAGTTCTAACAATAAGACATAGCAACTATGTTGTAATATGAAAAGATACAAACAAAAGATCACGAATAACAATGCATTGAAAGATGTTTGTTTGTTTCACATATAGAAAACATAATAAGAGTGGTATTCAGCTTGTCCCTCATGGTATAACAAAACATAAATGCATAGGACACCTTCAAAGTTCATAAGGGTGACTAGATACAAATAATTTAAGAACAAGCAATATCAAAGTTATGATTCAATCAACAAGTTTTGGGACAATGCACATTAAACTAAGAATGACCACTATGCCCTCTCAATTGGTGCATAAATATAGAAGATGGAGACTCAACATAAAAGTAAAAAGAAAGGCCCTTCATAGAGGGAAGCAGGGATTCAAGTCTCATAAAGAGCTTCCAAAAATTATAGTACTTATTAGATTTAAGCTCTCATTGCCCCTATCATAAGCATCTTGAGGTGATTAAGGTTAAAGTGACAGAAATATGAGGATATGCTTGACAAGTTATAAGTTAAAAATCTCATGTCCCTTGCTTACGAGTACCGAACCTCATGTTACTCAACTTTAGTCACGGGTAAGTTCTTGTCATTGTAAGTACATGTGTATCATAGAGAACCGCCAACGGGGTACCCCTTGCTCCATGATACAGGAGCTATCCCATATCAAAATGACAAGGCAACAGACAATGAGCATCTCAACGATATTTTTATTTGCTATTTGCATAGGTTTTTATTGAGGATGCTTCACAGAATGCTCACTATGGTTATGCTGCAATTTTCCACTATGATTAGGCATGGCTTAGGCTAGCCGTCCAGGCATTTCTCTAACACCATACAAACTCCTTGAGCTTACAAGCTCCCCTTTTATTTCACACCGTCGGGATCCATAAACAAAAGAACATGATATCAACTGAATAATAAGTGCAATGTTGAAAGCGTTCCCCATGGTACATGGTTCTGCTAATTCACAACTTATAAAGCGCAAGCATATACACAACATAGATGGACACAATGGTTCAAGTTTATTAAGTGCAAGAAAGTAAAGTGTGCCATCAAGTTTGTGAGAGCTTTAATCACTAATTTTCACATAACAAGTTTAATTCTAAAGGTATATAAAAACATGAATATACTTGGAATAGCAATAATGCTAATAGGTAGGTATGGTGGAAAATTTGGAATAACTTGGTTTTCTTGCGAGTTGGATGCATGAGTGGAACTCATACTTGGTACAGGTGGAGGCTAGCAAAAGACTGGGAGCGACCAACTAAGAGAGCAATAATGGCCATAATCATGCAAAGCAACAAAACATTATTAATTAAAGAATAAAGTGATATTACAAGTAAAAAACTAAATGACCATAGATGCTATTGTGACTGGTTCATAGTCTTAACATGGTGTAAGCATGCGCCAAGTCAACCCAAGTAAAGCATCAAAGGAGAATACCACAATATTATGCTTTTGTATGCTAAAACAACACATGATTCTTTCAAGGCACATTAAGAAATCTCAATTGTTTGGAACAAGTCATGCTACAGCAATAATCACTAAGCATAAAGTCAAAGCAATATCAAACATGACATGATAAAGTCTAGACCATAGTCAAAACAAGCTCCTTTTGTACCACTTATAAGCATGAACTTTCCTACTCTTTTCCAATCACCAATCAACTTATTTCAAACCACATATGAATGGTGGGGTCCAACCAATTTATTTAAGCAAACCAAACAAAAGAAAACTAAAAACAAAGACGCTCGAAGAACAACACAATTGTGCATGAAACAATAAAAATGAAGTGCCTTGGGCATCCCCAAGCTTTGACGCTTGTACTCTTGAATGTTTCTTGGGGTGACACGGGTGGCATCCCCAAGCTTGAGCGTTTGTCCATACTTCATCTCATCACATTATTCTTCCCTACACTTTAAAATCTCCTTCATACAAAACTTCACACAATCTTCATTAGCAACATTAGTGTATTCAAGATAATAAGTCTTTGGGTTTAGTTTCAACACAAGTAAAACTTCCATTAAAACACAATCTACTGTAGCAATTCCTTCAAAAAGCTCAAGTGATCAAAGAGAACTCAAAGAGAAAGAGATTAAGAGGCAAATGCAAATAATGGCAAAAATCTGACAAAACAGACCAACAGGTAGAAACCGATTTTTTCGAAGACCTTCTGTTGCTCAAATCGAAAAGTGATAAACTAATGAAAGTTAGATAATAACCTGGGGCATAAGCACAAAGAATTACATCTCAATACATTGTACAAGGATTTTTCACGAATTTTTACAGTGAAGCATAAAAATCTATTTCAGGACAGCAACTTTCCCAAGTCTTACTTCTCCATCATTAGAGGTTATTCTTGGCACAAAAACCACACAAAAAGGATAAGGAGAGGTTATTACTGAGGCAATAACTTCCAAGACTCAACAAAAGAAAAACTTACTGAAAGTAAAAATAATTTGGGTTATCTCCCAATAGTGCTTTTCTTTAACGCCTTTGAGCTAGGCTCAGTAATTTGAGAAGATGCTCACATAAGAAATATGAATTGAAGCAAAAGAGAGCATCAAGGAGAAAATATGATACACATTTAAGTCTAACCCACTTCCTATGCATAGGAATCTTGTAAGAAAATAAATCAAAGAAGCACATAGTAACAAGAATGGGTAGATAAAACAAGAGCAACTTTGGAACTTTCAATATAAAGAGAGGTGTTTTAGTAACATGAGAATTCCAACAACCATATTTTCCTCTCTCAAAATAATTTTCAGTAGCATCATGCAGAAACTCAACAATATAAATATCACACTCATCCTCCTTTGGTAAGCATGGAGGGCGATCAAATAAGGTATTAGTTAAAGAGTTACTCTTATTGGGAGGTAGACATGGGTAGCTGCTCCATTCTTCCTCCTCTTGATCATCACTCTCCTCCTCTTTTTCATCCAATGAGTTTCCAGTTTCAGCAATTTCTTCTTCCATAGGCTCCTGCAAGGCATTAATCTCTTCCGTTGGTGGAGAGCGTGTATTAAGATATTCAAGAATATAGCCATTTTCTTCCTTGTAATTATCAAATAAAAATTTAAGCATATCATAAACCCCATATTTGTAAGGTGCATCATCAGTATTTTCAAGCAAATAAGCAAGTTAGAATGCACCCTTCCAAGCAATAAATTCTTCAATTTGTCCCACATCATAAAAGTCATAATTTCCCTTAACATAAGAAGATATGGTAACATCATCATTATACTCACATTGAAAAGGGAGGTGTTTATACCTCTTATAACAACAAGATTTATCAAAGCAATAAGTAACATTATAAGTAGAGCACACGTTTCTAGCAATGGTATACAATTTATTAATTTGTTCCCATAAGTGTTTTCCTTTTTGTGACAAGCGGTGTTCCTTATAATAATATTTTTGTTCTTCTGTGAACCCACCTTGCCAATAAGATTCAGTTTCAAAGAAACCAACCATTGATAGAAAGCATGATAAATCAAGACAATAACAGACCAACGAAAATAACAAATATAGTAGGAACTAATTTTTTTTGTATTTTTGATAAATAGAAGCAAACCAGTACAACTAATTTTTGTGTGTTTTTGATAAAAAGAAACAAGCAAACAAAGCAAAACTAAACTAAGCAAAACAAAAAACAAAGTAAAGAGATTGGTTGTGAGGGACTCCCCTTGTGAAGCTGTCCTTAACTCCCCGGCAACGGCGCCAGAAAAAGGCTTGATGGCTCAAGATATCTCGAGCTCATTGGGAACCCCAAGAGGAATGTATGATGAGCACAACAGCAAGTTCCATCAGTTATGAAACCAAGGTTATCGAACCAGTAGGAGCAAGGAAACAACTCCAAGGTGTTGCTAACAACTTGGAATCTTGCACAACATAACCACAAAACTTTGCCCCAACTTACAGTGAGGTTGTCAATCTCACCGGTTTTGCTGAAAACAAAGGATTAAACGTATTGTGTGGAAGATAGTAATTGCTTGCAGAAAGTAAACAGTAAACAATAGATGGTATATCAATGGTAAAAGAATGGACTGGGGGTCCATAGTTCAGAGGTGATTCTCCTTAAGATGAATAGCATGTTGGGTGAACAAAATACAACGGGGCAATTGACAGATTTAAGAAAACATACAATGCATATACTAGACATCTTGACTCCTATGAGATTTGATTGGGCATTAATCATAATACATAGACCGTAATCCAACTGCATCTATGACTAATAATCCACCTTCAGGTTATCATCCGAACCCCTTCTAGTATTAAGTTGCAAGCAACAGATAATTGCATTAAGAAAAGTGTGTAAAGTAAACAATACGATTGCCCCATGGACAAAGGATTGTTGTTTTATCCCTAGTAGCAACAACACATCTACAACCTTAGAGATGCTCTCACTTCCCCAGATTACTAGAGGCATGAACCCACTATCGAGCATAAATACTCCCTCTTGGAGTTGCAAGCATCTACTTGGCCAAGATAGTTACTAACAACGGAGAGTATGCAAGATCAGAAATAACATAGACATAATAGAATCAATAATCAATCTGAAATAGCATCTCATTATCCATCGGATCCCTGTAAACACAACATGTAAGATTACAAATAGATGATCTTGATCATGAACGGAGCTCACAAGATCTAAACATGATAGCACAAAGGAGGAGAACCAACCATGTAGCTACTACATGGACCCATAGTCCAAGGATGAACTACTCACGCATCACACCGGAGGCAGGCATGGTGATGAAGAAGGCCTCCAGGGTGATCTCTCCCCTCAGGGGTCGGAAGAGCTTGGATCCCCGATCTAGGGATGGAGATGGCGTGACTCTGAGACTCTTTCCTGGATTTCTGATTGGGTCCTTAGGGTTTTCGTCCCGGGAGGCTTTTATAGGCGAAGGGGCAAGGTCGGTGGAGTTCCAGGGGCCCACACCCCCTGGTGGCATGCCTACGGCTGGCCGCGCCGCCACCAGGTGTGGCTGTCGTGGTGCGCCACTTCGTCTTCCCTCCGGACTCCGTGTTGCTTCGGGTAAAATATTGACTTTGGCTTTTGTCCCGTCCAATTCTGAGAGTATTTCCTTAATAGCTTTGCTCTTGTTGGATCACTAGTGCCCTTGGGTGATGATGGTGTGCTTCTTGCCTTGCTTGTGGTCCTGAAGAGAAATCACCATCATAGCTTGATGTTGCGGCATGCCGTGGGGAAGGTACATAGTTCGAAGAACTTCCATATTCAACCACGGGGGCATTATTGCGTCTTGGAGCACTTGGATGAAGATCTTGTTGAGGAGGAACATGACGACGCGAAGAGCTTGAAGAGCTTGATGCACGTGAATGCGGTCTTGCCATTCCGTCAATGAGGCGTCGAAGATTGTCATTTGTTTCAGCGACGGAGCGTTGAAGCGCTTCATTTTGGTGGCCGAAGTTGTGATGCATTGCATGAATTTGTCATTTGAGGCCATCGAAGCGGTTGTCGATGTTCTTGGATTCGGCTTGCGTCTCGCCAAATTGTTCATCTTGTCGCGTCTCAAGGGCTTGGCAACATTCATGGAACTCTTGGCGGACGATGAAGTGACTTGCACGCGTCATGTACGGTCCATGTTCTTCTTCTTGGGGGTGGTTGGCTCGACTCACCATTCCTATCCATCATGCAAGACACACAAGTATTATATATGGAAGTGGAATATGGTGGTGTTAGCCTTGTACCTCACCTTGGGGATTGCACCAATCTAGAAACCACAAGTGAGAGCTATAAGCGTGCAAAGTGGAATTGCAAAGAAAACTCACACTAAAGAAAGAACTAACTCTCAAAAGCTTGTTGTGGTAGGTTAGGATTGTGGAATGCCAAAGAACCAACCAAAAGAAAAGGGATAGTCAAAAGTGGGTAAAATCCAACAAAACTCAAGTCAAAGGCGAAGGTCAACAACTCAAAGGGGTGACGGGAACCTACGACTATATACACACACGTGGAGATTGTTGGGATTGACACGACTATGTAAATGAGCAAACAAAATGTCCTAACAAAGACTATGCTCGGTATCGTGCCAATACAAGGAGAGATCATGGCTAGTTTGCAAACAAGAAAAATGAGCAACGGATTTGTGCACTTGCCTTGGGCACTCTTATTTCTCTCTTGCTTACAAGCTTTGAGACTCTCTTTTGCTATGGGAGACTATTTTTCTTTTTCTTTTGCTTTGTATCTTTTTCTTTCTTTGTATTTTTTTGCTCTCCCTTGATGCTACCAAGTCACTCTTGCTATTGCTTTTACACTGTCACTATCCAAGGACAAGTGCACAATGCTCAAGAAAACACAAGATGAGCCACTCTCGTGAGATAGGTACACACAAAGAAAGATAGGGGTTAACAAGGTGACGCAAGTTATACCTTCGTTGGTGATGATGAACTTGGCATCGGTGGTGCGGGATGATGTTCGTGGGCCATGGTGTTGATGAGCATGGAAGTTGTTGATGCGGAAGCTTGTTGTTAGTTGACGACATGGACACGGGCACAAACAAACAAACAATAAGAAATTAGCCAATGCAAGATTAGAGGCAAAACTGTCAAAATCGGGCGTCAGGGCCAGAGACTCTAGGGTCTCAGGCCGGAAACTCTGGTCCAAGGCGGAGACTCCGGTGTGGATAGGCCGGAGACTCCGGTGTGCGGGATGGAGACTCCGGTCTGGAGTCATATCACGAACTGCTCGTGTTCTTGAGCGGAAATCCACGCCTTGGGTCCTCAAATCTGTGAAAAATTGGCCAAATTGGGCTAGGAAAACGCAGGATAAAGCTGGACCAACACCTTAGACAAGATTTGGTCGGATCAAAACCATAAATATCACTCCAAATCAAGAGATCGATCCAAAGGAAAATTTGGGATGTTTTTTGGGGATTTTTGAATTTTTGGTGGATAGCAGAAAATTTTGTGGGGAAATTCGTGAACAACGAAGCTCTTGATACCAATATGTTGAGGGCAAACCTCTAGGGTGGCTCGATCTTTCACGAATCCCACTCAAATTGAGGGTGGAGGGTAGGGAAAGGAGAGGAGGATGAACTTGACGAACGCACACACAGAGAACACAATGAACACACACACGCAAAACCATGATACACACCAATAGCTCACGCCGATGGTGATCGGTCCGGCACAATCCCTAGGATCAGCGTCGGGCGGAGAACTCTCTCTCGAACTGGCACGGCGAGAAGGGAGACTCGGTGAGATCTTGACGTCTAGGCAAAGGGACTCCGATGCCTAGGCCTTGTACAACACGGATGCACGATGCAAACTCCAACGAGGTTTGGGATATTTGGTGCTCCTTTGTCAAAGGAGCATGAGGCAAGAACTGGATAGATCCACAAGGGGTTTCCACTAATTCCAAATATCATGCCTAGGGTTTACAATAGAGGTGGGGGACTATATATAGGCTAGCCACTCAGTCAGGGGTACTTTAGCAATAATAGACAAGTTCTGGATGGACTAAGGGGTACATGGGCTGAAGGCCCAAAGGCCTTTTACATGCCTGGCGTCGGTCGGTCCGGAGACTCTAGTGTGCAGACCGGAGACTCTGGTCTGGGTCGGCGATTCCGATGGGGTCTCCAGAGGGGCCATCTGGTTGTCCTAGAGCCAGGTTCGGGGGTCAGACCGGAGGTGGGCCGGAGTCTTCGGGGTCTTCAGGCCGGATACTTTGGTGGTCCGGATACTCCCGTGTTGGCAGACCGGAGACTCCGGTCTGAGCACCTCCAGCGGCTTCTGCATCACGATCTGCTCCTTTTTCTCCATCCTTGGGTGCTTGGCAATGTGTTGGAGCTTCGTACCTGATGATGCATAGATTAGTTGCATGAAGTACCACACCATCCAAGGAGGTATCAAATTGGCACGAGGAGAGGAGCGAGTTCACCTTAGCTTGTAGGAGTTTGGCTCGGGCACGAGTCATGGGTCCACTTGGGGGTCTTGTTGGTGTAGATGTAGGAGCATTCGTAGGATGGGCTGCATCATGTATGATGTAATTTGTTTTTCCATTCCATTCTAGAAGTTCAAGGTTGTTCACAGGAGAAAGAGGAGAAAGAGAGGTGATAAACAAGCTGACACTTCTGGTGTTGTTGTTGATGATAATGAGCGGTTCAATACCACCACACGGTGCGCGTTGAAGGAGTTGGATCAGTGCTTCAAGTTATTGAAGGAACGCCAATTGATTTTGCTTACGGAAGGAGGTGCTGGTCATCTAAAGGATATGACTATCAAAGAGAATGTCAACCGCCAACTCATTGTCTTCCTGATGTACAAAGTAGACCCTATTACGATGACTCTAGATCTTGGTGATGGTCACAAGAAGATGCAGATAACTGATGAAGTGATACACCGAATGTTTGGGCTTCCTGATGGTAATGACTCACCTCCTAGACCTTCAGACAATGGTCATGATAAAGCATTGATGGATCGGAAGGAGGAGCTTGGAATTCCAAGGAACCAACATATAAAAACTGATGATCTTCGTGCGTTGCTAAGAGGTCTTGTTGATGATCCTAAGAATGATGTTTTGGCTTTGAAGGTCTTTGGCATCGTACTGTACAATAAGTTCATCTGCCTAGGAAACTCAAATCGTGTTGTGAGGGAGGTACCGATGGTTGCTGATTTTGATCCTGTTAAGTTAAAAACCATGGACCTATGTTAGCTTCTTGTTGATGAGCTCAGGAGATCCATTTTTATCTAGCAGTCAGCAAAAGCTGACTAGAAATCAATCCTTGGTTGTGGCATCATGCTTTTGCTGATGTATCTTGACCATATTGACCATCAGAAGTTGAATCCTAAGGATATGCGAACTCCTCGAGCTCTGTACATGAATTCTTCAAACCTTAGGAAGCTAGCTGATTTGGATTGCATCTAGGAAGGGAATAAGGACCATGTATCTTAGATTTATGGAAAGTTACCAGTGAGCCATCTTAGACAGATCCCTTTTTAAGTATGTATTAACTTTGTACATTTTGTACTGTTCTAAGTATTTATCTTTGTTTTGTAGTGGAAGGCAGCCAATCATGTTGTTTTTGGTGTTGATAGTTCCAAGGGAAGTATGAGAACTTCATGTGTTTCTTCAATGAAGAGGAAAGCTGGCTTTGTTGGTGGTAAATTAGCTTCTCGCAAGAAATTAACCGCTGGAAGCACCAATGCATCTGGTGTTGATGCTCAACGAAGCAGTGTTAACGATTCATCTATAACCTTTATGTAAGTTGATGGTCTTCTTTCGAAGACATATGATCTCTCTCTGAAATGGCCTAGTACTAGTGTACGCTTAGCCATACCGCCGGCTTTTTGCCCCTGAGGATTGTTTTGACGAAGAAGCCTCCAAGGATATCCTGAATGTGGAGGCTGCAAATCTTGACCATTATCAGAAGAGCATTTTGATGATTCACCGAAGTGTTTATTTGTTACAAAGACACAGGATGCTTTCTGCAAACCCTACGAAGCTAAAGCACAGGCATACCTTCAGAAGTTCAATAAAGTTGATGTGGCAGTAGCAGTAGAAGCTGCACTAAAAGTGAGTTCTTCTTTTTCTACTAATGATGCCTGCTATTTTTTTAATCATTAATTATACTTTCTCGGTCTCAACATCTGTGCTGCCCATTTCTTATGTCCCTGTGCTTACTGTTTCTTGTGGTATGTGCTTCCCATTTGTTATTTACTGCACTTCCTGTTATGAACATCATCGTTGCCCATTTCTTATGTCCCTATGCTTCCCCTTAATTAACTTATGTGCTTCCCATATTTAGTGCGCTGCCCATTTATAATATTGTTTACTCTTATCTGTTTCCTCTTTCTTTTATTTTTTGTAGGTTCAAGGTGATGTAGAACTGGAATCTCCAGTTATTTTTGAGAATGTGCCTTTGCGTACTTCTGTCACTCCTCCTCGCGAGGATAGCAACATCGACAGTGATAAAACTGTTTCGAATGAGCATCATGCTCATAAGGCGATCGGCGACGATGTTATTGAACAGCCTGCTGTTGATACTATTGATGCTAGCCACCCCGTAGCTCAGGAGCATAAAGATGTTGTTGCGCCTTTTGTGGAAGCTTTTGTAGCGCAGTATGTTTCTACTCAATCTCCTCTTATGCCGGGTATTGTTTTGTTTCCAGATTATGGCAGGAAGGTTGTTTCTCCTAAAGAAGAACACATGGTCGTGGATAAGGGCCCTTTGGCTTCTATTGATGCCAGTAAAGTTTCAGTTGATCCAAGCCATGTTGATGTTGCAGCTGATGTTGATGCATGTGAAGCTACAATTGATCCAAGCTCTGCTACTCAAGAATTAGGCAAGATCCCATAAAGTCCACCTTTTATAAATTATCCTTTAATGGTGTGTTGCTTTATTACTGTATGTGGGCTTGAATCAAACTGGGTTATGGGATTTGTATATTGAAACAATGTGGTTGAAATTGTTATGTTTAAATATGTGCCACATGTGATGTAAATAAATACTATGTAAACATAATCCCTATTTTATTTTGTGTGTATCATGAAGCTCTTGTTGTGTGTGATTGTGAACGTTCGCTTTTCTGGATCAGTCGTAGGCTCCCAACCTTTTCACTACAAGGTGGAGCTTAACATATTTATGTAATAATCTGTACTTCTCTAATAAAGCATTTGCACTTCTTTCATTTCTGTGTTAGTAACATCTGTACTGCCTACTGTATTAGAGAGTGCAAGTGCTTCTGTTCTTCTCATGATGAGCATTTGTACTGCCTTGCACCTGTAGCCATTAGTCCTACATAGCATCTTCACTGCTAATTTTTAATGTTTGTTCTTCTCTTATTCATGCATTTGTACTTACTTGTAAACATGTGATGTACTTTTTGATTAGTTCATACTATACTCTTTCTTATTTTTGCAGATGATAGGTTTGTCAATATTTCCCCTCGTCTTCATGAAGCTATTGACTTATTTTATAACCGGATCACATGGGTTACGAAAGATGATAAAATAGCGTAAGTTTCTACTTATTCATAGTAATCATTATTCTTTAGTAATCATTACTCTTTGCTACTCTTTAGCGTAAGTTCCCATGAAATTACTCTTTTCTCAGAGCCCTTCCCATGTTTGAAAATACTTTAGTTGAAGCTACTGTTTTGGATGTTGCCAATGCATTTAGATAGGATGGATTGCTATCCACACAATGTGCTAAATTGGGTATCTTTCTATTAAGGGAGAAGTATAAACAATGATAAAGGCTTATTGTGCCCTTTTGGGTTTGTGTAAGTTGCAGTAATTCTTTTTTTTTTTGCTTTATCTTTTCATATTTCAAATAGTTTTCATATTTTCTGATTTGACTAAAATGATGCAGCGTAAGATATGGAGTGGGCAGTTTGATTAGAACATTAGAGATTGGTTCACTAAAAGTGGCATGGAGAATATGGACAAGCATGAACTTGTGAGTTAATTCATTTTGTGATATGAAGTGTACTATATATTCTGTTGCCTGCGGGTTCTTATTATAATTTATTTGTCCATATAAACTCTTTTCGCCACTTTGGATCCCCCACCTGATAAACATACATGTGGTCATTTTGCTGTTGTCACTCTCAACCTGAGGGATTCGTGTTTCCAGTATATTGATTCTCTATACAGTCCCATGGATACTATTGGCTGGCATATGTTCAACACAATGGTGAAAAATATAAAGCATCTTTGGGTAGATGCTATTGAAGATATGGAAATCCGTAACAATCTGCTTTCTGTTGATCACTTCCTGACGTACTATTTGAGTACACCTAAGAAAGATAATGGGTTAGACATTTTTTCAAATTATGATGTTCATATTACGAGAATATATTTATTGTTTCTCTTTGGTTGGATCTGATAATGTATTATTTCTTTTATATTTTTTCTGTAGGCGTGATTGTGGATTTTTCATGTTATAGACTACTAGCTCTTGGAATGGCAAATCGCTTAGTGATTTTAGCTGGAGGGATATTCCTAATATTAAGAAAACAATGTTTTTTAGTTGGGCGACTTGTGGCCATTTTAAAGTTGACTTTGATGGTTTGTTTGGGTATCATCCATGTATGTTCTGTTTGTTGTTGAAATATTTGGTTCTATCAAATTAGTGTAGCATGTTTCCTTCATGTTTATTAACTCATTTATAATAATGTTTCTAACTTCCTTGTGCTTCCCTTTTATTAATTTATGTGCTTCCCATTTGTTATTTACTGCGCTTCCTATTATGAACACGAGTTTGAAGTTGCTATAAGAACAACATCAGGATCATCCATTGTTGGTGCTGACGAACCCATTGCTTCAAGCTCATCCAATAGTTCTTGTAGTCCCTGTTTAGCTCGAGCACGCTGCGCTTCTGAGCCAGTAGCTGTCCTTAAAACTTTCATAGCCAACTGTAAGACTTCATTCTACTGGTAAAGGAAAGAAGTCCCATCATATGCTGGAGTCTTGTAATCTCTTCTATCAAAAGTGCCTTTCTGACATGCACCTTTTAATGTATCTTCTGAGTATGTACTGTAGCGGAACACTGCCTACCCTAAGGTGATCGAGCATGGAAATCACATAACGGCAGAACATGCCTAAAGTAGCAAGTTCAGACTGTAATTAGTAGGAATACAAACAATACATGTAGACTTCTGAAGGACAAATGTACACGTCAATGGAAGTACAGATATGAAATGCAGGGAAGCACAAAAGTACTATATAGGGAAGATCAAGTTATAAAGTTAGAGAAGCTCATGGATGAAAGCATGAATAAGTACAGTTACAGGTCCAATGGAATTACCTGTACGCTCATAGAGCTGGCATTCGCATATGTACTCGCCTCCAATTGGATCTGCAAGAACTCTGAACGCATGGTTTGACCATGCGAAATCATTTGTTGGTTCGTGAAAAATCACCAGGTAATTATATTCATCAACATGAGGATGGTCCGAGTTTTGCTTGATGCGGAACAGAGTGCTCCTCTTTAGCTTTGTCTGGAACTCTTTAAATACGGATTTCGTGTACAACTTGCTAAGGTGATTCTCAAACCCATAATAAGTTCTCGTCATCGATTCATTGTGAAAAATTATAAATCGCATATTCCTTAAATGGTAGCACATAAAAAGTACGCACGAGGTTTTCAGGATATCTAACAACCTACCAGCGACGCCATTGTCTGTTGATTCTCCGTATGTCGCCTTATCAAGATGAACTTGTTAACCTGCTCAGTGAATCAGTGTAGATTTTTGCGTTCTGAAACAAATCCTCGCTTAAGAGCAGAATTCATACTTTCACTGCGCTGAGTCAAAGTCATCCTAGCACAGAATGCATTCTTAAAGTAGGCAGATATCCACTCCTCCCTATCTTGCCGCAGCTGCATCATCATTGTGTCCTCATGTAAGTTGTGTTTGTCAAGAAGATCTTACCAGGCATGTTCAAATTTCGTGGGCTTGAGTGGACAATTAAGGAGTGATGTAAATTTTGCCTTGAATGTAAGATGAATCTTGTATAGCATGGTCAGGTGAATATTATATTTTTAATCATGTGCCATCTGCACAACTTGTGCAGGGTCTTGTAGAAGACGATAGATATTGCTTTTTCCATTGGAACGTCTTGGTCTGCAAACATGATATGTTAAAGACGGTCACATATTGGTTAGCTCCATCGATCAGTTGCAAAAACAAGAAATGAAGATAGATCTGTTAGAATGATTGTCGGATGCTTGCCATTCATGCATTTCAAGAAAGTTCTGAACAGCCAGATGAAAGATTCTATACTTTCAACCCTAACAAGAGCGCACACAAATATAGTAGACTGCAAGCGGTGATTCACTCCAACAAAGACACTGTAACTACCTCGGTGAATTACGCTCCTAGTTACAAGCCTGGATGAACGGAAATGGTTGAAATAGTACGGTGGGGCCCAAATGCCACTCACAGGTAGACCTTTCGGCCGTCCCAACCATTTCAAACATCGGGACAAGAGCAGGCGTGTCGGCGTGAAGGGATCAAATACATACACAAATGAGTATGTATGCAAGCCACCATACAACAATACATCAGAGCCATTCCATCTAAAAAGGAAGGAAATATAGCAACGCCATACGGCAAGATCCAAATATCCTAGATAGATATAATAGTTTAGGATATCTCCTCATACATCAAACATCGAGTATCGGTGAGCGGAAGACAAAATCCGAGTGCGGATAAGAAGCAAATCGGCATAAGATGCCCCATAAATAAGCACATCCCATACAGATCTCACGGATCCCGTTCCGGAATCTCTACACCGAATGATCGTTGCCCACATCGTCAATCTCTTCCACCCAAAGATCCATCTTGCGAGTGTACTGTTCATCCGAACCAATAATTTATCGTGTGAGACCCTAGGGTACTCACGAAGTCTTTATGCCTCTAAAGGGACACAACCGGGTGGCGAATTGCAGCAAAAGATAAACCCTAACAATTCTATAGATAATCGCTAACCATCCGCCTAACCAAAGATGAGCGGATGTCCGTGAATTAATAACAACAGTTATATGATTATAACGGTAATCTTAACAGATCCATCCTCCTCCTCGCCACCGACGAGGAAGCGGACGAACAACCCCCATCCGTTGGCGTTTTATTATCCATTCCGTGAGTGTTGCACTATTTACTAGTCGGTACCTAGTCTAGTCAAATTAAAAGCGGTACTTTAGTTATGGTTGTCTATGATCGGCTGTGCTCCAAGTCGTCCATAACCGCGGACACGGCTTTGAAAGTTTTACCTAGGGTGCACAAATAACAACACACTCGATATGCCTCGGAAAACCAAATCAAAACCCAAGGCGATCCGACAAAGCAATTCTGAGATTCAGAAATATTTGAGGCCACCCATTAAGCTACCATAATGAAGTGGCGGCTCACGAGACGGACTCAAGGTTTGTGGCGATGGTAACAATGGGAACCGAAAGTGTGGTGGGCTTGTCGACATAAACGCAGGACCTAAACAAGACGATGTCTGATACCTCGCACAATTTAAATAAAGCGAAAAGCATGGCATAAGTACAGGATAGTAAATAAAACCTCAAACTAGTTTGTGGCCCCAAGAAATAAGAATGAATCAAGCTCGGCTCGGGGTTCATAAGCCTCCCGGATGTGGATAGCGCGAATATTCAAGGAACAGGAATCAAGTACTCGGGGTCCTACGGGACACAAGTGAGCCTGAAAAACCAAATAGCGAATATGGTTCACCGATGCCACTTTCATTAGTTATCCCATTACTACTCAGGTTAAGTTGTTTAGGTACCTCGTTCTCCATCAGACACTCACATACCCTACACATGCTGTTCTACGACTCGCATGGCTCAAACAACTCCTGTAGTAATGGCTCATGGGATGGAGGAACAAGCTTCGGTGGGGTTTAAAAGTAAAGGCTATGCAATACTTGGGATTAAATTTAATGCAATCGCGACTCAATGATGCAAGAATAAGAAAGAGGCAATAGGTACTATATGTATGCAAGCATGTGGTAGTGCTTGCCTGGCAGCTCAGTTGAAGCAAGGGATGGATCTGGGTCGTGCTCCTGGTTCTCTTGATATATCCCCTGCTCAGCGTCTATTCGAAGAAGAACCAAACAAACAAGGGCCAACATAAATAAAGTGCGCAAGCATATGAATAAATGCATCAGCAAACAATCATGCCATGATGAATGATGCACAATTTGCATGGCAATAAAGTAGCATGGCATGGGTGAGGTGTGGAATACAAGAATAAAGCATTTAATTGAGTTTTGACCACATTTTGACCTCAAAATAGTTGCTGTACCCATTATATTTATATGATGCATGCTGCAAAACAGAACATGGAATGCATAAACAGAAAGGTCTCGTCGAGCTAATCATTTTAGACATATCATTTGTTAAATTTGGAGTTATAAAACAAAAGTTATTAATTAATTAAGGAAAAAGGGCATTTTAATGTAATTTAAAACAACTTGAAATTTTAAGTGTCCAAAATATAATTTGAAGGCCATATTTGAAATCCTCACATTTTTCTGGTTTGAAAACATATATTATTTGTATTATTTGGATTTGTATTTTAAAAGATATTTAAAAACAGAATTAAATTTGAATTTGAATTAATTTTGGAAAAGTTTGAATTTAAACAGATTACCGAAAATACTTTTGTTACCCAGCTCAAAGCTAGCCACAGTCAATTACAGGTGGGGCCAGAGCTGACAATGATCACAAGAAAAGCTTTCCCATGGCTAACCTAGCCTCTGCGGTCGAGATGGGGCTAGCGACCACGGGGTCCTGTGACAGTGGTGGCGAGCTGGCCAGCTGTGCAGCCAGGGACCATGGGTTGGGTTCACGAAACCTGGGGTGCCTTTGTAAAAAGAAACTAGAGGCTGGTAGGTCCGATGGAGTTGCGGGTTGATGCGAAAAAAGGGTGGGTTATTTGTAGCGACCACGGCCATCAGATCTGCTTCCTTCCAACATGACAGATCGGTGCCGACCGGCGTGGGCGCTGACACGGGTTCGAACTTCGCGACCTCAGCGTCGCACGGCGGGCGACCACTGGACTGGCTAGGGCTTGGTGCTAGAAAACGGCGGACGGGCTAGGTAAGCCTAGCGCCTTGTATGAGTGGCGGTATCGGCAAGTACCGTGCCGAGGGTGCTCGTCGGACGGATCAGCGTCAACAGGGAGCATAGCCGAGCGGGGGTTTGTCAGGGAGATTAAGCAGCTCACCAGGAGTTGGTTGGTGTGATCGGATCATGCGAGGATCGTGATGGCGAGGACGCAGCGAGCCATGGCGGCTAGGGTTTGCGGTGGCGTGGCGTCGGTGAGCAGCGATGTCGAACTCCTCCTCCTCGGCGCTGTGCGGAGCGGATGCAGAGGTCCTCCTCGACCTTGCCGACAACCTCCCGCCCGCCACGCCTGGAGCAGCGGGGGTGGTTGAGACCGAAGGGCCAAGCGAAAGAGGTGGCCGGAGGTGGATAGGAGGGAGGAGCGGCAGCGCCTGGGCGGATCTGAGGCCGAGGAGAGCCGGGAGATGGGGTAGATAGCAGAGGGAGAGGAGGTGCCGTGGGATCGGTGGAGTAAAAGTAGCCTCGGGTGCCTTTCTCTCCTCCTCTCCGAGCACGTGGTCAGCTGGGGTAGCTAGGGCGGGCGCATGGGCCGTGGGGTCGACGTGGGGGTGGGGCTGGCATGGCAGGTAGAGGGAAAGAGAGAGGGGAGGTGAGCTCGGGCTAGGGTAGATGGGCTCGGGTTAGGTTTGCTAGGAGGAAGGGTATATGGGGAGAGGGGGTGGATGATGTGTGGGACCAGGGAGAGGGTAGCCAGGTGGGTGAGAGAGGCCGAGAGAGAGGGGACCAGGGGAGGCACATGGGGTTGGTGGTTCAAGCTCCGAAGGGAGAGGGTTAGCTCGGCTAGGGTTTTAGAGACAGGGGGTATGGTTTAGAGAGGAGGGTTAAGGGAGAGGATGTGGTAGGGTAGCTAGGGTTTGAAGCATGATCAAAACAAGAGGTGAAAAGAGAGAGGAGAGATGAGAGAAGAGGTGGTATGGTAATGATGGGGTAGGTGAGGTTTAGGGTTAGATGAGGGGATATGGTGCTAGGGGTAGGTGATTAGGGTGGTAGGGTTTAGGGTTAGATATGGAAAAAGAGAGAGGGAGGTGAAGAAAAGAGAGAGAGGAAGGTGAAGGTGTGGTGTGGTCAAAACAAGATCAACTAGATCAAGCAAAAGAGGGGTAGAGGAAGATGGAGGGCTAGGACCCCATAAGATTAAACCCAACAAAACCAAGAGAGAAACAAGGCCAAAGGTGGGATACTCTTGCATGGCCCATGCAAAAATGATAATTGCCATGATTAAATCTTGTGAATACAATAATATTAACATGGCATCATTCTTATGCATTCCCAAAGTTGGAATAAAGCCAAGCAACAGAAAAACAAGTGAAAGTTTCAGATGAATTAGATGGAGATGCTCACATTTGATTATAATTGGTACTTGCTAGTGTGTTTATTCCACTAGGTGTTTAGTAGTCCCAAAAATATCCCAACATGAGCATAATTCCATAATAATCCATATGGAAGCTAGGGAAAAAGGATCACACTCACAAGGCATACAAAGGTGGCCATGTGACTCTCATATATCATTAATGTGAAAACATCATGATGCTAAGATGAGAGCATGTGGAAAGAATAGAATTGGATCCATCCCAACCCACATGAGCTAGAGGTAAAACCAATAAATTGCAATGCTCATATATGGTGGAATGGTGGAATGATGGGGTGATGACAAGAAAGGTGGTGGAGTTAAATAAGAGATATGCCCCCAACTCAACTTGGGCATTTAAACAATATATCAAGAACCAAATACAATATCAAGAGGCAAATACAATTTACGATGCATATGAGGGAAGAACCAAAACAAAAAGGGTTTTATATGATGCTCAAATGCAAGAAGGCATGATGACATGAGCATGATATAATGATGATGCAACAATTATATGTATGAAGTAGCATTATCTAGACTAGGCTAGTAGCATTGCAATTGTTAGACAATTGGGATGCTACAGACACCAAGAGGCATATGGTGTATGTTAGTCTTGTACGTGGTGTTGAATGTCATACAGTCACCGAAATCTTCGTACGAACCCCTGCAGCTCGCATTGGCCCAAAAGATATTCTTTATTCGTTCTTCGACATCAAGCTGGAAGTCAAAAAAGAACTCATTGTTGCATGCTTTCATCTCGTCGAAAAAAGACAATAGCTTCTATACATCGTCCGCGATATCGATTAGCGACTTCTTTGCTTTGCTGCATTTTTAATATGAGAAGTACAGACATGTTAGTTAAGAAGATCAAGAATAACAGACATGCAGTTAACAATAATATATTTAGTGTATGATTAGTGAATCCCTTACTTGTTCATTAAGTCGCGGCCATGCATATTTAAGTACCGCGCGCCTCCTGTTGATCCATATAGGATGGACATTATTGTGTGGTGTGGTACATTTTGAAACTACAGAAACTTCACATATTCCACCAAGGAAGGATCAAATGTTTTGTGTGAATGTAGAAATACAAGCATGCTAGGACTAAGTATCAAATGGTGGTTGTGTTCATATCTTATATTCTTGAGGACGGAAGTACCATCTGGCTTTTCCTTCAATCTGACACCAGCAGTGCAGCCACATCTCTTTGTTGTTTTATCACGCTGCCTATCAGTTTCAGAAATAGAGCTCTCGTACTTCCCTTGTCGAGTACAATACATGTATCGATTGTTATGGTTGTGTTGTCCATTCTGTATTCCAAAACTAGCATGACAGGGATATCTGTTGTAAAATTTTCTGGCATCTTCAAAATCTGAGAAAACCATTTTAATTTTAGGCACAAGGTAATCAGGGAGATCTTTCTTCTGCAAAAAGATAAAAGGAAAAATGTCAGGACAGATCGACATAAAAGAGAAGCACATAGATAATTTGACAAGAAGTACAAAATGCAACAAAATATTTATATGTACTTACATGGCTGTAGCAAAGCTGTTCTACTGGGGTTTCAATTTCTCTAGGAAGAATTGGACACGGTGGTGTCACCAATGTGGCATGCAGAAGCGGATCAGCATGTGCATAATGATGCTTTCTAGACGAAGGTGGTGGAGGTGCACGAGGAGGCAAACCAGAGGAATACTGTGGAGGTGCACGTGAAGGAAATGTGTTCACACTAGCATGAGGCGCATCACTAGCATGAGGCTCATCAAAGTGCACTTGCTGGGTGTGCTTTTTATGAGGATTATGATTTGGAGGATGCATAGCACCAACTTGGACAATCTTTCATGAAGGACGAACAACTGTGACCGCATGAGCAATCTGATTAATACGTTGTGTCACAAGAGGACCAAGATTTTTTACTGGTGGCATTTCTGAATTTGTAGTTGAAACTAAAGGTGTTGTTGTAGGTGAATGCATTGATTGAAAACCCTCTAGATCTGGTGAGTATCTGGTAATAAAGAAGTTCCGCGGAAGTTCAGGAGTCCTCCAAGTGAAATCTAATTCTTGCATTTGTAGAGGATATTCATGAAATACAACCGGTGTTGTTTATTTCATTTTTTTAACCTTCCAGTCATCATATTCAGGTACATGCCTTTCTAAAGGATCAGGATCAACAACATCCCGTGTTGCCTACAATGTACATAAAAAAATTAAGAACAATTTGAAGAAGATCATAGTACCAAAAGGGAAGTACAAATTTGGAACATGGGAAGATCAGATTCATTCACTGGGCAGTTCAAAGTGTTATTATGTTTTGTTAATTTCACATATCTTATAGTTATATAATAAGGGAAGTACAGACTTGGAACATGGGAAGATCAGATTCATTCACTGGGCAGTTCAAAACATTATTATGTTTTGTTAATTTCAGATATCTTATAGCTATACCATAAGGGAAGTATAGACTTGGAACATGGGAAGATCAAATTCATTCATTGGGCAGTTCAAAAGGTGCTAAATTCACATGTATTTCACTAACTTAAATATGTGCAGCAAAAAAAATTACAACTTCCAATAAGGGAAGCTCAAATGATAACAGCTGGCATGAGAAAGTTTTCTCACCTTGCTAATTTCACACCTTGATCGATTCAGATGTTTAAATTTTGAGGAAGTACACTTCATTTCTAGTGCATCTGGTGAAGAAATGTCCACTGAAGATGATTTTCGGCCATATCTAGGAGAAGATCTTGTAGGAAATACAGGAGCTCCAGGTTTTATTCCAAGATTTTTCTTCTTGGATACAGGAGGAGCCATAACTCTAGTCTTCTTCAGGTTCATGTTATCTGGTACAAAAAATAACAAGATTACCTCACAGATCGAACTCTAAATTCAAGAAGAATACTCTAGAGGAAGGAGGGGGTTGTGCTCACGTTGGGTCGCTCAGTCCGCGCAACGAGGAAGGAGGGGGATGGGGTCGGACACTGGCAGAGCTCACTCCTGCAACGAGGAAGAAGGAGGGGGATAGGTCCAGACACGAGAGGAGATGGCTCCCTCGTGTCGGCGCCTGTGCCTGGGCAAGCGCTCGGAGGCTCGCTGCACGGGAGGAAGAAGGTGGCTCTATGTCTCTGTCAGTCGATTCGCATGAGGAAGAAGGGTTTCTTGACGAGGAAGCTCACCGAAGACGAGCGTAGATCGCTCCCTCGCGTCGGCTCGCTCCGCGGGAGGAAGAAGGGGGATAAGGAGAAGGAAGGTGGTTCTCAGGGGGTGGTTGCCGGCAGACACAGGCGGAGCTGGCGCCAGCACTCGGTCGCTCGCTCCGAAGGAGGGAGAGGGGAGAAGGAGGCAGAAGGTGGTTCTCAGGGGGCTTGCCGACGGACACGGGCGGAGCTCACTCCCTCGCTCCAGTGCCGGCACTCGGTCGCTCACTCCACAGGAGGGAGATATCCCCGTCGGGATTGAGGCACAGGTGGCATTTATCACGCGCAGGTGCCGCCTGGTCGGGAGGTTGTGTCGCGCGTGCCAAGCGCTCCGCGCGTCTTATAGGGTTCGGTGGTGTACATAATATTATTTTGCACACTGGTTTCATAATAGTTTAGCCCTATATATATATATAGAGAGGTAGAAGGACTAAAGAGGAACCCCTCTTAAGAATTCCTATATAGCTTATACAGGAATCCTCTCATCCTAATCACCTTCTTCCCTGCGCGTCCCTTCCACCCCGAGCGCCCTTCCTCCCCCGGCGCACCGCCTCAGCCCTGCCGCTGGCGCCACCTCCCCCCAATGCACCGTCCCGGCCCTGTCCTGGCCCCGCCGCCGGAGCTTCCTCCCCAGCGTGCCACCCCGATCCCGCCCCAGCCCCGCACACGCCTTCGCCCTCCCCCAGCGTGCCGCCCCAGCCCCGTCGCCGATGACTCCTCCCATCACTGGCACCTCCTCCCCCAGTGTGTCCCCCAGGGCGCTGCCCCTGTGCCGCCCGCAGCTCCTCCGTTCCTAGCACGCCACTCCTATCAATAAAAAACAAAGCTAACAAACTTTTGAAAAAAAACTAGTTCACTCAGTTGTCGCAAAAAATAAAGTTCACTATGGTCGAAAATAATAGTTCACTCTGATTAAAATAGAAGTTCACTCTGCTCGATAAAAAGAAAAGTTCGCAAGCGTTGAAAAAAGAAAGTTCCGCCATCAACAAAATAGGTAAAAAAATAAATTCAGACTCTCCAAAAAAGAAAGTTCAGACTCAGAGAAAAGAAAGTTCAGATTCCCCAAAAAAACAAAGTTCAAACTCTCAAAAAAAGAAAGTTCTGACTCCCAGAAAAAGAAAGTTCTGCCCATCAACCAAACATGTAAAAAGAAAGTTCACTCCCGCATAAAAACAAAGTTTGTTTGGGCGAAAGGAAAGTTTAGACTCCCAAAAAAAAGAAAGTTCAGACTCTCAAAAAAGAAAGTTCAGAGCCCAAAAAACTAAGTTTAGAACCCGAAAAAAGAAAATTCTGCCATCTACAAAAACAGGTAAAAAAGAAAGTTCAGACTCCCCAAAAAATAAGTTCAGAGTTAGAGAAAGAAAGTTCAGGTTCCCAAAAAAAGAAAGTTCAGACTCTCAAAAAAAAGTTCAGACTCCCGAAAAAGGAAAGTTGCCACCCATCAACCAAACAGATAAAAAGAAAGTTCACTCCCGCATAAAAGAAAGTTCTGTTTGGGCGAAAAGAAAGTTCAAACTCCCAGAAAAAAGTTCAGACTCTCAAAAAAAAGTTCAGAACCCGAAAAAAGAAAGTTCCGCCATCGACCAAACATGTAAAAAGAAAGTTAACTCCCACATAAAAGAAAGTTCTGTTTGTGCGAAAAAAGGTTCACTTCGTTCCCTGTTTAGTTATACAGGAACTGATTCCTCTTTAGCTTCTTTATATATATAGAAAACATCTATTCTAAAACCGGTTGTAGAATATTAATCTACAACCGGGCACCCTATAAGGAAGCGATCCAGAAGAAATCGCCCCAAAACACCCCACTTCCTCCACCTCCTCGTCTGAGTTATCCCCAACCTCCCACTGAGGCGCTCCTCCACCCGTGCGAGCCGCCCCACCTCCCCGGCCGTCGGGCGCGCTGCCCAACCTCCATGGCCGCCGGGCGCGCCTCCCCACCTCCCCAGACGCCGGGCGCGCTGTCCATGGCCACGACCTCAACTCCCATGGTCCCCTCGCTAGCCAGGATTTTGCCACCGACCCCCACAACTCGCGCCGCCGGCCAGCAGCTAGCAGGGCCTCCACCGTCGCCCCGGTTGAGCCACGTTGAGCCTGCAGCGAGCCGCCATCCACCGCTGGAACTCCTGCGAAATCCACCGCCGCACACCCCAACGCCGGTGATCTCGCTTCCCCTTGTCCAGGCGCGCTCGGTACCCCGACACGCCCGACCGCCCTCTTACGAACCGTCGGCACTCCCGTGGAATCCACCGACACGAACCCCAACGCCGGCGATCTCGCTACCCCCAGTCCCGGCGTGCTCGCTACCCCCACCGCTGGTGCGCCCTCTTCCCCGAACCGCCGGCACCGTAGTGGGCATCCGCTACCGGCACTCCCGCAGAATCCGCCCCCACGCCCTGGTGGAATCCGCTACCAAGCTCCTTGGAATCCGCCGCCGCTCGTTCCCCGTGGAATACCCCTACCCCTAGCGCGCTTTGGGCGCCGCCGCCCCATTCCGTCTAGCACTGCTGCACTACGGCAAGGTAGGAGCAAGAAGACGACTTCCTGCTATCAGCCTCCATTGTCGGCACGCGTCAGCGAGTAGCCAAAGTACAATTGTACACGATTAGTTCATGGATATACACGTAGTGCACTCTTTGATGACAGCTTGTTCAGTGGCATCAAGGAGATGTCCCCGTTCCAGTTTCTCTTGATAAATTTGAACTTGTGATGTCCCTGTTTGATTCAAACAATTATTGTTTGGAATGTACAAAATAAGTTCAATTGTCTCATTGTTGGCAGTACGGTTCAGGTGCATGATAGTTCGGGACGAAAACTGTTCTTCATTTTCGTAAAAATGTCAAAAAAAACCTGACAGTTTAGTTAAGCTTTCGAGATAAGTACAGGCATAGTATACATGATAGTTCAGATGCGCTAGTGAGAAAAGTACATTCATTTGCATGCAGCGTAGGAAGGTCAGGTGCGATATCGCGGATAGTTCAGGTACTCCGAGGTAAGTTCAGGCGTGCCTTCGCGGACAGTTTAAGAAAAGTGTGTGGACATTTCAGCTACGCTCGCACAATATCACAGACAGTTTAGGTAGTCTAGGATAAGTTAGGGCGCGCTTTTATTGACAGTTCAGGAAATTGCATGCGCATTTGAGCTGCGCTCGCGGGAAAAGTTCAAGAGCGATATCACGGGCAGTTCAGTTAGTACATGATAAGTTCAAGCATGCTTTAGCAAATAGTTCAGAAAAATACATGGCCATTTTAGGTGTGCTCGCAGAAAAAGTTCAAGGGCGATAGCATGGACAGTTCAGTTATTTCATGATAAGTTCAGACGCGGTTTTTCGGACAGTTCAGAAAATCGTAGGAATTTTAACTACGTTTGCGGCCGCGGACAGTAATTTCAAAACTGCTCCTAAACTACGAACAATTACAAAAAAAATGATTTGAACGAAGAATACGTGCCTACTTCATATCTTTCCAATGATATATCATTTGCGTCATTCCGATGTACGGTTGAAAAAATCAACAAAATGGCATATGTTCATGTTTTGAATGCTTCCGAAATTTAGTATTTTCAAAAATATTAAAAATCGTGACGAATTTGGAAAAACTTACAACACGAAAAAGTTGAGAAACTTCAATATCTATCCAACGCCATATTATTTGCACCATTTGGACAAACTGTTGAAAAATAGAATCAAAATTTCGCTTACAGCGATTTGGAACACGGTTTAGTATTTTCAAAATTAAATTTAAACCGTAATGAATTTGAAAAAAGTTATAATACGAAAAATTTGCAAAATTTCTGTAGCTTTCCAATGGTATATCATTTGTGTAATTCCGAAAAAATGTTAAAAAACTCTATGAAAATTACTACAGATCGGACGTGCTACAGCGAGGAAAGTTCATGCGCGATACAGAGATAAGTTCAGACGTTGTATTGTAGTAAGTTCATGACCGGTTATAGATTAATAATCTACAACCGATTGTAGAATAGCCGAGCTCCTGGATGTAAAATAAGTAATTCTACAGCCGGATCGAATTGCCTAGCCAGATCAGACTGGTCACTCTAATTCTACACCCGAATCGAATTGCCTAGCCAGATCAGACTGGTCACCCAACTTGTTGCGGTCGAACCATGTTTTCTCTTAGCATCCCACGAGAGGGATGTATATACTATTATTTACGTTCACGTACGTTCGTTGCACCAGGATTTTCCGTATGCCGTAAAAGGACAATTGTGCCCCTTCCACTCCGAGATATTTACCCACGTAGCCACTGCTTCTCCTCCCCTCCCGACCTCCTCCCCGCCGGTCAATCCCATCCCGCTGCTTCTCCTCCCGTCCCGACCTCCTCCCTGCCATCGGAGCTTCTCCTCCCCTTCGCTCCTACTTCCCTTGCCAGACCTCCTCTCTCCACCGAGCTCCGTCCCCTTGCCGTTGTTGCTCCGAGGCGAGGGCTTGTGCTGGCCAGAGCGCGCGAGGAGGGCGTCCGCGAGGCGAGGGCTCGTGCTGACCAAAACGCACGAGGAGGGCGTCCGCGAGGCGAGGGCTCGTGTTGGCCGGAGTAGTCCAAGATGGAGAGAAACCTGTGTGGAGATGCTCAGTCCTTAGCGGCGGACGCTAACGAGCTCGAGGGCGAATGGCGGCGTGCGCGAGGCGAGGGCTCGTGCTGGCCAGAGCACGCACGGCCAGCGGTAGTCCAAGATGGTCCGCTGCCCCACTCGGATCTGGTCGCCTCCATCCCTGCAGTTCTCGAATCTGGTCGCCTCCATTCCTGTAGTTCTATCCAAAACTCTCTGGCTCATAGCTGTGCCATCCGTGCTATTGATTTTGGCCTGGATATGAGGATTTGGGTTAGACTGGCTTTAATTCTCGCTTCTGCTACAGGTGAAGGATCAGTGACACACATAAGCCACACGGACTCCCTCCCTCTCTCCCCAATTCCAAACTATTTCCCGAACCTGTACAGAGAAGACGCCATTTGAAAAGGGGAGTATAGAAATGTTGGGTTCATGAATACAAAATATTATGGTCATAAGATGATCTAAAAGTTTCAGTTCATCAAGTGGCTAAGCCATTTTCAAATAGGTTTAAACCATAAAACCTACTTTATATATAAAAATTATTGTCTCAGAGGATAATGATGTAATATTTTGTCAAGCCAGTAGTTATTTATGCATGTTTAATCACCATAGAATTTGTAATGTGCAGAAAAAATGTAGATAATGATTTGTCTGCTCATGGTTGCATGACAGCTGACTCTGTTTAACTGTGTTTGTCTCCACTTGATTTACCTTTTTTCTAACACCAGCACCAAACTGCTCATGGATATTTTATATCGTTGTAAAAGATTCATAATTGTAGGAAATTCTTACTCCTGTTCTCTGAATTTCTACTCAGTGTTCATAGTAGGAGATTGAACATTCAGGTTTGTTGCTATTATTGCTGCGCCGCCAATTGCTTCTTCTCATGCTATTACTGCTACTAGGCTCTGCGGAGATGTCTAGCATCAACGCGGACATCATTGAGGAGATACAGTGCATCTAGGAGGAAGACGTCCAAGGGTACAGTGTTTAGGCGGCGCATCATCCTCTGGTGCAGGTGAGGCTTTGTGTTTTAATCTTTCCTACCGGGTTTGTTGGTTGCTCCGTGTGCTCTGGTTCCTAACATCAGCTACTTAAAAAGTTCAGTTAACAATCAATTTCAGGCCAAGTGAGCTCGAACTCGGTTGCTTGGAGGTTAATGTTGCTCATGACAATGGTATTGGATTAAGCGGGAAAGGATATGGGTTGTACGAGCGTCGAGCGGTTGGAGCACGGGTGCTAATTCTTTATTTTTATCTGCAATAGAAACAACTTAGATTATGCGGGGAGTGTTTGTCTGTAAATTCGGTCAAGACCACATAGTAACAGTTATTGCAAATAAGTTCTTTCTAGATTTTTTTGATCAAAATCTATGCTAATAACAAGTAGCAAGTAGATGTATATCAGCATCATCTAATTTTGGCGAGTCATATGTTTGGATCAGAAGCAACATATGTGGTGAAGTACATATTGTGGTGCAGTGCTAGAATAGGTGAATTAGTAGTTTGTTTTATCTGTGTCCATCCTATTGGTAACTTGATAAGGAGGTAAATTTTCATACGTCGTGTGAGACCGAAAATTCAGAAGAGCATCGAGTCTCTTTGCCTCTCTTTGCCTCCGTAACTTAGAAGGAGTGCTAGGAATTACATTGTTTTATCTTTGTTCAGCTTATGTCCAATAGTATATGAGCACAACTGGATATTATTTTCTTTTTCCAATAACCCTAGTAGGCTATGGGATGTTAAACTTTTATCTTTTTGGTTCTTCTTGCAGAAAATGGATCATGGTGTTGAAACAACAACTATTGAGGATTTACATTCGGTCTCTTTTAGAAAAGCAAAATATTATTTCGACAAAATCCATTCTAGTCACCTATGATTTCTAAATGATCTGAATCGGTTGATTCTGGATCAAATAATGTTGTGCGTAAACATGTGATGAAAAATCTATACTATTAAATACATTAAGATGGTTTTCATCGCACAACAATATTTTCGTCTAGTCGTTTTTCTGGACGATTTTGCCCTTGTAGTTCGGAGCTATTACAACACTACCACCGCCAAAACTGACCGGTTCGATTGAAAAGAAAAATAAAAAGCTTACGAGCATGACTGCCAGCCGGTGGGGAGCTCTTGGTGGTGCCAGGGTCTCAGGGACATCGTGGATGCTTGAGGGGGTGTGCCGCAGGAAGAGGATGACGAGGCATGGTCGAACTAGGTGGAGTACCACGCAGCCAGAGAGAGGCGGCCAGCCTGCGCACGCATGTAGGAGGCAGGAGGTCGCGGCTGAGCAAGAGACGAGCCAGGGCTCGAGGGGTCGAGGTCAGAGGTCCTGGCCGCAGCGAGCTTGGCACGAGGTCGTCCAGGAAGGAGAGATCATGGCGGGACATCGAGGTTGACTCAGGGCTTCATGTGAAGGGAGGAGGTTGATGACCGGGCGGACTAGTCCTGCATGGTTCGGGGATGCGCAGGTAGCTAGGGAGGCGGCGAGCTAGGTGTCGCGACGGAGGGAAGCAAACGTGGTCGCATGGTCGAGGCCTTGGTCGGCGTGGTGAGGCGCATGTGGAGGCTCGGTGAGGTGCGCACGGGGGCTCTGCAGCGTAGGCGCACATGAGGCGGACAGAGGCTCGAGGAGGAGCGGCTCGCTGCAGAGGACGCGCGCACGATAGGTGAAGGGGCGGCGATGGCCAACAGGCAACAGCGGAACCAAGGGGGAAGGCTACATGCGCGGCGGCACTAGGGGTCGCGCTGGGGCGAGCTCGGGCTCCATGCATACGAGTGAAAACGAGAAACTAGGGTAGGTGGTAGCCAGGGCCCTAATCGTGTTTTTGGGAGAGATCCAAGGTGGCGGCTCCAAAAATCTTGGTAATGTCCTATAGTTCTGAGCTCTACTTTATAATTCTGCAATTTGGAAGCTCGATTTCATAGAACACTTGAAGGAAAAGACTAATTGGAAAGGTAGGTCTGTCTATCAAAACTGATGGGAGAAATGTGTGATTGAGATATGAGCTGGTTGTAGTCGGCTCGGTAAGCTAAATATTATTGCACTTTGGAAAGTATCTAGATCTTGGAGGTTCTCACTTTATAAAAGTGAGCATGCTTCGTATTTAGGAATGACATTGCTGGGTCATGATGTCTTTACAACTGACCAAGTTGAGACGCTCCAGCTCATGAGTAGCAACTTATTATTCGTTTGTTACTCTGTAGTAACGTACGGGCATTCAACTAGTTTTCATAATCTCTACTATATAAAAACCCTTAAGGTGGTTTTCGCATGACCAAAATTTTCGTATGTCGTCCTATCTTTTTCCCCTCCTAGGTACATCCCGTATCACGGTGAGTTGTTTGCAATTTGGAATTACCGGAATTCTGGCGACACGACATGGGCTGTCCGACCTGGGTTCGCTCGTGTGTCTGCCGTGTGCAGGCCTGACGCGGCAGCAGAGTCCGGATTCAAATCGATCGATAATATCCTCAAACTAACCATCATCAGAGACGCGGCAATGGAGTCCGGCTCGAACGCTATCGGTAATATCCTCAGATAAATACTCATCTTATCTGTCGACACCACTGTGCACACGTTGATTAAAGATCGTGCATTGTAATAATTTATTAAGGGGAAAATAGGGGACGTGAATCTGGAGAGAAGAAGGCGATCAATCCTCTCGCGTTCTTGCCATCGGGTGTCGTAGACCGACATAGCCAGCAGGAGCGCGTTCAAGGTTAAAGAGGTGGACAAGATCATCTATCTCGCGGTGGGGTACACAAACGCTATGCGCGTCGTGCTTGGTGGCCTAACCGGAGCAGACGGATTCCATCTGGAGCAGGGCGCAGGGACAACCGGGCGCGATCTCGTGCAGCTCGAAGGATGTGGGGTAGGACAAGTAGTGGGAGCAACCTTTCCATGGGCTATAGCGAGTCCGAGGGGAGAGGAGGTTGGCGCCGTCTGCCGGCAAGGTTGGATGGGTGGGCACGGACATAGGCACAAAGAGAGAGAGAGAGAGAGAGAGAGAGAGAGAGAGAGAGAGAGACCGTCTACCGGCAAGGTTGGATGGGTGGGCACGGGCATAGGCGAGAGAGGTAGCAGATCCCTGTTGATGGAAAACTTGCACAACATCCCCACAAGCGCCACTCCATGTTGACGAAGAAGCAATCTCAACAGTATGTGCATCAACAATGACACCAGCATGGTTAACTGTGACGGCTGCGTGTTGAAGCCGTTTCCGCGCAAGGACTGATGGCGGTTTGTGGGTTGGCGCGAGATCAGATGGCCGCCATGTTAGGCCTCCACACCAGGAGGTGTTCCAGAAACGGTGAAGGCACGTTGCTGCTTTCCCAGCGGCACAGACCTGGGCACCACACGACCTCGGTGCCAGGAGCTTGCCTCTGCACCAAACTGCCCCTACTCCCTCCTGGTTACCTGCAACGGCGAAGGCATCCACTGATACTTTCCTAGCGGCATACCAGCAAACTACGTTGCCTCCATCCTCCTCTCGCATCCAGCTTACCCAGAAAGCACGCCTCCCTGTTTCTCCACAGGGCTGCCCCGCTCCTCCAGTGCATCTCTAGCACCTGCGTACCTCCACACAGTTGGATTCATGCCATGAGCGTGTTGGCCAATATGCGCATGGAGCATTGCGTTAGTGTCCGAGAGCCAGTTCGGATTTTCTCTATGAGCTCGACCATACATACGCATTCAGATAACAAGTGCAGGTAGTATGCAAGAACAGGTAAACATGTAGTACACGCTAGAGAAGTACTTAGTTGACTCTACCGGACATCCAGACCCCTGGTTCCCAACCATGGATATAGGGGAGGCCACCGCGGCGACGATTTGACGAAGGTGGCGGTAGCGATTTAGCATGGATGGTGCTCTCACCGATCGCAGCGGCAGGTGCACACGTACTAGCAGACAGCCTTCATCGCCCCGATAAGGAGCTGGCGTGGCTACGTGCACGAAAGAAAAACATAAAGCTGATGCCGGAGATAGGGCTTGGAAGCATAGAAGCTGCACTGTGATCACAAGGATTTTATAGCAGCAAGGTGACGCTGACGGGCTGATCTTAGCACGGAAAATATTATCGATTCGTCGTGGCCAACAATCTCTATCAATATACACTTCCTGAAGCTGCCTAGAGTCCCGTGCTGTGAGGATTCATAGAGACGTGTGATCGTGTCTTTTGCAATTGTAGCAGTGCATGGCCATCCTAAATTTGATCAGTTGTTCTTGGTTCTTGCAAGTCAGACCTATAGCTTCAAATGCTTGAACCTCATATATATAGAGCAAACTGATGAAATTTTAAAAACATGGCTCACTTCATCGCTTTTACTTTTTAATCCATGTGTTTATTTTGTTCATACTTGCACAATCATGAGTCTGAGCTGGTGGTAATACAGGATTTGAGGTGTTGCGCATATGCGTATTCAACAAGATTTTCGTTAAGATGAACAAGATCTTCGCTATAATACAGGAGTTAAACAATCTTGATATGGCAGAAAGATCATCGTTTATGTTTTTTGCTTCTCCTGTTGTCACGTAGCAACGCACGAGCATTCAACTAGTCTATACTATTAGAAGGCTTAAGGTAGGTTCGTCCTACAAGTTTTTTCCGTCCGAAATTTTTTGGACCGTTTTGCCCCTGGTGGTCTAAGATATTTACCCACCACTACCAGACATAAGTCGTCGCGGTTTTTTCTCTCAAAACTGTAAGGTTCGATTGCCGCAATTCCCCACGTAATCTGAGGGAAATCCTGCTCGTTCTACACGTGAAATCCAGGCGATTTCGCGCCACCATGCCGAGTCTGCCAAGATCTCCGTGCCGCCTTTCCGAGTCCGCTGAGGCAGGCAGGCCCTTCTTGGCTCTCCCATGTTTCTCCTTCTATCAAGCGCAACAGCTTCTCCTGAGTCCTGAGCTCGACCTCGAGGAATCAAGGATGGAGCTTTACCTCTGGATGGAGAAGGCACGGTGATCCTATTGACGCCAGCAAAGCATCGCATGTTTTCTATTCATCTTCCCGCGCCCTCTCGCCATCAGTTCGCACCTCGCGACTCTGTTTCTCGGTGTCTAGTGCCGAGCTGAGCGTGGGACTACTGGATACAAGCAGGCCAATGACTGATGACCACCATGGCCGAGGATGCTAGCACTAGAACCCGTTATCTTCGTCACTGACGGCCTTCATCTTTATTTTTTGTCCAAGTGCGGCAGCTACTCCCGTCTCGTCTCCAGACCCCTACGCAGAGAGTAAATCTAGGTAGCGAGGTAGATGCACTAATTAGCCCGTGCTGCAAGCTTACCCATAGCAACATCGATCAGCGATGATTGATCCTGAATCGAAGTGCTTTTCTCGTTCGATTTCTTCTTAGAGAATAGGTATGTAAAAAATTCAGAAAAGCATCGAGTCTCTTTGCCCCTGTAACTTAGAAGTAGTGCTAGGAATTACATTGTTTTATCTTTGTCCAGCTTATGTCCTCAGTATATGAGCACAACTGTATATTATTTTGTTTTTCCAATAACCCTAGTAGGCTATGGGATTTTAAACTTTTATCTTTTTGGTTCCGCTTGCAGAAAATGGATCATGATGTTGAAACAACAACTATTGAGAATTTACATTCGGTCTCTTTTAGAAAAGCAAAATATTCTTTCAACAATCCATTACAGTCACCTATGATTTCTAATGCTCTGAATCGGTTGATTCTGGATCAAATAATGTTGTGCCTAAACATGTGATGAAAAATCTATACTATTAAATACATTAAGATGGTTTTCATCGCACAACACTATTTTTGTCCAGTCGTTTTTCTGGACGATTTTTCCCTTGTAGTTCGGAGCTATAACAACACTACCACCGCCAAAACTGACCGGTTTGATTGAAAAGAAAAATAAAAAGCTTACGGGCGGGACTGCCAGCCGGCGAGGAGCTCTTGGTGGTGCCAGGGTCTCAGGGACGTCGTGGATGCTTGAGGGTGTGTGCGACAGGAAGAGGATGCCGAGGCGTGGTCGAACTGGGTGGAGTACCACGCTGCCGGAGAGAGGCGGCCAACCTGTGCACGCATGTAGGAGGCATGAGGTCACGGCTAAGCAAGAGACGAGCCAGGGCTCGAGGGGTCGAGGTCAGAGGTCCTGGCCGCAGCGATCTTGGCACAAGGTCTTCCAGGAGGGAGAGATCATGGTGGGACATCGAGGTTGACTCAAGGCTTCATGCGGAAGGCGGAGGTTGATGACCGGGTGGACCAGTCCTGCATGGTTCAGGGATGCGCAGGCAGCTAGGGAGGGGGCGAGCTAGGTGTCATGGACGGAGGGAAGCATACGTGGTCGCGTGGTCGAGGCCTTGACCGGCACGGTGAGGCACTGGTGGAGGCGCGGTGAGGTGCGCACGGGGGCTCTACAGCGCAGGCGCACATGAGGCGGACAGAGGCTCGAGGAGGAGCGGCTCGCTGCAGAGGACACGCGCACAATAGGTGAAGGGGCGGTGACGACCAACAGGCAACAGTGGCACCAAGGGGGAGGGCTACATGCGCAGCAGCGCTAGGGGTCGCGCTGGGGCGAGCTCGGGCTCCATGCGTGCGAGTGAAAACGAGAAACTGGGGTAGGTGGCAGCCAGGGCCCTAATCGCGGTTTTGGGAGAGATCCAAGGAGGCGGCTCCAAAAATCTTGGTAATGGCCTATATTTCTGAGCTCTGCATTATAATTCTGCAAGTTGGAAGCTCGATTTCATAGAACACTTGAAGGAAAAGGCTAATAGGAAAGGTAGGTCCGTCTATCAAAACTGATGGGAAAAATGTATGATTGAGATATGAGCTGGTTGTAGTCGGCTCGGTAAGCTAAATATTGTTGCATTTTGGAAAATATCTAGATCTTGGAGGTTCTCACTTGATAAAAATGAGTATGCTTCGTATTTAGGAATGACATTGTTGGGTCATGATGTCTTTACAAACCAAGTTGAGGCGCTCCAGCTCATAAGTAGCAACTTGTTATCCTGTAGCAACGCACGGGCATTCAGCTAGTTTTCCTAATCTCTACTATATAAAAAGCCTTAAGGTGGTTTTCGTACAACCAAAAAATTTGTCCGTCGTCCCATCTTTTTCCCCTCCCAGGTACGTCCCGCATCACGGTGAGTTGTATGCAGTTTGGAATTACCGGCAGTCTGGCATACACGACACGGGTTATCCGTTCTGGGTTCGCTCGTGTGTCCGCCGTGTGCAGGCCCGACGCGGCAGCAGAGTCCGGTTCAAACCGATCGATAATATCCTCAAACTAACCATCATCGGAGACGCGGAATGGAGTCCGGCTCAAACGCGGTCGGTAATGTCCTCAGATAAATACTCATCTTCTCTGTCGACACCACGGTGCACACGTTGATTAAAGATCATGCATTATAATAATTTATTTAGGGGAAAATAGGGGACGTGAATCTGGAGAGAAGAAGGCTCGCGTCTTTGCTGTCTGGCGCCGTAGATCGACATAGCCAGCAGGAGCACATTCAAGGTTGAATAGGTGGACAAGATCATCTATCTCACGGCGGGGTACACAAACACTATGCGCGTCATGCTTGGTGGCCCAACCGGAGCAGACAGATTCCGTCTGGAGCAGGGCGCAGGGGCAGCCGTGCACGATCTCTTGCAACTTGAAGGATGTGGGGTTGGACAAGTAGTGGGAGCAACCTTTCCATGGGTTGTGGCGAGTCCGATGGGAGAGGAGGCTAGCGCTGTCTGCCGGCAAGGTTGGATGGGTGGGCACGGGCATAGGCACAAAGAGAGAGAGACCGTCTGCCGGCAAGGTTGGATGGGTGGGCACGGGCATAGGCGAGAGAGATAGCAGATCCCTGTTGATGGAAAACATGCACAACATCCCCACAAGCGCCACTCCATGTTGACGAAGAAGCAATCTCAACAGTATGTGCATCAACAACGACGACTGCATGCTGAAGCAGTTTCCGCGCAAGGACTGAAGGCAGTTTGTGGGTTGGCGCGAGATCAGATGGCCGCCATTGTAGGCCTCCACACCAGGAGGTATTCCAGAAACGATGAAGGCACGCTGCTGCTTTCCCAGCGGCACAGACCTGCGCACCACACGACCTCGGTGCCGGGAGCTTGCCTCAGCACCAAACTGCCCCTACTCCCTCCTGGTTACCTGTGAAGGCGAAGGCATCCGCTACTACTTTCCCAACGGCATACCGGCACACTACATCGCCTCCATCCTCCTCCTCCAGCTAGCTTACCCAGAAAGCATGCCTCCCTGTTTCTCCATAGGGCTGCCCCGCTCCTCCAGTGTATCTCCAGCACTTGCGCACCTCCACATAGTCGGATTCGTCCCATGAGCGTGTTGGCCAATATGTGCATGGAGCATTGTGTTAGTGTCTGAGAGCTAGTTTGGATTTTCTCTGCGAGCTCGATCGTACATATGCATTCAGATAACAAGTGCAGGTAGTATGCAAGAACAGGTAAACATGTAGTACACGCTAGAGAAGTACTTAGTCGACTCTACCGAACGTCCAGACCCCTTGTTCCCAACCATGGATATAGGGGAGGCCACCACGGTGACGATTTGACGAAGGTGGTGGCAGTGATTTAGCATGGGTGGTGCTCTCACCGATCACAGCAGCGGGTGCACACGTACCAGTAGACGGCTGTCGTCGTCCCGAGAAGGAGCTGGCGTGGCTACGTGCATGAAAGAAGAACATAAAGCTGATGCCGGCGATAGGGCTTGGAAGCATAAAAGTTGTACGGTCATCACAAGGATTTCGTAGCAGCAAGGTTGACGCTGACGGGCTGATCTTAGCATGAAAAATATTATCGGTTCGTCGTGGCCAACAATCTCTATCAAGATACACTTCCTGAAGCTGCCTAGAGTCCCGTGCTGTGAGGATTCATAGAGACATGTGATCGTGTCTTTTGCAATTGCAGCGGTGCATGGCCATCCTAAATTTGATCAGTTGTTGTTGGTTCTTGCAGGTCAGACCTATGGCTTCAAATGCTTGAACCTCATATATATAGAGCAGATTGATGAAATTTTAAAAACATGGCTCAGTTCATCGAATATACTTTTTAATCCATCTGTTTATTTTGTTCATACTTGCACAATCATGCGTCGAGCTGGTGGTTATACATGATTTGAGGTGTTGCGCATATGCGTATTCAACAAGATTTTCGTTAAGATGAAAAGATCATCGCTATAATACAGGAGTTAAACAACCTTGATATGGCAGAAAGATCATCGTTTATGTTGTTTCTTCTCCTGTTGTCATGTAGCAAAGCACGGGCATTCAACTAGTCTATACTATTAGAAGGCTTGAGGTAGGTTCGTCCTACAAGTTTTTTCCGTCTGAAATTTGTTGGACCGTTTTGCCCCTGGTGGTCTAAGATATTTACCCACCACTGCTAGACATAAGTCGTCGCGGTTTTTTCTCTCAAAACTGTACGGTTCAATTGCCGCAATTCCCCACATAATCTGAGGGAAATCCTGGTCGTTCTACACGCGAAATCCAGGTGATTTTGCGCCGCCATGCCGAGTCCGCCAAGATCTCCGCGCTGCCTTGCCGAGTCCGCCGAGACAGGAAGGCCCTTCTTGGCTCTCCCATGTTTCTCCTTCTATCAAGCGCAACAGCTTCTCCTGAGTCCTGAACTCGACCTCGAGGAATCAAGGATGGAGCTTTACCTCTGGGTGGAGAAGGCACGGTGATCCTGTTGACCAGCAAAGCATCGTCGAGTCCGCCAAGATCTCCGCGCCGCCTTGCCGAGTCCACCGAGACAGGAAGGCCCTTCTTGGCTCTCCCATGTTTCTCCTTCTATCAAGCGCAACAGCTTCTCCTGAGTCCTGAATTCGACCTCGAGGAATCAAGGATGGAGCTTTACCTCTGGGTGGAGAAGGCAGGGTGATCCTGTTAACCAGCATGATAATCACTAAGTTTCATGTGTATAACATGACTTGCATGATCATAGAAATTTACACTTGCCAAATTCTTTTTATTAACCGGGATTACATAGTGGAAATGTTAAAGGTTAATACAAATTCTGATAATCACTATTTAAGCATTATGATAACAATCATCAAAGGAGGTCGTGATCTTGCATGCTCCATAGTGGACCAGCGAGGGGATAAGGACAGGGATTGTGTGGTGAGGGACATCCTCTATGAGCGGTCATGTGTCACAACATTGTCGTTGTAGAAGTAGGGGAAGGTGCGAGGAACAATGTGTCACGTGGTTGACAACTTGCAATAAACTTGCTTATAAGTGTGTGCATGGGATGCACAAGACATGGTAAAGATGAAATTCATTGTAAAATAGCAATTTTCAATATGTGTACTACCTCTAAAAGATGTTTTTTATTAGTTGGGGCAGCTTCATGCGTCCGGATGTTGATACCTCCACCGATGTGGCAATAATAAATAGAACGAAGAGTCATGGCAACACACGGACATTCAGCTAGTTCTTTTTATATACGCCGACAGTTTCTATCCCTTCTGCTAGTTATCCCAGGTTCGTTAGATCAGTTCGTGTTGGAGTTTCGGGAACGACAGGAATTTCCACGCAAAGAGGAAGGGCATCGCCGGCAAGCGACTGCCATCTGTGAGGGGCTGAACTTGGAATTGCGGTCAGCATCCAGTAGCTGGGGATTGCGGCCGGCAACCTCGGCCAGCTGCGTGTGTCCTCGGCGGTGCTCTCGTTGTCGGCAGGTGAGTGGCGCCTTTTCCGGGTTGCGGTGTGGTGGCGTTCCCATCGGGCGAGCAGCGGCCGCCATCCGCACTGTCTGGCCGTGCTGGAATTGCCCGGGTCTAGGGGCTGCTCTGCGCCAAGGGTTTTTCGACTTCGGCGACCGTTGGCAGGGGTGGAGACGAAAGGAGACCATGCGAGAGAGAGCTACCTAGTGGGGAATATTTGTTTGCGGTACCAAACTTGGTGGGTGAGTGCACCGCGGTACCCGAGTTGCCATCAATCACGCGGAGGGGCCATGGTAGATTCGCCAATTGTCCAGAAGGGCCAAATGGGAGTGAATACAAATCTAACGGCCAAACAGTCGTTTGAACCAGATGAAAAACGGTTGAACTCAAAAACGCCGTTAGGTCAACTCTTCTTGGCCCGCCATGTCAGTATTCCCCATTATCTTTTGCGGTCGTGGACTAGCTTACCCCTACGTGGACCAGATCCCTGAGTGGACCAGATCTATTTCTTTGATCTGCTCTGGTCTTCTCCCCTGCTCCCCTCCCCATAACACTTGCTCAGCTCCGGCTGCTCGTCTCAGATTGGAACTCGCACTTGCTCTAATTTGCGTCCCCGCCATGTCCGGTCAACCTTCCACGCCTCTAATCAAAGCTCGAAGCCGTCGCCGTTGCATCGTCCGCCGTATCGGAGCTTCGCGTCCCCGGACTAATATCTCGCCTCTGGCTAGTCCTTCTCGCACGGCGGAGCGCGTCCCGTCGGGCGATCCAGGTCGGCGACCGGCCTCGGGAAGTTGCGTGCTGCCGCGCACCCCAGGCATGGTAGCCCTGGCACAGCAGTTCGACGACCACGCTCTCATGGCCACCGTGCTGGGCATCCGTCCCGTCATGTCATCGACAGAATTGCTGTCGGCTTTCAGGTCTCGTTTTGGGATCAGACGAAATAAGGTCAACATTGAGGTATGCGCGCCGCCATTCGATTTTTTTGTCCGGTTCGAGCACAGCTCAGACACCGAGCGCGTTCTGCATTCTTCCCGTTCTTTCGAGTGCTGCGGGGAGAAAATGAGCTTCATGCGTTGGCATTGCGCCTGTGGGTGGGACGATAGCTTGGGACAGCTTTGTTTCTTCTCCAAACTCGGCTTTGACGGACTCCTATTGGATGCTTGGGAGCCAGAGGCCCTCAAGCAGGTCGTCAGTAGCCTTGGCGGCGAGCTGGTGGAAATCATGCCACCGAGCGACAGATGGGTCATCGAGGTAAAGGCATGGCTGAAAGATCCTGACGCCGTTCCTAAGATGTACGAGGTGCAGATTCCAAGCAGGGCAAGACGATAGCTTTGTTGGAAGCACCCGGTCATCATCCACCTGGAGGAGGTTCTGGAATTGGTACATGGCATTCAGGGCCCCGAAGAGACTGCTAGAAAGCGTCCTCGTCGCCTGCAGTGTTGGCCTGGAAGGATCGATGGCACAGGACCACCACCGTTTCGCGACGGCGCACACAGTTTCGGTGGGGGGACCGGGCTTGGACGAGCTGGTGGTTCTGATTTCCCTCGAGTGAAGATAGAGCTCTAGTGAATTGCCGTGGTATGTGTGGCTAATGAATTTGTAGTATGGAGAGCGTAGCAGGAAGTTAGCATCGACTAAAAATGTGTAATAGCTTGAATCGATGTAGTACGTGTGTGTAATAGTTTGAAGTAGTATGTGTGTGTAATAGTTTGAATCGATGTAGTATGTGTGGGTAATGAATTTGATGTAGTGTGTGTGTAATAGTTTAAATCGATGTAGTTGAACACCGTGCTTTATAATTTCTATGAATAACCAAGGACAACCTCATGAAAAGAGGGTGGTCTGGCAATGAGCAATATCAATTTTGTGGATGCCAGGAAAATATAGTCCATATCCTCTTCAAGTACAAGGTAGCTACATTTGTAACACGTTGAACTGCAGGACCATTTTGCAGGCAACAGAAGCCAAAAGAAAAATGGTTTACACAGGACAATGACGCCTTAAAATCTATGATGCAGGATAAAAGATGCCGATTAAGATTGAACCACGACTAGTAATTGAAGGAAATAGATACTTGATAGTATTTTCTTACAACAGTAGTACTTCCATACAAAAGGGTCTTATACCTGCACAAAAGTGGGCTAAACTTCCTACTAGTTTGTAGAACAATTAAAGATTTCATCTACAAAAGCCATTCTTCAGTCTGAACTTAACTATTCTACACTGAAGAAACTACAGATCTCCACCAAAAAAGTTGGCAGGCCAATTGCCTTGAGAGGACATAAGTTCTTTGATCATTTAACCCAAACTGATCTATTATCTTCCCGCCAAACTATAAGAAATCTGCATCGTTCATGCACGAGCGATTTGCGTGCGCCAGTCCCGGTTCAGTTGGACCATCCGCGCCGCCGCAACGATTTCTTCGAAACTGAAATTCGGCATCTCCTTCTCGGGATCGTAGGTCCGTGTGAACTCGAACCTGAATTCCGGGGCTGAGCTGATGCCCGCCGCCGGCTCCGGCTGTCGAACAATCCAGCATGCTGAGTGTAGACGCTTGGTCGCCGCCACGGTACGGCCTCCGACAGTGCGTAGGATGGAGCGTCTTTGTCGTAGACGGCGTGCTCCCAGCCTCCCCCACTAAGGTAATGTAGTCCGCGCCGAAGCATGGACGCGAGAGTTCCTAGACCTTGGCGCTGCCCTGTTCGAGGGTGTGTACCCTCGGCGGCGGCATGCTCTCGTGAACGATTTGATACGTACCTTGTTCCCATTGCCTAGAGCATGCCGTAATGCTGCTGCGCGATTTCTCCACATCGCTCTCTTGGCCCTGCTTGCCGCATCTGGCACCGACGATGCCACAGTCGTCGCCGCGGCCGATTCGGCACATTCGGGGAAATCATTCGCCTGGCAGGGCAATAGGAGACCGGCCTTGAAGTAGAGCTTCATGGCCTGCCTTAGAGGGGCTAAATACCCCAGTTTCGGCGGCTGTCGTGGCGGCGGCGGCTGCTTAGGCGGGGCCATGTTACCCTAGTTAGTGCGGCGTAGAGGAGCTGCGCAAGGTGAACTGCGGTTAGTCGGAGAAGGGGAGTGAAAGACTGACAGTAGGTTTAGACTACAGGCACGCGTGAAAATAACCATTTCCCATTTCCTTAGAGGGTAATAATTCGACACTCGTTGCATTAACAGCTCAATCTTTATTTCCCTTCTCAGCACAAGAGTGCGAACGTATTAAAAAATATAGGTCGTGGCTATCCACCTCATCAGGCAATGTACCAAGATAGGTAGGAGACGGGACCGGGTTTCATTTTATAAATGTTGACGACTGTGCCCTTATTTTTATACGATATTATTTATATGCCACCATGTACCGTCGAGTGTAGCAACACCATCAGAAATAGGGGATAACGACGTGGCGTGTTTTCTTTTTTAAAATGGCATCAGAAACAGGGTATGCCGACGTGGCATATTTTTTGACTGGCGGGCCCGCCCCCTCCACCTTCGACAGCGCGCATCCCAGGTTCGAGGGGTGGTGCCGCCCACCAACACATTATTGTGCAATTTTCCATGTGGAACCTGAATTCTGGCGATGAGCTGAGCCCATGTCGAACATATAGAATTCTGAAAGAAGCTACTGAAAATAAATACTTTGAATTCTGAAAGTACTAAATTTAAATACATTACAATTTTGTCTGAAAGGTAATACTCATACTACTCATCGAAATAATATAAATACAGTACAAATTTCTACTTCGAAAAATAGTCCTGAAAATGCTAGCAAATAACCTAGGATGAATATAAGATTCATTCTCCCCTATATATTTTGTCATCGTCGGCTAACGCGTGCTGTAACACATGTTCAGAGAACTCTCTCCGTCTGTAGTGTGCTGCCAGTATCTCGTCCAGAGGGTAAGGCCTCGGTGTATGTTCCAGACTTAAGCCATACATTACCATTGTTGGTTCCTCTTCCCAGGCTTGAACCTCATGATCGTACAGTCTGATAAAATTCCTGTAGTATATGCAACCGGGTTTGACTGTGAGGTGTAACCTGGTGTCAATGGAGATAGACCGATTGTAACCAATGAAGACGGCACGACTTCCAATGTCACCTACGGCCTCGAGAGAGCAGTTCTCCGTGTCCACCCGGTACAACACCGGTTGCCCTTTGGCGAAATCCCCGTTCAACACAAGAAGCAGATCACCATCTGACTCCACAAGGTAAAATTTGTAGGTTTCGCGTACCTGTTCAAAAGGCGGGGCGAAATTATTTTGGCCATCGTGGCGGTGCTTTCAAGCGCTGCTCTAACTGGATGTTGGTCGACAAGATGTCTCCATTCTCAAGTAATGCATATACTTCCCCTCGGAATGCCGTCATGCAGACCAGAAGCGTATCAGGAGGTGGCGAATACAATCCTTCTCCAAATGATCCATTGATTTGCCCTGTTGGGGTGCTCTCATCGACCCATGCAATATGATTTGGATAATCAGTGCAAACGAACACCATTGTCGGGGACTTCGTCACGACTACAGATTGCAGAAGATCAGATGGTATGTGTGCTTGAAACTCAGTGTTAGACTTATGAGTGATTGGGTTCAGAAGCCGAATCTAGTATGGCTCCACCCTCTGAGCAAGCACGATGACGCCACGAGAAACACCGACAAAGTAGAATCTTTTGGAAGAAGAGGGCATCTGTTAGCACTAAGATGTTTACAATGGAAAATACCAATAAATATCGGATGTGAATGTGAACCTGCGATGGACATCAATTAGATTTGTCCTGAAGCAACGACCAGTGGCGAGGTTGAGGAAGGTGAAGTCGCCAACATATGGAAGTGTGTGATCTATCATGATCCAGTTGTTGACATGGAATTCGAGCACCTTTAAAGTGCGGTGCCAATCGGTGCAGACTTCTCGACAAGCAGCATAGGTGTCGATGTACTCCTCTTTCTCCAGCAAATAGTCGGCGATCTTGCGAAGTGGGTCGGCCGGGAGATCGGACCAGTTCCTCTTCATCCGGCTATTGGCCATGGCTTACGTGCGGGAATGTTTTGATCGAGGAAGAAAGAAGAACTACCACTGCGAGGAGAAGAAGAAGAGGATAACAGACGGGGGAGACGAAGCGGAACTGCCACTGCAAGGAGACGAGGAGACGAAGCGGAACTGCCACTGCGAGGAGACGAGGAGACGGGGGAGAAGAAGCGGAACTGCCAATTCAAGTTTGGATCAACGGGCTTTTTTTCGTAACTAGCGCGTGAACCAGCCATGCACTGCATGCAAGTTTTGATCAAACAGACGTACATGTGGGACCTGCTAAAAAATTCCGTGAAGTGCTCCCTGATGGCTCAATGCACGGCGCCCAGAAAAGTGTTGATGGCTCGTGGTTGATGTAGAGCTCGTTGGGAACCCCAAGAGGAAGGTATGATGAGCACAGCAGCAAGTTTCCCTCAGTTATGAAACCAAGGTTTAATCGAACCAGTAGGAGCAAGGAAACACCTAAAAGGTGTTACTAGCTAAGCTTTGGCAGGGCGCACTACCGGTGCTAGTAGCAACGTGGAGACCTGCACAACACAACCACAGAATTTTGTCCCCAACTTGCGATGAGGTTGTCAATCTCACCGTGTTTTGCGGAAAACAAAGGATTAAACGTATCGAATGGAAAGAAGTAAAAGTTTGCAGAAAGTAAACACAAAGCAGTAAAAGATTATAGATTGTATATAAAAGAAAAGGACCGGGATCCATAGTTCACAAGAGGTGGCTCTCCTTAGATAGATAACATGCTGGGTGAACAAATTACAGCGAGGATATTGACAAACACCGAGAAAGCAATACATGCATATACTAGTCATCTTGACTCCTCTGAGACTTGATTGGGCATTACAACATAATACATAGACCGCCATCCAACTGCATCTATGACTAATAATCCACCTTCAGGTTATCATCCGAACCCCCTCCAGTATTAAGTTGCAAGCAACAGATTATTGCTTTACGAACTGCGTGTAAAGTAAACAATACGATTGTTCTATGAAAAAAGGATTGTTGTTTTCTCCCTAGTAGCAACAGCACATATAGTACCTTAGAGATTTCTGTCACTTCCCCATATTACCAGAGGCATGAACCCACTATCGAGCATAAATACTAACTCTTGGAGTTGCTAGCATCTACTTGGCCAAGATAGCTACTAATAACGGAAAGCATGCAAGATCACAAATAACAAAGACATGATAGAATCAATAATCAATCTGAAATAGCATCTCAATATCCATCGGATCCCCACAAACACAACATGTATGATTACAAATAGATGATCTTGATCATGAACGGATCTCACAAGATCTAAACATGAAAGCACAAAGGAGGAGAACCAGCCATCTAGCTACTACATGGATCCGTAGTCCAAGGATGAACTACTCACGCATCACACCGGAGGCTTGCATGGTGATGAAGAAGGCCTCCAGGGTGAATTCCCCTCTCCGGCAAGGTGCCGGGAAGAGCTTCAGATCCCTCCCGATCTAGGGTTGGAGATGACGGCGGCTACAGACTCTTTCATGGATTTTTGATCGGGCACTTAGGGTTTTCGTCCCGAGGGCAATATATAGGCGGAAGGAGAGGCCGAGGGGGTGCCAGGGATGGCCTCACCACCCCCTGGCGCGGGCCAGGCTAGGCCACGCGGCCAGGTGGTGTGGTGGACCCCTGGTCCCTCTCCGTCTCGTATTCTAGCACTTGATGCCTTCCGGAAAAATAGGCACTTTGGCTTTTGTCCCGTCCAATTCCGAGAATATTCATTTTCTGACTTTCCTGGAACCAAAAACAGCAGAAAACAGGCAGCTGGCACTGTGGCTCTTGTTAATAGGTTAGTCCAAGAAATCATATGAAAAGTACTCCAAAGTTGGAACAAAACACAAGAAAGTGGATAAAACCAAACATGGAACATCAAAAATTATAGATACATTTGCAATGTATCACTCCCCGTGCATAGTGCGCTGACAGGTGGCATGTTTTCTTACAAACAGATATGCAGTTGTAACCTATGCAATCAGAGTTGGGTTCGAATTTATCATTGAAAAGAGCGACCAAAAGAGATTTAGGGTGCACTGTAGGGAAAGTAATGTGTGTAAATGGAGATTACATGCATCTCCAACGCGGGGTGGACACCCATTTCAGGTTGCAATAGCTACATTTAGTTTTAGTCTTTCTCATATTTATTCTGCTGATAACTAGATCTGAATTATTTGGGTTCTTATCGAATGCAGATCAAAGTAAACACGAAGAAACACAACTGCCCTAATACTTCTTTAAGTGGTAAAATTAGACCGGCGACTACCAAGTGGATTGCTGCTACTGAACTTGACTGGGTGAGGCAGGATCATAACATTGGACCTGCTGAACTCAGAGCAAAGATTAGGAAAAAGTTTAATGTTCTGATTCCTTACCACAGAATCTTTGATGGGAAGGAGATGGCTCTAGACTTCATTCAAGGCAAGTGGAATGACATTTTTCATATGTTGTATAGTTTCAAAGCTCAGGTAGAGAAAATATCACCTGGTAGTGTTGTTGACATCGATTACGAGGTTGTGAAAGGGAGAGAAAAGGTCTCGAGGGGGGTCAAGTATAAGCAGGCAGATAAGATATGCTTCAGGAGATGTTTTGTCTACCTGAAGGCATGCTGGAAGGGGTTCCTAGACGGCTGCAGGCCATACTTGGCAATAGGCGCAATTCTTTAACAGGGAAGTTCAGGGGACATGTTGCTTCTGCTTATGCTTTGGACGCACGTAATTGGCTTCTACCCATAGCTTATGCTGTTCTTGAGGGTGAATCAAATGAAAGCTGGACATGGTTCATGCAGAGACTACGGGAAGTAATTGGTCACCCTGAAGGCTTGGTGATACACACCGGTGCATCCAAGGGTCTTGATAATGCTGTTGATGCTGTGTTTCCTGGGGTTGAGCATAGGGAATGCATGCGGCACCTCGCTACTAACTTCACGAATAATTTCAAAGGAAAGATCTTTGAAGAGGACTTGTGGCGATCAGCATACACATACACCCCAAGCACGCATGCTACTTACTTGCAGAACATGTATGTAGTGCCAAAGGTGAAAAAATACCTTGAAGAACATCACACCAAGCTATGGGCCAGAAGCAAGTTTGGTGAGTTAAGCAAGGTGGATTTTGTTTGCAATAATTTGGCAGAGAGTTTCAATGATAAGATTTCAGGCATGAAGGGACTTGGAATTGTTATTTTGTTGGATGCAATGAGACAGTGCATAATGGTGAAGATAGATTTAAGGCAAAGAATTTGTGCAAGAAAATTTTTAGGCCATAAAATAGTTCCAAAGGTGGTTATATTACTGAATGCAAGAACCAGGGCAATGAGAATGATAAAGAAGAGGGTGGTCAGAAGTTCCAGAACATTGGCTGAGGTTTATGCAGAATACAAGCGTGAAAGTGAGCAATTACATCGAGACATTGGAAACAAGACTTGTTCATGTAGGCAGTGGCAGATTACTGGTTTGCCATGTCACCATGTAATTTACTTCATCTTAAAGCTTAGAGGTAACGGAGCTGAAATAGAGAACTATGTCGATAACTATTTCTCCGTGGACAAGTTTGCTGCAACTTATGCAGAAAATATACCACCTATGGCCGATGAAAATGATTGGAAGATTGTCGATCCAGGGTTCAAACTTCAACCACCAGTTCTTAGGAGGCCACCTGGGAGGCCTAGAAAGCTAAGGATCGAAGCCTCCACCGACAAAGGTCCAAGGCTGGGAGCTAGGAAAAGAAAATGCGGACATTGTGGCGGATTCGGCCATATCAAGAGGTTGTGCAAAAACCCAGTTACACATGCTATTGTCCCTGTTCACACCCCGGTGGCAGAAAATGAGGCTTCTCAGCCAGAACTGGTGGAAGAGCAGCGCGAAGACGGCGATGAGCACTCGGAGGAAAACGTACGTAAGCAGCCAATTTATGAAAAAGTGGAGGTGCCGGCGAGAAAAGGGTGTGAAAAGAAACAAAAGGGTAAGCGGAACAGGGAGAAAGGGGAAAATAATGGAGGTGTATTAGAATATGAAGAAGTTGCAGGGGTGATTGAGGATGTTCTTGAGGATCTTTCGGCTAACTGCGGGAGAAATAATAAATCCCTGCCAATTTCATCTTTGTACGATTCTCCGGATGAAAGGTAAGCTTAAAAATTGTTTTATTTGCCATTTTATCATTTTTTATCCTCATCAACTGATGCTTAATGCAGCCAGGCTAGCGACTAATAAGAGGAGAAAGATGCGGGCATAGTAACGTCATTATGTTGAATTATATCATTGAAACTAAACTATTTGTGTCGTCCTTATTTATATCTGCGCAACGTGTACGTGATGGGGTCATGTGGACCAGATTACATTTTTAAATATTATTACATTAATTTTTACTGCGTTTGGGCCGGCTACTAGTTCCCATCTCCTTGCATTCCCATCTCCTCTGGCGCACTCGAATTATGGTTGTGCCATCAAGTAGCAGTCGCGTATTGTCCCATCAGGTGTGAACGCAATGACTTTGTTTGTTCAGAATTTGACGACTTTTGATTAGTTTGAAAGACAGAGAAACCTAAAACATGTATCTAGACATGTTTTGGGTATAGACACATTTATTAAATATCTAAAAAACCTAAGTTAGTTATATCTGGACCGGAGTAGTACACTATTACAACACGCTCGATCCCTTCTCCTCTGGTGCACTCCAAATTACGTTTGTGCCATCAAGTGCTGGGAGCAGAGTCAGCGTATTGTCCCATCAGATATGCCAGGGAACACGCGAACTTTATTTTCAGGATCAGACGAGTTTCGATCGACTAGTTTCAAAGACAAAGACAACTAAAACATGGCCAACATATATAGATTATGACGATAATTGACCATGACTCAAGTGACCTAGATCCAAAGAGCGCATACATAGATTTAATTTATGCTTAAGTGCCCCTAATCGACTATGACGCTCCCACAGTCTCCATATTGATGACATTGTCCGCGTCGCTGCCAGCCTCCTCTGTGTCGGAATCGATGCCGACGTTCCCGGCAGCGTTCCTCTTACTCATGGATTCTTCACGGCGCGCTGCATCGATAACGGTGGAGGTCATACGCCCAGGCACTACCTGGAAGCGCTGCCTCCCTTCAGGGTTGCGTATATCCGGGTGGATCTCCCTCCGGTGGGTTCCGCACAGCTCAATCAACGCAACCCGCTCCTTCTTGAACAGCTTTCGCCAGTACACGCTCGTTCGCGAGTACTGCGCCATTGCCCTCTTCCGCTCTGACAGCTGGCAGCAGCGCTCCTCGATCTGCCTCGCCAACGTGTTGTCGTGCAAGAGCAGCGCGACAGGAACCCCAGCGTAGCTGAGCTCGAAGCCGTCCGGAAGCCTCGCTAACGGCGGTGCGAGTATGTCATAGTGGGCGAACATCTGAGCCTCGTGCAAGCTGAGTTTGGGCCTCTCCCTCTCCATGGCGATGAAGGAACACGATCTGATTTTCGGCCCCGAGGTTAAGGGGATAAGGGCAAGGACGTAGGCCCAGCATAGTTGCCACGTCCAATCAGTTCACAGAACAGACTTCTCACGGATCGCCCTCGTGAAGGACATCACTATCGTCCACGCACCCCGATCCAACGGCGCCTAACAATCGGGGATCGGGTCTTCTAGAAGCCCAGAGCGGTTGCTGGTTAGTTTTACGTCCCGATTGTTTGTGGCCAACGGCGATAGTTGAAAATAAAACACATTTCAATGACACTGGTGGATCCATGTGTGGTCTCTAAAGAGAACACACATCCAATGACTCTGGTTGTTGTTAGTAAAAAGATCACACATGCAATGACACAGGTGGATCCATATGTGGTATGTGAAAAAAGAACACACATGCAATGACTCCAGTTGTTGTTAGTGAAAAGAACACACATGCAATGACACTGGTGGATCCATGTGTGGTCTCTAAAAAGAACACATATTTCAATGACACTGGTGGATCCATATTGTGTATGTGAAAAGAACACACATTTCAATGACTCAATTGTTGTTAGTAAAAAGAACACACATGCAATGAAACAGGTGGATCCAAAGGTGGATTATGAAAAGAGCACACATTTCAATGACTCTGGTTGCTGTTAGTAAAAAGAACACACATGCAATGACACTGGTGGATCCATGTGTGGTATCTGAAGAGAACACACATCCAATGACTCTGGTTGTTGTTAGTAAAAAGAGCACACATGCAATGACACTGGTGGATCCATCTATGGATTGTGAAGAGAACACACATGCAATGACACTGGTGGATCCATAGGTGGTATGTGAAAGGAACTCACATCTCAATGTCTTAGTTGTAGTTAGTAAAAAGAACACACATGCAATGACACTGGTGGATCCAAAGGTGGATTGTGAAAAGAGCACACATTTCAATGACTCTGGTTGTTGTTAGCAAAAAGAACACACATGCAATCACACTGGTGGATCCATGTGTGGTCTCTAAAAAGAACACACATGCAATGACTCTGGTTGTTGTTAGTAAAAAGAGCACACATGCAATGACACTGGTGAATCCATATGTGGTATGTGAAAAGAACACACATGCAATGACTCTGGTTGTTGTTACTAAAAAGAACACACATGCAATGATACTGGTGGATCCATGTGTGATCTCTGAAGAGAACACACATGCAATGACTCTGGTTGTTGTTAGTAAAAAGAGCACACATGCAATGACACTAGTGTATCCATAGGTGGTATGTGAAAAGAGCACACATGCAATGACCTGGTGGATCCATATGTGGTATGTGAAAAGAACACACATGCAATGACTCTGGTGGTTGTTAGTAAAAACAGCACACATGCAATGACACTGCTGGATCCATAGGTGGTATGTGAAAAGAGGACACATGCAATGACACTGGTGGATCCATATGTGGATTGTGAAGAGAACACACATGCAATGACACAGGTTGATCCATAGGTGGTATGTGAAAATAACACACATTTCAATGACTCAGTTGTTATTAGTAAAAAGAACACAGATGCAATGACACTGGTAGATCCATGTGTGGTCTCTGAAGAGAACACACATGCAATGACTCTGGTTGTTGTTAGTAAAAAGATCATACATGAAATGACTCTGGTTGTGGTTAGTAAAAAGAGCACACATGAAATGACACTGGTGGATCCATAGGTGGTATGTGAAAAGAGCACACATGCAATGACACTGGTGGATCCATATGTGGTATGTGAAAAGAACACACGTGCAATGACTCTAGTTGTTGTTAGTGAAAAGAACATACATGCAATGACTCTGGTTGTTGTTAAAAAGAACACACATGCAATGACTCTGGTTGTTGTTAGTAAAACGAGCACACATGCAATGACACTAGTGGATCCATATGTGGTACGTGAAAAGAACACACATGCAATGAATCTGGTTGTTGTTACTAAAAAGAACACACATGCAATGACACTGGTGGATCCATGCATGGTCTCTGAAGAGAACACACATGCAATGACTCTGGTTGTTGTTAGTGAAAAGAGCACACATGCAACGACACTAGTGGATCCATGTGTGGATTGTGAAGAGAGCACACATGCAATGACACTGGTGGATCCATGTGTGGTCTCTGAAGAGAAGACACATGCAATGACTCTGGTTGTTGTTAGTAAAAAGAGCACACATGCAATGACAATGGTGGATCCATAGGTGGTATGTGAAAAGAGCACACATGAAATGACAATGGTGGATCCATATGTGGTATGTGAAAAGAACACACATGCAATGACTCCATTTGTTGTTAGTGAAAATAACATACATGCAATGACACTGGTGGATCCATGTGTGGTCTCTGAAGAGAACACACATTTCAACGACACTGGTGGATCCATATGTGTTATGTGAAAAGAACACACATGCAATGACTCTGGTTGTTTTTACTAAAAAGAACACACATGCAATGACACTGGTGGATCCATAGTTGGTATGTGAAAATAACACACATTTCAATGACTCTGGTTGTTGTTACTAAAAAAAAAACACATGCAATGACACCGGTGGATCCATAGGTAGATTGTGAAAAGAGCACACATGCAATGCCACTTGTGGATCCATATTTGGTTTGTGGAAATAACACACATGCAATGACTCTAGTTGTTGTTAGTAAAAAGAACACACATGCAATGACGCTGGTAGATCCATGTGTGGTCTCTGAAGAGAACACACATTTCAATGACACTGGTGGATCCATATGTGGTATGTGAAAAGAACACACATGCAATGACTCTAGTTGTTGTTACTAAAAAGAACACACACGCAATGACACTGGTGGATCCATATGTGGTATGTGAGAAGAACACACATTTGAATGACGCTAGTTGTTGTTACTAAAAAGAACACACATGCAATGACACTGGTGGATCCATAGGTGGATTGTGAAAAGAGCACACATCCAATGACACTGGTCGATCCATATGTGGTATGTGAAAATAACACACATGCAATGACTCTGGTTGTTGTTAGTGAAAAGAACACACATGCAATGATACTGGTGGATCCATGTGTGGTCTCTGAAGAGAACACACATTTCAATGACACTGGTGGATCCATATGTGGTATGTGAAAAGAACACACATGCAATGACTCTGGTTGTTGTTAGTAAAAAGAGCACACATGTAATGACACTGGTGGATCCATAGGTGGTATGTGAAAACAACACACATTTCAATGACTCTAATTGTTGTTACTAAAAAGAACACACATGCAATGACACTGGTGGATCCATAGGTGGATTGTGAAAAGAGCACACATGCAATGCCACTGGTGGATCCATATTTGGTTTGTGGAAATAACACACATGCAATGACTCTAGTTGATGTTAGTGAAAAGAACACACATGCAATGACACTGGTGGATCCATGTCTGGTCTCTGAAGATAACACACATTTTAATGACACCGGTGGATCCATATGTGGTATGTGAAAAGAACACACATGCAATGACTCTGGTTGTTGTTACTAAAAAGAACACACACGCAATGAAATTGGTGGATCCATAGGTGGTATGTGAGAAGAGCACACATTTCCATGACTCTGGTTGTTGTAAGTAAAAAGAACACACATGCAATGAGACTGGTGGATCCATGTGTTGTCTCTGAAGATAACACACATGCAACGAATCTGGTTGTTGTTAGTAAAAAGAGCACACATGCAATGACACTGGTGGATCCATGTGTGGATTGTGAAGAGAACACACATGCAATGACTCTGGTTGTTAGTAAAAAGAGCACACATGCAATGACACTGGTGGATCCATGTGTGGATTGTGAAGAGAACACACATGCAATGACACTTGTGGATCCATAGGTGGTATGTGAAAAGAACACACATTTCAACGACTCGGTTGTTGTTAGTAAAAAGAACACACATGCAATCACACTGCTGGATCCATGTGTGGTCTCTGAAGAGAACACACATTTCAATGACTCCGGTTGTTACTAAAAAGAACACACATGCAATGACACTGGTGGATCCATGCGTGGACTCTGAACAGAACACACATGCAATGACTCTGGTTGTTGTTAGTGAAAAGAGCACACATGCAATGACACTAGTGGATCCATGTGTGGATTGTGAAGAGAGCACACATGCAATGACACTGGTGGATCCATATGTGGTAGGTGAAAAGAACACACATTTCAATGACTCAGTTGTTGTTACTAAAACGAACACACATGCAATGAGACTGGTGGATCCATGTGTGGTCTCTGAAGAGAACACACATGCAATGACTCTGGTTGTTGTTAGTAAAAAGAGCACACATGCAATGACAATGGTGGATCCATAGGTGGTATGTGAAAAGAGCACACATGAAATGACAATGGTGGATCCAGATGTAGTATGTGAAAAGAACACACATGCAATGACTGCAGTTGTTGATAGTGAAAAGAACATACATGCAATGACACTGGTGGATCCATGTGTGGTCTCTGAAGAGAACACACATTTCAACGACACTGGTGGATCCATATGTGTTATGTGAAAAGAACACACATGCAATGACTCTGGTTGTTTTTACTAAAAAGAACACACATGCAATGACACTGGTGGATCCATAGGTGGTATGTGAAAAGAACACACATTTCAATGACTCTTGTTGTTGTTACTAAAAAGAACACACATGCAATCACACTGGTGGATCCATAGGTGTATTGTGAAAAGAGCACACATGCAATGCCACTGGTGGATCCATATTTGGTTTGTGGAAATAACACACATGCAATGACTCTATTTGTTGTTAGTGAAAAGAACACACATGCAATAACACTGGTAGATCAATGTGTGGTCTCTGAAGAGAACACGCATTTCAATGACACTGGTGGATCCAGATGTGGTATGTGAAAAGAACACACGATCAATGACTCTGGTTGTTGTTACTAAAAAGAACACACACGCAATGACACTGGTGGATCCATATGTGGTATGTGAGAAGAACACACATTTCAATGACTCTGGTTGTTGTTACTAAAAAGAACACACATGCAATGACACTGGTGGATCCATAGGTGGATTGTGAAACTAGCACACATGCAATGACACTGGTGGATCCATATGTGGTATGTGAAAAGAACACACATGCAATGACTCTAGTTGTTGTTAGTGAACAGAGCACACATGCAATGACACTGGTGGATCCATGTGTGGTCTCTGAAGAGAACACACATTTCAACGACACTGGTGGATCCATATGTATTATGTGAAAAGAACACACATGCAATGACTCTGGTTGTTTTTATTAAAAACAACACACATGCAATGACACTGGTGGATCCATAGGTAGCATGTGAAAAGAACACACATTTCAATGACTCTGGTTGTTTTTTACTAAAAAGAACACACATGCAATGACACTGGTGGATCCATAGGTGGATTGTGAAAAGAGCACACATGCAATGCCACTGGTGGATCCATATTTGGTTTATGGAAATAACACACATGCAATGACTCTAGTTGTTGTTAGTGAAAAGAATACACATGCAATGACGCTGGTAGATCCATGTGTGGTCTCTGAAGAGAACACACATTTCAACGACACTGGTGGATCCATATGTGTTATGTGAAAAGAACACACATGCAATGACTCTAGTTGTTGTTACTAAAAAGAACACACACGCAATGACACTGGTGGATCCATATGTGGTATGTGAGAAGAACACACATTTCAATGACTCTGGTTGTTGTTACTAAAAAGAACACACATGCAATGAAACTGGTGGATCCATAGGTGGATTGTGAAAGGAGCACACATCCAATGACACTGGTCGATCCATATGTGGTATGTGAAAAGAACACACATGCAATGACTCTGGTTGTTGTTAGTGAAAAGAACACACATGCAATGACACTGGTGGATCCATGTGTGGTCTCTGAAGAGAACACACATTTCAATGACACTGGTGGATCCATATGTGGTATGTGAAAAGAACACACATGCAATGAATCTGGTTGTTGTTAATAAAAAGAGCACACATGTAATGACACTGGTGGATCCATAGGTGCTATGTGAAAACAACACACATTTCAATGACTCTAATTGTTGTTACTAAAAAGAACACATATGCAATGACACTGGTGGATCCATAGGTGGATTATGAAAAGAGAACACATGCAATGCCACTGGTGGATCCATATTTGGTTTGTGGAAATAACACACATGCAATGACTCTAGTTGTTGTTAGTGAAAAGAACACACATGCAATGACACTGGTGGATCCATGTGTGGTCTCTGAAGATAACACACATTTCAATGACACCGGTGGATCCATATGTGGTATGTGAAAAGAACACACATGCAATGACTCTGGTTGTTGTTACTAAAAAGAACACACACGCAATGACACTGGTGGATCCATAGGTGGTATGTGAGAAGAGCACACATTTCAATAACTCTGGTTGTTGTAAGTAAAAAGAACACACATGCAATGACACTGGTGGATCCATATGTTGTCTCTGAAGAGAACACACATGCAATGAATCTGGTTGTTGTTAGTAAAAAGAGCACACATGCAATGACACTAGTGGATCCATGTGTGGATTGTGAAGAGAACACACATGCAATGACTCTGGTTGTTAGTAAAAAGAGCACACATGCAATGACACTGGTGGATCCATGTGTGGATTGTGAAGAGAACACACATGCAATGACACTGGTGGATCCATAGGTGGTATGTGAAAAGAACACACATTTCAATGACTTAGTTGTTGTTAGTAAAAAGAACACACATGCAATGAAACTGGTGGATCCAAAGGTGGATTGTGGAAAGAGCACACATTTCAATGACTCTGGTTGTTGTTAGTAAAAAGAACACACATGAAATCACACTGGTGGATCCATGTGTGGTCTCTGAAGAGAACACACATTTCAATGACTCCGGTTGTTGTTACTAAAAAGAACACACATGCAATGTCACTGGTGGATCCATGCGTGGTCTCTAAAGAGAACACACATGCAATGAATCTGGTTGTTGTTTGTGGAAAGAGCACACATGCGGTGACACTAGTGGATCCATTTGTGGATTGTGACGAGAGTATACATGCAATGACACTGGTAGATCCATATGTGGTAGGTGAAAAGAACACACATTTCAATGACTCGGTTGTTGTTACTAAAACGAACACACATGCATCGAGACTGGTGGATCCATTCGTGGTCTCTGAAGAGAACACACATGCAATGACTCTGGTTGTTGTTAGTAAAAAGAGCACACATGCAATGACAATGGTGGATCCATAGGTGGTATGTGAAAAGAGCACACATGAAATGACAATGGTGGATCCAGATGTGGTATGTGAAAAGAACAAACATGCAATTACTCCAGTTGTTGATAGTGAAAAGAACATACATGCAATGACACTGGTGGATCCATGTGTGGTCTCTGAAGAGAACACACATTTCAACGACACTGGTGGATCCATATGTGTTATGTGAAAAGAACACACATGCAATGACCCTTGTTGTTTTTACTAAAAAGAACACACATGCAATGACACTGGTGGATCCATAGGTGGTATGTGAAAAGAACACACATTTCAATGACTCTGGTTGTTGTTACTAAAAAGAACACACATGCAATGACACTGGTGGATCCATAGGTGTATTGTGAAAAGAGCACACATGCAATGCCACTGGTGGATCCATATTTGGTTTGTGGAAATAACAAACATGCAATGACTCTATTTGTTGTTAGTGAAAAGAACACACATGCAATGACACTGGTAGATCCATGTGTGGTCTCTGAAGAGAACACACATTTCAATGACACTGGTGGATCCAGATGTGGTATGTGAAAAGAACACACATGCAATGACTCTGGTTGTTGTTACTAAAAAGAACACACACGCAATGACACTGGTGGATCCATATGTGGTATGTGAGAAGAACACACATTTCAATGACTCTGGTTGTTGTTACTAAAAAGAACACACATGCAATGACACTAGTGGATCAATAGGTGGATTGTGAAACTAGCACACATGCAATGACACTGGTCGATCCATATGTGGTATGTGAAAAGAACACACTTGCAATGACTCTGGTTGTTGTTAGTGAAAAGAACACACATGCAATGACACTGGTGGATCCATGTGTGGCCTCTGAAGAGAACACACATTTCAACGACACTGGTGGATCCATATGTGTTATGTGAAAAGAACACACATGCAATGACTCTGGTTGTTTTTACTAAAAAGAACACACATGTAATGACACTGGTGGATCCATAAGTGGTATGTGAAAAGAACACACATTTCAATGACTCTGGTTGTTGTTACTAAAAAGAACACACATGCAATGACACTGGTGGATCCATAGGTGAATTGTGAAAAGAGCACACATGCAATGCCACTGGTGGATCCATATTTGGTTTGTGGGAATAACACACATGCAGTGACTCTAGTTGTTGTTAGTGAAAAGAACACACATGCAATGACGCTGGTAGATCCATGTGTGGTCTCTGAAGAGAACACACATTTCAATGACACTGGTGGATCCATATGTGGTATGTGAAAAGAACACACATGCAATGACTCTAGTTGTTGTTACTAAAAAGAACACACACGGAATGACACTGGTGGATCCATATGTGGTATGTGAGAAGAACACACATTTCAATGACTCTGGTTGCTGTCACTAAAAAGAACACACATGCAATGACACTGGTGGATCCATGGGTGGATTGTGAAAAGATCACACATGCAATGACACTGGTCGATCCATAGGTGGTATGTGAAAAGAACACACATGCAATGACTCTGGTTATTCTTAGTGAAAAGAACACACATGCAATGACACTGGTGGATCGATGTGTGGTCTCTGAAGAGAACACACATTTCAATGACACTGGTGGATCCATATGTGGTATGTGAAAAGAACACACATGCAATCACTCTGGTTGTTGTTAGTAAAAAGAGCACACATGTAATGACACTGGTGGATCCATAGGTGGTATGTGAAAACAACACACATTTCCATGACTCTAATTGTTGTTACTAAAAAGAACACACATGCAATGACACTGGTGGATCCATAGGTGGATTGTGAAAAGAGCACACATGCAATGCCACTGGTGGATCCATATTTGGTTTGTGGAAATAACACACATGCAATGACTCTAGTTGTTGTTAGTGAAAAGAACACACGTTTCAATGACTGAATTGTTGTTAGTAAAAAGAACACACATGCAATGAAACTGGTGGATCCAAAGGTGGATTGTGAAAACAGCACACATTTCAATGACTCTGGTTGCTGTTAGTAAAAAGAACACACATGCAATGACACTGGTGGATCCATGTGTGGTCTCTGAAGAGAACACACATCCAATGACTCTGGTTGTTGTTAGTAAAAAGAGCACACATGCAATGACACTGGTGGATCCATCTGTGGATTGTGAAGAGAACACACATGCAATGACACTGGTGGATCCACAGGTGGTATGTGAAAGGAACTCACATCTCAATGACTTAGTTGTAGTTAGTAAAAAGAACACACATGCAATGACACTGGTGGATCCAAAGGTGGATTGTGAAAAGAGCACAGATTTCAATGACTCTGGTTGTTGTTAGTAAAAAGAACACACACGCAATCACACTGGTGGATCCATGTGTGGTCTCTAAAGAGAACACACATGTAATAACTCTGGTTGTTGTTAGTAAAAAGAGAACACATGCAATGACACTGGTGAATCCATATGTGGTATGTGAAGAGAACACACATGCAATGACTCTGGTTGTTGTTACTAAAAAGAACACACATGGAATGATACTGGTGGATCCATGTGTGATCTTTGAAGAGAACACACATGCAATGACTCTAGTTGTTGTTAGTAAAAAGAGCACACATGCAATGACACTAGTGTATCCATAGGTGGTATGTGAAAAGAGCACACATGCAATGACCTGGTGGATCCATATGTGGTATGTGAAAAGAACACACATGCAATGACTCTGGTGGTTGTTAGTAAAACAGCACACATGCAATGACACTGCTGGATCCATAGGTGGTATGTGAAAAGAACACACATGCAATGACACTGGTGGATCCATGTGTGGTCTCTGAAGAGAACACACATCCAATGACTGGTTGTTGTTAGTAAAAAGAGCACACATGCAATGACACTGGTGAATCCATATGTGGTATGTGAAAAGAACACACATGCAATGACTCTGGTTGTTGTTACTAAAAAGAACACACATGCAATGATACTGGTGGATCCATGTGTGATCTTTGAAGAGAACACACATGCAATGACTCTGGTTGTTGTTAGTAAAATGAGCACACATGCAATGACACTAGTGTATCCATAGGTGGTATGTGAAAAGAGCACACATGCAATGACCTGGTGGATCCATATGTGGTATGTGAAAAGAACACACATGCAATGACTCTGGTGGTTGTTAGTAAAAACAGCACACATGCAATGACACTGCTGGATCGATATGTGGTATGTGAAAAGAGGACATATCCAATGACACTGGTGGATCCATAGGTGGTATGTGAAAAGAGCACACATGCAATGACACTGGTGGATCCATATGTGGTATGTGAAAAGAACACACATGCAATGGCTCTAGTTGTTGTTAGTGAAAAGAACATACATGCAATGACTCTGGTTGTTGTTAGTAAAAAGAACACACATGCAATGACTCTGGTTGTTGTTAGTAAAAAGAGCACACATGCAATGACACTAGTGGATCCATATGTGGTATGTGAAAAAAAACACATGCAATGACTTTGGTTGTTGTTACTAAAAAGAACACACATGCAATGACACTGGTGGATCCATGCATGGTCTCTGAAGAGAACACACATGCAATGACTCTGGTTGTTGTTAGTGAAAAGAACACACATGCAATGACACTAGTGGATCCATGTGTGGATTGTGAAGAGAGCACACATGCAATGACACTGGTGGATCCATGTGTGGTCTCTGAAGAGAACACACATGCAATGACTCTGGTTGTTGTTAGTAAAAAGAGCACACATGCAATGACAATGGTGGATCCATATGTGGTATGTGAAAAGAACACACATGCAATGACTCCATTTGTTGTTAGTGAAAAGAACATACATGCAATGACACTGGTGGATCCATGTGTGGTCTCTGAAGAGAACACACATTTCAATGACACTGGTGGATCCATATGTGTTATGTGAAAAGAACACACATGCAATGACTCTGGTTGTTTTTACTAAAAAGAACACACATGCAATGACACTGGTGGATCCATAGGTGGTATGTGAAAAGAACACACATTTCAATGACTCTGGTTGTTGTTACTAAAAAGAACACACATGGAATGACACTGGTGGATCCATAGGTAGATTCTGAAAAGAGCACACATGTAATGCCACTGGTGGATCCATATTTGGTTTGTGGAAATAACACACATGCAATGACTCTAGTTGTTGTTAGTGAAAAGAACACACATGTAATGACGCTGGTAGATCCATGTGTGGTCTCTGAAGAGAACACACATTTCAATGAGACTGGTGGATCCATATGTGGTATGTGAAAAGAACACACACGCAATGACACTGGTGGATCCATATGTGGTATGTGAGAAGAACACACATTTGAATGACTCTGGTTGTTGTTACTAAAAAGAACACACATGCAATGACACTGGTGGATCCATAGGTGGATTGTGAAAAGAGCACACATCCAATGACACTGGTCGATCCATATGTGGTATGTGAAAAGAACACACATGCAATGACTCTGGTTGTTGTTAGTGAAAAGAACACACATGCAATGACACTGGTGGATCCATGTGTGGTCTTTGAAGAGAACACACATTTCAATGACACTGGTGGATCCATATGTGGTATGTGAAAAGAACACACATGCAATGACTCTGGTTGTTGGTAGTAAAAAGAGCACACATGTAATGACACTGGTGGATCCATAGGTGGTATGTGAAAACAACACACATTTCAATGACTCTAATTGTTGTTACTAAAAAGAACACACATGCAATGACACAAGTGGATCCATAGGTGGATTGTGAAAAGAGCACACATGCAATGCCACTGGTGGATCCATAGTTGGTTTGTGGAAATAACACACATGCAATGACTCTAGTTGTTGTTAGTGAAAAGAACACACATGCAATGACACTGGTGGATCCATGTCTGGTCTCTGAAGATAACACACATTTTAATGACACTGGTGGATCCATATGTGGTATGTGAAAAGAACACACATGCAATGACTCTGGTTGTTGTTACTAAAAAGAACACACATGCAATGACACTGGTGGATCCATAGGTGGTATGTGAGAAGAACACACATTTCAATGACTCTGGTTGTTGTTACTAAAAAGAACACACATGCAATGACACTGGTGGATCAATAGGTGGATTGTGAAACTAGCACACATGCAATGACACTGGTGGATCCAGATGTGGTATGAGAAAAGAACACACTTGCAATGACTCTGCTTGTTGTTAGTGAAAAGAACACACATGCAATGACACTGGTGGATCCATGTGTGGCCTATGAAGAGAACACACATTTAAACGACACTGGTGGATCCATATGTGTTATGTGAAAAGAACACACATGCAATGACTCTGGTTGTTTTTACTAAAAAGAACACACATGCAATGACACTGGTGGATCTATAAGTGGTATGTGAAAAGAACACACATTTCAATGACTCTGGTTGTTACTAAAAAGAACACACATGCAATGACACTGGTGGATCCATAGGTGGATTGTGAAAAGAGCACACATGCAATGCCACTGGTGGATCCATATTTGGTTTGTGGGAATAACACACATGCAATGACTCTAGTTGTTGTTAGTGAAAACAACACACATGCAATGACGCTGGTAGATCCATGTGTGGTCTCTGAAGAGAACACACATTTCAATGACACTGGTGGATCCATATGTGGTATGTGAAAAGAACACACATGCAATGACTCTAGTTGTTGTTACTAAAAAGAACACACACGCAATGACACTGGTGGATCCATATGTGGTATGTGAGAAGAACATACATTTCAATGACTCTGGTTGCTGTCACTAAAAAGAACACACATGCAATGACACTGGTGGATCCATAGGTGGATTGTGAAAAGATCACACATGCAATGACACTGGTCGATCCATAGGTGGTATGTGAAAAGAACACACATGCAATGACTCTGGTTATTGTTAGTGAAAAGAACACACATGCAATGACACTGGTGGATCCATGTGTGGTCTCTGAAGAGAACACACATTTCAATGACACTGGTGGATCCATATGTGGTATGTGAAAAGAACACACATGCAATGACTCTAGTTGTTGTTAGTAAAAAGAGCACACATGTAATGACACTGGTGGATCCATAGGTGGTATGTGAAAACAACACACATTTCCATGACTCTAATTGTTGTTACTAAAAAGAACACACATGCAATGACACTGGTGGATCCATAGGTGGATTGTGAAAAGAGCACACATGCAATGCCATTGGTGGATCCATATTTGGTTTGTGGAAATAACACACATGCAATGACTCTAGTTGTTGTTAGTGAAAAGAACACACATTTCAATGACTCAATTATTGTTAGTAAAAAGAACACACATGCAATGAAACTGGTGGATCCAAAGGTGGATTGTGAAAAGAGCACACATTTCAATGACTCTGGTTGCTGTTAGTAAAAAGAACACACATGCAATGACACTGGTGGATCCATGTGTGGTCTGTGAAGAGAACACACATCCAATGACTCTGGTTGTTGTTAGTAAAAAGAGCACACATGCAATGACACTGGTGAATCCATATGTGGTATGTGAAAAGAACACACATGCAATGACTCTGGTTGTTGTTACTAAAAAGAACACACATGCAATGATACTGGTGGATCCATGTGTGATCTTTGAAGAGAACACACATGCAATGACTCTGGTTGTTGTTAGTAAAATGAGCACACATGAAATGACACTAGTGTATCCATAGGTGGTATGTGAAAAGAGCACACATGCAATGACCTGGTGGATCCATATGTGGTATGTGAAAAGAACACACATGCAATGACTCTGGTGGTTGTTAGTAAAAACAGCACACATGCAATGACACTCCTGGATCGATAGGTGGTATGTGAAAAGAGGACATATCCAATGACACTGGTGGATCCATATGTGGATTGTGAAGAGAACACACATGCAATGACACTGGTTGATCCGTAGGTGGTATGTGAAAAGAACACACATTTCAATGACTCAGTTTTTGTTAGTAAAAAGAACACACATGCAATGACACTAGTGGATCCATGTGTGGTCTTTGAAGAGAACACACATGCAATGACTCTGGTTATTGTTAGTAAAAAGAGCACACATGCAATGACTCTGGTTGTGGTTAGTAAAAAGAGCACACATGCAATGACACTGGTGGATCCATAGGTGGTATGTGAAAAGAGCACACATGCAATGACACTGGTGGATCCATATGTGGTATGTGAAAAGAACATACATGCAATGACTCTGGTTGTTGTTAGTAAAAAGAACACACATGCAATGACTCTGGTTGTTGTTAGTAAAAAGAGCACACATGAAATGACACTAGTGGATCCATATGTGGTATGTGAAAAGAACACACATGCAATGACTCTGGTTGTTGTTACTAAAAAGAACACACATGCAATGACACTGGTGGATCCATGCATGGTCTCTGAAGAGAACACACATGCAATGACTCTGGTTGTTGTTAGTGAAAAGAGAACACATGCAATGACACTAGTGGATCCATGTGTGGATTGTGAATAGAGCACACATGCAATGACACTGGTGGATCCATGTGTGGTCTCTGAAGAGAACACACATGCAATGACTCTGGTTGTTGTTAGTAAAAAGAGCACACATGCAATGACAATGGTGGATCCATAGGTGGTATGTGAAAAGAGCACACATGAAATGACAATGGTGGATCCATATGTGGTATGTGAAAAGAACACACATGCAATGACTCCATTTGTTGTTAGTGAAAAGAACATACATGCAATGACACTGGTGGATCCATGTGTGGTCTCTGAAGAGAACACACATTTCAACGACACTGGTGGATCCATATGTGTTATGTGGAAAGAACACACATGCAATGACTCTGGTTGTTTTTACTAAAAAGAATACACATGCAATGACACTGGTGGATCCATAGGTGGTATGTGAAAAGAACACACATTTCAATGACTCTGGTTGTTGTTACTAAAAAGAACACACATGCAATGACACTGGTGGATCCATAGGTGTATTGTGAAAAGAGCACACATGCAATGCCACTGGTGGATCCATATTTGGTTTGTGGAAATAACACACATGCAATGACTCTATTTGTTGTTAGTGAAAAGAACACACATGCAATGACACTGGTAGATCCATGTGTGGTCTCTGAAGAGAACACACATTTCAATGACACTGGTGGATCCAGATGTGGTATGTGAAAAGAACACACATGCAATAACTCTTGTTGTTGTTACTAAAAAGAACACACACGCAATGACACTGGTGGATCCATATGTGGTATGTGAGAAGAACACACATTTCAATGACTCTGGTTATTGTTACTAAAAAGAACACACATGCAATGACACTGGTGGATCAATAGGTGGATTGTGAAACTAGCACACATCCAATGACACTGGTCGATCCATATGTGGTATGTGAAAAGAACACACATGCAATGACTCTGGTTGTTGTTAGTGAAAAGAACACACATGCAATGACACTGGTGGATCCATGTGTGGCCTCTGAAGAGAACACACATTTCAACGACACTGGTGGATCCATATGTGTTATGTGAAAAGAACACACATCCAATGACTCTGGTTGTTTTTACTAAAAAGAACACACATGCAATGACACTGGTGGATCCATAGGTGGTATTTGAAAAGAACACACATTTCAATGACTCTGGTTGTTGTTACTAAAAAGAACACACATGCAATGACACTGGTGGATCCATAGGTGGATTGTGAAAAGAGCACACATGCAATGCCACTGGTGGATCCATATTTGGTTTGTGGAAATAACACACATGCAATGACTCTAGTTGTTGTTAGTGAAAAAAAACACATGCAATGACGCTGGTAGATCCATGTGTGGTCTCTGAAGAGAACACACATTTCAACGACACTGGTGGATCCATATGTGTTATGTGAAAAGAACACACATGCAATGACTCTAGTTGTTGTTACTAAAAAGAACACACACGCAATGACACTGGTGGATCCATATGTGGTATGTGAGAAGAACACACATTTCAATGCCTCTGGTTGTTGTTACTAAAAAGAACACACATGCAATGACACTGGTGGATCCATAGGTGGATTGTGAAAAGAGCACACATGCAATGATACTGGTCGATCCATATGTGGTATGTGAAAAGAACACACATGCAATGACACTGGTGGATCCATGTGTGGATTGTGAAGAGAACACACATGCAATGACACTGGTGGATCCATAGGTGGTATGTGAAAAGAACACACATTTCAATGACTTAGTTGTTGTTAGTAAAAAGAACACACATGCAATTAAACTGGTGGATCCAAAGGTGGATTGTGAAAAGAGCACACATTTCAATGACTCTGGTTGTTGTTAGTAAAAAGAACACACATGCAATCACACTGGTGGATCCATGTGTGGTCTCTGAAGAGAACACACATTTCAATGACTCCGGTTGTTGTTACTAAAAAGAACACACATGCAATGTCACTGGTGGATCCATGCGTGGTCTCTGAAGAGAACACACATGCAATGACTCTGGTTGCTATTAGTGAAAAGAGCACACATGCAATGACACTAGTGCATTTATGTGTGGATTGTGAAGAGAGTACACATGCAATGACACTGGTGGATCCATATGTGGTAGGTGAAAAGAACACACATTTCAATGACTCAGTTGTTGTTACTAAAACGAACACACATGCAATGAGACTGGTGGATCCATTCGTGGTCTCTGAAGAGAACACACATGCAATGACTCTAGTTGTTGTTAGTAAAAAGAGCACACATGCAATGACAATGGTGGATCCATAGGTGGTATGTGAAAAGAGCACACATGAAATGACAATGGTGGATCCAGATGTGGTATGTGAAAAGAACACACATGGAATGACTCAAGTTGTTGATAGTGAAAAGAACATACATGCAATGACACTGGTGGATCCATGTGTGGTCTCTGAAGAGAACACACATTTCAAAGACACTGGTGGATCCATATGTGTTATTTGAAAAGAACACACATGCAATGACTCTGGTTGTTTTTACTAAAAAGAACACACATGCAATGACACTGGTGGATCCATAGGTGGTATGTGAAAAGAACACACATTTCAATGACTCTGGTTGTTGTTACTAAAAAGAACACACATGCAATGACACTGGTGGATCCATAGGTGTATTGTGAAAAGAGCACACATGCAATGCCACTGGTGGATCCATATTTGGTTTGTGGAAATAACACACATGCAATGACTCTATTTGTTGTTAGTGAAAAGAACACACATGCAATGACACTGGTAGATCCATGTGTGGTCTCTGAAGAGAACACACATTTCAAAGACACTGGTGGATCCAGATGTGGTATATGAAAAGAACACACATGCAATGACTCTTGTTGTTGTTACTAAAAAGAACACACACGCAATGACAATGGTGGATCCATATGTGGTATGTGAGAAGAACACACATTTCAATGACTCTGGTTATTGTTACTAAAAAGAACACACATGCAATGACACTGGTGGATCAATAGGTGGATTGTGAAACTAGCACACATGCAATGACACTGGTCGATCCATATGTGGTATGTGAAAAGAACACACATGCAATGACTCTGGTTGTTGTTAGTGAAAAGAACACACATGCAATGACACTGGTGGATCCATGTGTGGCCTCTGAAGAGAACACACATTTCAACGACACTGGTGGATCCATATGTGTTATGTGAAAAGAACACACATGCAATGACTCTGGTTGTTTTTACTAAAAAGAACACACATGCAATGACACTGGTGGATCCATAAGTGGTATGCGAAAAGAACACACATTTCAATGACTCTGGTTGTTGTTACTAAAAAGAACACACATGCAATGACACTGGTGGATCCATATGTGGATTGTGAAAAGAGCACACATGCAACGCCACTGGTGGATCCATATTTGGTTTGTGGGAATAACACACATCCAATGACTCTAGTTGTTGTTAGTGAAAAGAACACAGATGCAATGACGCTGGTAGATCCATGTGTGATCTCTGAAGAGAACACACATTTCGATGACACTGGTGGATCCATATGTGGTATGTGAAAAGAACCCACATGCAATGACTCTGGTTGTTGTTAGTAAAAAGAGCACACATGTAATGACACTGGTGGATCCATAGGTGGTATGTGAAAACAACACACATTTCAATGACTCTACTTGTTGTTACTAAAAAGAAGACACATGCAATGACACTGGTGGATCCATAGGTGGATTGTGAAAAGTGCACACATGCAATGCCACTGGTGGATCCATATTTGGTTTGTGGAAATAACACACATGCAATGACTCTAGTTGTTGTTAGTGAAAAGAACACACATGCAATGACACTGGTGGATCCATGTGTGGTCTCTGAAGATAACACACATTTCGATGACACCGGTGGATCCATATGTGGTATGTGAAAAGAACACACATGCAATGAATCTGGTTGTTGTTACTAAAAAGAACACACACGCAATGACACTGGTGGATCCATAGGTGGTATGTGAGAAGAGCACACATTTCAATGACTCTGGTTGTTGTAAGTAAAAAGTTCACACATGCAATGACACTGGTGGATCCATGTGTTGTCTCTGAAGAGAACACACATGCAATGACACTGGTGGATCCATATGTGGTATGTGAAAAGAACACACATGCAATGACTCTGGTTGTTGTGACTAAAAAGAACACACCTGCAATGACACTGGTGGATCCATAGGTGGTATGTGAGAAGAACACACATTTCAATGACTCTGGTTGTTGTTACTAAAAAGAACACACATGCAATGACACTGGTGGATCCATAGGTGGATTGTGAAAAGAGCACACATGCAATGACTCTGGTTGTTGTTACTAAAAAGAAAACACATGCAATGACACTGGTGGATTCATGTGTGGTCTCTGAAGAGAACACACATGCAATGACTTTGGTTGTTGTTAGTAAAAAGAGCACACAAACAATGAAACTTGTGGATCCATGTGTGGATTGTGAAGAGAACACACATGCAATGACACTGGTGGATCCATAGGTGGTAAGTGAAAAGAACACACATTTCAATGACTCAGTTGTTGTTAGTAAAAAGAACACACATGCAATGACACTGGTGGATCCAAAGGTGGATTGAGAAAAGAGCACACATTTCAACGACTATGGTTGTTGTTAGTAAAAAGAACACACATGCAATGACACTGGTGGATCCATGTGTGGTCTCTGAAAAGAACACACATGCAATGACACTGGTTGTTGTTAGTAAAAAGAGCACACATGCAATGACACTAGTGGATCCATATGTGGTATGTGAAAAGAACACACATGCAATGACTCTGGTTGTTGTTACTAAAAAGAACACACATGCAATGACTCCGTTTGTTGTTAGTAAAAAGAGTACACATGCAATGACACTGGTGGATCCATATGTGGTATGTGAAAAGGGCACACATGCAATGACACTAGTGGATCCATATGTGGTATGTGAAAAGAACATAAATGCAATGACTCCAGTTGTTGTTAGTGAAAAGAACATACATGCAATGACACTGGTGGATCCATGTGTGGTCTATGAAGAGAACACACATTTCAATGACACTGGTGGATCTATATGTGGTATGTGAAAAGAACACACCTGCAATGACTCTGGTTGTTTTTACTAAAAAGAACACACATGCAATGACACTGGTGGATCCATAGGTGGTATGTGAAAAGAACACACATTTCAATGACTCTGGTTGTTGTTACTAAAAAGAACACACATGCAATGACACTGGTGGATCCATAGGTGGATTGTGAAAAGAGCACACATGCAATGCCACTGGTGGATCCATATTTGGTTTGTGGAAATAACACACATGCAATGACTCTGGTTGTTGTTAGTGAAAAGAACACACATGCAATGACACTGGTGGATCCATGTGTGGTCTCTGAAGAGAACACACATTTCAATGACACCGGTGGATCCATATGTGGTATGTGAAAAGAACACACATGCAATGACTCTAGTTGTTGTTACTAAAAAGAACACACATGCAATGACACTAGTGGATCCATATGTGGTATGTGAGAAGAACACACATTTCAATGACTCAGGTTGTTGTTACTAAAAACAACACACATGCAATGACACTGGTGGATCCATAGGTGGATTGTGAAAAGTGCACACATGCAATGCCACTGGTGGATCCATATTTGGTTTGTGGAAATAACACACATGCAATGACTCTAGTTGGTGTTAGTGAAAAGAACACACATGCAATGACACTGGTGGATCCATGTGTGGTCTCTGAAGATAACACACATTTCGATGACACCGGTGGATCCATATGTGGTATGTGAAAAGAACACACATGCAATGAATCTGGTTGTTGTTACTAAAAAGAACACACACGCAATGACACTGGTGGATCCATAGGTGGTATGTGAGAAGAGCACACATTTCAATGACTCTGGTTGTTGTAAGTAAAAATAAAACACATGCAATGACACTGGTGGATCCATATTTGGTTTGTGGAAATAACACACATGCAATGACTCTAGTTGTTGTTAGTGAAAAGAACACACATGCAATGACACTGGTGGATCCATGTGTGGTCTCTGAAGAGAACACACATTTCAATAACACTGGTGGATCCATATGTGGTATGTGAAAAGAACACACATGCAATGACTCTGGTTGTTGTTACTAAAAAGAACACACACGCAATGACACTGGTGGATCCATATATGGTATGTGAGAAGAACACACATTTGAATGACTCTGGTTGTTGTTACTAAAAAGAACACACATGCAATGACACTGGTGGTTCCATAGGTGGATTGTGAAAAGAGCACACATGCAATGACACTGGTGGGTCCATATGTGGTATGTGAAAAGAACACACATGCAATGACTCTGGTTGTTGTTAGTGAAAAGAACACACATGCAATGGCACTGGTGGATCCATGTGTGGTCTCTAAAGAGAACACACATTTCAATGACACTGGTGGATCCATATGTGGTATGTGAAAAGAACACCCATGCAATGACTCTGGTTGTTGTTAGTAAAAAGAGCACACATGTAATGACACTGGTGGATCCATAGGTGGTATGTGAAAAGAACACACATTTCAATGACTCTGGTTGTTGTTACTAAAAAGAACACACATGCAATGACACTGGTGGATCCATAGGTGGATTGTGAAAAGAGCACACATGCAATGACACTGGTGGATCCATATGTGTTATGTGAAAGGAACACACATGCAATGACTCTGGTTGTTAGTGAAAAGAACACACATGCAATGACACTGGTGGATCCATGTGTGGTCTCTAAAGAGAACACACATTTCAATGACACTGGTGGATCCATATGTGGTATGTGAAAAGAACACCCATGCAATGACTCTGGTTGTTGTTAGTAAAAAGAGCACACATGTAATGACACTGGTGGATCCATAGGTGGTATGTGAAAAGAACACACATTTCAACGACTCTGGTTGTTCTTACTAAAAAGAAAACACATGCAATGACACTGGTGGATCCATAGGTGGATTGTGAAAAGAGCACACATGCAATGCCACTGGTGGATCCATATTTGGTTTGCGGAAATAACACACATGCAATGACTCTGGTTGTTGTTAGTGAAAAGAACACACATGCAATGACACTAGTGGATCCATGTGTGGTCTCTGAAGAAAACACACATTTCAATGACACTGGTGGATCCATATGTGGTATGTGAAAAGAACACACATGCAATGACTCTGGTTGTTGTTACTAAAAAGAACACACATGTAATGACACTGGTGGATCCATAGGTGGTATGTGAGAAGAGCACACATTTCAATGACTCTGGTTGTTGTCAGTAAAACGAACACACATGCAATGACTCTGGTTGTTGTTAGTAAAAAGAGCACACATGCAATGACACTGGTGGATCCATGTGTGGATTGTGAAGAGAACACACATGCAATGACTCTAGTTGTTGTTAGTAAAAAGACCACGCATGCAATGACACTGGTGGATCCATGTGTGGATTGTGAAGAGAACACACATGCAATGACACTGGTGGATCCATAGGTGGTATGTCAAAAGAACACAGAATCAATGACACTGGTGGTTCCAAAGGTGGATTGTGAAAAGAGCACACATTTCAATGACTCTGGTTGTTGTTAGTAAAAAGAACACACATGCAATCACACTTGTGGATCCATGTGTGGTCTCTGAAGAGAACACACATGCAATGACTCTGGTTGTTGTTAGTAAAAAGAGCACACATGCAATGGCACTGGTGGATCCATATGTGGTATGTGAAAAGAACACACATTTCAATGAATCTGTTGTTGTCAGTAAAAAGAACACACATGCAATCACACTGGTGGATCCATGTGTGGTCTCTGAAGAGAACACACATGCAATGACTCTGGTTGTTGTTAGTAAAAAGAGCACACATGCAATAACACTGGTGGATCCATAGGTGGTATGTGAAAAGAGCACACATGCAATAACAGTGGTGGATCCATATGTGGTATGTGAAAAGAACACACACGCAATGACTCCAGTTATTGTTAGTGAAAAGAACATACATGCAATGACACTGGTGGATCTATGTGTGGTCTCTGAAGAGAACACACATTTAAATGACACTGGTGGATCCATATGTGGTATGTTAAAAGAACACACATGCAATGACTCTGGTTGTTTTTACTAAAAAGAACACACATGCAATGACACTGGTGGATCCATAGGTGGCATGTGGAAAGAACACACATTTGAATGATTCTGGTTGTTGTTACTAAAAAGAACACACATGCAATGACACTGGTGGATCCATAGGTGGATTCTGAAAAGAGCACACATGCAATGCCACTTGTGGATCCATATTTGGTTTGTCGAAATAACACACATGCAATGACTCTCGTTGTTGTTAGTGAAAATAACACACATGCAATGACACTGGTGGATCCATATGTGGTATGTGAAAAGAACACACATGCACTGACTCTGGTTGTTGTTACTAAAAAGAACACACATGCAATGACACTGGTGGATCCATATGTGGTATGTGAGAAGAACACACATTTCAATGACTCTGGTTGTTGTTACTAAAAAGAACAGACATGCAATGAGACTTGTGGATCCATAGGTGGATTGTGAAAAGAGCACACATGCAATGACACTGGTGGATCCATATGTGGTATGTGAAAAGAACACACATGCAATTACTCTGGTTGTTGTTAGTGAAAAGAACACACATGCAATGACATTGGTGGATCCATGTGTGGTCTCTGAAGAGAACACACATTTCAATGACATTGGTGGATCCATATGTGGTATGTGAAAAGAACACACATGCGATGACTCTGGTTGTTGTTACTAAAAAGAACACACATGCAATGACACTGGTGGATCCATAGGTGGTATGTGAAAAGAACACACATTTCAATGACTCTGGTTGTTGTTACTAAAAAGAACACACATGCAATGATACTGGTGGATCCATAGGTGGATTGTGAAAAGAGCACACATGCAATGACACTGGTGGATCCATATTTGGTTTGTGGAAATAACACACATGCAATGACTCTGGTTGTTGTTAGTGGAAACAACACGCATGCAATGACACTGGTGGATCCATGTGTGCTCTTTGAAGAGAACACACGTTTCAATGACACTGGTGGATCTATATGTGGTATGTGAAAAGAACACACATGCAATGACTCTGGTTGTTGTGACTAAAAATAACACACATGCAATGACACTGGTGGATCCATAGGTGGTATGTGAGAAGAACACACATTTCAATGACTCTGGTTGTTGTTACTAGAAAGAACACACATGCAATGACACTGGTGGATCCATAGGTGGATTGTGAAAAGAGCACACATGCAATGACTCTGGTTGTTGTTAGTAAAAAGAAGACACATGCAATGACTCTGGTTGTTGTTAGTAAAAAGAGCACACATGCAATGACACTTGTGGATCCATGTGTGGATTGTGAAGAGAACACACATTCAATGACACTGGTGGATCCATAGGTTGTATGTGAAAAGAACACACATTTCAATGACTCAGTTGTTGTTAGTAAAAAGAACACACATGCAATGACACTGGTGGATCCAAAGGTGGACTGAGAAAAGAGCACACATTTCAATGACTCTAGTTGTTTTTAGTAAAAAGAACACACATGCAATGACAAGGTTGGATCCATCTGTGGTCTGTGAACAGAACACACATGCAATGACTCTGGTTGTTGTTAGTAAAAAGAGCACACATGCAATGACACTAGTGGATCCATATGTGGTATGTGAAAAGAACACACATGCAATGACTCTGGTTGTTGTTAGTAAAAAGAGCACACATGCAATGACACTAGTGGATCCATATGTGGTATGTGAAAAGAACACACATGCAATGACTCTGGTTGTTGTTACTAAAAAGAACACACATGCAATGACTCCGGTTGTTGTTAGTAAAAAGAGTACACATGCAATGACACTGGTGGATCCATAGGTGGTATGTGAAAAGGGCACACATGCAATGACACTGGTGGATCCATATGTGGTATGTGAAAATAACATACATGCAATGACTCCAGTTGTTGTTAGTGAAAAGAACATACATGCAATGACACTGGTGGATCCATGTGTGGTCTCTGAAGAGAACACACATTTCAATGACACTGGTGGATCTATATGTGGTATGTGAAAAGAATACACTTGCAATGACTCTTGTTGTTTTTACTAAAAAGAACACACATGCAATGACACTGGTGGATCCATAGGTGGTATGTGAAAAGAACACACATTTCAATGACTCAGTTGTTGTTACTAAAAGAACACACATGCAATGACACTGGTGGATCCATAGGTGGATTATGAAAAGAGCACACATGCAATGCCACTGGTGGATCCATATTTGGTTTGTGGAAATAACACACATGCAATGACTCTGGTTGTTGATAGTAAAAAAAGAGCACACATGCAATGACACTGGTAGATCCATATGTGGTATGTGAAAAGAACACACATGCAATGACTCTGGTTGTTGTTAGTGAAAAGAACACACATGCAATGACATTGGTGGATCCATGTGTGGTCTCTGAAGAGAACACACATTTCAATGACTCTGGTTGTTGTTACTAAAATGAACACACATGCAATGACACTGGTGGATCCATATGTCGATTGTGAAAAGAGCACACATGCAATGACACTGGTGGATCCATATGCAGTATGTCAAAAGAACACACATGCAATGACTCTAGTTGTTGTTAGTGAAAAGAACACACATGCAATGACATCAGTGGATCCATGTGTGGTCTCTAAAAAGAACACACATTTCAATGACACTGGTGGATCCATATGTGGTATGTGAAAAGAACACACATTTCAATGACTCAGTTGTTGTTAGTAAAAAGAACACACATGCAATGACACTAGTGGATCCAAAGGTGGATTGTGAAAAGAGCACACATTTTAATGACTCTGGTTGTTGTTAGTAAAAAGAACACACATGCAATGACACTTGTGGATCCATGTGTGGTCTCTGAAGAGAACACACATGCAATGACTCTGGTTGTTGATAGTAAAAAGAGGACACGTGCAATGACACTGGTGGATCCATATGTGGTATGTGAAAAGAACACACATGACATGACTCTGGTTGTTGTTAGTGAAGAGAACACACATGCAATGACACTAGTGGATCCATGTGTGGTCTCTGAAGAGAACACACATTTCAATGACTCCGGTTGTTGTTACTATAAAGAACACACATGCAATGACACTGGTGGATCCATATGTGGATTGTGAAAAGAGCACACATGCAATGACACTGGTGGATCCATATGTGGTATGTGAAAAGTGCACACATGCAATGACACTGGTGGATCCATATGTGGTATGTGAAAAGAACATAAATGCAATGACTCCAGTTGTTGTTAGTGAAAAGAACATACATGCAATGACACTGGTGGATCCATGTGTGGTCTCTGAAGAGAACACACATTTCAATGACACTGGTGGATCTATATGTGGTATGTGAAAAGAACACACCTGCAATGACTCTGGTTGTTTTTACTAAAAAGAACACACATGCAATGACACTGGTGGATCCATAGGTGGTATGTGAAAAGAACACACATTTCAATGACTCTGGTTGTTGTTACTAAAAAGAACACACATTCAATGACACTGGTGGATCCATAGGTGGATTGTGAAAAGAGCACACATGCAATGCCACTGGTGGATCCATATTTGGTTTGTGGAAATAACACACATGCAATGACTCTGGTTGTTGTTAGTGAAAAGAACACACATGCAATGACACTGGTGGATCCATGTGTGGTCTCTGAAGAGAACACACATTTCAATGACACCGGTGGATCCATATGTGGTATGTGAAAAGAACACACATGCAATGACTCTAGTTGTTGTTACTAAAAAGAACACACATGCAATGACACTAGTGGATCCATATGTGGTATGTGAGAAGAACACACATTTCAATGACTCAGGTTGTTGTTACTAAAAACAACACACATGCAATGACACTGGTGGATCCATAGGTGGATTGTGAAAAGTGCACACATGCAATGCCACTGGTGGATCCATATTTGGTTTGTGGAAATAACACACATGCAATGACTCTAGTTGTTGTTAGTGAAAAGAACACACATGCAATGACACTGGTGGTCCATGTGTGGTCTCTGAAGATAACACACATTTCGATGACACCGGTGGATCCATATGTGGTATGTGAAAAGAACACACATGCAATGAATCTGGTTGTTGTTACTAAAAAGAACACACACGCAATGACACTGGTGGATCCATAGGTGGTATGTGAGAAGAGCACACATTTCAATGACTCTGGTTGTTGTAAGTAAAAAGACACTGGTGGATCCATATTTGGTTTGTGGAAATAACACACATGCAATGACTCTAGTTGTTGTTAGTGAAAAGAACACACATGCAATGACACTGGTGGATCCATGTGTGGTCTCTGAAGGGAACACACATTTCAATAACACTGGTGGATCCATATGTGGTATGTAAAAAGAACACACATGCAATGACTCTGGTTGTTGTTACTAAAAAGAACACACACGCAATGACACTGGTGGATCCATATATGGTATGTGAGAAGAACACACATTTCAATGACTCTGGTTGTTGTTACTAAAAAGAACACACATGCAATGACACTGGTGGTTCCATAGGTGGATTGTGAAAAGAGCACACATGCAATGACACTGGTGGGTCCATATGTGGTATGTGAAAAGAACACACATGCAATGACTCTGGTTGTTGTTAGTGAAAAGAACACACATGCAATGGCACTGGTGGATCCATGTGTGGTCTCTAAAGAGAACACACATTTCAATGACACTGGTGGATCCATATGTGGTATGTGAAAAGAACACCCATGCAATGACTCTGGTTGTTAGTAAAAAGAGCACACATGTAATGACACTGGTGGATCCATAGGTGGTATGTGAAAAGAACACACATTTCAATGACTCTGGTTGTTGTTACTAAAAAGAACACACATGCAATGACACTGGTGGATCCATAGGTGGATTGTGAAAAGAGCACACATGCAATGACACTGGTGGATCCATATGTGTTATGTGAAAAGAACACACATGCAATGACTCTGGTTGTTAGTGAAAAGAACACACATGCAATGACACTGGTGGATCCATGTGTGGTCTCTAAAGAGAACACACATTTCAATGACACTGGTGGATCCATATGTGGTATGTGAAAAGAACACCCATGCAATGACTCTGGTTGTTGTTAGTAAAAAGAGCACACATGTAATGACACTGGTGGATCCATAGGTGGTATGTGAAAAGAACACACATTTCAACAACTCTGGTTGTTCTTACTAAAAAGAACACACATGCAATGACACTGGTGGATCCATAGGTGGATTGTGAAAAGAGCACACATACAATGCCACTGGTGGATCCATATTTGGTTTGCGGAAATAACACACATGCAATGACTCTGGTTGTTGTTAGTGAAAAGAACACACATGCAATGACACTAGTGGATCCATGTGTGGTCTCAAGAAACACACATTTCAATGACACTGGTGGATCCATATGTGGTATGTGAAAAGAACACACATGCAATGACTCTGGTTGTTGTTACTAAAAAGAACACACATGTAATGACACTGGTGGATCCATAGGTGGTATGTGAGAAGAGCACACATTTCAATGACTCTGGTTGTTGTCAGTAAAAAGAACACACATGCAATGACTCTGGTTGTTGTTAGTAAAAAGAGCACACATGCAATGACACTGGTGGATCCATGTGTGTATTGTGAAGAGAACACACATGCAATGACTCTAGTTGTTGTTAGTAAAAAGACCACACATGCAATGACACTGGTGGATCCATGTGTGGATTGTGAAGAGAACACACATGCAATGACACTGGTGGATCCATAGGTGGTATGTCAAAAGAACACAATCAATGACACTGTGGTTCCAAAGGTGGATTGTGAAAAGAGCACACATTTCAATGACTCTGGTTGTTGTTAGTAAAAAGAACACACATGCAATCACACTTGTGGATCCATGTGTGGTCTCTGAAGAGAACACACATGCAATGACTCTGGTTATTGTTAGTAAAAAGAGCACACATGCAATGGCACTGGTGGATCCATATGTGGTATGTGAAAAGAACACACATTTCAATGACTCTGTTGTTGTCAGTAAAAAGAACACACATGCAATCACACTGGTGGATCCATGTGTGGTCTCTGAAGAGAACACACATGCAATGACTCTGGTTGTTGTTAGTAAAAAGAGCACACATGCAATAACACTGGTGGATCCATAGGTGGTATGTGAAAAGAGCACACATGCAATAACACTGGTGGATCCATATGTGGTATGTGAAAAGAACACACACGCAATGACTCCAGTTATTGTTAGTGAAAAGAACATACATGCAATGACACTGGTGGATCTATGTGTGGTCTCTGAAGAGAACACACATTTAAATAACACTGGTGGATCCATATGTGGTATGTTAAAAGAACACACATGCAATGACTCTGGTTGTTTTTACTAAAAAGAACACACATGCAATGACACTGGTGGATCCATAGGTGGCATGTGGAAAGAACACACATTTGAATGATTCTGGTTGTTGTTACTAAAAAGAACACACATGCAATGACACTGGTGGATCCATAGGTGGATTCTGAAAAGAGCACACATGCAATGCCACTTGTGGATCCATATTTGGTTTGTCGAAATAACACACATGCAATGACTCCCGTTGTTGTTAGTGAAAATAACACACATGCAATGACACTGGTGGATCCATGTGTGGTCTCTGAAGAGAACACACATTTCAATGACACTGGTGGATCCATATGTGGTATGTGAAAAGAACACACATGCACTGACTCTGGTTGTTGTTACTAAAAAGAACACACATGCAATGACACTGGTGGATCCATATGTGGTATGTGAGAAGAACACACATTTCAATGACTCTGGTTGTTGTTACTAAAAAGAACAGACATGAATGAGACTTGTGGATCCATAGGTGGATTGTGAAAAGAGCACACATGCAATGACACTGGTGGATCCATATGTGGTATGTGAAAAGAACACACATGCAATTACTCTGGTTGTTGTTAGTGAAAAGAACACACATGCAATGACATTGGTGGATCCATGTGTGGTCTCTGAAGAGAACACACATTTCAATGACACTGGTGGATCCATATGTGGTATGTGAAAAGAACACACATGCGATGACTCTGGTTGTTGTTACTAAAAAGAACACACATGCAATGACACTGGTGGATCCATAGGTGGTATGTGAAAAGAACACACATTTCAATGACTCTGGTTGTTGTTACTAAAAAGAACACACATGCAATGATACTGGTGGATCCATAGGTGGATTGTGAAAAGAGCACACATGCAATGACACTGGTGGATCCATATTTGGTTTGTGGAAATAACACACATGCAATGACTCTAGTTGTTGTTAGTGGAAACAACACGCATGCAATGACACTGGTGGATCCATGTGTGCTCTTTGAAGAGAACACACGTTTCAATGACACTGGTGGATCTATATGTGGTATGTGAAAAGAACACACATGCAATGACTCTGGTTGTTGTGACTAAAAAGAACACACATGCAATGACACTTGTGGATACATAGGTGGTATGTGAGAAGAACACACATTTCAATGACTCTGGTTGTTGTTACTAGAAAGAACACACATGCAATGACACTGGTGGATCCATAGGTGGATTGTGAAAAGAGCACACATGCAATGACTCTGGTTGTTGTTAGTAAAAAGAAGACACATGCAATGACTCTGGTTGTTGTTAGTAAAAAGAGCACACATGCAATGACACTTGTGGATCCATGTGTGGATTGTGAAGAGAACACACATTCAATGACACTGGTGGATCCATAGGTTGTATGTGAAAAGAACACACATTTCAATGACTCAGTTGTTGTTAGTAAAAAGAACACACATGCAATGACACTGGTGGATCCAAAGGTGGACTGAGAAAAGAGCACACATTTCAATGACTCTAGTTGTTTTTAGTAAAAAGAACACACATGCAATGACACTGGTGGATCCATGTGTGGCCTCTGAAGAGAACACACATGCAATGACTCTGGTTGTTGTTAGTAAAAAGAGCACACATGCAATGACACTAGTGGATCCATATGTGGTATGTGAAAAGAACACACATGCAATGACTCTGGTTGTTGTTAGTAAAAAGAGCACACATGTAATGACACTAGTGGATCCATATGTGGTATGTGAAAAGAACACACATGCAATGACTCTGGTTGTTGTTACTAAAAAGAACACACATGCAATGACTCCGGTTGTTGTTAGTAAAAAGAGTACACATGCAATGACACTGGTGGATCCATAGGTGGTATGTGAAAAGGGCACACATGCAATGACACTGGTGGATCCATATGTGGTATGTGAAAATAACATACATGCAATGACTCCAGTTGTTGTTAGTGAAAAGAACATACATGCAATGACACTGGTGGATCCATGTGTGGTCTCTGAAGAGAACACACATTTCAATGACACTGGTGGATCTATATGTGGTATGTGAAAAGAAGACACTTGCAATGACTCTTGTTGTTTTTACTAAAAATAACACACATGCAATGACACTGGTGGATCCATAGGTGGTATGTGAAAAGAACACACATTTCAATGACTCTGGTTGTTGTTACTAAAAAGAACACACATGCAATGACACTGGTGGATCCATAGGTGGATTATGAAAAGAGCACACATGCAATGCCACTGGTGGATCCATATTTGGTTTGTGGAAAGAACACACATGCAATGACTCTGGTTGTTGATAGTAAAAAAAGAGCACACATGCAATGACACTGGTAGATCCATATGTGGTATGTGAAAAGAACACACATGCAATGACTCTGGTTGTTGTTAGTGAAAAGAACACACATGCAATGACATTGGTGGATCCATGTGTGGTCTCTGAAGAGAACACACATTTCAATGACTCTGGTTGTTGTTACTAAAATGAACACACATGCAATGACACTGGTGGATCCATATGTCGATTGTGAAAAGAGCACACATGCAATGACACTGGTGGATCCATATGCAGTATGTCAAAAGAACACACATGCAATGACTCTAGTTGTTGTTAGTGAAAAGAACACACATGCAATGACACTGGTGGATCCATGTGTGGTCTCTAAAAAGAACACACATTTCAATGACACTGGTGGATCCATATGTGGTATGTGAAAAGAACACACATTTCAATGACTCAGTTGTTGTTAGTAAAAAGAACACACATGCAATGACACTAGTGGATCCAAAGGTGGATTGTGAAAAGAGCACACATTTTAATGACTCTGGTTGTTGTTAGTAAAAAGAACACACATGCAATGACACTTGTGGATCCATGTGTGGTCTCTGAAGAGAACACACATGCAATGACTCTGGTTGTTGATAGTAAAAAGAGCACACGTGCAATGACACTGGTGGATCCATATGTGGTATGTGAAAAGAACACACATGACATGACTCTGGTTGTTGTTAGTGAAGAGAACACACATGCAATGACACTGGTGGATCCATGTGTGGTCTCTGAAGAGAACACACATTTCAATGACTCCGGTTGTTGTTACTATAAAGAACACACATGCAATGACACTGGTGGATCCATATGTGGATTGTGAAAAGAGCACACATGCAATGACACTGGTGGATCCATATGTGGTATGTGAAAAGGGCACACATGGAATGACACTGGTGGATCCATATGTGGTATGTGAAAAGAACATAAATGCAATGACTCCAGTTGTTGTTAGTGAAAAGAACATACATGCAATGACACTGGTGGATCCATGTGTGGTCTCTGAAGAGAACACACATTTCAATGACACTGGTGGATCTATATGTGGTATGTGAAAAGAAGACACTTGCAATGACTCTTGTTGTTTTTACTAAAAAGAACACACATGCAATGACACTGGTGGATCCATAGGTGGTATGTGAAAAGAACACACATTTCAATGACTCTGGTTGTTGTTACTAAAAAGAACACACATGCAATGACACTGGTGGATCCATAGGTGGATTATGAAAAGAGCACACATGCAATGCCACTGGTGGATCCATATTTGGTTTGTGGAAAGAACACACATGCAATGACTCTGGTTGTTGATAGTAAAAAAAGAGCACACATGCAATGACACTGGTAGATCCATATGTGGTATGTGAAAAGAACACACATGCAATGACTCTGGTTGTTGTTAGTGAAAAGAACACACATGCAATGACATTGGTGGATCCATGTGTGGTCTCTGAAGAGAACACACATTTCAATGACTCTGGTTGTTGTTACTAAAATGAACACACATGCAATGACACTGGTGGATCCATATGTCGATTGTGAAAAGAGCACACATGCAATGACACTGGTGGATCCATATGCAGTATGTCAAAAGAACACACATGCAATTACTCTAGTTGTTGTTAGTGAAAAGAACACACATGCAATGACACTGGTGGATCCATGTGTGGTCTCTAAAAAGAACACACATTTCAATGACACTGGTGGATCCATATGTGGTATGTGAAAAGAACACACATTTCAATGACTCAGTTGTTGTTAGTAAAAAGAACACACATGCAATGACACTAGTGGATCCAAAGGTGGATTGTGAAAAGAGCACACATTTTAATGACTGGTTGTTGTTAGTAAAAGAACACACATGCAATGACACTTGTGGATCCATGTGGTCTCTGAAGAGAACACACATGCAATGACTCTTGTTGATAGTAAAAAGAGCACACGTGCAATGACACTGGTGGATCCATATGTGGTATGTGAAAAGAACACACATGACATGACTCTGGTTGTTGTTAGTGAAGAGAACACACATGCAATGACACTGGTGGATCCATGTGTGGTCTCTGAAGAGAACACACATTTCAATGACTCCGGTTGTTGTTACTATAAAGAACACACATGCAATGACACTGGTGGATCCATATGTGGATTGTGAAAAGAGCACACATGCAATGACACTGGTGGATCCATATGTGGTATGTGAAAAGAACACACATGTAATGACTCCAGTTGTTGTTAGTGAAAAGAACACACATGCAATGACACTGGTGGATCCATGTGTGGTCTCTAAAAAGAACACACATTTCAATGACACTGGTGGATCCATATGTGGTATGTGAAAAGAACACACATTTCAATGACTCAGTTGTTGTTAGTAAAAAGAACACACATGCAATGACACTGGTGGATCCAAAGGTGGATTGTGAAAAGAGGACACATTTCAATGACTCTGGTTGTTGTTAGTAAAAAGAACACGCATGCAATGACACTTGTGGATCCATGTGTGGTCTGTGAAGAGAACATAAATGCAATGACTCTAGTTGTTGTTAGTAAAAAGAGCACACATGCAATGACATTGGTTGTTTTTACTAAAAAGAACACACATGCAATGACACTGGTGGATCCATAGGTGGTATGTGAAAAGAACACACATTTCAATGACTCGGTTGTTGTTAGTAAAAAGAACACACATGCGATGACACTGGTGGATCCAAAGGTGGATTGTGAAAAGAGCACACATTTTAATGACTCTGGTTGTTGTTGGTAAAAAGAACACGCATGCAATCACACTGGTGGTTCCATGTGTGGTCTCTGAAAAGAACACACATGCAATGACTCTTGTTTTTGTTAGTAAAAAGAGCACACATGCAATGACACTGGTGGATCCATATGTGGTATGTGAGAAGAACACACATGCAATGACTCTGGTTGTTGATAGTAAAAAGAGCACACATGCAATGACACTGGTGGATCCATAGGTGGTATGTGAAAAGAGCACACATGCCATGACACTGGTGGATCCATATGTGGTATGTGAAAAGAACATACATGCAATGACTCCAGTTGTTGTTAGTGAAAAGAACACACATGCAATGACACTGGTGGATCCATGTGTGGTCTCTAAAAAGAACACACATTTCAATGACACTGGTGGATCCATATGTGGTATGTGAAAAGAACACACATTTCAATGACTCAGTTGTTGTTAGTAAAAAGAACACCCATGCAATGGCACTGGTGGATCCAAAGGTGGATTGTGAAAAGAGCACACATTTCAATGACTCTGGTTGTTGTTAGTAAAAAGAACACACATGCAATGACACTGGTGGATCCATGTGTGGTCTCTGAAGAGAACACACATGAAATGACTCTGGTTGTTGATAGTAAAAAGAGCACACATGCAATGACACTGGTGGATCCATAGGTGGTATGTGAAAAGAGTACACATGCAATGACACTGGTGGATCCATATGTGGTATGTGAAAAGAACATACATGCAATGACTCCAGTTGTTGTTAGTGAAAAGAACACACATGCAATGACACTGGTGGATCCATGTGTGGTCTCTAAAAAGAACACATATTTCAATGACACTGGTGGATCCATATGTGGTATGTGAGAAGAACACACATTTCAATGACTCTGGTTGTTGTTACTAAAAAGGACACACATGCAATGAGACTGGTGGATCCATATGTGGATTGTGAAAAGAGCACACATTTCAATGACTCTGGTTGTTGTTACTAAAAAGAACACACATGCAATGACACTGGTGGATCCATAGGTGGATTGTGAAAAGAGCACACATGCAATGACACTGGTGCATCCATATGTGGTATGTGAAAAGAACACACATGCAATGACTCTGGTTGTTCTTAGTGAAAAGAACACACATACAATGACACTGGTGGATCCATGTGTGGTCACTGAAGAGAACACACATTTGAATGACTCTGGTTGTTGTTACTAAAAAGAATACACATGCAATGACACCGGTGGATCCATATGTGGATTGTGAAAAGAGCACACATGCAATGACACTGGTGGTTCCATATGTGGTATGTGAAAAGAACACACATGCAATGACTCCAGTTGTTGTTAGTGAAAAGAACACACATGCAATGACAGTGGTGGATCCATGTGTGGTCTCTAAAAAGAACACACACTTGAATGACACTGGTGGATCCATATGTGGTATGTGAAAAGAACATACATTTCACTGACTCAGTTGTTGTTAGTAAAAATAACACACATGCAATGACACTGGTGGATCCAAAGGTGGATTGTGAAAAGAGCACAAATTTCAATGACTCTGGTTGTTGTTAGTCAAAAGAACACACATGCAATGGCACGGGTGGATCCATGTGTGGTCTCTGAAGAGAACACACATGCAATGACTCTGGTTGTTGATAGTAAAAAGAGCACACATGCAATGACATTGGTGGATCCATAGGTGGTATGTGAAAAGAGCACACATGAAATGACACTGGTGGATCCATATGTGGTATGTGAAAAGAACATACATGCAATGCCTCCAGTTGTTGTTAGTGAAAAGAACACACATGCAATGACAGTGGTGGATCCATGTGTTGTCTCTAAAAAGAACACACATTTCAATGACACTGGTGGATCCATATGTGGTATGTAAAAGAACACACATTTCAATGACTCAGTTGTTGTTAGTAAAAAGAACACGCAAGCAATGACACTGGTGGATCCAAAGGTGGATTGTGAAAAGAGCACACATTTCAATGACTCTGGTTGTTGTTAGTAAAAAGAACACACAAGCAGTGACACTGGTGGAGCCATGTGTGGTCTCTAAAGAGAACACACATGCAATGACTCTGGTTGTTGATAGTAGAAAGAGCACATATGCAATAACACTGGTGGATCCATAGGTAGTATGTGAAAAGAGCACACATGCAATGACACTAGTGGATCCATATGTGGTATGTGAAAAGAACATACATGCAATGACTCCAGTTGTTGCTAGTGAAAAGAACATACATGCAATGACACTGGTGGATCCATGTGTGGTCTCTAAAGAGAACACACATTTGAATGACACTGGTGGATCCATGTGTGGTCTCTAAAGAGAACACACATTTGAATGACACTGGTGGATCCATATGTGGTATGTGAAAAGAACACACATGCAATGACTCTGGTTGTTGTTACTAAAAAGAACACACATGCAATGACTCCGGTTGTTGTTAGTAAAAAGAGTACACATGCAATGACACTGGTGGATCCATAGGTGGTATGTGAAAAGGGCACACATGCAATGACACTGGTGGATCCATATGTGGTATGTGAAAATAACATACATGCAATGACTCCAGTTGTTGTTAGTGAAAAGAACATACATGCAATGACACTGGTGGATCCATGTGTGGTCTCTGAAGAGAACACACATTTCAATGACACTGGTGGATCTATATGTGGTATGTGAAAAGAAGACACTTGCAATGACTCTTGTTGTTTTTACTAAAAATAACACACATGCAATGACACTGGTGGATCCATAGGTGGTATGTGAAAAGAACACACATTTCAATGACTCTGGTTGTTGTTACTAAAAAGAACACACATGCAATGACACTGGTGGATCCATAGGTGGATTATGAAAAGAGCACACATGCAATGCCACTGGTGGATCCATATTTGGTTTGTGGAAAGAACACACATGCAATGACTCTGGTTGTTGATAGTAAAAAAAGAGCACACATGCAATGACACTGGTAGATCCATATGTGGTATGTGAAAAGAACACACATGCAATGACTCTGGTTGTTGTTAGTGAAAAGAACACACATGCAATGACATTGGTGGATCCATGTGTGGTCTCTGAAGAGAACACACATTTCAATGACTCTGGTTGTTGTTACTAAAATGAACACACATGCAATGACACTGGTGGATCCATATGTCGATTGTGAAAAGAGCACACATGCAATGACACTGGTGGATCCATATGCAGTATGTCAAAAGAACACACATGCAATGACTCTAGTTGTTGTTAGTGAAAAGAACACACATGCAATGACACTGGTGGATCCATGTGTGGTCTCTAAAAAGAACACACATTTCAATGACACTGGTGGATCCATATGTGGTATGTGAAAAGAACACACATTTCAATGACTCAGTTGTTGTTAGTAAAAAGAACACACATGCAATGACACTAGTGGATCCAAAGGTGGATTGTGAAAAGAGCACACATTTTAATGACTCTGGTTGTTGTTAGTAAAAAGAACACACATGCAATGACACTTGTGGATCCATGTGTGGTCTCTGAAGAGAACACACATGCAATGACTCTGGTTGTTGATAGTAAAAAGAGCACACGTGCAATGACACTGGTGGATCCATATGTGGTATGTGAAAAGAACACACATGACATGACTCTGGTTGTTGTTAGTGAAGAGAACACACATGCAATGACACTGGTGGATCCATGTGTGGTCTCTGAAGAGAACACACATTTCAATGACTCCGGTTGTTGTTACTATAAAGAACACACATGCAATGACACTGGTGGATCCATATGTGGATTGTGAAAAGAGCACACATGCAATGACACTGGTGGATCCATATGTGGTATGTGAAAAGAACACACATGTAATGACTCCAGTTGTTGTTAGTGAAAAGAACACACATGCAATGACACTGGTGGATCCATGTGTGGTCTCTAAAAAGAACACACATTTCAATGACACTGGTGGATCCATATGTGGTATGTGAAAAGAACACACATTTCAATGACTCAGTTGTTGTTAGTAAAAAGAACACAGATGCAATGACACTGGTGGATCCAAAGGTGGATTATGAAAAGAGGACACATTTCAATGACTCTGGTTGTTGTTAGTAAAAAGAACACGCATGCAATGACACTTGTGGATCCATGTGTGGTCTGTGAAGAGAACACAAATGCAATGACTCTAGTTGTTGTTAGTAAAAAGAGCACACATGCAATGACACTGGTTGTTTTTACTAAAAAGAACACACATGCAATGACACTGGTGGATCCATAGGTGGTATGTGAAAAGAACACACATTTCAATGACTCGGTTGTTGTTAGTAAAAAGAACACACATGCGATGACACTGGTGGATCCAAAGGTGGATTGTGAAAAGAGCACACATTTTAATGACTCTGGTTGTTGTTGGTAAAAAGAACACGCATGCAATCACACTGGTGGTTCCATGTGTGGTCTCTGAAAAGAACACACATGCAATGACTCTTGTTGTTGTTAGTAAAAAGAGCACACATGCAATGACACTGGTGGATCCATATGTGGTATGTGAGAAGAACACACATGCAATGACTCTGGTTGTTGATAGTAAAAATAGCACACATGCAATGACACTGGTGGATCTATAGATGGTATGTGAAAAGAGCACACATGCCATGACACTGGTGGATCCATATGTGGTATGTGAAAAGAACATACATGCAATGACTCCAGTTGTTGTTAGTGAAAAGAACACACATGCAATGACACTGGTGGATCCATGTGTGGTCTCTAAAAAGAACACACATTTCAATGACACTGGTGGATCCATATGTGGTATGTGAAAAGAACACACATTTCAATGACTCAGTTGTTGTTAGTAAAAAGAACACCCATGCAATGGCACTGGTGGATCCAAAGGTGGATTGTGAAAAGAGCACACATTTCAATGACTCTGGTTGTTGTTAGTAAGAAGAACACACATGCAATGACACTGGTGGATCCATGTGTGGTCTCTGAAGAGAACACACATGAAATGACTCTGGTTGTTGATAGTAAAAAGAGCACACATGAAATGACACTGGTGGATCCATAGGTGGTATGTGAAAAGAGTACACATGCAATGACACTGGTGGATCCATATGTGGTATGTGAAAAGAACATACATGCAATGACTCCAGTTGTTGTTAGTGAAAAGAACACACATGCAATGACACTGGTGGATCCATGTGTGGTCTCTAAAAAGAACACACATTTCAATGACACTGGTGGATCCATATGTGGTATGTGAGAAGAACACACATTTCAATGACTCTGGTTGTTGTTACTAAAAAGGACACACATGCAATGAGACTGGTGGATCCATATGTGGATTGTGAAAAGAGCACACATTTCAATGACTCTGGTTGTTGTTACTAAAAAGAACACACATGCGATGACACTGGTGGATCCATAGGTGGATTGTGAAAAGAGCACACATGCAATGACACTGGTGCATCCATATGTGGTATGTGAAAAGAACACACATGCAATGACTCTGGTTGTTCTTAGTGAAAAGAACACACATACAATGACACTGGTGGATCCATGTGTGGTCACTGAAGAGAACACACATTTGAATGACTCCGGTTGTTGTTACTAAAAAGAATACACATGCAATGACACCGGTGGATCCATATGTGGATTGTGAAAAGAGCACACATGCAATGACACTGGTGGTTCCATATGTGGTATGTGAAAAGAGCACACATGCAATGACTCCAGTTGTTGTTAGTGAAAAGAACACACATGCAATGACAGTGGTGGATCCATGTGTGGTCTCTAAAAAGAACACACACTTGAATGACACTGGTGGATCCATATGTGGTATGTGAAAAGAACATACATTTCACTGACTCAGTTGTTGTTAGTAAAAATAACACACATGCAATGACACTGGTGGTTCCAAAGGTGGATTGTGAAAAGAGCACAAATTTCAATGACTCTGGTTGTTGTTAGTCAAAAGAACACACATGCAATGGCACGGGTGGATCCATGTGTGGTCTCTGAAGAGAACACACATGCAATGACTCTGGTTGTTGTTAGTAAAAAGAGCACACATGCAATGACATTGGTGGATCCATAGGTGGTATGTGAAAAGAGCACACATGAAATGACACTGGTGGATCCATATGTGGTATGTGAAAAGAACATACATGCAATGCCTCCAGTTGTTGTTAGTGAAAAGAACACACATGCAATGACAGTGGTGGATCCATGTGTGGTCTCTAAAAAGAACACACATTTCAATGACACTGGTGGATCCATATGTGGTATGTGAAAAGAACACACATTTCAATGACTCAGTTGTTGTTAGTAAAAAGAACACGCAAGCAATGACACTGGTGGATCCAAAGGTGGATTGTGAAAAGAGCACACATTTCAATGACTCTGGTTGTTGTTAGTAAAAAGAACACACAAGCAGTGACACTGGTGGAGCCATGTGTGGTCTCTAAAGAGAACACACATGCAATGACTCTGGTTGTTGATAGTAGAAAGAGCACATATGCAATAACACTGGTGGATCCATAGGTAGTATGTGAAAAGAGCACACATGCAATGACACTAGTGGATCCATATGTGGTATGTGAAAAGAACATACATGCAATGACTCCAGTTGTTGTTAGTGAAAAGAACATACATGCAATGACACTGGTGGATCCATGTGTGGTCTCTAAAGAGAACACACATTTGAATGACACTGGTGGATCCATATGTGGTATGTGAAAAGAACACACATGCAATGACTCTGGTTGTTTTTACTAAAAAGAACACACATGCAATGACACTGGTGGATCCATAGGTGGTATGTGAAAAGAACACACATTTCAATGACTCTAGTTGTTGTTACTAAAAGAACACACATGCAATGACACTGGAGGATCCATAGGTGGATTGTGAAAAGAGCACACATGCAATGACACTGGTGGATCCATATGTGGTATGTGAAAAGAACACACATGCAATGACTCTGGTTTTTGTTAGTGAAAAGAACACACATGCAATGACACTGGTGGATCCATGTGTGGTCTCTGAAGAGAACACACATTTCAATGACTTCGGTCGTTGTTACTAAAAAGAACACACATGCAATGACACTGGTGGATCCATATGTGGATTGTGAGAAGAGCACACATGCAATGACACTAGTGGATCCATATGTGGTATGTGAAAAGAACACACATGCAATGACTCCAGTTGTTATTAGTGAAAGAACACACATGCAATGACACTGGTGGATCCATGTGTGGTCTCTAAAAAGAACACACATTTCAATGACACTAGTGGATCCATATGTGGTATGTGAAAAGAACACACATTTCAATGACTCAGTTGTTGTTAGTAAAAAGAACACACATGCAATGACACTGGTGGATCCAAAGGTGGATTGTGAAAAGAGAACACACTTCAATGACTCTAGTTGTTGTTAGTAAAAAGAACACGTATGCAATGACACTTGTGGATCCATGTGTGGTCAGTGAAGACAACACACATGCAATGACTTTGGTTGTTGTTAGTAAAAAGAGCACACATGCAATGACACTGGTGGATCCATGTGTGGATTGTGAAGAGAAAACACATGCAATGACACTAGTGGATCCATAGGTGGTATGTGAAAAGAACACACATTTCAATGACTCGGTTGTTAGTAAAAAGAACACACATGCAATGACATTGGTGGATCCAAAGGTGGATTGTGAAAAGATCACACATTTCAATGACTCTGGTTGTTCTTGGTAAAAAGAACACACATGCAATCACACTGGTGGATCCATGTGTGGTCTCTTTAAAGAACAAACATGCAATGACTCTGGTTGTTGTTACTAAAAAGAACACACATGCCATGACACTGGTGGATCCATATGTGGATTGTGAAAAGAGCACACATGCAATGACACTGGTGGATCCATATGTGGTATGTGAAAAGAACGCACATGCAATGACTCCAGTTGTTGTCAGTGAAAAGAACACACATGCAATGACACTGGTGGATCCATGTGTGGTCTCTAAAAAGAACACACATTTCAATGACACTGGTGGATCCATATGTGGTATGTGAAAAGAACACACATTTCAATGTCTCACTTGTTGTTAGTAAAAAGAACACACATGCAATGACACTGGTGGATCCAAAGGTGGATTGTGAAAAGAGCACAAATTTCAATGACTCTGGTTGTTGTTAGTCAAAAGAACACACATGCAATGGCACGGGTGGATCCATGTGTGGTCTCTGAAGAGAACACACATGCAATGACTCTGGTTGTTGATAGTAAAAAGAGCACACATGCAATGACATTGGTGGATCCATAGGTGGTATGTGAAAAGAGCACACATGAAATGACACTGGTGGATCCATATGTGGTATGTGAAAAGAACATACATGCAATGCCTCCAGTTGTTGTTAGTGAAAAGAACACACATGCAATGATAGTGGTGGATCCATGTGTGGTCTCTAAAAAGAACACACATTTCAATGACACTGGTGGATCCATATGTGGTATGTGAAAAGAACACACATTTCAATGACTCAGTTGTTGTTAGTAAAAAGAACACGCAAGCAATGACACTGGTGGATCCAAAGGTGGATTGTGAAAAGAGCACACATTTCAATGACTCTGGTTGTTGTTAGTAAAAAGAACACACAAGCAGTGACACTGGTGGAGCCAACACACATGCAATGACTCTGGTTGTTGATAGTAGAAAGAGCACATATGCAATAACACTGGTGGATCCATAGGTAGTATGTGAAAAGAGCACACATGCAATGACACTAGTGGATCCATATGTGGTATGTGAAAAGAACATACATGCAATGACTCCAGTTGTTGTTAGTGAAAAGAACATACATGCAATGACACTGGTGGATCCATGTGTGGTCTCTAAAGAGAACACACATTTGAATGACACTGGTGGATCCATATGTGGTATGTGAAAAGAACACACATGCAATGACTCTGGTTGTTTTTACTAAAAAGAACACACATGCAATGACACTGGTGGATCCATAGGTGGTATGTGAAAAGAACACACATTTCAATGACTCTAGTTGTTGTTACTAAAAGAACACACATGCAATGACACTGGAGGATCCATAGGTGGATTGTGAAAAGAGCACACATGCAATGACACTGGTGGATCCATATGTGGTATGTGAAAAGAACACACATGCAATGACTCTGGTTTTTGTTAGTGAAAAGAACACACATGCAATGACACTGGTGGATCCATGTGTGGTCTCTGAAGAGAACACACATTTCAATGACTTCGGTCGTTGTTACTAAAAAGAACACACATGCAATGACACTGGTGGATCCATATGTGGATTGTGAGAAGAGCACACATGCAATGACACTAGTGGATCCATATGTGGTATGTGAAAAGAACACACATGCAATGACTCCAGTTGTTATTAGTGAAAAGAACACACATGCAATGACACTGGTGGATCCATGTGTGGTCTCTAAAAAGAACACACATTTCAATGACACTAGTGGATCCATATGTGGTATGTGAAAAGAACACACATTTCAATGACTCAGTTGTTGTTAGTAAAAAGAACACACATGCAATGACACTGGTGGATCCAAAGGTGGATTGTGAAAAGAGCACACACTTCAATGACTCTAGTTGTTGTTAGTAAAAAGAACACGTATGCAATGACACTTGTGGATCCATGTGTGGTCAGTGAAGACAACACACATGCAATGACTTTGGTTGTTGTTAGTAAAAAGAGCACACATGCAATGACACTGGTGGATCCATGTGTGGATTGTGAAGAGAAAACACATGCAATGACACTAGTGGATCCATAGGTGGTATGTGAAAAGAACACACATTTCAATGACTCGGTTGTTAGTAAAAAGAACACACATGCAATGACATTGGTGGATCCAAAGGTGGATTGTGAAAAGAGCACACATTTCAATGACTCTGGTTGTTCTTGGTAAAAAGAACACACATGCAATCACACTGGTGGATCCATGTGTGGTCTCTTTAAAGAACACACATGCAATGACTCTAGTTGTTGTTACTAAAAAGAACACACATGCCATGACACTGGTGGATCCATATGTGGATTGTGAAAAGAGCACACATGCAATGACACTGGTGGATCCATATGTGGTATGTGAAAAGAACGCACATGCAATGACTCCAGTTGTTGTCAGTGAAAAGAACACACATGCAATGACACTGGTGGATCCATGTGTGGTCTCTAAAAAGAACACACATTTCAATGACACTGGTGGATCCATATGTGGTATGTGAAAAGAACACACATTTCAATGTCTCACTTGTTGTTAGTAAAAAGAACACACATGCAATGACACTGGTGGATCCAAAGGTGGATTGTGAAAAGAGCACAAATTTCAATGACTCTGGTTGTTGTTAGTCAAAAGAACACACATGCAATGGCACGGGTGGATCCATGTGTGGTCTCTGAAGAGAACACACATGCAATGACTCTGGTTGTTGATAGTAAAAAGAGCACACATGCAATGACATTGGTGGATCCATAGGTGGTATGTGAAAAGAGCACACATGAAATGACACTGGTGGATCCATATGTGGTATGTGAAAAGAACATACATGCAATGCCTCCAGTTGTTGTTAGTGAAAAGAACACACATGCAATGACAGTGGTGGATCCATGTGGTCTCTAAAAGAACACACATTTCAATGACACTAGAGGATCCATATGTGGTATGTGAAAAGAACAAACATTTCAATGACTCAGTTGTTGTTAGTAAAAAGAACACATAAGCAATGACACTGGTGGATCCAAAGGTGGATTGTGAAAAGAGCACACATTTCAATGACTCTGGTTGTTGTTAGTAAAAAGAACACACATGCAGTGACACTGGTGGAGCCATGTGTGGTCTCTAAAGAGAACACACATGCAATGACTCTGGTTGTTGATAGTAGAAAGAGCACATATGCAATAACACTGGTGGATCCATAGGTAGTATGTGAAAAGAGCACACATGCAATGATACTAGTGGATCCATATGTGGTATGTGAAAAGAACATACATGCAATGACTCCAGTTGTTGTTAGTGAAAAGAACATACATGCAATGACACTGGTGGATCCATGTGTGGTCTCTAAAGAGAACACACATTTGAATGACACTGGTGGATCCATATGTGGTATGTGAAAAGAACACACATGCAATGACTCTGGTTGTTTTTACTAAAAAGAACACACATGCAATGACACTGGTGGATCCATAGGTGGTATGTGAAAAGAACACACATTTCAATGACTCTAGTTATTGTTACTAAAAAGAACACACATGCAATGACACTGGAGGATCCATAGGTGGATTGTGAAAAGAGCACACATGCAATGACACTGGTGGATCCATATGTGGTATGTGAAAAGAACACACATGCAATGACTCTGGTTGTTGTTAGTGAAAAGAACACACATGCAATGACACTGGTGGATCCATGTGTGGTCTCTGAAGAGAACACACATTTCAATGACTTTGGTCGTTGTTACTAAAAAGAACACACATGCAATGACACTGGTGGATCCATATGTGGATTGTGAGAAGAGCACACATGCAATGACACTAGTGGATCCATATGTGGTATGTGAAAAAACACACATGCAATGACTCCAGTTGTTATTAGTGAAAAGAACACACATGCAATGACACTGGTGGATCCATGTGTGGTCTCTAAAAAGAACACACATTTCAATGACACTAGTGGATCCATATGTGGTATGTGAAAAGAACACACATTTCAATGACTCAGTTGTTGTTAGTAAAAAGAACACACATGCAATGACACTGGTGGATCCAAAGGTGGATTGTGAAAAGAGCACACACTTCAATGACTCTAGTTGTTGTTAGTAAAAAGAACACGTATGCAATGACACTTGTGGATCCATGTGTGGTCAGTGAAGATAACACACATGCAATGACTTTGGTTGTTGTTAGTAAAAAGAGCACACATGCAATGACACTGGTGGATCCATGTGTGGATTGTGAAGAGAAAACACATGCAATGACACTAGTGGATCCATAGGTGGTATGTGAAAAGAACACACATTTCAATGACTCGGTTGTTAGTAAAAAGAACACACATGCAATGACACTGGTGGATCCAAAGGTGGATTGTGAAAAGAGCACACATTTCAATGACTCTGGTTGTTCTTGGTAAAAAGAACACACATGCAATCACACTGGTGGATCCATGTGTGGTCTCTTTTAAAGGACACACATGCAATGACTCTGGTTGTTGTTACTAAAAAGAACACACATGCCATGACACTGGTGGATCCATATGTGGATTGTGAAAAGAGCACACATGCAATGACACTGGTGGATCCATATGTGGTATGTGAAAAGAACGCACATGCAATGACTCCAGTTGTTGTTAGTGAAAAGAACACACATGCAATGACACTGGTGGATCCATGTGTGGTCTCTAAAAAGAACACACATTTCAATGACACTGGTGGATCCATATGTGGTATGTGAAAAGAACACACATTTCAATGTCTCAATTGTTGTTAGTAAAAAGAACACACATGCAATGGCACTGGTGGATCCAAAGGTGGATTGTGAAAAGAGCACACATTTCAATGACTCTGGTTGTTGTTAGTAAAAATAACACACATGCAATCACACTGGTGGATCCATGTGCGGTCTCTAAAGAGAACACACATGCAATGACTCTGGTTGTTGATAGTAAAAAGAGCACATATGCAATGACACTGGTGGATCTATAGGTGGTATGTGAAAAGAGCACACATGCAATGACACTGGTGGATCCATATGTGGTATGTGAAAAGAACATACATGCAATGACTCCAGTTGTTGTTAGTGAAAACAACATACATGCAATGACACTAATGGATCCATGTGTGGTCTCTAAAAAGAACACACATTTCAATGACACTGGTGGATCCATATGTGGTATGTGAGAAGAACACACATTTCAATGACTCTGGTTGTTGTTACTAAAAAGAACACACATACAATGACACTGGTGGATCCATATGTGGATTGTGAAAAGAGCACACATTTCAATGACTCTGGTCGTTGTTACTAAAAAGAACACACATGCAATGACACTGGTGGATCCATAGGTGGATTGTGAAAAGAGCACACATGCAATGACACTGGTGGATCCATATGTGGTATGTCAAAAGAACACACGTGCAATGACTCTGGTTGTTGTTAGTGAAAAGAACACACATACAATGACACTGGTGGATCCATGTGTGGTCTCTAAAGAGAACACACATCTGAATGACTCCGGTTGTTGTTACTAAAAAGAATACACATGCAATGACACTGGTGGATCCATATGTGGATTGTGAAAAGAGCACACATGCAATGACACTGTTGGATCCATATGTGGTATGTGAAAAGAACAAACATGCAATGACTCCAGTTGTTGTTAGTGAAAAGAACACACATGCAATGACACTGGTGGATCCATGTGTGGTCTCTAAAAAGAACACACATTTCAATGACACTAGTGGATCCATATGTGGTATGTGAAAAGAACACATATTTCAATGACTCAGTTGTTGTTAGTGAAAAGAACACCCATGCAATGGCACTGGTGGATCCAAAGGTGGATTGTGAAAAGAGCACACATTTCAATGACTCTGGTTGTTGTTAGTAAAAAGAACACGCAGGCAATGACACTTGTGGATCCATGTGTGGTCTGTGAAGAGAACACACATGCAATGACTCTGGTTGTTGTTAGTAAAAAGAGCACACATGCAATGACACTGGTGGATCCATGTGTGGATTGTGAAGAGAACACACATGCAATGACACTGGCGGATCCATAGGTGGTATGTGAAAAGAACACACATTTCAATGACTCGGTTGTTGTTAGTAAAAAGAACACACATGCAATGATACTGGTGGATCCAAAGGTGGATTGTGAAAAGAGCACACATTTCAATGACTCTGGTTGTTGTTGGTAAAAAGAACACACATGCAATCACACTGGTGGAACCATGTGTGGTCTCTGAAAAGAACACACATGCAATGACTCTGGTTGTTAGTAAAAAGAGCACACATGTAATGACACTGGTGGATCCATATGTGGTATGTGAGAAGAACACACATTTCAATGACTCTGGTTGTTGTTACTAAAAAGAACGCACATGCAATGACACTGGTGGATCCATATGTGGATTGTGAAAAGAGCACACATGCAATGACACTGGTGGATCCATATGTGGTATGTGAAAAGAACACACATGCAATAACTCCAGTTGTTGTTAGTGAAAAGAACACACATGCAATGACAGTGGTGGATCCATGTGTGGTCTCTAAAAAGAACACACACTTCAATGACACTGGTGGATCCATATGTGGTATGTGAAAACAACACACATTTCAATGACTCAGTTCTTGTTAGTAAAAAGAACACACATGCAATGACACTGGTGGATCTAAAGGTGGATTGTGAAAAGAGAAGACATTTCAATGACTCTGGTTGTTGTTAGTAAAAAGAACAAACATGCAATGACACTGGTGGATCCACATGCAATGACACTGGTCGATCCATATGTGGTATGTGAAAAGAACGCACATGCAATGACTCAAGTTGTTGTTAGTGAAAAGAACACACATGCAATGACACTGGTGGATCCATGTGTGGTCTCTAAAAAGAACACACATTTCAATGACATTGGTGGATCCATATGTGGTATGTGAAAAGAACACACATTTCAATGTCTCAATTGTTGTTAGTAAAAACAACACACATGCAATGGCACTGGTGGATCCAAAGGTGGATTGTGAAAAGAGCACAAATTTCAATGACTCTGCTTGTTGTTATTAAAAAGAACAAACATGCAATGACACTGGTTGTTGTTATTAAAAAGAACACACATGCAATGACACTGGTGCATCCATGTGTGGTCTCTAAAGAGAACACACATGCAATGACTCTGGTTGTTGATAGTAAAAAGAGCACACATGCAATGACACTGGTGGATCCATAGGTGGTATGTGAAAAGAGCACACATGCAATGACACTGGTGGATCCATATGTGGTATGTGAAAAGAACATACATGCAATGACTCTAGTTGTTGTTAGTGAAAAGAACATACATGCAATGACACTTGTGGATCCATGTGTGGTCTCTGAAGAGAACACATATTTCAATGACACTAGTGGATCCATATGTGGTATGTGAAAAGAACACACATGCAATGACTCTGGTTGTTTTTACTAAAAAGAACACACATGCAATGACACTGGTGGATCCATAGGTGGTATGTGAAAAGAACACACATTTCAATGACTCTAGTTGTTGTTACTAAAAAGAAAACGCATGCAATGACACTGGTGGATCCATAGGTGGATTGTGAAAAGAGCACACATGCAATGACACTGGTGGATACATATGTGGTATGTGAAAAGAACACACATGCAATGACTCTGGTTGTTGTTAGTGAAAAGAACACACATGCAATGACACTGGTGGATCCATGTGTGGTCTCTGAAGAGAACACACATTTGAATGACTCCGATTGTTGTTACTAAAAAGAACACACATGCAATGACACTGGTGGATCCATATGTGGATTGTGAAAAGAGCACACATGCAATGACACTGGTGGATCCATATGTGGTATGTGAAAAGAACACACATGCAATGACTCCAGTTGTTGTTAGTGAAAAGAACACACATGCAATGACACTGGTGGATCCATGTGTGGTCTCTAAAAAGAACACACATTTCAATGACACTGGTGGATCCATATGTGGTATGTGAAAAGAACACACATTTCAATGACTCAGTTGTTGTTAGTAAAAAGAACACACATGCAATGACACTGGTGGATCCAAAGGTGGATTGTGAAAAGAGCACATGTTTCAATGACTCTAGGTTTTGTTAGTAAAAAGAAAACACATGCAATGACACTTGTGGATCCATGTGTGGTCAGTGAAGAGAACACAGATGCAATGACTCTTGTTGTTGTTAGTAAAAAGAGCTCACATGCAATGACACTGGTGGATCCATGTGTGGATTGTGAAGAGAACACACATGCAATGACACTGGCGGATCCATAGGTGGTATGTGAAAAGAACACATATTTCAATGACTCGACTGTTGTTAGTAAAAAGAACACACATGCAATGACACTGGTGGATCCAAAGGTGGATTGTGAAAAGAGCACACATTTCAATGACTCTAGTTGTTGTTGGTAAAAAGAACACACATGCAATCACACTGGTGGAACCATGTGTGGTCTCTGAAAACAACACACACGCAATGACTCTGGTTGTTAGTAAAAAGAGCACACATGTAATGACACTGGTGGATCCATATGTGGTATGTGAGAAGAACACACATTTCAATGACTCTGGTTGTTGTTACTAAAAAGAACGCACATGCAATGACACTGGTGGATCCATATGTGGATTGTGAAAAGAGCACATATGCAATGACACTGGTGGATCCATATGTGGTATGTGAAAAGAACACACATGCAATAACTCCAGTTGTTGTTAGTGAAAAGAACACACATGCAATGACAGGGGTGGATCCATGTGTGGTCTCTAAAAAGAACACACACTTCAATGACACTGGTGGATCCATATGTGGTATGTGAAAACAACACACATTTCAATGACTCAGTTCTTGTTAGTAAAAAGAACACACATGCAATGACACTGGTGGATCTAAAGGTGGACTGTGAAAAGAGAAGACATTTCAATGACTCTGGTTGTTGTTAGTAAAAAGAACACACATGCAATGACACTGGTGGATCCACATGTAATGACTCTGGTTGTTGATAGTAAAAAGAGCACACATGCAATGACACTAGTGGATCCATAGGTGGTATGTGAAAAGAGGACACATGCAATGACACTTGTGGATCCATATGTGGTATGTGAAAAGAACATACATGCAATGACTCCAGTTGCTGTTAGTGAAAAGAACATACATGCAATGACACTGGTGGATCCATGTGTGCTCTCTGAAGAGAACACACATTTCAATGACACTGGTGGATCCATATGTGGTATGTGAAAAGAACACACATGCAATGACTCTGGTTGTTTTTACAAAAAAGAACACACATGCAATGATACTGGTGGATCCATAGGTGGTATGTGAAAAGAACACACATTTCAATGACTCTGGTTGTTGTTACTAAAAAGAACACACATGTAATGACACTGGTGGATCCATAGGTGGATTATGAAAAGAGCACACATGCAATGACACTGGTGGATCCATATGTGGTATGTGAAAATAACACACATGCAATGACTCTGGTTGTTGTTAGTGAAAAGAACACACATGCAATGACATTGGTGGATCCATGTGTGGACTCTGAAGAGAACACACATTTCAATGACTCCGGTTATTGTTACTAAAAAGAACACACATGCAATGACACTGGTGGATCCATAGGTGGATTGTGAAAAGAGCACACATGCAATGACACTGGTGGATCCATATGTGGTATGTGAAAAGAACACACATGCAATGACTCCAGTTGTTGTTAGTGAAAAGAACACACATGCAATGACACTTGTGGATCCATGTGTGGTCTCTAAAAAGAACACACATTTCAATGACACTAGTGGATCCATATGTGGTATGTGAAAAGAACACACATTTCAATGTCTTAGTTGTTGTTACTAAAAAGATCACACATGCAATGACACTGGTGGATCCAAAGGTGGATTGTGAAAAGAGCACACATTTCAATGACTCTGGTTGTTGTTAGTAAAAAGAACACACATGCAATGACATTGGTGGATCCATGTGTTGTCTCTGAAGAGAACACACATGCAATGACTCTGGTTGTTAGTAAAAAGAGCACACATGCAAGGACCCTGGTGGATCCATGTGTGGATTGTGAAGAGAACACACATGCAATGACACTGGTGGATCCATAGGTGGTATGTGAAAATAACACACATTTCAATGACTCTGGTTGTTGTTACTAAAAAGAACACACATGCAATGACACTGGTGGATCCAAAGGTGGATTGTGAAAAGAGCACACATTTCAATGACTCTAGTTGTTGTTAGTAAAAAGAACACGCATGCAATGACACTTGTGGATCCATGTGTGGTATCTGAAGAGAACACACATTTGAATGACTCTGGTTGTTGTTACTAAAAAGAACACAAATGCAATGACACTGGTGGATCCATATGTGGATTGTGAAAAGAGCACACATGCAATGACACTGGTGGATCCATATGTGGTATGTGAAAAGAACACACATGCAATGACTCCAGTTGTTGTTAGTGAAAAGAACACACATGCAATGACACTGGTGGATCCATGTGTGGTCTCTAAAAAGAACACACATTTCCATGACACTGGTGGATCCATATGTGGTATGTGAAAAGAACACACATTTCAATGACTCAGTTGTTGTTAGTAAAAAGAACACACATGCAATGACACTGGTGGATCCAAAGGTGTATTGTGAAAAGAGCACACATTTCGATGACTTTGGTTGTTGTTAGTAAAAAGAACACGCATGCAATGACACTTGTGGATCCATGTGTGGTCTGTGAAGAGAACACACATGCAATGACTCTGGTTGTTGTTAGTAAAAAGAGCACACATGCAATGACACTGGTGGATCCATATGTGGTATGTGAGAAGAACACACATTTCAATGACTCTGGTTGTTGTTACTAAAAAGAACACACATGCAATGACACTGGTGGATCCATATGGGGATTGTGAAAAGAGCACACATGCAATGACACTGGTGGATCCATATGTGGTATGTGAAAAGAACACACATGCAATGACTCCAGTTGTTGTTAGTGAAAATAACACACATGCAATGATAGTGGTGGATCCATGTGTGGTCTCTAAAAAGAACACACACTTCAATGACACTGGTGGATCCATATGTGGTATGTGAAAAGAACACACATTTGAATGACTCAGTTGTTGTTAGTAAAACGAACACACATGCAATGACACTGGTGGATCCAAAGGTGGATTGTGAAAAGAGCACATATTTCAATGACTCTGGTTCTTGTTAGTAAAAAGAACACACATGCAATGACACTGGTGGATCCATCTGTGGTCTCTGAAGAGAACACACATGCAATGACTCTGGTTGTTGATAGTAAAAAGAGCACACATGCAATGACACTAGTGGATCCATAGGTGGTATGTGAAAAGAGGACACATGCAATGACACTGGTGGATCCATATGTGGTATGTGAAAAGAACATACATGCAATGACTACAGTTGCTGTTAGTGAAAAGAACATACATGCAATGACACTGGTGGATCCATGTGTGGTCTCTGAAGAGAACACACATTTGAATGACACTGGTGGATCCATATGTGGTATGTGAAAAGAACACACATTCAATGACTCTGGTTGTTTTTACAAAAAAAAAACACATGCAATGATACTGGTGGATCCATAGGTGGTATGTGAAAAGAACACACATTTCAATGACTCTAGTTGTTGTTACTAAAAAGAACACACATGTAATGACACTGGTGGATCCATAGGTGGATTATGAAAAGGGCACACATGCAATGACACTGGTGGATCCATATGTGGTATGTGAAAATAACACACATGCAATGACTCTGGTTGTTGTTAGTGAAAAGAACACACATGCAATGACATTGGTGGATCCATGTGTGGACTCTGAAGAGAACACACATTTCAATGACTCCGGTTATTGTTACTAAAAAGAACACACATGCAATGACACTGGTGGATCCATATGTGGATTGTGAAAAGAGCACACATGCAATGACACTGGTGGATCCATATGTGGTATGTGAAAAGAACACACATGCAATGACTCCAGTTGTTGTTAGTGAAAAGAACACACATGCAATGACACTGGTGGATCCATGTGTGGTCTCTAAAAAGAACACACATTTCAATGACACTGGTGGATCCAGATGTGGTAAGTGAAAAGAACACACATTTCAATGACTCAGTTGTTGTTAGTAAAAAGTACACACATGCAATGACACAGGTGGATCCAAAGGTGGATTGTGAAAAGAGCACACATTTCAATGACTCTAGTTGTTGTTAGTAAAAAGAACACGCATGCAATGACACTTGTGGATCCATGTGTGGTCTCTGAAGAGAACACACATGCAATGATTCTGGTTGTTGTTAGTAAAAAGAGCACACATGCAATGACACTAGTGGATCCATGTGTGGATTGTGAAGAGAACACACATGCAATGACACTGGTGGATCCATAGGTGGTATGTGAAAAGAACACACATTTCAATGACTCGGTCGTTGTTAGTAAAAAGAACACACATGCAATGACACTGGTGGATCCAAACGTGGATTGTGAAAAGAGCACACATTTCAATGACTCTGGTTGTTGTTGGTAAAAAGGACACACATGCAATGACACTGGTGGATCCATGTGTGGTATCTGAAGAGAACACACATTTGAATGACTCTGGTTGTTGTTACTAAAAAGAACACACATGCAATGACACTGGTGGATCCATATGTGGATTGTGAAAAGAGCACACATGCAATGACACTGGTGGATCCATATGTGGTATGTGAAAAGAACACACATGCAATGACTCCAGTTGTTGTTAGTGAAAAGAACACACATGCAATGACACTGGTGGATCCATGTGTGGTCTCTAAAAAGAACACACATTTCAATGACACTGGTGGATCCATATGTGGTATGTGAAAAGAACACACATTTCAATGACTCAGTTGTTGTTAGTAAAAAGAACACACATGCAATGACACTGGTGGATCCAAAGGTGGATTGTGAAAAGAGCACACATTTCAATGACTTTGGTTGTTGTTAGTAAAAAGAACACGCATGCAATGACACTTGTGGATCCATGTGTGGTCTGTGAAGAGAACACACATGCAATGACTCTGGTTGTTGTTAGTAAAAAGAGCACACATGCAATGACACTGGTGGATTCATATGTGGTATGTGAGAAGAACACACATTTCAATGACTCTGGTTGTTGTTACTAAAAAGAACACACATGCAATGACACTGGTGGATCCATATGGGGATTGTGAAAAGAGCACACATGCAATGACACTAGTGGATCCATATGTGGTATGTGAAAAGAACACACATGCAATGACTCCAGTTGTTGTTAGTGAAAAGAACACACATGCAATGATAGTGGTGGATCCATGTGTGGTCTCTAAAAAGAACACACACTTCAATGACACTGGTGGATCCATATGTGGTATATGAAAAGAACACACATTTGAATGACTCAGTTGTTGTTAGTAAAACGAACACACATGCAATGACACTGGTGGATCCAAAGGTGGATTGTGAAAAGAGCACATATTTCAATGACTCTGGTTCTTGTTAGTAAAAAGAACACACATGCAATGACACTGGTGGATCCATCTGTGGTCTCTGAAGAGAACACACATGCAATGACTCTGGTTGTTGATAGTAAAAAGAGCACACATGCAATGACACTAGTGGATCCATAGGTGGTATGTGAAAAGAGGACACATGTAATGACACTGGTGGATCCATATGTGGTATGTGAAAAGAACATACATGCAATGACTCCAGTTATTGTTAGTGATAAGAACATACATGCAATGACACTGGTGGATCCATGTGTGGTCTCAGAAGAGAACACACATTTGAATGACACTGGTGGATCCATATGTGGTATGTGAAAAGAACACACATGCAATGACACTGCTGGATCCATAGGTGGTATGTGAAAAGAACACACATTTCAATGACTCTAGTTGTTGTTACTAAAAAGAACACACATGCAATGACACTAGTGGATCCATAGGTGGATTGTGAAAAGAGCACACATGCAATGACACTGGTGGATACAAACGTGGATTGTGAAAAGAGCACACATTTCAATGACTCTAGTTGTTGTTGGTAAAAAGAACACAAATGCAATGACACTGGTGGATCCATGTGTGGTCTCTGAAGAGAACACACATTTGAATGACTCTGGTTGTTGTTACTAAAAAGAACACACATGCAATGACACTGGTGGATCCATATGTGGATTGTGAGAAGAGCACACATGCAATGACACTGGTGGATCCATATGTGGTATGTGAAAAGAACACACATGCAATGACTCCAGTTGTTGTTAGTGAAAAGAACACACATGCAATGACACTGGTGGATCCATGTGTGGTCTCTAAAAAGAACACACATTTCAATGACACTGGTGGATCCATATGTGGTATGTGAAAAGAACACACATTTCAATGAGTCAGTTGTTGTTAGTAAAAAGAACACACATGCAATGACACTGGTGGATCCAAAGGTGGATTGTGAAAAGAGCACACGTTTCAATGACTCTAGTTTTTTTTAGTAAAAAGAACACGCATGCAATGACACTTGTGGATCCATGTGTGGTCAGTGAAGAGAACACACATGCAATGACTCTGGTTGTTGTTAGTAAAAAGAGCACACATGCAATGACACTGGTGGATCCATGTGTGGATTGTGAAGAGAACACACATACAATGACACTGGTGGATCCATAGGTGGTATGTGAAAAGAACACACATTTCAATGACCCGGTTGTTATTAGTAAAAATAACACACATGCAATGACACTGGTGGATCCAAAGGTGGATTGTGAAAAGAGCACACATTTCAATGACTCTGGTTGTTGTTGGTAAAAAGAACACACATGCAATCACAATGGTGGATCCATGTGTGGTCTCTGTAAAGAACACACATGCAATGACTCTGGTTGTTGTTAGTAAAAAGAGCACACATGCAATGACACTGGTGGATCCATATGTGGTATGTGAGAAGAACACACATTTCAATGACTCTGGTTGTTGTTACTAAAAAGAATACACATGCAATGACACTGGTGGATCCATATGTGGATTGTGAATTAGCACACATGCAATGACACCGGTGGATCCATATGTGGTATGTGAAAAGAACGCACATGCAATGACTCTAGTTGTTGTTAGTGAAAAGAACACACATGCAATGACACTGGTGGATCCATGTGTGGTCTCTAAAAAGAACACACATTTCAATGACACTGGTGGATCCATATGTGGTATGTGAAAAGAACACACATTTCAATGTCTCAATTGTTGTTAGTAAAAAGAACACACATGCAATGGCACAGGTGGATCCATGTGTGGTCTCTGAAGAGAACACACATGCAATGACTCTGGTCGTTGATAGTAAGAAGAGCACACATGCAATGACACTGGTGGATCCATAGGTGGTATGTGAAAAGAGCACACATGCAATGACACTGGTGGATCCATATGTGGTATGTGAAAAGAACATACATGCAATGACTGTAGTTGTTGTTAGTGAAAAGAACATACATGCAATGACACTGGTGGATCCATGTGTGGTGTCTGAAGAGAACACAAATTTCAATGACACTGGTGGATCCATATGTGGTATGTGAAAAGAACACACATGCAATGACTCTGGTTGTTTTTACTAAAAAGAACCCACATGCAATGACACTGGTGGATCCATAGGTGGTATGTGAAAAGAACACACATTTCAATGACTCTAGTTGTTGTTACTAAAAAGAAAACGCATGCAATGACACTGGTGGATCCATAGGTGGATTGTGAAAAGAGCACACATGCAATGACACTGGTGGATCCATATGTGGTATGTGAAAAGAACACACATGCAATGACTCTGGTTGTTGTTAGTGAAAAGAACACACATGCAATGACACTGGTGGATCCATGTGTAGTCTCTGAAGAGAACACACATTTGAATGAATCCGATTGTTGTTACTAAAAAGAACACACATGCAATAACACTGGTGGATCCATATGTGGATTGTGAAAAGAGCACACATGCAATGACACTGGTGGATCCATATGTGGTATGTGAAAAGAACACACATGCAATGACTCCAGTTGTTGTTAGTGAAAAGAACACACATGCAATGACACTGGTGGATCCATGTGTGGTCTCTAAAAAGAACACAGATTTCAATGACACTCGTGGATCCATATGTGGTATGTGAAAAGAACACACATTTCATTGACTCAGTTGTTGTTAGTAAAAAGAACACACATGCAATGACACTGGTGGATCCAAAGGTGGATCGTGAAAAGAGCACACATTTCAATGACTCTGGTTGTTGTTAGTAAAAAGAACACGCATGCATTGACACTTGTGGATCCATGTGTGGTCTGTGAAGAGAACACACATGCAATGACTCTAGTTGTTGTTAGTAAAAAGAGCACACATATAATGACACTGGTGGATCCATGTGTGGATTGTGAAGAGAACACACATGCAATGACACTGGTGGATCCATAGGTGGTATGTGAAAAGAACACACATTTCAATGACCCGGTTGTTGTTAGTAAAAAGAACACACATGCAATGACACTGGTGGATCCAAAGGTGGATGGTGAAAAGAGCACACATTTCAATGACTCTGGTTGTTGTTGGTAAAATGAACACATATGCAATCACACTGGTGGTTCCATGCGTGGTCTCGGAAAAGAACACACATGCAATGACTCTGGTTGTTGTTAGTAAAAAGAGCACACATGCAATGACACTGGTGGATCCATATGTGGTATGTGAGAAGAACACACATTTCAATGACTCTGGTTGTTGTTACTAAAAAGAACACACATGCAATGACACTGGTGGATCCATATGTGGATTGTGAAAAGAGCACACATGCAATGACACTGGTGGATCCATATGTGGTATGTGAAAAGAACACACATGCAATGACTCCAGTTGTTGTTAGTGAAAAGAACACACATACAATGACAGTGGTGGATCCATGTGTGGTCTCTAAAAAGAACACACACTTCAATGACACTGGTGGATCCATATGTGGTATGTGAAAAGAACACACATTTCAATGACTCATTTGTTGTTAGTAAAAAGAACACACATGCAATGATACTGGTGGATCCAAAGGTGGATTGTGAAAAGAGCACACATTTCAATGACTCTGGTTGTTGTTTGTAAAAAGAACACACATGCAATGACACTGGTGGATCCATGTGTGGTCTCGGAAGAGAACACACATGCAATAACTCTGGTTGTTGATAGTAAAAAGAGCACACATGCATTGACACTGGTGGATCCATAGGTGGTATGTGAAAAGAGGACACATGCAGTGACACTGGTGGATCCATATGTGGTATGTGAAAAGAACATACATGCAATGACTCCAGTTGTTGTTAGTGAATAGAACATACATGCAATGACACTTGAGGATCCATATGTGGTACGTGAGAAGAACACACATTTCAATGACTCTGGTTGTTGTTACTAAAAATAAAAAACATGCAATGACACTGGTGGATCCATATGTGGATTCTGAAAAGAGCACACATGCAATGACACTGGTGGATCCATATGTGGTATGTGAAAAGAACATACATGCAATGACTCCAGTTGTTGTTAGTTAAAAGAACAACATGCAATGACACTGGTGGATCCATGTGTGGTCTCTGAAGAGAACACACATGCAATGACTCTGGTTGTTGATAGTAAAAAGAGCACACATGCAATGACACTGGTGGATCCATAGGTGGTATGTGAAAAGAGCACACATGCAATGATACTGGTGGATCCATATGTGGTATGTGAAAAGAACACACATTTCGATGACTCGGTTGTTGTTAGTAAAAAGAACACACATGCAATGACACTGGTGGATCCAAAGGTGGATTGTGAAAAGAGCACACATTTTAATGACTCTGGTTGTTGTTAGTAAAAAGAACACACATGCAATGACACTTGTGGATCCATGTGTGGTCAGTGAAGAGAACACACATGCAATGACTCTGGTTGTTGTTAGTAAAAAGAGCACACATGCAATGACACTGGTGGATCCATGTGTGGATTGTGAAGAGAACACACATACAATGACACTGGTGGATCCATAGGTGGTATGTGAAAAGAACACACATTTCAATGACCCGGTTGTTGTTAGTAAAAAGAACACACATGCAATGACACTGGTGGATCCAAAGGTGGATTGTGAAAAGAGCACACATTTCAATTACTCTGGTTGTTGTTGGTAAAAAGAACACACATGCAATCACACTGGTGGATCCATGTGTGGTCTCTGTAAAGAACACACATGGAATGACTCTAGTTGTTCTTAGTAAAAAGAGCACACATGCAATGACACTGGTGGATCCATATGTGGTATGTGAGAAGAACACACATTTCAATGACTCTGGTTGTTGTTACTAAAAAGAACACACATGCAATGACACTGGTGGATCCATATGTGTTGGGGAGGTAACCCCGGATAGGGTAAAGACGGGGAAAGACGAAAGGGTGTTCCCTGTTTAGTTTCCGAGTTACAGTCTGAGTCAGCCGAATCCTGTAGAGGTCGGCCGAGATAGGAAAGGGCAGGACCCTTATAGTAATGGCAATGCATTACCCGGCCGGGATACTGCGTAAGTCGGCCGGGTTAGCCCAAGTAATCTTGATGCAGGTGAAGGACAAGCCGAGTTACGCGAGGCAGGGCCAAATTATGTGAAGCTTGCAGGAGAAGGAGAAGCCTAAAGTCAAACTCTAAAAGCAGGCTAGGAGGAATCTGAGCAAAGCCAAGCACTAGGGACAAAGGCGCAGAGCGACAGAGAGACAGAAGGAGGTCACGGAGGTGACAGTCCTAAAGCCCGAGGCACACAGGAGGGCCCCTCTGGAACCTTGCCGTCATTAGGGGAGCGACAGGGAAAGGATGGCACCGAACTACTATATTGGCATAGGCATATTCTTCGAATATGCTTGCCACCTCAGCCCTAAAGGAACCCAAGGCTCTCCTTTATAAGGGCAGGCTTGGACCCAAAAGAGGGGATCGACTCATTCTTGGTACCGTTAGGCTGGTAAAAATTCTCTCTTTCCCCTTGTATGCAGCTCGAGGAGCACTTGTAGCCCGAGGAAGAAGAAATACAGATCTTTGAGTTAGCTTTCTGAGTATAGAATCCACTACATCTTCCCTCCCCAGATCCCACTAGCATCCATTGGCCCCAAACTTTAGCCTACCCATGGCATCTGCCGTGCCACCACCACGGACGCTGGCGCCAGTGGGGCCAGCAGTGCTATGGAGTTATGATCCGGACGGGAAACTTCATCAAGACTGGCGAGCGCGTTGTTTCTGGCTTAGTCCAGAGAATTGGTCTCTGTGATTATGTCAGCGACAATGCAGGGAGCTTCAGGGGAAAGACTCCCCCGCGTAATGGTGTTTTCATCAACCTGGGCGGGCACCAGGTTTACGTCGGCGTCGACATCTCCGGTGTTTATCCTCACCAAGTTGTTGCAGGAGATCCACCTCTAACGCCGCAGCCATCCGCCGAGCACATCCTGCAGTAGCGTCGAGGTAATGGTCTTGGCCGGGTGCAACTGGAGTAGCGGCCGGATCGAAGAGAACCCGCCACCGGTGTACAGCGCCGCAGCAGACAAAGACCAATGCCCACCGAGGTAATCCCATCTAAGCAACCCGACCGAGGTGCAAGACACCACCCCAAAGGCACCAAGGGTAAGAGGGCCACCTCTGAAAGGCCAGAATATTCTTCAAAGCCATAGAAAGCTTGACTACACCTGAGCGCCGATACTTAATCCGTAAATGCTCAGCAGAGTTAGAGGAAACCAGCAAAAGGTACCGATAGAGGCAAAAGGTGTCGGCCTTTGGGAGTCTTAAACAGACCTGCGAGAATATTCCAAAGCAAATAAGTTGAAGTCGCACCAACGGGTGGACGAACTAAGATTGAGAGGAAAGAACCTCATGGATGACATTAACAAAGAGCATGAAGCTCATAAAGCGTAATCAGAGGATTTGGGCTTGCCGAAGTATGGCAAGAAACCTAAGAGCGGCAAATGCCGCAGCATTAGAGTTAGAGGGTTGACCGTGAGGCCCGGCAGAAACAACAAGAAAGAGAACGAGCTGGTGCGCATCGCGAACCAGCAAATGAGGAAATGCTCGAGCAAACCCGGCGAGGCCGGGGCCTCGCGAATGGTTCATTCGGCAGAGCAGCACCAGCCTTATGCTGTGGCAGACATCTTCACCCGGAAATAATGCTCGAAGAGACAAAGCAGTAACCTCGGGAAAGAGGAACAAGCAGATTGTCCCATATGATCCGGCAATGGCCGGAAAGGAAAATGAGAACAGAGGCAATGCAAGCCGAGGTAACAGTGGGGAGAGGAACCACGGCAGTATGGAGAAAGACGGCGGAAGCCGAGGCGACGGAGACCTCCGCAGAAGAGAACCCGCGAGAGGTAATCGTGAGAACAACCCGCCGAAGCAAGGGAGAGAACTGCCACTCAACCCACAACCGAGGCATGAAGCCCGCAGAAAGAGAAACAAGGCCAGCTCGCCACAATCAAATTAATGAGAGATACAATGATGGTTATTCAAATGGAATATGCAATCCATGGCGGAAACTACCATTATGGAATACGGACGAAGTCCCCTGATGCAGATTTGCCATCAAATGAGGCAAGAGTGAAGCTAGACCGGCTATATAGGTCCGAATTATTGGAAGAACAGGGTCCACCAGGGCCGACCTGCTTTGGACCACGTATCATGGGCGAGCCACCTGTGCCAAATTTTTAGCTAGCAAGGGGCACCAAAACATATAATGGGAGTACCAAACCACAAGACTGGTTAATTGACTATGCCACTGCTGTAAAAATAGCGGTGGAAACTTACGATGGGCAGACGCATTACCACAAATGCTGGAAGGACCAGCTAGGGTATGGCTAAATAACCTACCAAGCAAAGATCAACTTGGCTGGATTTTGAGGAAATGTTTGTCGCAACTTTACCAAGACGCATAAGAGGCCAAACAGCCACAACAATTAGCCATGTGCAAGCAGAGGCCGAATGAAACAGATAGAGAGTTTTTAACTCGGTGGTGCAATCTGAGAAACTCATGTGAAGGAGTCATAGAATCGCAAGCAATAGCTTGGTTCGCAAAAGGATGCCGTTATGGCAGCTTGTGTAGCCGACTACAAAGAGATATGCCACCACACTAATGAAACTATCGTAATAGCGGACTCCTACGCATTAGGAGATCCCACGCAACCAGAATTAATGTCGGCAGATCACCGCGAGCAACAGACCATTATGCAAGAGATTTGGCCGGTCATCCAGCGCGGTGATTTCAGAGGAAGAAGAAGAGAGAAAGACCGGATTATAGATATAATTCGCCCAAGTAGCTGTAGGGCAAGATCAGCGAATCACGGAGCGGCTCAACGGAAAAGAATGGTCCTCAAAGTGGACACCAAGGAATGAAGGAAAAGGCGGTGGACCCCGAACAAAAGAAACATGGCGGAGAGGCGAAGTACACGTTCGAGTCCATGTTAGATCAGCCGTGTAAATTTCACACGCCAAGCCCATCCGCACAGCCAACCATACAACCCGCCAATGTGCATGGATGAAAAATGCAATGGGTAACCCCAGAGCGTTCGTGCACCCCATCAAGTACATCAGCGTCAGCCACACGCTGATCGAGCAAATGCACAGCAACTAATGTTACTGGCCCCTCCCCCGAGGTATGATAACTCGGATCAGAGAGATGCGGTGCATCAAGTGATGAACCAAGTCCAGGACGGAAGAACAAACCCGGCAAATACAAGACGTAATGATTACAGAGAACATCATCAGTCTTATTGCGTGTTCACAACGGAACAGCAAGACAAACAGAGTGTGCAACGCCGGCATATGGAAGTAAATGCAGTTATGCCGGCGATACCGAGATATGTGCCTTGGTCTGATCAGGAAGTAACTTGGAGCATAAAGGATCATCCCAAAATAATGCCGAATCCTGGGTCATATGCACTCGTGTTGGATCCGACATTTGTCGGACCAAGCATCAATGTGAAATTCTCAAAGGTACTCATTGACAATGGAAGTAGTATCAACATCATGTACAAAGATACCATGCATAAACTTGGAATATCGCAGAACATGTTGCAGTCCACAAGGACCACTTTCCATGGGATAGTGCCAGGGATTTCATGTGAACCCATTGGTAAGGTCCGAGTCGATGTCTTATTCGGCACAAGAGATAACTGCAGAGCAGAAAACTTAGAGTTTGAGGTGGTGGATCTAGAGAGTTGTTATCATGCTTTACTCGGACGGCCAGCGTTGGCCAAATTCATGGGCAGCTGTCATGTAAGTTATCAGAAGATGAAGCTACCCGGACCACAAGGAGTGATAATAGTTGCAGGGGATTACAAGAAGTCAATGGAGTGTGCTTTAGCCGGGTCAAATTTGGCCGAGTCATTGGTTATAGCAAGAGAAAAAAGAAGGATTCAGGAGGTAGCAGCCCTCGCTCGGTAGCAATGAACATGCCGGCACTAGCCAACCCGCATGGCGTGTTTCTTTTCAGCCGACTAAAGAAACGAAGAAGTTTCAAATAGATGAGCAATTCCAGGCGCATCGTTACTATTGGTGCGTGCCTAGACGCTAAGTAGGAAAGCGAGCTCACCAACTTCCTCCGTGAGAATCGGGACATATTTGCATGGTCAACTCAGGATCTGCAAGGTGTTCCGAGGGAGTTGGCTGAGCACTCTTTGAATGTAAGGCCTGGAGCAAGGCCGGTGAAGCAACCTCTCCGCCGCTTCGCCGAAGACAGGAGAAAAATAATAGGGGATGAAATAGCTCGGCTCCTCGCAGCCGGGTTCATCATGGAGGTCTTGTGCAGGATTGGTTGTCAAATCCGGTGCTGGTAGAAAAGAAGGATGATCCCAATGTAGCCATTGTATGGCGAATGTGTATCGATTACACGAACTGAACAAGGCGTGTCCAAAAGATCCTTTTCCATTACCTAGAATAGACCAAGTCATTGACTCATTGCTGGTTGTGAGTTATTATCATTTGTAGACGCAGACTCTGGTTTCACCGGATACCGTTAAATCCGCCGATCAAATAAAGATCGCATTTATTACCCCGTACGGGCTTATTGCTATCGCACAATGCCATTCGACTGCGAAATGCAGGAGCAACATATCGAGATGCATGCAAAATGTCTACACGATCAAATAGGAAAAATGTACAAGTATATGTAGATGACGTGGTCATCAAAACCAAGGAAAGCAAAACCTTCATGGAAGATATACGGCAAACTTTCAGAACTTGAGAAGATTCGAATGAAACTTAATCCGAAAAGTGCACGCTTACGTGCGGCAGGAAAATTTCTCTGATTTCTTGTATCAAGACGAGGTATACAAGCCAACACAACAAATATAAAAGAAGTAGAAAGAATGGAATTTCCAAATGCTTAAATGATGTACAAAATTCAGGTTGTCTAGCCTCGCTCACCGGTTTGTATGTCGGCTGGGAGAAAAGGCACTGCCACTATATCACCGATGAAGAAATCGATAAGTTCGCTTGGACTCCACAAGCGGACAACGCGTTTCATGAGTTGAAAAAATGTTGGTCACAAAGACCTATCTTGGCTTCTCCATTATCAAAAGAGCCTATGTTACTCTACATAGCCACAAATAGAGTAGTGAGTCGTAGTCATAGTAGAACGACTCGAAAATAATAAGTCGGTACAGAGGCCGGTATATTATTTAAGTGAAGTGTTGTCCACTTCAAAACAGAATTACCCACATTATCAAGATGGCTTATGGGTGTATATGTCGGCAAAAAAGCTTAAACATTACTTCGAAGAGCATCCCATCAGAGTGATCTGTGAAGCGCCCATAGCCGACATATTGAGCAACAAAGATGCAAGTGGCCGAATAGCAAAATGGGCAATAGAATTGTCACCATACGCTCCACAATTTGATAGGAGAGATGCAATCAAATCTCAAGCAGTCGCCGACTTCTTCGTAGATTGGGCCGAAGTACAATATGAGCCACCATTACCAGATACAAATTATTGGACGATGCATTTCGATGGTTCCAAACTAAGAAATGGTTTGGGGGCAGGAATAGTATTAACTTCGCCTAAAAGAGATCAGCTAAAATATGTGCTACAGATACATTTTGCTGCATCCAACAACGTAGCCGAATATGAAGCACTGGTCCATGGATTGAAAGTAGCAAAAGAGATTGGCATACATGAATCTTATGCTATGGGGACTCGGACCTAGTAGTACTGCAAAGTCTGTCAATTGTTATGCACTAGATGCTAATATGGCCTTATACAGATTTCATGTGCAAAAGATCAGTGGATACTTTGAAGGATGTGAGTTTCACCACATACCTCGGGCAGAAAATGATGCCGCAAACACATTGTCAAAGCTCGGATCAACCCGGCAGTCAATTCCACCGGGTATTGCCCTGGAACACCTTAGAAAACCATCAATAATCCCTTCACCAAAATCCGAATCTATCTTTATCCCGGCTAATTCAGCAGCAGACAATATGCCGATGGAGGTAGATCAGCAATATAACTCGGAATCCCCCAAGAGGAGGACAGCTGAAGTAAGCACAATTATGAAGAAGGCCGAGGTAAATATGTCGGCAGAAAATATGGAAATAGACAGTGAGACCATACCAGAAAAAGTCACACCACCATGGGCGCAACCCATATTCTCTTACCTTAAGGACGGGGTATTACCAAGCAATGAAGTATTAGCAAGACAAACCGTAAGGAAAGCGAAAGCTTACACGATCATAAACAATGAGCTATATAAAAGAAGTGTCACAAGCGTACATGAAGTGTGAGTTCGGCAGAAGGCCGGGAGATCCTCCTAGATATACATCAAGGAGAGTGTGGACATCATGCCTCATCTCGTGCATTGGTAGCCAAAGCATTCAGGCATGGATTTTATTGGCCGACGGCATTGAAAGAAGCCAAAGAGTTGGTGGAAAAATGCAATGGTTGCCAGAGATACGCAACCAAAATACATATGCCATCGGCCGAGCTGAAAACAATACCCATCACTTGGCCATTTGCTGTGTGGGGCTTAGATATGGTGGGACCATTTAGGCCGGCCCGAGGGGGAATGACCCACATATTGGTTATGGTGGACAAGTTCACAAAATGGATTGAAGTGAAACCAATAAGAAAATGCGATGGGCCCATAGCAGTGAAATTCCTCAAAGATATTATTTTAAGATATGGGTACCCACACGATTATTACGTATAATGGCACAAATTTTGCGAAGGAGCCTTCACAGATTTTGTAGAGAAAAATACATAAGGTTAGATATTGCCTCAGTAGCTCACCCAAAGATCTAATGGACAAGTGGAAAGATCTAATGGACTAGTATTGTCAGAATAAAACCACGACTTATTGAACCTCCGCAAAGGTCGGCAGGATGTTGGATTGAAGAACTCCCAGTATTATGGAGCCTCGTAACTACTCCAAATAGGTCAACAGGTACACACCATTCTTTCTTGTGTATGGGGCAGGCCGTGCTTCCGGTGACATAATACATGACTGCCAAGAGTTACTCAAGATACAACCTCGGAAGTGAACGAAATAGCTCGGAAGATATCAGTAGACTGCTAGAAGAAGCGAGAACTGGCACTATCACGATCAACTATTTATCGCCAGAACTTACGACGATATCACAGCAAAAAGGTGAATCCAAGGGTATTCAAAGAAGGAGATTTAGTCCTCGGTACAACGCACTACCGGCATGCACAAGTCACCTCCATGGAGGGACCATTCATCGTGAGCAAGGCATTACATAACGATGCCTATTATCTAATTGATGCTCAATCCCCGGAAGGACAAGGCGCATAAAGTCGGCGAAGAAACGAAGCGCCATGGAACGTAGCCCCGCTTGCCCATTTTACTCATAGCATAGTATTTCAAGGTCAAGGACCAATGATGTATTAAACCTCGGCATCCAGAGCAGTGACTCGGGGACTGCCATAGGTTATTTCAATTTCATGATTTGAATTGAACCTCGGCATCCAGAGCAGTGACGCGAGGACTGCCATAGGTTATTTCAATTTCATGTTATGTATTGAACCTCGGCATCCAGAGCAGTGACTCGGGGACTGCCATATGTTATTTCAATTTCATGGTATGTATTGAACCTCGGCATCCGGAGCAGTGACTCGGGGACTACCATATGTTATTTCGATTTCAGGTTATGTATTAAAACCTCGGCAGTCAAAGTATCCCCAGAGCTATGTTGAGTGCCAAAACTTGACGCCCTGAGCGGCACCTCGGTGGTGGTCCTGTATTTTTCCTGAAAGTTAGTTTGCACGCTAGGCTTCAGCGAACAGCAATCACTGGGACTGCCATGTAGTTCAAAATGGCGAAGCCTTTGATACGAAAAGGGTATCACACTTCGACTCGTAATAAGAACAGATCAACCCCGTATGATGTTCGAAGCTCACACACAGATTACTCGACTAAAACGCAAGGAAACAAAGACAAAGATACGTCCTAACATCAAAATATTGCAGGATACCAAAAAAAGAATTCGGATGGAAATCCACTTAAGCAAAGTTATACCAACCGCAAACTTATATGTCGCAGCAATGTACGGCAAAGGGAGATTCAGGTCATATAGGAAATAAACAAGTATTCCACGGACATCGTACGCCCGGCATACCATGGATGGGAAATGACTCAGGCGTTTTTTAGGAGAGGCAACCTGGTCAGGACTGGGCCTCCGAGGAAGGAGGAACTTACGATGTTACCTCGCCTCCATGAGACCTAGGTGCAACCTCGGCCAAAGCCTGAGGCTGCTGAGGAGCATCAATTTGCGCAGTGGAATGCCCGGTACCCTTGGAGGAGGATCGCGCGTCGTCGTCGTCATCCGAGCTCGAACTGGAGCCACCAGAAGTGGCCGAGTCATCTTCATCTCCCCCTTGCTCAGCTGAATCGTCTGATGCATCCTCGACTATGACCTCCTCGTCCGGGTTTGGAAGGAAACGGCCCTTCATTCAGTGTGTGCACGCGGCATACTCGACGAGTTGAAAGGCGAGCGAGCTGTCAAGAGCAACAAAGGTGGGATCCTCAACCCAACGAGAACCGGTCGCAGATTTCTCAAGATATCAAGAGAGATGTCTTCGCACCATGACATGATAACAGTGAGGGCCATATCCGCGCCAGACGCTCCAGATTCCCTCCAAAGACTTAGTTGCTTTTCGGTGGCATTCAATCTAGTCACCAGCAATTCGATCTCGCGATCTTAGGAGTTCCAGGTATTCGGCAGAGAGCACGGTGGGCTCGAATAGCGGCCAGCACCAAGTCCCGCCCATGATTTTCACGGACCAAGGCGTGTATGAAACCAAGAAATCTTCTATTGAATACTCAAAGTTCACGTCACAGGGAAACCTCGGCGCAAGACGAGCAGCAAGGACCGCTTAGAGCTCACGGTTTAGCCTCGGGAAAATGACCTGCAAAAAAGGGAGGCGTCGAGAGCAGCAGAAGGAAGAAAGATAATCCGGCTGTGTTAAGATGCTTACGATGAATGAAACTCATCATCAGCTGAAGGTCCTTCGCCCAGTCAATCTTGTTCTTCTCAAAGCGAGCAATTTCCTCGCTCATTCCTCAAGCTTTCAGCTCGGCAGCCTCTAAGATCTCTTTATTCTTTTGCAATTCCAAAGCCAGCCGGTTCTTCTCCTCGGAGAACTCCTGATCGACCTTCTCTAGCTCGGATTTCTGAGAAAGCTTAAGGGCCTTCACCTCGCGTGGCGAGCTATCTCATCATCCTTTTCTTTAGCTGCCGAATGGGTGTCGCCTTATTCTAACAAATGCAGCATTACATCGCATGGGCATAATTTTGGTGAGATGATGCAAAGGTTCATATCTCGGCTTTATCAAAGCCAAACAAAGTAAAAGAAACTTAGTGCACGTCTTAGAAAGGGAAAAGTACGAGGTAGATGGAAAACTAACCTTCCAAGCTCTTGACTTTCTTCTCAAGACGAATGTTGAGATTATTGATGTTACCTGTTAACCCACAAAGTAAGCCGGCATCCCGCAGACAAAACAATGACAATATTAGAGATGACAAGGAAAATGATCGGGCATACCTGCTTTTTTCACCACAGGAATAACTTTTTCATATTTTTCTTCCAACTTCTTGTGCGAGAAAAGCAGTCTTTGAAATTCAGCAGTCCGCCGGTCATGCGCAACCTGAGCAATGGAACAAACAATGAATGGATATTCGAAGCCAAAACAGATCCGAGCTAAGTGAAAACTTAACCCGGATCTAGGTGGTTGGATATTCGAAGCTAAACCAAATCTGAGTTAAGCGAAAACTTAACCAAGATCTAGGTGGTTGGATATTCGAAGCCAAAACAGATCCGAGCTAAGCGAAAACTTAACCCGGATCTAGGTGGCTGGATATTCGAACCTAAACCAAATCCGAGTTAAGCGAAAACTTAACCCAGATCTAGGTGGCTGGATATTCGAACCCAAAACAGATCCGCGCTAAGCGAAAACTTAACCCGGATCTAGGTGGCTGGATATTCGAAGCTAAACCAGATCCGAGTTAAGCGAAAACTTAACCTAGATCTAGGTGGCTGGATATTCGAAGCCAAAACAAATCCGAGCTAAGTGAAAACTTAACCCGGATCTAGGTGGCTGGATGTTCGAATCTAAAGCAGATCCGAGTTAAGCGAAAACTTAACCCAGATCTAGGTGGCTGAATATTCAAAGCCAAAAGTAGATTCGAGTCAGGCGAAAGCTTAACCCAGACCTATGTGGCTAGACATTCAAAGAATAGCTAAATAAAATTTAAGCAAAAGTTTAAGATAGATCTACTCGGATATAGGCTCGAGCCATAAATTAAGTAGAACTAAGTATAGCACTATAAAAACTTCCAAGCGAATAACAAGTTACTCGTTTGCAAGTTTCGGGGACTAATGTATATATAATAGCATATGGAGAATCAATCTAAACCCCGAGAAGTAGCAATTACCTCGTTCATCTTGTTGCTATCCAGAATGATCTTGGCGGCTTGATCCAAACGGCTACTGATGTCGGAGAGTTGAAATGGCTGACTGTTTCGATTGCCCTCAAGCTGATCAGCAGCATTCCAGTTATGAGCATATTCCACCAGCGAGCCGAGGCTGTTCCCACTAGCCGTCCGGGTTAAGACTTTACCTCAGACATGTTGTGTAACCATCGCACCGCAGGCTTGTATGAAGAGCAAGTTGGGTCTTGGCCGGTAATGAGGTACAGAGGCTTTGGTAGGCGATTCCTTTGCACAAAGACGTCGGCAATACTCGGCTGAGAAGAGCTGGCAAGACCTTTTGGGAAGTGGAAGTTTAGTGGCAACAGTTTTTTCTTGTGGAGGCACCAAAGAAGCGATACCTCGGCAATGGAGAAAGTGCCTTAGAAGCGGGAGGGATCACAGGCCGAGGGCGCCGGGTATTAACGACCACGGCCGGTTGGTTACGAGGAGCTATCGAGGTAGAAAGAGGCTCGTGGATATGCTCGGATTCGTGGAGGGCAACGGTTGAGAGAAATCTCGGGCCGAATATCAGTATATCGTGACAAGGGGTGACATATGTGGAGCTGGAGGAGATGTACGAGCAGGACTAGGAATCCGAGATCTTCAACAAAGGAGGAGACGGCTGCCGAATCGGGCTAGTCATACTAGGACCGCCAGGCTTAACGGAAAGCGAACACCGCGAAAATAAGAAAGAAAAAAGGGTGTCAGGATGAAAACCCGAAATAGGGAAACAAGAAATACGAGCAAAACGAACTTACCCTGCGACCCCAGGCATGGTCTTGCGCATGGGAGGGTTCGGAGCAGACTTCTTCATTCGTTTCTTGGGGGCCGCCTCAAGCACTAGCAGAGCCCGCGTTTCCCCGAGGTAACTGGGGGCCGGGATGCAATAGGCTCGGCGTCGTGGACCTGACCTCCCGGATTAGCTGGGAAAGTAGAAGCCGGAAATGCATAAGAAATATGCATTGCGGCAACTACCTCAAGAGCTTGGACCTTGTCCGAATCACCTTCCTCCTCATGGACCGAGGTTTTGCCACGAGCGCGAGCCGTAGCAGGATCCGACTTAGGGACGAATTCTTCGGAGTCCGGCTCCCCAACGTCCGGTATTCGATCCATGATCCACAGGCGACAAAACCTCGGCGTCCTCGTCCTTTTGCTCCACGAACCTCTATGAGGCGAAGGAGAAGGAAGGTTAGGAAAAACATCTATGAAAAGAATAGAGAATCAAAGCATTGAGGGTTAAAACTTACTGCGGGAGGAGGACGCTCGCGGGTAAACGGTTTCAATCCCCAGGTCCAATCTTCAGGCATCTCCGTCTTAAATATAGCTCGGACGCGCTTGAAGACAAGGTAATTGTCCAGCTCGACGGTCGAGACTCGGTTGGGATCAAGTGGGCCACTCATGTAGCAAAGTTTGTGCGTCCTTTTCTGGAATGGGCAAATTCGGCTACTGATGAAGGTAGCCATCAAGTCCTCGCCGCGTAACCCGGCCCAGATTAGCTCTTTGAGCCGAGTCTCGAAAAGCTCGGCCAAGACATGGCTCCTCCTCGGATTGTAAGTCCAGTTTACCTTGGAAGGTGGACCAATGGAGAAGGCAGGGAGCCGAATCTTGTCTTCTGTTCCTCTGTTCTTGATGTAAAAGAAAGATTTGTGCCACTTCTTGCACGATTCTAACCCGGTGACACGAGGAAATATAGACTTCCTCCGAGGTGTAATGGACGCCGCCCCGCACTGAGTAAGCAGTTTCTCGGAAGGGTGCAGAGACTTGTCAGGAACCACATTAGAACGAATCTGGAAGAACTTCGCCCAGACATGCACGGACGGCCATAGGCTGAAGTATCCCTCCGAGGCGGAGATGAATGCAGAAAGAGAAGCGATGGCATTCGCAGGAAGATGATGCGGCTGAAGGCCGAAGTAGTCGAGAAACTCTCGTGCAAAATCGCTAAGAGGGAGACCGAAGCCGCGCGAGAAATGTGACATAAAAACTACATACTCACCCTCCCTGAGTTCTGGAGATAACTCATTGCCGGGTAAACGACAAGAGACCTCGGCGGGAATCCTCCGGGTTCGGATGAGCCACTCGATCTCCGCCGGTAATCGAGAGCCTTGCCACGAGCCCCGCTCGGGTCCAGAGCCAGCATCATCATCCTCAACCAAGGAACCACTATAGGAACTAGACATGATTTCGCCGGAGAGATCGTCGGAGGAACAGCTCGCGGCGGAGGAAAACTTAGAGCTACGAGGCCCCGTCGCAATTCTACGCAAAAACGGCAGCGGAACGACGACAAAACCGCAGTGCACGAACAAAGAGGAAACGAAGAGATCTAGAGGAAAGCCTAGGCGGCGAGACCGAAAAGAACTCACAGCAACAACGGAACACGTAGCGGCAACGAGACGAGCAGCAGCGGCGGTGTCCTCCTCGCCGCAGAACCATTGAGCGTCGGCGGTGGAACCACGAACGGCGCAAAAGCGCGAGGAAGAAGAAGGTGTGGCGAACGAGAAGGGGAAAAAGAAACTCCCAGGCGCCGCGCCCCTTTTATAACCTAGCCGCAGTCAAGGTAGTGGGATCGTGGAGGTGGCATTTTGCAGCGCGGATCGTGTGCTCAGTACGACCACACGTCGCTGAGCGGAACCGAACCAAAGTCCACAAGATTGACCCATGTGCTCACGATCCAACGAGAACGGGCGACGAGGCGTCGCATGGCGACGACGCGCGAGAATCAAGCTTGTCGAGAACGCCGTAGAGGAACAAAAACTAGAGAAACAATGATGAGGATGACACGGGACGAGGCGCACTACTAAATATGGTGTTATCACCACGACCAGGTGACGGAAACAATACATAACGAAGTGTCGTGAAATCTGACCCGCCGAGGTTATCGGGCCATACCAACCGGGGACTAATGTTGGGGAGGTAACCCGGATAGGGTAAAGACAGGAAAGACGAAAGGTGTTCCCGTTTAGTTTCGAGTTGATCGAGTCACCGAATCTGTAGAGGTCGGCCGAGATAGGAAAGGGCGGGACCCTTATAGTAATGGCAATGCATTACGGCCGGGATCTGCGTAAGTCGGCCGGGTTAGCCCAAATAATCTTGATGCGGTGAAGGACAAGCCGAAGTTACGCGAGGCGGGAATATGAAGCTTGCAGGAGAAGGAGAAGCCTAAAGTCAAACTCTAAAAGCGGGCTAGGAGGAATCTGAGCGAAGCCAAGCACTAGGGACAAAGGCGCAGCGACAGAGAGCGAAGGAGGTCACGAGGTGACATCCAAGCCCGAGGCACAGAGGGCCCTCTGGAACCTTGCCGTCATTAGGGGAGCGACAGGGAAAGGATGGCACCGAACTACTATATTGGGACAGGCATATTCTTCGAATATGCTTGCCACCTCAGCCCTAAAGGAACCCAAGGCTCTCCTTTATAAGGGCAGGCTTGGACCCAAAAGAGGGGATCGACTCATTCTTGGTACCGTTAGGCTGGTAAAAATTCTCTCTTTCCCCTTGTATGCAGCTCGAGGAGCACTTGTAGCCCGAGGAAGAAGAAATACAGATCTTTGAGTTAGCTTTCTGAGTATAGAATCCACTACATCTTCCCTCCCCAGATCCCACTAGCATCCATTGGCCCCAAACTTTAGCCTACCCATGGCATCTGCCGTGCCACCACCACGACAATATGTGGATTGTGAAAAGAGCACACATGCAATGACACCGGTGGATCCATATGTGGTATGTGAAAAGAACGCACAGGCAATGACTCTAGTTGTTGTTAGTGAAAAGAACACACATGCAGTGACACTGGTGGATCCATGTGTGGTCTCTAAAAAGAACACACATTTCAATGACACTGGTGGATCCATATGTGGTATGTGAAAAGAACACACATGCAATGACTCTGGTTGTTGTTAGTGAAAAGAACACACATGCAATGACACTGGTGGATCCATGTGTGGTCTCTGAAGAGAACACACATTTAAATGACTCTGGTTGTTGTTACTAAAAAGAACACACATGCTATGACAGTGGTGGATCCATATGTGGCTTGTGAAAAGAGCACACATGCAATGACACTGGTGGATCCATATGTGGTATGTGAAAAGAACACACATGCAATGACTCCAGTTGTTGTTAGTGAAAAGAACACACATGCAATGACACTGGTGGATCCATGTGTGGTCTCTAAAAAGAACACACATTTCAATGACACTGGTGGATCCATATGTGGTATGTGAAAAGAACACACATTTCAATGACTCGGTTGTTGTTAGTAAAAAGAACACACATGCAATGACACTGGTGGATCCAAAGGTGGATTGTGAAAAGAGCACACATTTCAATGACTCTAGTTGTTGTTGGTAAAAAGAACACACATGCAATCACACTGGTGGATCCATGTGTGGTCTCTGAATAGGACATGCATGCAATGACTCTAGTTGTTGTTAGTAAAAAGAGCACACATGCAATGACACTGGTGGATCCATATGTGGTATGTGAGAAGAACACACATTTCAATGACTCTGGTTGTTGTTGCTAAAAAGAACACACATGCAATGACACTAGTGGATCCATATGTGGATTGTGAAAAGAGCACACATGCAATGACACTAGTGGATCCATATGTGGTATGTGAAAAGAACACACATACAATAACTCCAGTTGTTGTTAGTGAAAAGAACACACATGCAATGACACTGGTGGATCCATGTGTGGTCTCTAAAAAGAACACACACTTCAATGACACTGGTGGATCCATATGTGGTATGTGAAAAGAACAGACATTTCAATGACTCAGTTGTTGTTAGTAAAAAGAACACACATGCAATGACACTGGTGGATCGAAAGGTGGATTATGAAAAGAGCACACATTTCAATGACTCTGGTTGTTGTTAGTAAAAAGAACACACATGCAATGACCTTGGTGGATCCATGTGTGGTCTCTGAAGAGAACACACATGCAAAGGCTCTGGTTGTTGATAGTAAAAAGAGCACACATGCAATGACACTGGTGGATCCATAGGTGGTATGTGAAAACAGGACACATGCAATGACACTGGTGGATCCATATGTGGTATGTGAAAAGAACATACATGCAATGACTCCGGTTGTTGTTAGTGAAAAGAACATACATGCAATGACACTGGTGGATCCATATGTGGTCTCTGAAGAGAACACACATTTCAATGACACTGGTGGATCCACATGTGGTATGTGAAAAGAACCCACATTCAATGACTCTGGTTGTTTTTACTAAAAAGAACACACATGCAATGACACTGGTGGATCCATAGGTGGTATGTGAAAAGAACACACATTTCAATGACTCTAGTTGTTGTTACTAAAAAGAACACACATGTAATGATACTGGTGGATCCATAGGTGGATTGTGAAAAGAGCACACATGCAATGGCACTGGTGGATCCATATGTGGTATGTGAAAAGAACACACATGCAATGACTCTGGTTGTTGTTAGTGAAAATAACACACATGCAATGACACTGGTGGATCCATGTGTGGTCTCTGAAGAGAACACACATTTAAATGACTCCCGTTGTTGTTACTAAAAAGAACACACATGCAATGACACTGGTGGATCCATATGTGGATTGTGAAAAGAGCACACATGTAATGACACTGGTGGATCCATATGTGGTATGTGAAAAGAACACACATGCAATGACTCCAGTTGTTGTTTTAAAAAGAACACGCATGCAATGACACTGGTGGATCCATATGTGGTATGTGAAAACAACACACATTTCAATGACTCAGTTGTTGTAAGTAAAAAGAACACACACGCAATGACACTGGTGGATCCAAAGGTGGATTATGAAAAGAGCACACATTTCAAGGACTCTTGTTGTTAGTAAAAAGAACACAAATGCAATGACACTTGTGGGTCCATGTGTGGTCTCTGAATAGAACACACATGCAATGACTCTGGTTGTTGTTAGTAAAAAGAGCACACATGCAATGACACTGGTAGATCCATGTGTGGATTATGAAGAGAACACACATGCAATGACACTGGTGGATCGATAGGTGGTATGTGAAAAGAACACACATTTCAATGACTCGGTTGTTGTTAGTAAAAAGAACACACATGCAATGACACTGGTGGATCCAAATGTGGATTTGTGAAAAGAGCACACATTTCAATGACTCTGGTTGTTGTTGGTAAAAAGAAAACACATCCAATCACACTGGTGGATCCATGTGTGGTCTCTGAAAAGAACACACATGCAATGACTCTGGTTGTTGTAAGTAAAAAGAGCACACATGCAATGACACTGGAGGATCCATATGTGGTACGTGAGAAGAACACACATTTCAATGACTCTGGTTGTTGTTACTAAAAAGAACACACATGCAATGACACTGGTGGATCCATATGTGGATTGTGAAAAGAGCACACATGCAATGACACTGGTGGATCCATATGTGGTATGTGAAAAGAACACACATGCAATGACTCCAGTTGTTGTTAGTGAAAAGAACACACATGTAATGATACTGGTGGATCCATGTGTGGTCTCTAAAGAGAACACACATTTCAGAGACACTGGTGGATCCATATGTGGTATGTGAAAAGAACACACATTTCAATGACTCGGTTGTTGTTAGTAAAAAGAACATACATGCAATGACACTGGTGGATCCAAAGGTGGATTGTGAAAAGAGCACACATTTCAATGACTCGTTGTTGTTAGTAAAAAGAACACACATGCAATGACATCAGGATCCATGTGGTCTCTGAAGAGAACACACATGCAATGACTCTGGTTGTTGATAGTAAAAAGAGCACACATGCAATGACACTGGTGGATACATATGTGGTATGTGAAAAGAGCACACATGCAATGACACTGGTGGATCCATATGTGGTATGTGAAAAGAACATACATGCAATGACTCCAGTTGTTGTTAGTGAAAAGAACATACATGCAATGACACTAGTGGATCCATGTGTAGTCCCTGAAGAGAACACACATTTCAATGACACTGGTGGGTCCATATGTGGTATGTGAAAAGAACACACATGCAGTGACTCTGTTTGTTTTTACTAAAAAGAACACACATGCAATGACATTGGTGGATCCATAGGTGGTATGTGAAAAGAACACACATTTCAATGACTCTAGTTGTTGTTACTAAAAAGAACACACATGCAATGACACTGGTGGATCCATAGGTGGATTGTGAAAAGAGCACACATGCAATGACACTGGTGGATCCATATGTGGTATGTGAAAAGAACACACATGCAATGACTCTGGTTGTTGTTAGTGGAAAGAACACACATGCAATGACACTGGTGGATCCATGTGTGGTCTCTTAAGAGAACACACATTTCAATGACTCCGGTTGTTGTTACTAAAAAGAACACACATGCAATGACACTTGTGGATCCATAGGTGGTATGTGAAAAGAGGACACATACAATGACACTGGTGGATCCATATGTGGTATGTGAAAAAAACACATGCAATGACTCCAGTTGTTGTTAGTGAAAAGAACACACATGCAATGACACTGGTGGATCCATGTGTGGTCTCTAAAAACAACACACATTTCAATGACACTGGTGGATCCATATGTGGTATGTGAAAAGAAGACACATGCAATGACTCTGGTTGTTTTTACTAAAAAGAACACACATGCAATGACACTGGTGGATCCATAGATGGTATGTGAAAAGAACACACATTTCAATGACTCTAGTTGTTGTTACTAAAAAGAACACACATGCAATGACACTGGTGGATCCATAGGTGGATTGTGAAAAGAGCACACATGCAATGACACTGGTGGATCCATATGTGGTATGTGAAAAGAACACACATGCAATGACTCTGGTTGTTGTTAGTGAAAAGAACACACATGCAATCACACTGGTGGATCCATGTGTGGTCTCTTAAGAGAACACACATTTCAATGACTCCGGTTGTTGTTACTAAAAAGAACACACATGCAATGACACTTGTGGATCCATAGGTGGTATGTGAAAAGAGGACACATGCAATGACACTGGTGGATCCATATGTGGTATGTGAAAAAAAACACATGCAATGACTCCAGTTGTTGTTAGTGAAAAGAACACACATGCAATGACACTGGTGGATCCATGTGTGGTCTCTAAAAAGAACACACATTTCAATGACACTGGTGGATCCATATGTGGTATGTGAAAGGAACACACATTTCAATGACTCAGTTATTGTTAGTAAAAAGAACACACATGCAATGACACTGGTGGATCCAAATGTGGATTTGTGAAAAGAGCACACATTTCAATGACTCTGGTTGTTGTTGGTAAAAAGAAAACACATCCAATCACACTTGTGGATCCATGTGTGGTCTGTGAAGAGAACACACATGCAATGACTCTGGTTGTTGTTAGTAAAAAGAGCACACATGCAATGACACTGGAGGATCCATATGTGGTACGTGAGAAGAACACACATTTCAATGACTCTGGTTGTTGATACTAAAAAGAACACACATGCAATGACACTGGTGGATCCATATGTGGATTGTGAAAAGAGCACACATGCAATGACACTGGTGGATCGTATGTGAAAAGAACACACATGCAATGACTTTAGTTGTTATTAGTGAAAAGAACACACATGTAATGATACTGGTGGATCCATGTGTGGTCTCTAAAAAGAACACACATTTCAATGACACTGGTGGATCCATATGTGGTATGTGAAAAGAACACACATTTCAATGACTCGGTTGTTGTTAGTAAAAAGAACACACATGCAATGACACTGGTGGATCCAAAGGTGGATTGTGAAAAGAGCACATATTTCAGTGACTCTGGTTGTTGTTAGTAAAAAGAACACATGCAATGACACTAGTGGATCCATGTGTGGTCTCTGAAGAAAACACACATGCAATGACTCTGGTTGTTGATAGTAAAAAGAGCACACATGCAATGACACTGGTGTATCCATATGTGGTATGTGAAAAGAGCACACATGCAATGACACTGGTGGATCCATATGTGGTATGTGAAATGAACATACATGCAATGACTCCAGTTGTTGTTAGTGAAAAGAACATACATGCAATGACACTGGTGGATCCATGTGTGGTCTCTGAAGAGAACACACATTTCAATGACACTGGTGGATCCATATGTGGTATGTGAAAAGAACACACATGCAATGACTCTGGTTGTTTTTACTAAAAAGAACACACATGCAATGACACTGGTGGATCCATAGGTGGTATGTGAAAAGAACACACATTTCAATGACTCTGGTTGTTGTTACTAAAAAGAACACACATGCAATGACACTGGTGGATCCATAGGTGGATTGTGAAAAGAGCACACATGCAATGACACTGGTGGATCCATATGTGGTATGTGAAAAGAACACACATGCAATGACTCTGGTTGTTGTTAGTGAAAAGAACACACATGCAATCACACTGGTGGATCCATGTGTGGTCTCTGAAGAGAACACACATTTCAATGACTCCCGTTGTTGTTACTAAAAAGAACACACATGCAATGACACTGGTGGATCCATATGTGGATTGTGAAAAGAGCACACATGTAATGACACTGGTGGATCCATATGTGGTATGTGAAAAGAACACACATGCAATGACTCCAGTTGTTGTTTTAAAAAGAACACGCATGCAATGACACTGGTGGATCCATATGTGGTATGTGAAAACAACACACATTTCAATGACTCAGTTGTTGTAAGTAAAAAGAACACACACGCAATGACACTGGTGGATCCAAAGGTGGATTATGAAAAGAGCACACATTTCAAGGACTCTTGTTGTTAGTAAAAAGAACACAAATGCAATGACACTTGTGGGTCCATGTGTGGTCTCTGAATAGAACACACATGCAATGACTCTAGTTGTTGTTAGTAAAAAGAGCACACATGCAATGACACTGGTGGATCCATGTGTGGATTATGAAGAGAACACACATGCAATGACACTGGTGGATCGATAGGTGGTATGTGAAAAGAATACACATTTCAATGACTCAGTTGTTGTTAGTAAAAAGAACACACATGCAATGACACTGGTGGATCCAAATGTGGATTTGTGAAAAGAGCACACATTTCAATGACTCTGGTTGTTGTTGGTAAAAAGAAAACACATCCAATCACACTGGTGGATCCATGTGTGGTCTCTGAAAAGAACACACATGCAATGACTCTGGTTGTTGTAAGTAAAAAGAGCACACATGCAATGACACTGGAGGATCCATATGTGGTACGTGAGAAGAACACACATTTCAATGACTCTGGTTGTTGTTACTAAAAAGAACACACATGCAATGACACTGGTGGATCCATATGTGGATTGTGAAAAGAGCACACATGCAATGACACTGGTGGATCCATATGTGGTATGTGAAAAGAACACACATGCAATGACTCCAGTTGTTGTTAGTGAAAAGAACACACATGTAATGATACTGGTGGATCCATGTGTGGTCTCTAAAGAGAACACACATTTCAGAGACACTGGTGGATCCATATGTGGTATGTGAAAAGAACACACATTTCAATGACTCGGTTGTTGTTAGTAAAAAGAACATACATGCAATGACACTGGTGGATCCAAAGGTGGATTGTGAAAAGAGCACACATTTCAATGACTCTGGTTGTTGTTAGTAAAAAGAACACACATGCATTGACACTGGTGGATCCATGTGTGGTCTCTGAAGAGAACACACATGCAATGACTCTGGTTGTTGATAGTAAAAAGAGCACACATGCAATGACACTGGTGGATACATATGTGGTATGTGAAAAGAGCACACATGCAATGACACTGGTGGATCCATATGTGGTATGTGAAAAGAACATACATGCAATGACTCCAGTTGTTGTTAGTGAAAAGAACATACATGCAATGACACTAGTGGATCCATGTGTAGTCCCTGAAGAGAACACACATTTCAATGACACTGGTGGATCCATATGTGGTATGTGAAAAGAACACACATGCAGTGACTCTGTTTGTTTTTACTAAAAAGAACACACATGCAATGACATTGGTGGATCCATAGGTGGTATGTGAAAAGAACACACATTTCAATGACTCTAGTTGTTGTTACTAAAAAGAACACACATGCAATGACACTGGTGGATCCATAGGTGGATTGTGAAAAGAGCACACATGCAATGACACTGGTGGATCCATATGTGGTATGTGAAAAGAACACACATGCAATGACTCGTGTTGTTGTTAGTGGAAAGAACACACATGCAATGACACTGGTGGATCCATGTGTGGTCTCTTAAGAGAACACACATTTCAATGACTCCGGTTGTTGTTACTAAAAAGAACACACATGCAATGACACTTGTGGATCCATAGGTGGTATGTGAAAAGAGGACACATACAATGACACTGGTGGATCCATATGTGGTATGTGAAAAAAACACATGCAATGACTCCAGTTGTTGTTAGTGAAAAGAACACACATGCAATGACACTGGTGGATCCATGTGTGGTCTCTAAAAACAACACACATTTCAATGACACTGGTGGATCCATATGTGGTATGTGAAAAGAAGACACATGCAATGACTCTGGTTGTTTTTACTAAAAAGAACACACATGCAATGACACTGGTGGATCCATAGATGGTATGTGAAAAGAACACACATTTCAATGACTCTAGTTGTTGTTACTAAAAAGAACACACATGCAATGACACTGGTGGATCCATAGGTGGATTGTGAAAAGAGCACACATGCAATGACACTGGTGGATCCATATGTGGTATGTGAAAAGAACACACATGCAATGACTCTGGTTGTTGTTAGTGAAAAGAACACACATGCAATCACATCAGGATCCATGTGTGGTCTCTTAAGAGAACACACATTTCAATGACTCCGGTTGTTGTTACTAAAAAGAACACACATGCAATGACACTTGTGGATCCATAGGTGGTATGTGAAAAGAGGACACATGCAATGACACTGGTGGATCCATATGTGGTATGTGAAAAAAAACACATGCAATGACTCCAGTTGTTGTTAGTGAAAAGAACACACATGCAATGACACTGGTGGATCCATGTGTGGTCTCTAAAAAGAACACACATTTCAATGACACTGGTGGATCCATATGTGGTATGTGAAAGGAACACACATTTCAATGACTCAGTTATTGTTAGTAAAAAGAACACACATGCAATGACACTGGTGGATCCAAAGGTGGATTGTGAAAAGAGCACACATTTCAATGACTCTGGTTGTTGTTAGTAAAAAGAACACGCATGCAATGACACTTGTGGATCCATGTGTGGTCTGTGAAGAGAACACACATGCAATGACTCTGGTTGTTGTTAGTAAAAAGAGCACACATGCAATGACACTGGAGGATCCATATGTGGTACGTGAGAAGAACACACATTTCAATGACTCTGGTTGTTGATACTAAAAAGAACACACATGCAATGACACTGGTGGATCCATCTGTGGATTGTGAAAAGAGCACACATGCAATGACACTGGTGGATCGTATGTGAAAAGAACACACATGCAATGACTTTAGTTGTTATTAGTGAAAAGAACACACATGTAATGATATCAGGATCCATGTGTGGTCTCTAAAAAGAACACACATTTCAATGACACTGGTGGATCCATATGTGGTATGTGAAAAGAACACACATTTCAATGACTCGGTTGTTGTTAGTAAAAAGAACACACATGCAATGACACTGGTGGATCCAAAGGTGGATTGTGAAAAGAGCACATATTTCAGTGACTCTGGTTGTTGTTAGTAAAAAGAACACATGCAATGACACTAGTGGATCCATGTGTGGTCTCTGAAGAAAACACACATGCAATGACTCTGGTTGTTGATAGTAAAAAGAGCACACATGCAATGACACTGGTGTATCCATATGTGGTATGTGAAAAGAGCACACATGCAATGACACTGGTGGATCCATATGTGGTATGTGAAATGAACATACATGCAATGACTCCAGTTGTTGTTAGTGAAAAGAACATACATGCAATGACACTGGTGGATCCATGTGTGGTCTCTGAAGAGACCACACATTTCAATGACACTGTGGATCCATATGTGGTATGTGAAAAGAACACACATGCAATGACTCGTTGTTTTACTAAAAGAACACACATGCAATGACACTGGTGGATCCATAGGTGGTATGTGAAAAGAACACACATTTCAATGACTCTGGTTGTTGTTACTAAAAAGAACACACACGCAATGACACTGGTGGATCCATAGGTGGATTGTGAAAAGAGCACACATGCAATGACACTGGTGGATCCATATGTGGTATGTGAAAAGAACACACATGCAATGACTCTGGTTGTTGTTAGTGAAAAGAACACACATGCAATCACACTGGTGGATCCATGTGTGGTCTCTGAAGAGAACACACATTTCAATGACTCCGGTTGTTGTTATTAAAAAGAACACACATGCAATTACACTGGTGGATCCATATGTGGATTGTGAAAAGAGCACACATGCAATGACACTGGTGGATGCATATGTGGTATGTGAAAAGAACACACATGCAATGACTCCAGTTGTTGTTAGTGAAAAGAACACACATGCAATGACATCAGGATCCATGTGTGGTCTCTAAAAAGAACACACATTTCAATGACACTGGTGGATCCATATGTGGTATGTGAAAAGAACACACATTTCAATGACTCAGTTGTTGTTAGTAAAAAGAACACACATGCAATGACACTGGTGGATCCAAAGGTGGATTGTGAAAAGAGCACACATTTCAATGACACTGGTTGTTGTTAGTAAAAAGAACACACATGCAATGACACTTGTGGATCCATGTGTGGTCTCTAAAGAGAACACACATGCAATGACTCTGGTTGTTGATAGTAAAAAGAGCACACATGCAATGACACTGGTGGATCCATAGGTGGTATGTGAAAAGAGGACAGATGCAATGACACTGGTGGATCCATATGTGGTATGTGAAAAGAACATATATGCAATGACTCTAGTTGTTGTTAGTGAAAAGAACATACATGCAATGACACTGGTGGATCCATGTGTGGTCTCTGAAGAGAACACACATTTCAATGACACTGGTGGATCCATATGTGGTATGTGAAAAGAACCCACATGCAATGACTCTGGTTGTTTTTACTAAAAAGAACACACATGCAATGACACTGGTGGATCCATAGGTGGTATGTGAAAAGAGCACACATTTCAATGACTCTGGTTGTTGTTACTAAAAAGAACACACATGTAATGACACTGGTGGATCCATAGGTGGATTGTGAAAAGAGCACACATGCAATGACACTGGTGGATCCATATGTGGTATGTGAAAAGAACACACATGCAATGACTCTGGTTGTTGTTAGTGAAAAGAACACACATGCAATGACACTAGTGGATCCATGTGTGGTCTCTGAAGAGAACACACATTTAAATGACTCCGGTTGTTGTTACTAAAAAGAACACACATGCAATGACACTGGTGGATCCATATGTGGATTGTGAAAAGAGCACACATGCAATGATACTGGTGGATCCATATGTGGTATGTGAAAAGAACACACATGCAATGACTCCAGTTGTTGTTAGTGAAAAGAACACACATGCAATGACACTAGTGGATCCATGTGTGGTCTCTAAAAAGAACACACATTTCAATGACACTGGGGGATCCATATGTGGTATGTGAAAAGAACACACATTTCAATGACTCAGTTGTTGTTACTAAAAAGAACACACATGCAATTACACTGGTGGATCCAAAGGTGGATTGTGAAAAGAGCACACATTTCAATGACTCTAGTTGTTGTTAGTAAAAAGAACACGCATGCAATGACACTTGTGGATCCATGTGTGGTCAGTGAAGAGAACACACATGCAATGACTCTGGTTGTTGTTACTAAAAAGAACACACATGTAATGACACTGGTGGATCCATATGTGGATTCTGAAAAGAGCACACATGCAATGAAACTGGTGGATCCATATGTGGTATGTGAAAAGAACACACATGCAATGACTCTAGTTGTTGTTAGTGAAAAGAACACACATGCAATGACACAGGTGGATCCATGTATGGTCTCTAAAAAGAACACACACTTCAATGACACTGGTGGATCCATATGTGGTATTGAAAACAACACACATTTCAATGACTCAGTTGTTATTAGTAAAAAGAACACACACGCAATGACACTGGAAGATCCAAAGGTGGATTATGAAAAGAGCACACATTTCAAGGACTCTGGTTGTTGTTAGTAAAAAGAACACAAATGCAATGACACTTGTGGGTCCATGTGTGGTCGCTGAAGAGAACACACACGCAATGACTCTGGATGTTGTTAGTAAAAAGAGCACACATGCAATGACACTGGTGGATCCATGTGTGGATTGTGAAGAGAACACACATGCAATGACACTTGTGGATCCATAGGTGGTATGTGAAAAGAACACACATTTCAATGACTCAGTTGTTGTTAGTAAAAAGAACACAAATGCAATGACACTGGTGGATCCAAAGGTGGATTGTGAAAAGAGCACACATTTCAATGACTCTGGTTGTTGTTGGTAAAAAGAACACACATGCAATCACACTCGTGGATCCATGTGTGGTCTCTGAAAAGAACAGACATGCAATGACTCTGGTAGTTGTAAGTAAAAAGAGCACACATGCAATGACACTGGAGGATCCATATGTGGTACGTGAGAAGAACACACATTTCAATGACTCTAGTTGTTGTTACTAAAAAGAACACACATGCAATGACACTGGTGGATCCATATGTGGATTGTGAAAAGAGCACACATGCAATGACACTGGTGGATCCATATGTGGTATGTGAAAAGAACACACATGCAATGACTCTAGTTGTTGTTAGTGAAAAGAACACACATGTAATGATACTGGTGGATCCATGTGTGGTCTCTAAAAAGAACACACATTTCAATGACACTGGTGGATACATATGTGGTATGTGAAAAGAACACACATTTCAATGACTCGGTTGTTGTTAGTAAAAATAACACACATGCAATGACACTGGTGGATCCAAAGGTGGATTGTGAAAAGAGCACACATTTCAATGACTCTGGTTGTTGTTAGTAAAAAGAACACACATGCAATGACACTGGTGGATCCATGTGTGGTCTCTGAAGAGAACACACATGCAATGACTCTGGTTGTTGATAGTAAAAAGAGCACACATGCAATGACACTGGTGTATCCATATGTGGTATGCGAAAAGAGCATACATGCAATGACACTGGTGGATCCATATGTGGTATGTGAAATGAACATACATGCAATGACTCCAGTTGTTGTTAGTGAAAAGAACATACATGCAACGACACTGGTGGATCCATATGTGGTATGTGAGAAGAACACACATTTCAATGACTCTGGTTGTTGTTACTAAAAAGAACACACATGCAATGACACTGGTGGATCCATATGTGGTATGTGAAAAGAGCACACATGCAATGACACTGGTGGATCCATATGTGGTATGTGAAAAGAACATACATGCAATGACTCCTATTGTTGTTAGTGAAAAGAACATACATGCAATGACACTAGTGGATCCATGTGTGGTCTCTAAAGAGAACACACATTTCAATGACACTGGTGGATCCATATGTGGTATTTGAAAAGAACACACATGCAATGACTCTGGTTGTTGTTACTAAAAAGAACACACATGCAATGACACTGGTGGATCCATGTGTGGTCTCTAAAGAGAACACACATGCAATGACTCTGGTTGTTGTTAGTAAAAAGAGCAGACATGTAATGACACTAGTGGATCGATATGTGGATTGTGAAAAGAGAACACATGCAATGACACTGGTGGATCCATATGTGGTATGTGAAAAGAACACACATGTAGTGACTCCAGTTGCTGTTAGTGAAAAGAATACACATTTCAATGACTCAGTTGTTGTTAGTAAAAAGAACACACATGCAATGACACTGGTGGATCCATGTGTGGTCTCTGAAGAGAACACACATGCAATGACTCTAGTTGTTGTTTGTAAAAAGAGCACACATGCAATGACACTGGTGGATCCATATCTGGTATGTCAAAAGAACACACACGCAATGACTCTGGTTGTTGTTACTAAAAAGAACACACACGCAATGACTCTGGTGGATCCATGTGAGGTCTCTGAAGAGAACACACATGCAATGACTCTGGTTGTTGTTAGTAATAAGAGCACACATGCAATGACACTGGTGGATCCATATGTGGTATGTGAAAAGAACACACATGCAATGACTCTGGTTGTTGTTACTAAAAAGAACACACATGCAATGACACTGGTGGATCCATGTTGTGTCTCTGAAGAGAACACACATGCAATGACTCTGGTTGTTGTTACTAAAGAGAGCACAATGCAATGACACTGGTGGATCCATATGTGGTATGTGAAAAGAACACACATGCAACGACTCTGGTTGTTGTTACTAAAAAGAACACACATGCAATGACACTGCTGGATCCATGTGTGGTCTCTGAAGAGAAAACACATGCAATGACTCTGGTTGTTGTTAGTAAAAAGAGCACACATGCAATGACACTAGTGGATCCATGTGTGGTCTCTGAAGAGAACACACATGCAAAGACTCTGGTTGTTAGTGAAAAGAACATACATGCAATGACACTGGTGGATCCATGTGTGGTCTTTGAAGAGAACACACATTTCAATGACACTGGTGGATCCATATGTGGTATGTGAAAAGAACACACGTGCAATGACTCTTGTTGTTGTTAGTGAAAAGAACACACATGCAATGACACTAGTGGATCCATAGGTGGTATGTGAAATGAACACACATTTAAATGACTCTTGTTGTTGTTACTAAAAAGAACACACATGCAATGACACTGGTGGATCCATATGTGGTATGTGAAAAGAACACACATGCAATGGCTCTGGATGTTGTTACTAAAAAGAACACACATGCAATGACTCTGGTGGATCCATGTGTGGTCTCTAAAGAGAACACACATGCAATGACTCTGGTTGTTGTTAGTAAAAAGAGCAGACATGCAATGACACTGGTGGATCCAAATGTGGTATGTGAAAAGAACACACATGCAATGACTCTGGTTGTTGTTACTAAAAAGAACACACATGCAATGACACTGGTGGATCCATGTGTGGTCTCTGAAGAGAACACACCTGCCATGACTCCGGTTGTTGTTATTAAAAAGAGCACACGTGCAATGACACTGGTGGATCCATGTATGGATTGTGAAGAGAACACACATTTCAATGACACTGGTGGATCCATATGTGGTATGTGAGAAGAACAGTCATGAAATGACTCCAGTTGTTGTTAGTAAAAAGAACACACATGCAATGACACTGGTGGATCCATATGTGGATTGTGAAAAGAGCACACATGCAATGACACTGGTGGATCCATGTGTGGTCTCTGAAGAGAACATACATGCAATGACACTGGTGGATCCATGTGTGGTCTCTGAAGAGAACACACATTTCAATGACACAGGTGGATCCATATGTGGTATGTGAAAAGAACACACATGCAATGACTCTGGTTGTTTTTACTAAAAAGAACACACATGCAATGACATTGGTGGATCCATAGGTGGTATGTGCGAAGAACACACATTTCAATGACTCTGGTTGTTGTTACTAAAAAGAACACACATGCAATGACACTGGTGGAACAATAGGTGGATTGTGAAAAGAGCACACATGCAATGACTCTGGTTGTTGTTAGTAAAAAGAGCACACATGCAATGACACTGGTGGATCCATATGTGGTATGTGAAAAGAACACACATGCAATGACTCTGGTTGTTGTTACTAAAAAGAACACACATGCAATGACACTGTTGGATCCATGTGTGGTCTCTAAAGAGATACCACATGCAATGCGTCTGGTTGTCGTTAGTGAAAAGAGCACACATGCAATGACACTGGTGGATCCATGTGTGGATTGTGAAGAGAACACACATGCAATGACACTGGTGGATCCATAGGTGGTATGTGAAACAAACACACATTTCAATGACTCATTTGTTGTTAGTAAAAAGAACGCACATGCAATGACACTGGTGGATCCAAAGGTGGATTGTGAAAAGAGCACACATTTCAATGACTCTGGTTGTTGTTAGTAAACAGAACACACATGTAATCACACTGGTAGATCCATGTGTGGTCTCTGAAGAGAACACACATGCAATGACTCTGGTTGTTGTTACTAAAAAGAACACACATGCAATGACTCTAGTGGATCCTTGTGTGGTCTCTAAAGAGAACACACATGCAATGACTATGGTTGTTGTTAGTAAAAAGAGCACACATGCAATGACACTAGTGGATCCATATGTGGTATGTGAAAAGAAACACACATGCAATGACTCTGGTTGTTGTTACTAAAAAGAACACACATGCAATGACACTGGTGGATCCATGTGTGGTCTCTGAAGAGAACACACATGCAATGACTCTGGTTGTTGTTAGTAAAAAGAGCACACATGCAATGACACTGGTGGATCCATGTATGGATTGTGAAGAGAACACACATTTCAATGACAATGCTGGATCCATATGTGGTATGTGAGAAGAACAGTCATGAAATGACTCTAGTTGTTGTTAGTAAAAAGAACACACATGCAATGACACTGGTGGATCCATAGGTGGATTGTGAAAAGAGCACACATGCAATGACACAGGTGGATCCATCTGTGGTCTCTGAAGAGAACACACATGCCATGACTCGTTGTTGTTAGTAAAAGAACATACATGCAATGACATCAGGATCCATGTGTGGTCTCTAAAGAGAACACACATTTCAATGACACTGGTGGATCCATATGTGGTATGTGAAAAGAACACACATGCAATGACTCTGGTTGTTTTTACTAAAAAGAACACACATGCAATGACACTAGTGGATCCATAGGTGGTATGTGCGAAGAACACACATTTCAATGACTCTGGTTGTTATTACTAATAAGAACACACATGTAATGACACTGGTGGATCCATAGGTGGATTGTGAAAAGAGCACACATGCAATGACTCTGGTTGTTGTTAGTAAAAAGAGCACACATGCAATGACACCGGTAGATCCATATGTGGTATGTGAAAAGAACACACATGCAATGACTCCAGTTGTTGTTACTAAAAAGAGCACACATGAAATGACACTGGTGGATCCATGTGTGGTCTCTGAAGAGAACACACATGTAATGACTCTGGTTGTTAGTGAAAAGAGCACACATGCAATGACACTGGTGGATCCATGTGTGGATTGTGAAGAGAACACACATGTAATCACACTGGTGGATCCATAGGTGGTATGTGAAAAGAACACACATTTCAATGACTCAGTTGTTGTTAGTAAAAAGAACACACATGCAATGACACTGGTGGATCCAAAGGTGGATTGTGAAAAGAGCACACATTTCAATGACTCTTGTTGTTGTTAGTAAAAAGAACACACATGCAATCACACTGGTGGATCCATGTGTGGTCTCTGAAGAGAACACACATGCAATGATTCTGGTTGTTGTTAGTAAAAAGAGCACACATGCAATGACAATGGTGGATCCATATGTGGTATGTGAAAAGAACACACATGCAATGACTCTGGTTCTTGTTACTAAAAAGAACACACATGCAATGACACTGGTGGATCCATGTGTGGCCTCTAAAGAGAACACAGATGCAATGACTCTGGTTCTTGTTACTAAAGAGAGCACACATGCAATGACACTGGTGGATCCATATGTGGTATGTGAGAAGAACACACATTTCAATGACAATGGTTGTTGTTACTAAAAAGAACACACATGCAATGACACTGGTGGATCCATATGTGGATTGTGAAAAGAGCACACATGCAATGACACTAGTGGATCCATGTGTGGTCTCTGAAGAGAACACACATGCAATGACTCTGGTTGTTAGTGAAAAGAACATACATGCAATGACACTGGTGGATCCATGTGTGGTCTTTGAAGAGAACACACATTTCAATGACACTGGTGGATCCATATGTGGTATGTGAAAAGAACACACGTGCAATGACTCTGGTTGTTGTTAGTGAAAAGAACACACATGCAATGACACTAGTGGATCCATAGGTGGTATGTGAAATGAACACACATTTAAATGACTCTTGTTGTTGTTACTAAAAAGAACACACATGCAATGACACTGGTGGATCCATATGTGGTATGTGAAAAGAACACACATGCAATGGCTCTGGTTGTTGTTACTAAAAAGAACACACATGCAATGACTCTGGTGGATCCATGTGTGGTCTCTGAAGAGAACACACATGCAATGACTCTGGTTGTTGTTAGTAAAAAGAGCACACATGCAATGACACTGGTGGATCCAAATGTGGTATGTGAAAAGAACACACATGCAATGACTCTGGTTGTTGTTACTAAAAAGAACACACATGCAATGACACTGGTGGATCCATGTGTGGTCTCTGAAGAGAACACACATGCCATGACTCCGGTTGTTGTTATTAAAAAGAGCACACGTGCAATGACACTGGTGGATCCATGTATGGATTGTGAAGAGAACACACATTTCAATGACACTGGTGGATCCATATGTGGTATGTGAGAAGAACAGTCATGAAATGACTCTAGTTGTTGTTAGTAAAAAGAACACACATGCAATGACACTGGTGGATCCATAGGTGGATTGTGAAAAGAGCACACATGCAATGACACAGGTGGATCCATCTGTGGTCTCTGAAGAGAACACACATGCCATGACTCTGGTTGTTGTTAGTAAAAAGAACATACATGCAATGACATCAGGATCCATGTGGTCTCTTAAGAGAACACACATTTCAATGACACTGGTGGATCCATATGTGGTATGTGAAAAGAACACACATGCAATGACTCTGGTTGTTTTTACTAAAAAGAACACACATGCAATGACACTGGTGGATCCATAGGTGGTATGTGCGAAGAACACACATTTCAATGACTCTGGTTGTTGTTACTAATAAGAACACACATGTAATGACACTGGTGGATCCATAGGTGGATTGTGAAAAGAGCACACATGCAATGACTCTGGTTGTTGTTAGTAAAAAGAGCACACATGCAATGACACTGGTGGATCCATATGTGGTATGTGAAAAGAACACACATGCAATGACTCTGGTTGTTGTTACTAAAAAGAGCACACTTGCAATGACACTGGTGGATCCATGTGTGGTCTCTGAAGAGAACACACATGTAATGACTCTGGTTGTTAGTGAAAAGAGCACACATGCAATGACACTGGTGGATCCATGTGTGGATTGTGAAGAGAACACACATGTAATCACACTGGTGGATCCATAGGTGGTATGTGAAAAGAACACACATTTCAATGACTCAGTTGTTGTTAGTAAAAAGAACACACATGCAATGACACTGGTGGATCCAAAGGTGAATTGTGAAAAGAGCACACATTTCAATGACTCTTGTTGTTGTTAGTAAAAAGAACACACATGCAATCACACTGGTGGATCCATGTGTGGTCTCTGAAGAGAACACACATGCAATGATTCTGGTTGTTGTTACTGAAAAGAACACACATGCAATGACACTGGTGGATCCATATGTGGTATGTGAAAAGAACACACATGCAATGACTCTGGTTGTTGTTACTAAAAAGAACACACATGCAATGACACTGGTGGATCCATGTGTGGCCTCTAAAGAGAACACAGATGCAATGACTCTGGTTGTTGTTACTAAAGAGAGCACACATCCAATGACACTGGTGGATCCATATGTGGTATGTGAAAAGAACACACATGCAATGACTCTGGTTGTTGTTACTAAAAAGAACACACATGCAATGACTCTGGTTGTTTTCACTACAAAGAGCACACATGCAATGACACTGGTGGATCCATGTGTGGTGTCTGAAGAGAACACACATGCAATGACTCTGGTTGTTGTTAGTGAAAAGAGCACACATGCAATGACACTGGTGGATCCATGTGTGGATTGTGAAGAGAACACACATGCAATGACACTGGTGGATCCATAGGTGGTATGTGAAAAGAACACGCATTTCAATGACTCAGTTGTTGTTAGTAAAAAGAACACACATGCAATGACACTGGTGGACCCAAAGGTGGATTGTGAAAAGAACACACACGCAATGACTCTGGTGGATCCATGTGAGGTCTCTAAAAACAACACACATTTCAATGACACTGGTGGATCCATATGTGGTATGTGAAAAGAACACACATTTCAATGACTCAGTTGTTGTTAGTAAAAAGAACACACATGCAATGACACTGGTGGATCCATGTGTGGTCTCTGAAGAGAACACACATGCAATGACTCTGGTTGTTGTTTGTAAAAAGAGCACACATGCAATGACACTGGTGGATCCATATCTGGTATGTGAAAAGAACACACACGCAATGACTCTGGTTGTTGTTACTAAAAAGAACACACATGCAATGACTCTGGTGGATCCATGTGAGGTCTCTGAAGAGAACACACATGCAATGACTCTGGTTGTTATTAGTAAAAAGAGCACACATGCAATGACACTGGTGGATCCATATGTGGTATGTGAAAAGAAGACACATGCAATGACTCTGGTTGTTGTTACTAAAAAGAGCACACATGCAATGACACTAGAGGATCCATATGTGGTATGTGAAAAGAACACACATGCAATGACTCTGGTTGTTGTTACTAAAAAGAACACACATGCAATGACTCTGGTGGATCCATGTGAGGTCTCTGAAGAGAACACACATGCAATGACTCTGGTTGTTGTTAGTAAAAAGAGCACACATGCAATGACACTGGTGGATCCATATGTGGTATGTGAAAAGAACACACATGCAATGACTCTGGTTGTTGTTAGTGAAAAGAACACACATGCAATGACACTGGTGGATCCATTTGTGGTCTCTGAAGAGAACACACATTTGAATGACTCCGATTGCTGTTACTAAAAAGAACACACATGCAATGACACTGGTGGATCCATATGTGAATTGTGAAAAGAGCACACATGCAATGACACTGGTGGATCCATATGTGGTATGTGAAAAGAACACACATGCAATGACTCCAGTTGTTGTTAGTGAAAAGAACACACATGCAATGACACTGGTGGATCCATGTGTGGTCTCTAATAAGAACACACATTTCAATGACACTAGTGGATCCATATGTGGTATGTGAAAAGAACACACATTTCAATGACTCAGTTGTTGTTAGTAAAAAGAACACACATGTAATGACACTGGAGGATCCAAAGGTGGATTGTGAAAAGAGCACACATTTCAATGACTCTGGTTGTTGTTAGTAAAATGAACACGCATGCAATGACACTTGTGGATCCATGTGTGGTGTGTGAAGAGAACACACATGCAATGACTCTAGTTGTTGTTAGTAAAAAGAGCACACATGCAATGACACTGGTGGATCCATGTGTGGATTGTGAAGAGAACACACATGCAATGACACTGGTGGATCCATAGGTGGTATGTGAAAAGAACACACATTTCAATTACTCGGTTGTTGTTAGTAAAAAGAACACACATGCAATCACACTGGTGGATCCAAAGGTGGATTGTGAAAAGAGCACACATTTCAATGACTCTGGTTGTTGTTGGTAAAAAGAACACACAAGTAATCACACTGCTGGTTCCATGTGTGGTCTCTGAAAAGAACACACATGCAATGACTCTGGTTGTTGTTAGTAAAAAGAGCACACATGCAATGACACTGGTGGATCCATATGTGGTATGTGAGAAGAACACACATTTCAATGACTCTGGTTGTTGTTACTAAAAAGAACACACAGGCAATGACACTAGTGGATCCATATGTGGATTGTGAAAAGAGCACACATGCAATGACACTCGTGGATCCATATGTGGTATGTGAAAAGAACACACAAGCAATGACTCCAGTTGTTGTTAGTGAAAAGAGCACACATGCAATGACAGTGGTGGATCCATGTGTGGTCTCTAAAAGTAACACACACTTCAATGACACTGGTGGATCCATATGTGGTATGTGAAAAGAACACACATTTCAATGACTCAGTTGTTGTTTGTAAAAAGAACACACATGCAATGACACTAGTGGATCCAAAGGTGGATTGTGAAAAGAGCACACATTTCAATGACTCTAGTTGTTGTTAGTAAAAAGAACACACATGCAATGACACTGGTGGATCCATGTGTGGTCTCTGAAGAGAACACACATGCAATGACTCTGGTTGTTGTTAGTGAAACGAGCACACATGCAATGACACTGGTGGATCCATGTGTGGATTGTGAAGAGAACACACATGCAATGACACTGGTGGATCCATAGGTGGTATGTGAAAAGAACACGCATTTCAATGACTCAGTTGTTGTTAGTAAAAAGAACACACATGCAATGACACTGGTGGAGCCAAAGGTGGATTGTGAAAAGAACACACACGCAATGACTCTGGTTGTTGTTACTAAAAAGAACACACATGCAATGACTCTGGTGGATCCATGTGAGGTCTCTAAAAAGAACACACATTTCAATGACACTGGTGGATCCATATGTGGTATGTGAAAAGAACACACATTTCAATGACTCAGTTGTTGTTAGTAAAAAGAACACACATGCAATGACACTGGTGGATCCATGTGTGGTCTCTGAAGAGAACACACATGCAATGACTTTGGTTGTTGTTTGTAAAAAGAGCACACATGCAATGACACTGGTGGATCCATATCTGGTATATGAAAAGAACACACACGCAATGACTCTGGTTGTTGTTACTAAAAAGAACACACATGCAATGACTCTGGTGGATCCATGTGAGGTCTCTGAAGAGAACACACATGCAATGACTCTGGTTGTTGTTTGTAAGAAGAGCACACATGCAATCACACTGGTGGATCCATATGTGGTATGTGAAAAGAACACACATGCAATGACTCTGGTTGTTGTTAGTAAAAAGAGCACACATGCAATGACACTAGAGGATCCATATGTGGTATGTGAAAAGAACACACATGCAATGACTCTGGTTGTTGTTACTAAAAAGAACACACATGCAATGACTCTGGTGGATCTATGTGAGGTCTCTGAAGAGAACACACATGCAATGACTCTGGTTGTTGTTAGTAAAAAGAGCACACATGCAATGACACTGGTGGATCCATATGTGGTATGTGAAAAGAACACACATGCAATGACACTGGTGGATCCATATGTGGTATGTGAAAAGAACACACATGCAATGACACTGGTGGATCCATGTGTGGTCTCTAAAAAGAACACACATTTCAAAGACACTGGTGGATCCATATGTCGTATGTGAAAAGAACACACATTTCAACGACTCAGTTGTTGTTAGTAAAAAGAACACACATGCAAAAACACTGGTGGATCCAAAGGTGGATTGTGAAAAGAGCACACGTTTCAGTGACTCTAGGTTTTGTTAGTAAAAAGAACACGCATGCAATGACACTTGTGGATCCATGTGTGGTCAGTGAAGAGAACACACATGCAATGACTCTGGTTGTTGTTAGTAAAAAGAGCACACATGCAATGACACTGGTGGATCCATGTCTGGATTGTGAAGAGAACACACATGCAATGACACTGGTGGATCCATAGGTGGTATGTGAAAAGAACACACATTTCAATGACCCGGTTGTTGTTAGTAAAAAGAACACACATGCAATGACACTGGTGGATCCAAAGGTGGATTGTGAAAAGAGCACACATTTCAATGACTCTGGTTGTAGTTGGTAAAAAGAACACACATGCAATCACACTGGTGGATCCATGTGTGGTCTCTGAAAAGAATACACATGCAATGACTATGGTTGTTGTTAGTAAAAAGAGCACACATGCAATGACACTGGTGGATCCATATGTGGTATGTGAGAAGAACACACATTTCAATGACTCTTGTTGTTACTAAAAAGAACACACATGCAATGACACTGGTAGATCCATATGTGGATTGTGAAAAGAGCACACATGCAATGACACCGGTGGATCCATGTGTGGTATGTGAAAAGAACGCACATGCAATGACTCTAGTTGTTGTTAGTGAAAAGAACACACATGCAATGACACTGGTGGATCCATGTGTGGTCTCTAAAAAGAACACACATTTCAATGACACTGGTGGATCCATATGTGGTATGTGAAAAGAACACACATTTCAATGTCTCAATAGTTGTTAGTAAAAAGAACACACATCCAATGGCACTGGTGGATCCAAAGGTGGATTGTGAAAAGAGCACACATTTCAATGACTCTGGTTGTTGTTAGTAAAAAGAACACACATGCAATGACACTGGTTGTTAGTAAAAAGAACACACATGCAATGACACTGGTGGATCCATGTGTGGTCTCTGAAGAGAACACACATGCAATGACTCTGGTTGTTGATAGTAAAAAGAGCACACATGCAATGACACTCGTGGATCCATAGGTGGTATGTGAACATATCACACATGCAATGACACTGGTGGATCAATATGTGGTATGCGAAAAGAACATACATGCAATGACTCTAGTTGTTGTTAGTGAAAAGAACATACATGCAATGACACTGGTGGATCCATGTGTGGTCTCTGAAGAGAACACACATTTCAATTACACTGGTGGATCCATATGTGGTATGTGAAAAGAACACACATGCAATGACTCCAGTTGTTTTACTAAAAAGAACACACATGCAATGACACTGGTGGATCCATATGTGGTATGTGCAAAGAACACACATGCAATGACTCTAGTTGTTATTAGTAAAAGAAAAGCATGCAATGACCTTTGGTGGATCCACAGGTGGATTGTGAAAAGAGCACACATGCAATGACACTGGTGGATCCATATGTGGTATGTGAAAAGAACACACATGCAATGACTCTGGTTGTTGTTAGTGAAAAGAACACACATGCAATGACACTGGTGGAGCCATGTGTGGTCTCTGAAGAGAACACACATTTGAATGACTCCGATTGTTGTTACTAAAAAGAACACACATGCAATGACACTGGTGGATCCATATGTGAATTGTGAAAAGAGCACACATGCAATGACACTGGTGGATCCATATGTGGTATGTGAAAAGAACACACATGCAATGACTCCAGTTGTTGTTAGTGAAAAGAACACACATGCAATGACACTGGTGGATCCATGTGTGGTCTCTAAAAATAACACACATTTCAATGACACTAGTGGATCCATATGTGGTATGTGAAAAGAACACACATTTCAATGACTCAGTTGTTGTTAGTAAAAAGAACACACATGCAATGACACTGGAGGATCCAAAGGTGGATTGTGAAAAGAGCACACATTTCAATGACTCTGGTTGTTGTTAGTAAAATGAACACGCATGCAATGACACTTGTGAATCCATGTGTGGTCTGTGAAGAGAACACACATGCAATGACTCTAGTTGTTGTTAGTAAAAGAGCACACATGCAATGACACTGGTGGATCCATGTGATTGTGAAGAACACACATGCAATGACACTTTGGTGGATCCATAGGTGGTATGTGAAAGAACACACATTTCAATGACTCCGTTGTTGTTAGTAAAAAGAACACACATGCAATGACACTGGTGGATCCAAAGGTGGATTGTGAAAAGAGCACACATTTCAATGACTCTGGTTGTTGTTGGTAAAAAGAACACACATGCAATCACACTGCTGGTTCCATGTGTGGTCTCTGAAAAGAACACACATGCAATGACTCTGGTTGTTCTTAGTAAAAAGAGCACACATGCAATGACACTGGTGGATCCATATGTGGTATGTGAGAAGAACACACATTCCAATGAATCTGTTTGTTGTTACTAAAAGAACACACATGCAATGACACTAGTGGATCCATATGTGGTATGTGAAAAGAACACATGCAATGACTCAGTTGTTGTTAGTGAAAAGAACACACATGCAATGGCAAGGTGGATCCATGTGTGGTCTCTAAAAGAACACACACTTCAATGACACTGTTGGATCCATATGTGGTATGTGAAAAGAACACACATTTCAATGACTCAGTTGTTGTTAGTAAAAAGAACACACATGCAATGACACTTGTGGATCCAAAGGTGGATTGTGAAAAGAGCACACATTTCAATGACTCTGGTTGTTGTTTGTAAAAAGAACACACGTGCAATGACATCAGGGATCCATGTGGTCTCTGAAGAGAACACACATGCAATAACTCTGGTTGTTGATAGTAAAAAGAGCACACATGCAATGACACTGGTGGATCCATAGGTGGTATGTAAAAAGAGGACACATGCAATGACACTGGTGGATCCATATGTGGTATGTGAAAAGAACATACATGCAATGACTCCAGTTGTTGTTAGTGAATAGAACATACATGCAATGACACTTGAGGATCCATATGTGGTACGTGAGAAGAACACACATTTCAATGACTCTGGTTGTTGTTACTAAAAAGAACACACATGCAATGACACTGGTGGATCCATATGTGGATTCTGAAAAGAGCACACATGCAATGACACTGGTGGATCCATATGTGGTATGTGAAAAGAACACACATGCAATGACTCCAGTTGTTGTTAGTGAAAAGAACACACATGTAATGATACTGGTGGATCCATGTGTGGTCTCTAAAAAGAATACACATTTCAATGACTCTGGTTGTTGTTACTAAAAAGAACACACATGCAATGACTCTGGTTGTTGTTAGTGAAAAGAACACACATGCAATCACACTGGTGGATCCATGTGTGGTCTCTGAAGAGAAGACACATTTCAATGACTCCGGTTGTTGTTATTAAAAAGAACACACATGCAATGACACTGGTGGATCCATATGTGGATCGTGAAAAGAGCACACATGCAATGACACAGGTGGATCCATATGTGCTATGTGAAAAGAACACACATGCAATGACTCCAGTTGTTGTTAGTGAAAAGAACACACATGCAATGACACTGGTGGATCCATGTGTGGTCTCTAAAACGAACACACATTTCAATGACACCGGTGGATCCATATGTGGTATGTGAAAGAACACACATTTCAATGACTCGGTTGTTGTTAGTAAAAAGAATGTACATGCAATGACAAGTGGATCCAAAGGTGGATTGTGAAAAGAGCACACATTTCAATGACTGGTTGTTGTTAGTAAAAAGAACACACATGCAATCACCTTTGGGATCCATGTGTGGTCTCTTAAGAGAACACACATGCAATGACTCCGGTTGTTGTTAGTAAAAAGAGCACACATGCAATGACAATGGTGGATCCATATGTGGTATGTGAAAAGAACACACATGCAATGACTCTTGTTGTTACTAAAAAGAACACACATGCAATGACACTGGTGGATCCATGTGTGGTATCTAAAGAGAACACACATGCAATGACTCTGGTCGTTGTTAGTAAAAAGAGCACACATGTAGTGACACTAATGGATCCATATGTGGTATGTGAAAGAGCACACATGCAATGACTCTGGTTGTTGTTACTAAAAAGAACACACATGCAATGACACTGTTGGATCCATGTGTGGTCTCTGAAGAGAAAACACACGCAATGACTCTGGTTGTTGTTAGTAAAAAGAGCACACATGCAATGACACTGGTGGATCCATGTATGGATTGTGAAGAGAGCACACATTTCAATGACTCTGTTGGATCCATATGTGGTATGTGAGAAGAACCATGAAATGACTCTAGTTGTTGTTAGTAAAAGAACACACATGCAATGACACTTTGGTGGATCCATAGGTGGATTGTGAAAGAGCACACATTTCAATGACTGTTGTTTTTAGTAAAAAGAACACACATGCAATGACACTGGTGGATCCATGTGTGGTCTTTGAAGAGAACACACATGCAATGACTCTGGTTGTTGTTAGTAAAAAGAGCACACATGCAATGGCACTGGTGGATCCATATGTGGTATGTGAAAAGAACACACATGCAATGACTCTGGTTGTTGTTACTAAAAAGAACAGACATGCAATGACATCAGGATCCATGTGTGGTCTCTAAAGAGAACACACATGCAATGACTCACGTTGTTGTTAGTAAAAAGTGCACACATGCAATGACACTAGTGGATCCATATGTGGATTGTGAAAACAACACACATGCAATGACACTGGTGGATCCATATGTGGTATGTGAAAAGAACACACATGCAAAGGACTCGGTTGTTGTTAGTGAAAAGAACACACATGCAATGACCTTTGGTGGATCAATGTGTGGTCTCTAAAAAGAACACACATTTCAATGACACTGGTGGATCCATATGTGGTATGTGAAAAGAACACACATTTCAATGACTCAGCTGTTGTTAGTAAAAAGAACACACATGCAATGATACTTGTGGATCCAAAGGTGGATTGTGAAAAGAGCACACATTTCAATGACTCTGGTTGTTGTTAGTAAAAAGAACACACATGCAATCACACTGGTGGATCCATGTGTGCTCTCTGAAGAGAACACACATGCAATGACTCTGGTTGTTGTTAGTAAAAAGAGCACACATGCAATGAAAATGGTGGATCCATATGTGGTATGTGAAAAGAACACACATGCAATGACTCTGGTTGTTGTTACTAAAAAGAACACACATGCAATGACACTGGTGTATCCATGTGTGGTCTCTGAAGAGTACAAACATGCAATGACTCTGGTTGTTGTTACTAAACAGAGCACACATGCAATGACACTGGTGGATCCATACGTGGTATCTGAAAAGAACACACATGCAATGACTCTGGTTGTTGTTACTAAAAAGAACACACATGCAATGACACTGTTGGATCCATGTGTGGTCTCTGAAGAGAAAACACATGCAATGACTCTGGTTGTTGTTAGTAAAAAGAGCACACATGCAATGACACTAGTGGATCCATTTATGGATTGTGAAGAGAACACACATTTCAATGACACTGGTGGATCCATATGTGGTATGTGAGAAGAACAGTCATGAAATGACTCCAGTTGTTGTTAGTAAAAAGAACACACATGGAATGACACTGGTGGATCCATAGGTGGATTGTGAAAAGAGCACACAAGCAATGATACTGGTGGATCCATATGTGGTATGTGAAAAGAACACACATGCAATGACTCCAGTTGTTGTTAGTGAAAATAACATACATGCAATGACACTGGTGGATCCATGTGTGGTCTCTGAAGCGAACACACATTTCAATGACTCCGATTGTTGTTACTAAAAAGAACACACATGCAATGACACTGGTGGATCCATATGTGAATTGTGAAAAGAGCACACATGCAATGACACTGGTGGATCCATATGTGGTATGTGAAAAGAACACACATGCAATGACTCCAGTTGTTGTTAGTGAAAAGAACACACATGCAATGACACTGGTGGATCCATGTGTGGTCTCTAAAAATAACACACATTTCAATGACACTAGTGGATCCATATGTGGTATGTGAAAAGAACACACATTTCAATGACTCAGTTGTTGTTAGTAAAAAGAACACACATGCAATGACACTGGAGGATCCAAAGGTGGATTGTGAAAGAGCACACATTTCAATGACTCGTGGTGTTGTTAGTAAAATGAACACGCATGCAATGACACTTGTGAATCCATGTGTGGTCTGTGAAGAGAACACACATGCAATGACTCTAGTTGTTGTTAGTAAAAGAGCACACATGCATTGACACTGTGGATCCATGTGATTGTGAAGAGAACACACATGCAATGACACTGTGGATCCATAGGTGGTATGTGGAAAGAACACACATTTCAATGACTGTTGTTGTTAGTAAAAAGAACACACATGCAATGACACTTTGGTGGATCCAAAGGTGGATTGTGAAAAGAGCACACATTTCAATGACTCTAGTGGATCCATAGTTGTTGGTAAAAGAACACACATGCAATCACATGCTGGTTCCATATGTGGTCTGAAAAGAACACACATGCAATGACTCAGTTGTTCTTAGTAAAAAGAACACACATGCAATGACACTGGTGGATCTATGTGTGGTATGTGAAAAGAACACACATTTCAATGACTCTGGTTGTTGTTAGTAAAAAGAACACACATGCAATGACACTGGTGGATCCATATGTGGTATGTGAAAAGAATACACATTTCAATGACTCTGGTTGTTGTTAGTAAAAAGAACACACATGCAATGACACTAGTGGATCCATGTGTGGTCTCTAAAAAGAAGACACATGCAATGATACTGGTGGATCCATGTGTGGTACGTGAAAAGAACACACATTGCAATGACTCAGTTGTTGTTAGTAAAAAGAACACACATGCAATGACACTTGTGGATCCAAAGGTGGATTGTGAAAAGAGCACACATTTCAATGACTCTGGTTGTTGTTTGTAAAAAGAACACACGTGCAATGACACTGGTGGATCCATGTGTGGTCTCTGAAGAGAACACACATGCAATGACTCTGGTTGTTGTTAGTAAAAAGACCACACATGCAATGACACTGGTGGATCCATATGTGGTTTGTCAAAAGACCACACATGCAATGACACTGGTGGATCCATATGTGGTATGTGAAAAGAACACACATGCAATGACTCCAGTTGTTGTTAGTGAATAGAACATACATGCAATGACACTTGAGGATCCATATGTGGTACGTGAGAAGAACACACATTTCAATGACTCTGGTTGTTGTTACTAAAAAGAACACACATGCAATGACACTGGTGGATCCATATGTGGATTCTGAAAAGAGCACACATGCAATGACACTGGTGGATCCATATGTGGTATGTGAAAAGAACACACATGCAATGACACTGGTTGTTGTTAGTACAAAGAACTCACATGCAATAACACTGGTGGATCTATGTGTGGTCTCTGAAGAGAACACACATTTCAATGACTCTGGTTGTTGTTACTAAAAAGAACACACATGCAATGACTCTGGTTGTTGTTAGTACAAAGAACTCACATGCAATAACACTGGTGGATCTATGTGTGGTCTCTGAAGAGAACACATGCAATGACTCAGGATCCATGTTGTTATTAAAAAGAACACATGCAATGACACTGGTGGATCCATATGGATCGTAAAAAGAGCACACATGCAATGACACTGTGGATCCATATGTGCTATGTGAAAAGAACACATGCAATGACTCAGTTGTTGTTAGTGAAAAGAACACACATGCAATGACACTGGTGGATCCATGTGTGGTCTCTAAAAGAACACACATTCAATGACACTGTGGATCCATATGTGGTATGTGAAAAGAACACACATTCAATGACTCAATTGTTGTTAGTAAAAGAACACACATGCAATGACACTGGTGGATCCAAAGGTGGATTGTGAAAAGAGCACACATTTCAATGACTCGTTGTTGTTAGTAAAAGAACACACATGCAATCACATCAGGATCCATGTGTGGTCTCAAGAGAACACACATGCAATGACTCATGTTGTTAGTAAAAAGAGCACACATGCAATGACAATGGTGGATCCATATGTGGTATGTGAAAAGAACACACATGCAATGACACTAGTGGTTCCGTGAGGTTGTTACTAAAAAGAACACACATGCAATGACACTGGTGGATCCATGTGTGGTATGTGAAGAGAACACACATGAAATGACTCTGGTTATTGTTAGTAAAAGAGCACACATGTAATGACACTAATGGATCCATATGTGGTATGTGAAAAGAGCACATGCAATGACTCTAGTTGTTGTTACTAAAAGAACACACATGCAATGACACTTGGATCCATGTGTGGTCTCTGAAGAGAAAACACACGCAATGACTGTTGTTGTTAGTAAAAGAGCACACATGCAATGACACTAGTGGATCCATGTATGGATTGTGAAGAGAACACACATTTCAATGACACTGTGGATCCATATGTGGTATGTGAAAAGAACACACATGCAATGACTCTAGTTGTTGTTAGTAAAAGAACAAACATGCAATGACAGTGGTGGATCCATAGGTGGATTGTGAAAAGAGCACACATTTCAATGACACTAGTTGTATCCATATGTAAAAAGAACACACATGCAATGACACTGGTGGATCCATGTGTGGTCTTTGAAGAGAACACACATGCAATGACTCTGGTGGATCCATATGTTGATAGTAAAAGAGCACACATGCAATGACACTCGTGGATCCATATGTGGTATGTGAAAAGAAAACACATGCAATGACTCGTTGTTGTTAGTAAAAAACACACATGCAATGACATTGGTGGATCCATGTGGTCTCTAAAGAGAACACACATGCAATGACTCTGTTGTTGTTAGTAAAAAGAACACACATGCAATGACACTAGTGGATCCATAGGTGGATTGTGAAAAGAGCACACATGCAATGACACTGGTGGATCCATATGTGGTATGTGAAAAGAACACACATGCAAATGAGAGAGTTGTTGTTATTGAAGAGAACACACATGTAAAGACACGGGTGGATGCATGTGTGGTCTCTAAAAGAACACACATTGCAATGACACTGTGGATCCATATGTGGTATGTGAAAAGAACACACATGCAATGACTCAGTTGTTGTTAGTAAAAGAACACACATGCAATGATACTTGTGGATCCATAGGTGGATTGTGAAAAGAGCACACATGTATGCAATGACTCGTTGTTGTTTGTTAAAAGAACACACATGAAATGACAGTGGTGGATCCATTTGTGGTATGTGAACAGAACACACATGCAATGACTCTGGTTGTTGTTAGTAAAAAGAACACACATGCAATGACAATGGTGGATCCATATGTGATATGTGAAAATAACACGCATGCAATGACTAGTCCATCCAGGTTGTTTAAAAAGAACACACATGCAATGACACTGTGGATCCATTTGTGGTCTGTGAAAATACACACATGAAATGACTACGGTTGTTGTTAGTAAAAAGAGCACACATGCAATGACACTAGTGGATCCATATGTGGTGTCCCAAGAGAACACATTTCAATGACTCGTTGTTGTTAGTAAAAGAACACACATGCAATGACATGGTGGATCCATGTGTGGTATCTCAAGAGAAAACACATGCAATGACTCTAGTTGTTGGTAGTAAAAAGAACACACATGCAATGACACTGGTGGATCCATGTATGGATTGTGAAAACAACACACATGCAATGACACTGGTGGATCCATATGTGGTATGTGAAAAGAACACACATGCAATGACTCTGGTTGTTGTTAGTAAAGAGAACACACATGCAATGACACTGGTGGATCCAGAGGTGGATTGTGAAAAGAGCACACATGCAATGGCACTAGTGGATCCATATGTGGTATGTGAAAAGAACACACATGCAATGACTCAGTTGTTGTTAGTAAAAGAACATACATGCATTGACATGTGGATCCATATGTGGTCTGTGAAAAGAACACACATTTCAATGACACTGGATCCATATGTAAGGGGAAAAGAACACACATGCAATGACTTGGTGGATCCATATGTGGTATGTGAAAAGAACACACATGCAATGACAATGTTGTTGTTAGTAAAAGAACACACATGCAATGAGTGGATCCATAGGTGGTATGTGAAAATAGCACACATGCAATGACTGTGGATTGTTGTTAAAAACACACATGCAATGACATCGGTGGATCCATGTGTGGTCACTGAAGAGAACACACATTTCAATGACTCTGGTTGTTGTTAGTAAAAAGAGCACACATGCAATGACACTGGTGGATAACACACATGCAATGACTCTGTTTGTTGTTAGTAAAAGAGCACACATGCAATGACACTGGTGGATCCATAGGTGGATTGTGAAAATAACACACATGCAATGACACTGGTGGATCCATATAAGGTATGTGAACAGAACACACATGCAATGACTCTGGTTCCGGTTAGTAAAAAGAACACACATGCAATGACACTGGTGGATCCATAGGTGGATTGTGAAAAGAGCACACATGCAATGACACTGGTGGATCCATATGTGGTATGTGAAAAGAACACACATACAATGACACTGGTGGATCCATATGTGGTATGTGAAAAGAACACACATGAAATGACTCTAGTTGTTATTAGTAAAAAGAACACACATGCAATAACATTGGTGGATCCATGTGTAGTCTCTGTAGCGAACACACATTTCAATGACTCTAGTTGTTGTTAGTAAAAAAAGCACACATGCAATAACACTAGTGGATCCATGTGTGGTCTCTGAATAGAACACACATGCAATGACACTGGTGGATCCATAGGTGGATTGTGAAAAGAACACACATGCAATGACACTGGTGGATCCATATGTGGTATGTGAAAAGAACACACATGAAATGACTCCCGTTATTGTTAGTAAGAAGAACACACATGCAATGACACTGGTGGATCCATGTGTTGTCTCTGAAGAGAACACACATTTCAATGACTCTGGTTGTTGTTAGTAAAAAGAACACACATGCAATAACACTGGTGGATCCATGTGTGGTCTCTAAAGAGAACACACATGCAATGACTCTGGTTGTTGTTAGTAAAAAGAGCACACATGCAATGACACAAGTGGATCCATAGGTGGATTGTGAAAAGAACACACATGCAATGACGCAGGTGGAACCGTATGTGGTATGTGGAAAGAACACACATGCAATGACTCTGGATGTTGTTAGGAAAAAAAAACACATGCAATGACACTGGTGGATCCATACATGGATTGTGAAAACAGCACACATGCAATGACACTAGTGGATCCATAGGTGGATTGTGAAAAGAACACACATGCAATTACACTGGTGGATCCATATGTGGTATGTGAAAATAACACACATGAAATGACTCCAGTTGTTTTTAGTAAAAAGAACTCACATGAATGACACTAGTGGATCCATGTGTTGTCACTGAAGAGAACACACATTTCGATGACTCTGGTTGTTGTTAGTAAAAAAACACACAAGCAATGACACTGGTGGATCCATGTGTGGTCTCTGAAGAGAACACACATGCAATGACTCTGGTTGTTGTTAGTAAAAATAGCACACATGCAATGACACTAGTGGATCCATAGGTGGATTGTGAAAATAACACACATGCAATGACACTGGTGGATCCATATGTGGTATGTGAAAATAACACACATGCAATGACTCTCATTGTTGTTAGTAAAAATAACAAACATGCAATGACACTGGTGGATCTAGAGGTGGCTTGTGAAAAGAGCACACAGGCAATGGCACTAGTGGATCCATATGTGGTATGTGGAAAGAACACACATGTAATGAATCTGGTTGTTGTTAGTAAAAAGAACACACATGCATTGACACTGGTGGATCCATATGTGGATTGTGAAAAGAGCACACATGCAATGAGATTGGTGGATCCATATGTGGTATGTGAAAAGAACAAACATGAAATGACTCTGGTTGTTGTTAGTAAAAAGAACACACATGCAATGACACTGGTGGATCCATGTGTGGTCTCTGAAGAGAACACACATTTCAATGACACTGGTGGATCCATATGTGGTATGTGAAAAGAACACACATGCAATGAGTCTGGTGGATCCATAGGTGGACTGTGAAAATAGCACACATGCAACGACACTTGTGGAATCATATGTGGTATGTGAAAAGAACACACATGAAATGACACTGGTGGATCCATGTGTGGTCACTTAAGAGAACACACATTTCAATGACTCTGGTTGTTGCTAGTAAAAAGAACACACATGCAATGACACTGGTGGATAACACACATGCAATGACTCTATTTGTTGTTAGTAAAAAGAGCACACATGCAATGACACTGGTGGATCCATAGGTGGATTGTGAAAATAACACACATGCAATGACACTGGTGGATCCATATGTGGTATGTGAAAAGAACACACATGCAATGACTCTGGTTCTGGTTAGTAAAAAGAACACACATGCAATGACACTGGTGGATCCATAGGTGGATTGTGAAAAGAGCAAACATGCAATGACATTGGTGGATCCATATGTGGTATGTGGAAAGAACACATATGCAATGACTCTGGTTGTTGTTAGTAAAAAGAACACACATGCAATGACACTGGTGGATCCATATGTGGATTGTGAAAAGAGCACACATGCAATGACACTGGTGGATCCATATGTGGTATGTGAAAATAACACACATGCAATGACTCTGGTTGTTGTTTCTAAAAAGGACACACATGTAATGCCACTGGTGGATCCATGTGTGGTCTCTGAAGAGAACACACATTTCAATGACACTCGTGGATCCATATAGGGTATCTAAAAAGAACACACATGCAATGACACTGGTGGATCCAGAGGTGGATTGTGAAAAGAGCACACATGCAATGATATTGGTGGATCCATATGTAGTATGTGAAAAGAACACATATTCAGTGACACTGGTGGATCCATATGTGGTATGTGAAAAGAACACACATGAAATGACTCCAGTTGTTATTAGTAAAAAGAACACACATGCAATGACACTGGTGGATCCATGTGTAGTCTCTGAAGAGAACACACATTTCAATGACTCTAGTTGTTGTTAGTAAAAAGAACACACATGCAATAACACTAGTGGATCCATGTGTGGTCTCTGAATATAACACACATGCAATGACTCTAGTTGTTGTTAGTAAAAAGAGCACACATGCAATGACACTGGTGGATCCATAAGTGGACTGTGAAAAGAACACACATGCAATGACACTAGTGGATCCATATGTGGTATGTGAAAAGAACACACATGAAATGACTCCAGTTGTTGTTAGTAAAAAGAACACACATGCAATGACACTGGTGGATCCATGTGTTGTCTCTGAAGAGAACACACATTTCAATGACTCTGGTTGTTGTTAGTAAAAAGAACACACATGCAATAACACTGGTGGATCCATGTGTGGTCTCTAAAGAGAACACACATGCAATGACTCTGGTTAATGTTAGTAAAAAGAGCACACATGCAATGACACTGGTGGATCCATAGGTGGATTGTGAAAAGAACACACATGCAATGACACTGGTGGATCCATATGTGGTATGTGAAAAGAACACACATGCAATGACTCTGGTTGTTGTTAGTAAAAAGAACACACATGCAATGACACTGGTGGATCTATAGGTGGATTGTGAAAAGAGCACACATGCAATGACACAGGTGGAACCATATGTGGTATGTGGAAAGAACACACATGCAATGACTCTGGATGTTGTTAGTAAAAAGAACACACATGCAATGACACTGGTGGATCCATACATGGATTGTGAAAATAGCACACATGCAATGACATTAGTGGATCCATAGGTGGATTGTGAAAAGAACACACATGCAATGACACTGGTGGATCCATATGTGGTATGTGAAAAGAACACACATGAAATGACTCTAGTTGTTGTTAGTAAAAGAACTCACATGAATGACACTAGTGGATCCATGTGTTGTCACTGAAGAGAACACACATTTCAATGACTCTGGTTGTTGTTAGTAAAAAGTACACACAAGCAATGAAACTGGTGGATCCATGTGTGGTCTCTGAAGAGAACACACATGCAATAACTCTGGTTGTTGTTAGTAAAAAGAGCACACATGTTATGACACTAGTGGATCCATAGGTGGATTGTGAAACTAACACACATGCAATGACACCGGTGGATCCATATGTGGTATGTGAAAATAACACACATGCAATGACTCTCATTGTTGTTAGTAAAAAGAACAAACATGCAATGACACTGGTGGATCTAGAGGTGGATTGTGAGAAGAGCACATAGGCAATGGCACTAGTGGATCCATATGTGGTATGTGGAAAGAACACACATGTAATGAATCTGGTTGTTGTTACTAAAAAGAACACACATGCATTGACACTGGTGGATCCATATGTGGATTGTGAAAAGAGCACACATGCAATGACACTGGTGGATCCATATGTGGTATGTGAAAAGAACACACATGCAATGACTCTGGTTGTTGTTATTAAAAAGAACACACATGCAATGACACTGGTGGATCCATGTGTGATCTCTGAAGAGAACACACATTTCAATGACACTGGTGGATCCATATGCGGTATGTGAAAAGAATACACATGCAATGACACTGGTGGATCCATGTGTGGTGACTGAAGAGAACACACATTTCAATGACTCTGGTTGTTGTTAGTAAAAAGAACACACATGCCATGACACTGGTGGATAACACACATGCAATGACTCTGTTTGTTGTTAGTAAAAAGAGCACACAAGCAATGACACTGGTGGATCCATAGGTGGATTGTGAAAATAACACACATGCAATGACACTGGTGGATCCATATGTGGTATGTGAAAAGAACACACATGCAATGAATCTGGTTCTGGTTAGTAAAAAGAGCACACATGCAATGCCATTGGTGGATCCATATGTGGTATGTGGAAAGAACACACATGCAATGACTCGAGTTGTTGTTAGTAAAAAGAACAAACATGCAATGACACTGGTGGATCCATGTGTGGTCTCTGAAGAGAACACACATGCAATGACACTTGTGGATCCATATGTGGTATGTGAAAAGAACACACATGCAATGACACTGGTGGATCCATAGGTGGATTGTGAAAAGAGCACACATGCAATGACACTTGTGGATCCATATGTGGTATGTGAAAAGAACACACATTCAATGACACTGGTGGATCCATATGTGGTATGTGAAAAGAACACACATGAAATGACTCCAGTTGTTATTAGTAAAAAGAACACACATGCAATGACACTGGTGGATCCATGTGTAGTCTGTGAAGAGAACACACATTTCAATGACTCTAGTTGTTGTTAGTAAAAAGAACACACATGCAATAACACTAGTGGATCCATGTGTGGTCTCTGAATAGAACTGTTGGGGAGGTAACCCTGGATAGGGTAAAGACGGGGAAAGATGAAAGGGTGTTCCCCGTCTAGTTTCCGAGTTACACTCTGAGTCGGCCGAATCCTGTAGAGGTCGGTCGAGATAGGAAAGGACAGGACCCTTGTGGTAAGGGCAAGGCATTACCCGGCCGAGATACCAGAAAGTCGGCCGGGTTAGCCCAAGTAATCTTGATGCAGGTGAAGAGCAAGCCGAAGTTACGCGAGGCAGGGCCGAATGATACGAAGCTTACAGGAGAAGGAGAAGCCTAAAGTCAAACTCTAGTAGAAGGCTAGGAAGAATCAGAGCAAAGCCAAGCACTAGGGACAAAGGGGCAGAGCAACAGAGAGACAGAAGGAGGTCACGGAGGTGACAGTCCTGAAGCCCGAGGCACACAGGAGGGCCCCTCTGGAACCTTGCCGTCATTAGGGGAGCGACAGGGAAAGGGGGGCGCCGAACTACTATATCGGGACAAGCATGTTCCTCGAATATGCTTGCCACATCAGCCCTAAGGGAACTCAAGGTCCTCCTTTATAAGGGCAGGCTTGGACCACGAGGGAGGATCGACTTATTCTTGGTACCGTTAGGGCTGGTAAAGTTCTCTCTTTCTCCTTATATACAGCTCAAGGAGCACTTGTAACTCAAGGAAGGAGAAATACAGATCTGCGTTAGCTTACGTGTGTAGAATCCACTACATCTTCCCTCCCGGATCCCACTAGCATCCATTGGCCCCAACTTTAGCCTACCCATGGCATCTGCCGTGCCACCACCATGACAGTTGGCGCCCATCATTGGGGCGATGGCGGTGCTGGAGTTATGATCCGGACGGGAAACTTCATCAAGACTGGCCAGCGCGTTGTTTCTGGCTTAGTCCAGAGATTTGGTCTCTGTGATTATGTCAGCGACAATGCAGGGAGCAGGAAAAACTCCCCGCGCATAATGGTGTTTTCATCAACTTTGGCCGGGCACCAGGTTTATGTCGGTGTCGACATCTCCGTGTTTATCCTCACCAAGTTGTTGTTGTTACGAGATCCACCTCTAACGCTGCAGCCATCCGCCGAGCACATCCTCAGTAGCATCGAGGTAATGGTCGTGGCGGGTGCAACCGGAGTAGCGGCTGGGATCGGGAAGAGAACCCGCCACCGGTGTCTGTGGCGCCTGCAGACGGCGCCAATGCCCACCGAGGTAATCCCACCGACCAACCCACCGAGGTGCAAGACACCACCCCAAAGGCACCAAGGGTAAGAGGGCCACCTGGAAAGGCCAAAATATTCTTCAACGACCATAGAAAGCTTGACTACACCTATAAGCCGATACTTAACCCGAAAATGCTCAGCAGAGTTGGAAGAAACCGGGCAAAAGGTGTGATAGAGGCAAAAAGGTGTCGGCCTTGCGGAGTCCTTAAACAGGACCTGCGGTATGCCAAAGCAAATAACCTTGACGTCGCGCCCGAACGGGTGGACGAACTAAGATTGAGAGGGAAGAACCTCATGGATGACATCAATAAAGAGCATGAAGCTCATAAAGCAGAATCAGAGGATTTAAGTTTGCCGAGGTACAGCACCCCGGCAAGAAACCTAAGAGCGGCAAATGCCGCATCTTTAGAGTTAGAAGGGTTGACCGGAGAGGACCGGCAAAAACAACAAGAAAGAGTAAACGAGCTGGTGCGCATCGCGAACCAGCAGAACGAGGAAATGCTCAGAGCAAACCCGGCGAGGCCGGGGGCCTCGCGAATGGTTCATTCGGCAGGAGCAGCACCAGCTCTGTCTATGGTAGCAGCATCTTCACCCGGAGATAATGCTCGAAGATACAGAGCAGTAACCTCGGGAAAGAGGAACAAGCAGATTGTCCCGTATGATCCGGCAATGGACGGAAAGGCAAATGAAAACAGAGGCAATGCAAGCCGAGGTAACAGTGGGGAGAGGAATCACGGCCGTGTGGAGAAAGACGGCGGAAGCCGAGGCGACGGAGACCTCGGCAGAAGAGACCCCGCGAGAGGCAGTCATGAGAACAACACCCCGGTCGAAGTAAGGAGAGAACGGCCACTCAACCCGCAACCGACGCATGAACCCCGGCAGGAAAGAGAAACAAGGCCAGCTCGCCACAATCAAATTAATGAGAGATACAATGATGGTTATTCCGAAATGGAATATGCAATTCATGGCGGAAACAATCATTATGGAATACAGGATAGAGTTCTGTACAGAGATTTGCCATCAAATGATGCAAGGGTGAAGCTGGATCAGCTATACAGGTCCGAGTTATTGGAAGAACAGGGTCCACCAGGGCCAGCATGCTTTGGACCACGGATCATGAGCGAACCTCCTGTGCCGAACTTTCAGCTGGCAAGGGGCATGAAAACATAGAATGGAAGTACCAAACCACAAGACTGGTTGATTGACTATGCCACTGCTGTAAAAATAGCGTGTGGAAACTTACGATGGGCAGTACGATATGTACCACAAATGCTGGAAGGACCAGCTAGAGTTTGGCTGAATAATCTACCAGCCGGCAGTATCAACTGTTGGCTGGATTTTGAAGAAATGTTTGTCAGCAACTTTACCAGTACATACAGGAGGCCAAACAGGCCACAACAGTTAGCCATGTGCAAGCAGAAGCCGAATGAAACATATAGAGAATTTTTAACTCGATGGTGCAACCTGAGAAACTCATGTGAAGGAGTCATAGAATCGCAAGCAATAGCGTGGTTCGTGCAAGGATGCCGTTATGGCAGCGTTTTATGGCAACGTTTGCAGAGAGATATGCCGACCACATTGGCAGAAACTATCAGAATAGCGGACTCCTACGCATTAGGAGATCCTACGCAACCAGAATTAATGTCGGCAGATCACCACGAGCAACAGGATCATTATGCAAGAGATTTCGCCGGGTCATCCAGGCGCGGTGATTTCAGAGGAAGAAGAAGAGAGGAAAGACCGAATTATAGATACAATTCGGCCCAAGTAGCGGCGATGGCAAAGATCAGCCGAATCACGGAGCAGCTCAACGGCAAAAGAATGGTCCTCAGCAGTGGACACCAAGGAATGAAGGAAAAGGGCAATGGACCCCCGAACAAAAGAAACAGTGGCAGGAAAGGCCGAAATACACATTCGAATCCATGTTAGATCAGCCGTGTAAATTTCACACGTCAAACCCATCCAGACCAGCTAACCATACAACCCGCCAGTGTGCATGGATGAAAAATGCAATGGGTAACCCCGCAGCGGTTCAGGAACCCCACCAAGTACATCAGCAGCGTCAACCGCAATTGACTGGAGCAAATGCACAGCAACTAATGTTACTGCCCCCTCCCCCGAGGTACGATAACTCGGATTAGAGAGACGCGGTGCATCAAGTGATGAACCAAGTCCAGGATGGAAGAACAAACCCGGCAAATACGGGACGTAATGATTACAGAGAACATCATCAGTCTTATTGCGTGTTCACAACGGAACAGCAAGACAAACAGAGTGTGCAACACCGGCATATGGAAGTAAATGCAGTTATGCCGGCGATACCGAGATATATGCCTTGGTCTGATCAGGAAGTAACTTGGAGCATAAAGGATCATCCCAGAATAATGCCGAATCCTGGGTCATATGCACTCGTGTTGGATCCGACATTTGTCGGACCTAGCATCAATGTGAAATTCTCAAAAGTACTCATTGACAATGGAAGTAGTATCAACATCATGTACAAAGATACCATGCATAAACTTGGAATATCGCAGAATATGTTGCAGTCTACAAGGACCACTTTTCATGGGATAGTGCCAGGGCTTTCATGTGAACCCATTGGTAAGGTCCGAGTCGATGTCTTATTCGGCACAAGGGATAACTGCAGAGCAGAAAACTTAGAGTTTGAGGTGGTGGATCTAGAGAGTTGTTATCATGCTTTACTCGGACGACCAACATTGGCCAAATTCATGGGCAGCTGCCATGTAAGTTATCTGAAGATGAAGCTACCCGGACCACAAGGAGTGATAACAGTTGCAGGGGATTACAAGAAGTAAATGGAGTGTGCTTCAGCCGGGTCAAATTTGGCCGAGTCATTGGTTATAGCAAGAGAAAAAAGAAGGATTCAGGAGGTAGCAGCCCTCGCTCAGTCGGCGCAGCTGAACATGCCGGCACTAGCCAACCCGCATGGCAGTGTTTCTTTTCAGCCGACTAAAGAAACGAAGTTTCAAATAGATGAGCAATTCGAGCGCATCTGTTACTATTGGTGCAGGCTGACGCTAAATAGGAAAGCGAGCTCACCAATTTCCTCCGTGAGAATCGGGACATATTTGCGTGGTCAACTCAGGATCTGCAAGGTGTTCCGAGGGAGTTGGCTAAGCACTCTTTGAATGTAAGGCCTGGAGCAAGGCCGGTGAAGCAACCTCTCCGCCGCTTCGCCGAAGACAGGAGAAAAATAATAGGGGATGAAATAGCTCGGCTCCTCGCAGCCGGGTTCATCATGGAGGTGCTGTACCCGGATTGGTTATCAAATCCAGTGCTGGTAGAAAAGAAGAAGGATGATCCCAATGTAGCCATTGTATGGCGAATGTGTATCGATTACACGAACCTGAACAAGGCGTGTCCAAAGGATCCTTTTCCATTACCTAGAATAGACCAATTCATTGACTCGACCGCTGGTTGTGAGTTATTATCATTTGTAGACGCGTACTCTGGTTTCCACCAGATACCGTTAAATCCGGCCGATCAAATAAAGACTGCATTTATTACCCCGTACGGGGCTTATTGCTATCGCACGATGCCATTCGGCCTACGAAATGCAGGAGCAACATATCAGAGATGCATGCAAAAATGTCTACACGATCAAATAGGGAAAAATGTACAAGTATATGTAGATGACGTGGTCATCAAAACCAAGGAAAGCAAAACCTTACTGGAGGATATACGCCAAACTTTCAGAACTTGAGAAGATTCAATGAAACTTAACCCGAAAAGTGCCGTTTAGGCGTGGCAGAAAATTGCTCGGTTTTCTTGTATCTAGCCGAGGTATAGAGGCCAACCCAACGAAGATAAAGGCGGTAGAAAGAATGGAATTGCGAAATGCTTAAATGATGTACAAAATTCACGGGTTGTCTAGCCTCGCTCACCGGTTTGTGTGTTGGCTGGGAGAAAAGGCACTACCACTATATCACCGATGAAGAAATCGAGACAAATTCGTTTGGACTCCACAAGCGGACGGTAGCGTTTCATGAGTTGAAAAATGCTGGTCACAACACCTATCTTGGCTTATCCATTATCAAAGAGCCTATGTTACTCTACATAAGCGGCCACAAATAGAGTAGTGAGTGTTGTAGTCATAGTAGAACGACTGAAAATAATAAGTCGATGCAGAGGCGGTATATTATTTGAGTGAGGTGTTGTCCACTTCAAACAGAATTACCCACATTATCGTAAAATGGCTTATGGGGTGTATATGTCGGCGAAAAAGCTTAAACATTATTTCGAAGAGCATCCCATCAGAGTGATTTGTGAAGCACCCATAGCCGACATATTGAGCAACAAAGATGCAAGTGGCCGAATAGCAAAATGGGCAATCGCATTGTCACCTTACGCTCCACAATTTGATAGGAGAGATGCAATCAAATCTCAAGCAGTCGCCGATTTCTTCGTAGATTGGGCCGAAGTGCAATATGAGCCACCATCACCAGATCCAAATTATTGGACGATGCATTTTGATGGTTCCAAACTAAGAAATGGTTTGGGGGCAGGAATAGTATTAACTTTCCCTAAAAGAGATCAGCTAAAATATGTGCTATAGATACATTTTGTTGCATCCAACAACGTAGCCGAATATGAAGCACTGGTCCATGGATTGAAAGTAGCAAAAGAAATTGGCATACGCCGAATCCTATGCTATGGGGACTCGGACCTAGTGGTACAGCAAGTCTCTGGCAATTGGGACGCACTAGATGCTAATATGGCCTTATACAGATTTCACGTGCAAAAGATCAGTGGATACTTTGAAGGATGTGAGTTTCACCACATACCTCGGGCAGAAAATGACGCCGCAGACACATTGTCAAAGCTCGGATCAACCCGGCAGTCAATTCCACCGGGTATGGCCCTGGAACACCTCAGAAAACCATCAATAATCCCTTCACCAGAATCCGAATCTAGCTTTATCCCGGCTAATTCAGTAGCAGACAATATGCCGATGGAGGTAGATCAGCAATATAACTCGGAATCCCCCAAGAGGAGGACAGCAAAAGTAAGCACAATTATGGAGAAGGCCGAGGTAAATATGTCGGCAGAAAATATGGAAATAGACAGTGAGACCATACCAGAAAAAGTCACACAACCATGGGCGCAACCCATATTCTCTTACCTTAAGGACGCGGTATTACCAAGCAATGAAGTATTAGCAAGACAAATCGTAAGGAAAGTGAAAGCTTACACGATCATAAACAATGAGCTATATAAAAGAAGTGTCACAAGCGTATTGCAGAAGTGTGTGAGTCTGTTAACGGAAATCCTCCTAGATATACATCAAGGAGAGGTGTCGACATCATGCCTCATCTCGTGCATTGGTAGCCAAAGCATTCAGGCATGGATTTTATTGGCCACGGCGTTGAAGGAAGAAGAAAGAGTTGGTGGAAAAATGCAATGGTTGCCAGAGATACGCAACAAAATACATATGCCATCGTGAGTTAAAAACAATACCCATCACTTGGCCATTTGTCGTATGATATATAGGGACCATGGTGGGACCATTAAAAGCTGGCCCAGGGAATGTAACACCGTCCCCTCCACAGGGCGGGGGGGTCTGGCAACGACTTAATAGGATATCTAGACTGGCCCCACAGACCAACACTAGTCTTTTCTACGCACTTTGTCCTCACTCGTGCGCACTCGGTTACCCACTTCCCGGTTGGTCACCCATCCTAGAATTGCTCTAGGCCAAGCACGCTTAACCTTAGAGTTCTTTTTGAGTGAGCTTCCGGAAAAGAAGTTGCAACTTGTTGATATGGGTATCCTATCAATCCTATTAAGCCATGTGCCTGGTCTCACATACACCCACCCTTTTGAAGATCGATGTCCTCATCGATCAAGCACACCCCAGGAACGTTCCCTCTTGGCACGCGTCTGTGCGTCCAGTACCGGCACATGTGCCATGCCGTGTCCACTCCGAGCCACACGCGCCATGCTCCATATGTCCCGCCACTAACCCGCACACACCCGTGTAATCGCAAGGGTCGGCTCTGATACCACTTGTAACACCCCGTCCACTCCTGGGCCCGGGGGGTGTCACTCTGGCGACAATAGGATATCTAGATCGCCCCATGCACCAACACTAGTCTTTTCTACGCACTTTGTCCTCACTCGTGCGCACTCGGTTACCCACTTCCCGGTTGGTCACCCATCCTAGAATTGCTCTAGGCCAAGCACGCTTAACCTTAGAGTTCTTTTTGAATGAGCTTCCGGAAAATAAGTTGCAACTTGTTGATATGGGTATCCTATCAATCCTATTAAGCCATGTGCCTGGTCTCACAGGGAATGACCCACATATTGGTTATGGTGGACAAGTTCACAAAATGGATTGAAGTGAAACCAATAAGAAAATGCGATGGGCCCACAGCAGTGAGATTCCTCAAAGATATTATTTTAAGATATGGGTACCCACACAGTATCATTACAGATAATGGCACAAATTTTGCAGAAGGAGCCTTTGCCAGATTTTGTAGAGAAAAATACATAAGGTTAGATATTGCCTTTGTGGCTCACCCAGCATCTAATGGGCAGGTGGAAAGGTCTAATGGACTAGTATTGTCCGGAATAAAACCACGACTTGTTGAACCACTGCAAAGGTCGGCAGGATGTTGGATTGAGGAACTCCCAGCCGTATTATGGAGCCTCAGAACTACTCCAAATAGGTCAACAGGGTACACACCATTCTTTCTAGTATATGGGCGAGGCCGTGCTTCCACCGACATAATACATGACTCGCCAAGAGTTACTCAAGATACAACCTCTGAAGTGAGCGAAATAGCTCGGCAAGATAATCGTAGACTGCTAGAAGAAGCCGAGAACTGGCACTATCACGATCAGCTATTTATCAGCGGAACCTACGATATCATCACAGCAAAAAGTGAATCCAAGGGTATTCAAAGAAGGAGATTTAGTCCTCGACCGGTACAACGCACGCCGGCATGCATAAGCTGTCACCTCCATGGAGGGACCATTCATCGTGAGCAAGGCATTACATAACGATGCCTATTATCTAATTGATGCTCAACCCCGGAAAGGACAAGGCGCACAAGCACAGCGAAGAAACAAGCGGCCATGGACCGTAGCCCTGCTTCGTCCATTTTACTCATAGCATAGTATTTCAAGGTCAAGGACCAATGAAGTATTAAACCTCGGCATCCGGAGCAGTGACTCGGGAACTGCCATATGTTATTTCAATTTCATGTTATGTATTGAATCTCGGCATCCGGAGCGGACTGGGACTGCCATATGTTATTTCAATTTCATGTTATGTATTGAACCTCGGCATCCGGAGCAGTGACTCGGGGACTGCCATATGTTATTTCAATCTCATGTTATGTATTGAATCTCGGCATCCAGAGCAGTGACTCGGGGACTACCATATGTTATTTCAATTTCAGGTTATGTATTAAAACCTCGGCAGTCAAAGCAGCAGCTAGAAGACTACCATATACCGCCCCAGAGCTATGTTGAGCACCAAAACTTGACGCCCTAAGCATCACCTCGGTGGTGGTCTTGTATTTTTTCTGAAAGTTAGTTTGCACATTGAACTTCAGCAGAACAGGCAATCACTCGGGGACTGCCATGAATTGTTCCAAAGTGGTAGTCAATCTTTGATACGGAAAGGATATCACACTTCGGCACTCAGGATAAGAACAGATCAACCCCGTATGATGTTCGAAGCTCACACATAGATTACTCGACTAAAACATGAGAAAACAAAGACAAAGATAAATCCTAACACCAAAATATGCAGGATATCAAAGCAAGAATTCGGATGGCAACCAACTTAAGCAAAGTTATAATAACTGCCAACTTATATGTCGCAGCAATGTACGGCAAAAGGAGATTCAAGGTCATACAGGAAATAAATGAGTATTCCACGGACATCGTACACCTGGCATACCAGGGATAGAAAATGACTTAAACGTTTTTCACTGGAGAGACAGCAACCTGGTCAGGGGCTGGGGACTCCGAGGTAGGAGGAAGTTTGGCCGAGGTTACCTCGCCCTCCGCAGACCTAGGTGCAACCTCGGCCGAAGCCTGAGGCTGCTGAGGAGCATCAATTTGCGCAGTGGAATGCCCGGTACCCTTGGAGGAGGATCGCGCGTCGTCGTTGTCATCCGAGCTCGAACTGGAGTCACCAGAAGTGGCCGAGTCATCTTCATCTCCCCCTGCTCAGCTGAGTCATCTGATGCATCCTCGACTACGACCTCCTCGTCCGGATTTGAAAGGAAACTCGGCCCTTCATTCTAGGTGTGCACGTCGACATACTCGACGAGTTGAAAGGCGTGAGCTTGCCGAAGAGCAACAAAGGTGGGATCCTCAACCCAACGGGAACCTGTGCAAAAATTCCTCAGGATATCAAGAGAGATGTCTTCGTACCATGACATGATAACGGTGAGGGCCATATCCGCTTCGCCCAGCATTCCTCCAAAGACTTAGTTGCTTTTCAGTGGCATTCAATCTAGTCACCAGCAATTCGATCTCGCTGATCTTAGGAGTTCCAGAGGTATTCGGCCAGAGATCACGGTGGGCTCGAATAGCTGCCAGCACCAAGTCCCTGCCCATGATTTTCACCGGACCAAGGGCAGCGCCGACAAAAACCAAGAAATCTTCTATTGAATACTCAAAGTTCACGTCAACAGGGAGACCTCGGCGCGCACGAGCAGCAAGGACCGCTTTAGAGCTCACGGGTTTAGCCTCAGGATGTAAGATCCCTCCTTATTAAAGGAAAAGATCCCTGTGATTGCAATGCTAGTCCCTGGATCAATGCTAGCATCCACAGTTTAAGATGAAGTACACAGATACAAAGGTCGTTTATTACAGTCATTCCAGAGATAAAACATAGTCTTTTACAACTCATGGCCAAAGGCCTAGTACAAGAGTTTATGGAATAAGTAAATAAACATAAGTCTTCATCTTCATGTGCCACAGGCAAGCATGTTGAGTGTAGACTCATGACACCTAATCATCATCAGAGTAACCTGCAACATCATAAGTTACAGCCACAAGGGTCAATACTTTGGAATAGTATTGGCAAGTGATACCTTAGTATATTTTAAGTGGACTATAATACTATATGCATTTGGCTGGTGGAGTTTAGGCTTGCATTGCTCAAAATAGATTTTTCCTTAACTTTTTGAAAATACTAAGTTTTTGTAAGGCATAAAACACCCAAGGCATCTACCAATCAAAGACAAGATCCACTCCGCATCTACCAATCAATGACTGAAGATCCTTTTAACCCTTGTTCACCCACAAGTTTTATTTAGAAATTGGAGTGATGAGATTCTTGAAGTTTCCATGTCTTGATGCTCAAATTGTCCTTTACGGGGACATGGCTAAGTACTTAGGTTTTACACTGCAGAGGTGGTGCACTTTCCCCACAAGTCTTGGTTTCAAAGAATGATCCTTGATGAGCCTTTCCTTAGTCAAATGGACGTTCCAACCTATCATCCCATCTACCACCCTCTGTCCAAAAGACTAAGTTCCAAAGATCCTAAGATCATGGCAGAGCCCATAATGCCAAGTGGTTGCACTTGAAGCTTCTCAACATTTGACAACTCAAATCTCTTTGTTTCTGGTGGCCATCCACAAGTGAGATACACTAAGGTAAACCATAGACATGGGCCTTGTGAACCACTCAACCAAAAACCACCAAGCAAGTCCCATTCCACCGGAGATTCATTAACTTAGTTGTTTTGTTAAATAAAAACAAGTCCTTAGACTTAGAATAATTTTCAAAGTGTGAATATATAAACCACCCTTGTTTTCTAGTAGCTAGGCTAAGCATGGCATGGCAACTTGTCCTTAGGGAATTACCTAGCAATTCTAGCATTCTATTCTAAATAGGATTTCCCATCATTAGTTGACAAAAGTAGCATGCAAGTCCTAACAAAATATATCTAATGCAAGTATAAAATATAGGTAGGGAATATTCATGAAGATATCACTTGCCTTGGTAGTGTGGAGAGTAGCACTCGTCACAATCACAATCACTAGCAAAATCTACACACAAAGTTGTAGCATACAATTACACACAAATATATACAAACAAAAGTATTATGAATGCATGCATGCATGAATCTACCATGTGATGATTTTTGAAAACTGCAACCAAGCAAGTGCATGAATACAGAAACTAAAACAAGTCACAAAAATAGCCAAGGCAACTTATTTAGCTCTAAACAAAAATACTAAACTAAATCTATACTCAAAAAGGCCTCAAACAAGTATCTGCATTTTAAACACATCTAATGGTTACTATATGCTATATAAAGAGGATAGGCAGAAAGGTCTTGTTTTTCTGAATCCAACGGTATAAAGTTTGCAAAATTCCAACGTGGAATTCAAAAGATATAGGCATTTGAATTTGGGTCAAATTTCTGGTTTTAAATTCTATTTCAGATCTAACCTAGCCACGTCTTATTCTTATTCGCTCGTGCAGGTTCGTGGATCGAGCTCCACACCGTAGGATCTAAATGAAATCTGCGGCTCAGATCGTGCATCGCCGGGTTAAGTGGATCTATCCTAAGCGCCACGATGCAGATCTAACGGTACTTCTTCTCCAAGAACTGGCGGGCGAGCGGCTACCGGCGAGGAATCGTCGATCGATGATGTTGATGATGCGACGGCGAGGAAGAAGGAGGAGTGGCTTACCGGGCTCGGAGGTCACGGCGAAGCTCGTCGTTTCGCGGTTGGTCAAGGGGCGCTCGCACGGCTGCTATTCCTCACCGGAGTTAAATGGCGTCGGCGGCGTCGGGTGGTCGTCGGGGCGTCGTGTGGATCACCCCAAGGCAAGGCGAGGTCACGGTTAGATTCACAAGGTCAAGGCGTAGTGAGCATGAACTAGGAGGCGGCGGTCTGGACTTACCACTGGGTTTGCGGAGTTCGGCAGACGTCGGTGGCGACTAGTCGATGATGCCGGCGCTACGGTCCATGCGAGCAAACGAAATGTGTTAAAAGAAGCCAGAGGCTCTGAATCAGTTTGCAAGAATGAGGCGGAGAGCTCTGGACTCACCGGAATTGCCGGCGATCGTCCGGAGACGGGCTAGAGAGAGCAATACACGCACTGTGGCGCTCTGGGTTCGGGTTTGAGGAGAAGAGAGAGGAGACAGGGATTCTTATAGCCTGGTCACGGCGAATTACTCGCCAATAACTCGAATTGACACCGCAAATTTAAACACAGAAGCGCTCGCGTTGATTTGGGGATGAACGGTCGTGCGGGTGGAGGCAGCGGTGGCGTGGAGAAGGCCCGCTTTGTCGCCGAGGAGCGGTGTGTGCAGTGGGTCTGCCTGTCGGTAGCGCGTGCGCTATGGCGTGAGAGAAGAAAAAGGAGATCCGGGTGGGCTTGTTGGGCTCGATCTGGCTTGGGCGGATTCTGGCCGCTGCCTTTTTTCCTTTGTTAAGTCTTTTCTTTTCTAAATTCATTTTCTGGATAGAATTTGATATGAATTCAAATCCATTTGAATTCAAACTTCTGGGGATTTTTGCAGGGTTCTTGTGGGTTCAAATGCAGTCAAATAACCATGTGGTCACCTTGCAAGGCTTGGTCAAGCTTGGGTCTTTGAAATAACCAGAGACTTTGTCTCTTTGCAAATATTTGGAATAGGGTTTAGAAAATATTTCTAAATTGGAATCTTGGGTTTAAATGCTACTCTAATCTTTCCAACCATGGAGGCAAGCAAACAAGTACCTAAGCATTCAAATCTCAAAGGGTGATGGCCAATTGAGATAAAATGCCCACATGAAATCATAGCTCAAACTTCCTCTAAATGATTTTGAGAAAACCCTATATGAATGAATGATGCAAAATGATATGAATGAGTTTTGAAACATGATTTTTAGGGATGTTACAAATCTAACCCCTTAAAATGAATCTACCTCGAGATTCGGATTGGCTAACAAATAGGTGAGGTGGTCTTTCCGAAGATCATCTTCTCTTTCCCATGTTGCTTCTTCTTCGGAATGATGATTCCATTGTACTTTGCAAAACTTGATAGTCTTTGTTCTCGTGACTCTTTCTGTGGTCTCAAGTATCTTGACAGGCTTTTCTTCATAGGTGAGATCACTTTCTAGTTGAACTTCTTCCAAAGATATGGTATCTTTCAAAGATGTTTCTTCCATTTCTGGGTGACATTTCTTAAGCTGGCTCACATGAAAAACATTATGGACTGCTAGTAAAGATGCTGGTAATTCAATTTCATATGCAGCTTCTCCCTTGCGACTTAAAATGTTGAATGGTCCAACATATCTTGGTGCTAACTTTCCTTTGACTCCAAATCTTTTTACTCCACGAAGTGGTGATACTCTAAGATAAGCTCTATCCCCAACTTCGTAAGTGACTTCTCTACGCTTAGCATCTGCGTAGCTTTTCTGTCGAGACTGTGCTATCTTCAATCTGTCTCTAACCAATTTGACCTTTTCTTCGGCGTCTTTGATAAGGTCTGGTCCAAACAAACTTCTTTCTCCCACACCATTCCATAGCAATGGGGTGGTACACTTTCTTCCGTATAGAAACTCAAATGGTGCCATCCCAATACTAGATTGGTGACTGTTGTTGTAAGAAAACTCTGCGTAAGGCAGACTTTCATCCCAACTTGCTCCATAGTCTAGGGCACATGCCCTCAACATGTCTTCAAGAATTTGGTTAGTCCTTTCTGTTTGTCCATCAGTTTGAGGATGAAAAGCAGTGCTGAATTCCAACCTCGTTCCTAGAGATTCATGAAGCTGTCTCCAAAAGTGAGAAGTGAACTGAGTTCCTCTATCAGACACAATACTCTTAGGTACACCGTGGAGGCATACAATTCTGCTCATGTAGATTTTGGCTAACTTTGCACTGGTATAAGTTGTCTTTACGGGTATAAAATGAGCCACTTTAGTTAGGCGATCTACTATTACCCATATGGAATCATACCCTGACCTGGTCCTTGGTAATCCAGTAATGAAATCCATACCAATATTTTCCCACTTCCATTCAGGAATAGGCATTGGTTGAAGCAAACCTGCTGGTTTCTGATGCTCCGCTTTCACTCTACTACACACGTCACACAAGCCAATGTGTTCGGCGATGTCTCTTTTGAGATTGTTCCACCAAAATCTTTCTTTCATATCCATGTACATTTTGGTGTTTCCCGGGTGAATAGAATACGGAGAGTTATGGGCTTCTTGTAAAATCAGTTTCATAATTCGGATCTTGTGGAACACAAATCGTTTCTCGTGCCATAAAGTACCTTGTTCGTCCACATGGAAACTTTTAGCTTCCTTGGCTAATCCTTTCCTTAATCTCTTCGATTTCTTTATCCGTCTTTTGGGCTTCTTTAATCTTATCCAACAGAGTGGGTTGAACATCCAAAGACATAAGATGTCCTTCAGGCACAATCTCCAACCTGAGTTCCTTGAATTGCTTACACAAATCATCAGGCAATTCACCTTTGGTAAGACCATTTACAAATGCTTTACGACTTAGAGCATCTGCTACTACATTTGCTTTACCGGGGTGGTATTGCAAATTCAAGTCATAATCCTTGATAAGTTCTAGCCATCTCCGTTGTCTCATAAACGATCTCACTATGATGATAGTGTCAGCTCTGGATCCCACAAGCATGGGAAGTTTAACAAGCACCACAACCACAACCGTCATGACAACAAGCATCATCGCAGTCATGACAATGATAAGTACAAGAACCACAAGAGTGGATATAAGAGCCACCATAGTGGAGGTGGAAGTGGAAGTGGAAGTCAGTCTAAGAGGGACATCAACAGTTGAATGCTTCAAATGCAAGAAGCTAGGGCATTATGCTAATGAGTGCCGAAAAGAAAGTTGAAGGACCTAACAAGCCAAATCCTTTCAGAAAGGACAGGTTAACCACATCAATGTGGAGGAGGTCTTTGAAGAGCCTGATCTTCTTTGGTAAGTTCAGACTCAATTCCATCTCAGCATTTGTACTCTTTGACACTGGTGCATCTCATTCATTCATATCTAAAGCATTTGTCGAAAGAAATGAACTACCGGTAGAAACCATTGGGTGTCCTATAAGAGTAAGTTCTCCTGGTGGAGAAATGATAGTAAACTCAGGATGCCATGACCTAGTCATAGAGTTTGGAAAATATAAGTTTCCAGTGAACCTAATAATCCTAAATTCCCAAGGATTGGATGTGATTTTGGGAATGGATTGGATGACTAAGTATAAGGGAGTACTAGATTGTGCAAATCATACAGTTTCACACACAACTCCTGAAGGTAAGAGGATAATATTCAAGTCCAACTTTAAATCAAAAGGGAGTAAGCTGAATTCTCTTAAGGGGGTTAGCATGGACAGTGTGCCAATTGTGTGTGAGTATCCGGATGTGTTCCCGGAAGAGTTACCAGGAATGCCACTAGATAGAGATGTGGAGTTTATAATAGAATTGGTACCAGGATCTGGGCCAAGGGCAAAGAGGCCTTATAAAATGTCAGTTGACGAACTTAAAGAACTCAAGAAACAACTTGGAACCAAAGACAAAATCTTGTGAATATAATAAGATAAGGAAATTGAATTTCCAAAGTCAATAAAGCCCTTACCCAAAAGCCCATACCAAATGGTGAACAAATAATCCTAAAGGGATTTATTTGGATAAACATTTATCAAAGGAAAATAAATTGTTTTGGAAACACTGTTTTAGATCTTTTAATAAAAGACTTGGGTTCAAATGAAAAGATAAGCCAAATTAATTGTGGCCAAGCTTTTGAAATAAAATATTTTGTTTTGATAAAATGAGTAAAGGTTTATTTAAATAAAATGATAAGGATCTAAATATCCAATTTTATTTAAGTAAAAGCTTTTCCCATTTTAAATAAACACCAAGTATTTTATTACTACTTTGAAATCTTTTATTAAAAGGTTTTGCTTTGATTAAAATGAGTAAAGGATTATTTAAATAAAATAATAAGGATTTAAATATCCAATTTTATTTAAGTAAAAGGCTTTCCCATTTTAATTAAAACACCAAAACTTATTTATTTAAATAAGTTTCCAAGTATTCTTTTATGTTTCAAATTAAACCTTCTGGTTTGATTTTGAAAATAATTGAAATTCAAATGGAAATTTTGTTAAATAAATCAAACACTATTAATAAATCAAAGATCCATTTTATTTAATTATTAAATGGATCCTAAAATAAATAAAAATAATATTTCATTTTGAGATTTGGATTATGTTGCCAAACAGAACCAAATTCAAATGAAAAGTTTGCTGTTTGATTTTGATTTGAGTGTTGTTTGAAATTGTTTGAATTAATTGTTTGAATTGAAAACAGAAAAAGAATTAGAAAAAGAAAAAGAGAGTTAGACAGAAAAAAAAATAAGAAACAGGAGCAGCCCATTAGGCCCAACTCCAGCCCAGCCTTTCACTGCCCGAAGAAATCTTTTTCTCACTCAGAAACTGACCCACACAGAGACAGACAGCGTGGACCCACTTCCCCCTCTTCCTCTCTCGCTGACAACAGACCCCACCTTTCTCACCCACTCTCCCCGAACCGTTTTTCTGCACCGAGAAAGAAACCCGCAGTGATCAACTGTGGACCCCTCCTCTCTTCCTTTTTCCATGACCGGAGGACCCCACGCCACCTCCTTCTTCTTCACGACTTCTTCTCCCCAGCACGACTGCCGTTCTTGCCTTCAATCCGGCTTCAATTCGTTAATGCTGCGTTAATTCGCCGCGACGACGCCTACTTAAACGCCTCCCTCTCTGTCATTTCCCAGACGCCTCCCCTCTCCCTAGGCTGCCTCCATTTCTCTCTGCATCGCAGCTCACCACCATCTCCGAGCAATTCCGGCGAAACCAGACCTCCCCTTACCTCGCCGACCTAGCACCCTTACTCCACGCATCCAGACGCATCTGTCCGTACTCTCCGTTCATCCGCGGGTGCCCTGTAAGCTCGACTTCGACGACGACCATCATCGCCACCGTCTGCCTCTTTCTCCGACGAGCCCCACAGGTAGATTCCGGTCGCCCCTCTTCTCCTCGTTCACGCACACAGCACCTCCGTGACCTCCTGCGTCTAACCCAACCCTCGGTTGTTCTTCTCGTGATCTGTAGCAACGACTCCGACAAGCACAGAGCGCCGCCGTGTCTGCTTCTTCTCCGGCAACGTTTCCCGGTAAGCCTAGACCGCCCCGACCCCTCTTGTTCACGCACATGACTCCGGCTCGATCTTGCGCATCTAACCGTATAGTCATGTCGCTTCGAGGTGATCCCCAGCGACGCCAACGACGACCACCCGAGAACCCCGCCGCTCGCAGCAACTCCGGCGAGCAATCGCGACTGAACCAGTGCGCCCCTTGCCTCGTCAATCGCACGTCGAGCATCACCGCAACCTCCTGAGCCCGGTGAGCATCTCCCCTCTCCTCACCTCACCCCCAGCAGGCCGCGACCGCATCGATGACTTCACAGCTGCCGCCAGCCACAGATTTTGACCAAGCGATAGGAACCGCTGGATACAGATCTACTGGCTAGGATAGAGTCACTTACCGAAGGGGTATTGAGCAATCTGTGCCGCACGATCCACTTTAGATCTAACGTCCCACGTTGCCGATCCGGCCGAACCGGTACCAGCCAGTCATTTTACGCCACGTGGCCAGTACTCTGTTTAAAACAGAAATTGAAAACAGAAACTTTTGCCTTTTTCAAACCTTTGTATCTTTTGATCCACACGTCCAAATTTTATAAATTTGATGTCGTTGGAATCAGCAAGACAAGCTCTAACCAACCCTACCCTTAGTTTAGCATATAGTATCTGTTAACTTGTTTAACCTTGCAGATTCTTTTGGATGCTTGCTAACATTAGAAAAATCATTTAAAAATAATATTTAGGTTAAAACCTTTGCCAATTGGTTTGTTGTGACCTTGCTGACCATAGGAACCAACCCATAGTTTGGAAAGTGATTTTGGAAAAGAATAGAATGGATTAATTAGTTTAGTCCATTTCTAGCTAACTAAAAACTATTTGTTTTGTTTATGAAAATGCTTTCATAAAGAAAACCTTGAGAAAATGTCTGGACCAAACCTACTGACCCAAAAGCACCAAGTTTTGCAATAGCAACTCATTTGGTGAACCCTATAGACTAAAACCCTAGTAGACATATTTCTTCACCACATAAAATGACCAAATAGGTGCCTTGTTTTGAAATTGGTTTTTTAGGTGAAACCTTTTGCTAATGACTTTGCCATTTTGGTAAATGACCAATTTGGAACTTACAAAGTTTAGAAGCCTAGTGAGGACCATCCCTACATTAGAACCAACCTTTGCATGCCTATGCATGACTTTGCCACCTTACAAAATGACCATTAGGTGTACCCAAATGTCTATGACCCACTAGGAACCACTTTTGCAAACAAAGCAAAGCTTGGCATGCTTGCATGCATTTCTTTGACTTTGTTATTTTATGTGTGTTGATTTGCTTGATTGGTAGATTGAGTTTGTGCCTTGCTTGATTGATTGTAGTGACTTGAAGAGTGTGAGTGTTGCAAGGACAAGGAGTGAACTTATACCCTCTACCAAAAAGGCAAGTGATGCTTCATATCTTATGTCCTATTATTTTCACTATGCATTAGTGTTTTTGCTAAAGTAAACTTGCATGGTTTTCATTTTGCTAAGTATAGACCTTGCTATAGGAAATCTAGTAGATGAATCCTTAGTAGGATTTTCCTAAGTTAAGAATCCTATTACTACCAAGCTTAGCCTAGCTAATAGAAAACTTGGGTGGGATATATATTCACACTATGAAAAATATTCTAAGTCTGAGGACTTGTGTTTTGTTTAATAAAACAACTAAGATTAATGAATCTCCTGGGTGGAATGGGATTGCATGGTGGTTTTGGTTGAGTGGTTCACAAGGCCCATGTTTATGGTTTACCTTAGTGTATCTCACTTATGGATGGCCACCCAGGAAACAAAGAGATTTGAGATGTCAAATGTTGAGAAACTTCAAGTGCAACCACTTGGCATTATGGGCTCTGCCATGATCTTATAATGCTGGAACTTAGTCTTTTGGACAGTGGGTGGTAGTGATTGATAGGTTGGAACGCGTCCATTTGACTAAGGAAAGGCTACTGAAGGATCATTCTTGGGGAAACCAAGACTTGTGGGGAAAGTGCACCACCTCTGCAGTGAAAAACCTAAGTACTTAGCCATGTCCCTGGTAAAGGACAATTTGAGCATCAAGACATGGAAGCAATCAAGAATCTCATCATTCCAATTTTTAAATTAAAACTTGTGGGCGAACAAGGGTTGTGTGAAATCTTAAATCTTTGATTGGTAGATGCCTTGAGAGGATCTTCAATCATTGGTTGAGAATTTGTTTTTGCCAAGTAAATCTTTAGTCTCTGATTGGTAGATGCCCTGAGTGGATCTTCAGTCTTGATTGGTAGATGCCTTGGAATTTGTTTTTGCCAAACAAAACTTATTTTCAAATGATAGGGAAAAATTTATTTTGAGCAATGCAAAGCCTCAACTCCACTTAGCCAAATGCATATAGATGATAGAATCCACTATACTACCAAAGTATCACTTGCCAATACAATTCAAATGTATTGACCCTTGTGGCTGTAACTTATTATGTTGCAGGTTTGTTTGTTTTAGTGAAGATTGATTGATTAGGATTACAAAGCCTACAACCAACATGTCTGCCTGTGGCACTTTGAAGATGAAGGACCCAATGCTTATAGTTATTCCGCTGCAATGTAATGTAAATAGCCAATGAGCTATGTTTGATGTAATAAAATTATGTTATTCCTGGTTATAAAGTTGTATTATGACCTTTGTTTCTCGATATTACATCTGAACTGTGGATGCTAGCTATTGATCCAGGGACTAGCATTGTAAACACAGGGGATCCACAGTTTAAGATGAAGTACACAGATACAAAGGTCGTTTATTACAGTCATTCCAGAGATAAAACATAGTCTTTTACAACTCATGGCCAAAGGCCTAGTACAAGAGTTTATGGAATAAGTAAATAAACATAAGTCTTCATCTTCATGTGCCACAGGCAAGCATGTTGAGTGTATACTCATGACACCTAATCATCATCAGAGTAACCTGCAACATCATAAGTTACAGCCACAAGGGTCAATACTTTGGAATAGTATTGGCAAGTGATACCTTAGTATATTTTAAGTGGACTATAATACTATATGCATTTGGCTGGTGGAGTTTAGGCTTGCATTGCTCAAAATAGATTTTTCCTTAACTTTTTGAAAATACTAAGTTTTTGTAAGGCATAAAACACCCAAGGCATCTACCAATCAAAGACTGAAGATCCACCGGCATCTACCAATCAATGACTGAAGATCCTTTAACCCTTGTTCACCCACAAGTTTTATTTAGAAATTGGAGTGATGAGATTCTTGAAGTTTCCATGTCTTGATGCTCAAATTGTCCTTTACCAGGACATGGCTAAGTACTTAGGTTTTACACTGCAGAGGTGGTGCACTTTCCCCACAAGTCTTGGTTTCCCAAGAATGATCCTTCAAGAGCCTTTCCTTAGTCAAATGGACGTTCCAACCTATCATCCCATCTACCACCCTCTGTCCAAAAGACTAAGTTCCAGATCCTAAGATCATGGCAGAGCCCATAATGCCAAGTGGTTGCACTTGAAGCTTCTCAACATTTGACAACTCAAATCTCTTTGTTTCTGGGTGGCCATCCACAAGTGAGATACACTAAGGTAAACCATAGACATGGGCCTTGTGAACCACTCAACCAAAAACCACCAAGCAAGTCCCATTCCACCTGTGAGATTCATTAACTTAGTTGTTTTGTTAAATAAAAACAAGTCCTTAGACTTAGAATAATTTTCAAAGTGTGAATATATAAACCACCCTTGTTTTCTAGTAGCTAGGCTAAGCATGGCATGGCAACTTGTCCTTAGGGAATTACCTAGCAATTCTAGCATTCTATTCTAAATAGGATTTCCCATCATTAGTTGACAAAAGTAGCATGCAAGTCCTAACAAAATATATCTAATGCAAGTATAAAATATAGGTAGGGAATATTCATGAAGATATCACTTGCCTTGGTAGTGTGAGAGTAGCACTGTCACAATCACAATCACTAGCAAAATCTACACACAAAGTTGTAGCATACAATTACACACAAATATATACAAACAAAAGTATTATGAATGCATGCATGCATGAATCTACCATGTGATGATTTTTGAAAACTTCAACCAAGCAAGTGCATGAATACAGAAACTAAAACAAGTCACAAAAATAGCCAAGGCAACTTATTTAGCTCTAAACAAAAATACTAAACTAAATCTATACTCAAAAAGGCCTCAAACAAGTCTCTGCATTTTAAACACATCTAATGGTTACTATATGCTATATAAAGAGGATAGGCAGAAAGGTCTTGTTTTTCTGAATCCAACGGTATAAAGTTTGCAAAATTCCAACGTGGAATTCAAAAGATATAGGCATTTGAATTTGGGTCAAATTTCTGGTTTTAAATTCTATTTCCAGATCTAACCTAGCCACGCGTCTTATTCTTATTCGCTCGTACCGGTTCGCGCTGGATCGAGCTCCACAGCCGTAGGATCTAAATGAAATCTGGCGGCTCAGATCGCGTACCGCTTCGGGGTTAAGTGGATCTATCCTAGCGCTACGATGCAGATCTAACGGCTGCTACTTCTCTGGCCAAGAACTGGCGGCGGAGCGGCGGCGGAATCGTCGGTCGATGATGTTGCTGATGATGCAGACGGCGAGGAAGAAGGAGGAGTGGCTTACCGGGCTCAGGAGGTCACGGCGAAGCTCGTCGTATTTCATGATTGGTCAAGGGGCGCTCGGGCACGGCTGCTATTCCTCACCGGAGTTCGTGGCGGCGTCGGGTGCGTCGGGTGGTCGTCGGGGACGTCGCTGTGGATCACCCCAAGGCAAGGCGAGGTCACGGTTAGATTCACAAGGTCAAGGCGAAGTAGTGAGCATGAACTAGGAGGCGCGGGGCGGTCTGGACTTACCACTGGGGTTCGCCGGAGTTCGTGCAGACGTCGGTGGCGACTAGTCGATGATGTTGCCGGCGCTACGGTCCATGCGAGAGCAAACGAAATGTGTTAAAAGAAGCGCAGAGGCTCACTGAATCAGTTTGCAAGAATGAGAGGCAGAGGGGAGCTCGGACTCACCGAATCGCCGGCGCAATCGTTGGAGACTGAGGCTCTGAGAAGAGTACACGCAGCCTGGTGGCGCTCTGGGTTCGGGGTTTGAGGGAGAAGAGAGAGGAGACAGAGGGGATTCTTATAGCCTGGTCACGAGCGAGAATTACTCGGCCAATAACTCGAATTGACACCGCAAATTTAAACACAGAAACGCTCGCGTTGATTTGGGGATGAACGGTCGTGCGGGTGGAGACGGTGACGTGGAGAAGGCCCGCTGTCGCCGAGGGCGCGGTGTGCAGTGGGGTCTGCTGTCAGCTCAACAAGTGCTTAGCGTGAGAGAAGAAAAAGGAGATCCCTGGTGGGCTTGTTGGGCTAGATATGCTGCTGGGCCGGATTCTGGCCGCGCGGCCATTTTCCTTTGTTAAGTCTTTTTCTTTTTCTAAATTCATTTTCTGGATAGAATTTGATATGAATTCAAATCCATTTGAATTCAAACTTTGGGGATTTTTGCAGGGTTCTTGTGGGTTCAAATGCAGTCAAATAACCATGTGGTCACCTTGCAAGGCTTGGTCAAGCTTGGGTCTTTGAAATAAACAGAGACTTTGTCTCTTTGCAAATATTTGGAATAGGGTTTAGAAAATATTTCTAAATTGGAATCTTGGGTTTAAATGCTACTCCTAATCTTTCCAACCATGGAGGCAAGCAAACAAGTACCTAAGCATTCAAATCTCAAAGGGTGATGGCCAATTGAGATAAAATGCCCACATGAAATCATAGCTCAAACTTCTGCCTCTAAATGATTTTGAGAAAAAACCCTATATGAATGAATGATGCAAAAATGATATGAATGAGTTTTGAAACATGATTTTTAGGGATGTTACAAATCTAACCCCCTTAAAATGAATCTTGCCCTCGAGATTCGGATTGGCTAGCAAATAGGTGAGGGTGGTCTTTCCGAAGATCATCTTCTCTTTCCCATGTTGCTTCTTCTTCGGAATGATGATTCCATTGTACTTTGCAAAACTTGATAGTCTTTGTTCTCGTGACTCTTTCTGTGGTCTCAAGTATCTTGACAGGCTTTTCTTCATAGGTGAGATCACTTTCTAGTTGAACTTCTTCCAAAGATATGGTATCTTTCAAAGATGTTTCTTCCATTTCTGGGTGACATTTCTTAAGCTGGCTCACATGAAAAACATTATGGACTGCTAGTAAAGATGCTGGTAATTCAATTTCATATGCAGCTTCTCCCTTGCGACTTAAAATGTTGAATGGTCCAACATATCTTGGTGCTAACTTTCCTTTGACTCCAAATCTTTTTACTCCACGAAGTGGTGATACTCTAAGATAAGCTCTATCCCCAACTTCGTAAGTGACTTCTCTACGCTTAGCATCTGCGTAGCTTTTCTGTCGAGACTGTGCTATCTTCAATCTGTCTCTAACCAATTTGACCTTTTCTTCGGCGTCTTTGATAAGGTCTGGTCCAAACAAACTTCTTTCTCCCACACCATTCCATAGCAATGGGGTGGTACACTTTCTTCCATATAGAAACTCAAATGGTGCCATCCCAATACTAGATTGGTGATTTGTTGTAAGAAAACTCTGCGTAAGGCAGACTTTCATCCCAACTTGCTCCATAGTCTAGGGCACATGCCCTCAACATGTCTTCAAGAATTTGGTTAGTCCTTTCTGTTTGTCCATCAGTTTGAGGATGAAAAGCAGTGCTGAATTCCAACCTCGTTCCTAGAGATTCATGAAGCTGTCTCCAAAAGTGAGAAGTGAACTGAGTTCCTCTATCAGACACAATACTCTTAGGTACACCGTGGAGGCATACAATTCTGCTCATGTAGATTTTGGCTAACTTTGCACTGGTATAAGTTGTCTTTACGGGTATAAAATGAGCCACTTTAGTTAGGCAATCTACTATTACCCATATGGAATCATACCCTGACCTGGTCCTTGGTAATCCAGTAATGAAATCCATACCAATATTTTCCCACTTCCATTCAGGAATAGGCATTGGTTGAAGCAAACCTGCTGGTTTCTGATGCTCCGCTTTCACTCTACTACACACGTCACACAAGCCAATGTGTTCGGCGATGTCTCTTTTGAGATTGTTCCACCAAAATCTTTCTTTCATATCCATGTACATTTTGGTGTTTCCCGGGTGAATAGAATACGGAGAGTTATGGGCTTCTTGTAAAATCAGTTTCCGCAATTCCGGATCTTGTGGAACACAAATACGTTTCTCGTGCCATAAAGTACCTTGTTCGTCCACATGGAAACTTTTAGCTTTCCCTTGGCTAATCCTTTCCTTAATCTCTTCGATTTCTTTATCCGTCTTTTGGGCTTCTTTAATCTTATCCAACAGAGTGGGTTGAACATCCAAAGACATAAGATGTCCTTCAGGCACAATCTCCAACCTGAGTTCCTTGAATTGCTTACACAAATCATCAGGCAATTCACCTTTGGTAAGACCATTTACAAATGCTTTACGACTTAGAGCATCTGCTACTACATTTGCTTTACCGGGGTGGTATTGCAAATTCAAGTCATAATCCTTGATAAGTTCTAGCCATCTCCGTTGTCTCATATTGATTTCCTTCTGGGTGAAGATATACTTCAAACTCTTATGATCGGTGAATACTTCACAACGTTTTCCCAAAAGGTAATGTCTCCATGTTTTGAGTGCATGGACAACAATGCTAACTCTAAATCATGAGTAGGATAGTTTACTTCATGAGTTTTGAGTTGTCTCGAGGCATAAGCCACAACTTTTCCGCCTTGCATAAGTATCGCTCCTAATCCTTGATGCGAAGCATCACAATACACTTGGAAATCCTTTTCCAAATCTGGTAGGCATGTAATGTGTCGACACAAGTCTCTTCTTTAGTTCTTGAAAGCTGAGTTCACATCCTTCGCACCAAGCAAATTTCTTATCTTTCTTTAACAATTCCGTCATTGGTTTAGCAACCTTAGAAAAATTTTCAATGAACCTTCGTAGTAACCTGCTAAACCAAGGAAACTACGAACCTCTTTTACATTCTTAGGAGATTCCCATTCTATCGCTGAAACCTTTAGCAGGTCAATCTGCTACACCATCCTTTGTCATAACATGACCAAGAAATCCAACTTCGTCTAACCAAAACTCACACTTGCTGAACTTGGCATAAAGCTTATGTTCCCTTAGTTTCTCAAGTATCAAGCGTAGATGTCTTTCATGCTCCTCCTTGCTCTTGGAGTAGACCAAGATGTCATCGATGAAAACGACAACGAACTTGTCGAGAAATTCCATGAACACTTTGTTCATCATATTCATGAAGTATGCTGGAGCGTTGGTTAATCCAAAAGGCATCACCGTGTACTCATACAATCCATACCTTGTGGTGAATGCTGTTTTAGGTATGTCTTGCTCTCTTATCTTGAGTTGAAAATAGCCTGACCGAAGATCAATCTTCGAGAACACACAAGCTCCTTCTAGCTGATCAAACAAGTCATTGATTCTTGGCAAAGGATATTTGTTCTTGATGGTTACCTCGTTAAGAGAACGGTAATCTATGCATAATCTTTGAGTTCTATCTCTTTTCTCTGAACAAAACCGAGCTCCCCAAGATGAAGAACTTGGCTGGATGAATCCTTTCTGCAATTGTTCTCCAAGTTGTTTCTTGAGTTCTTTAAGTTCGTCAACTGACATTTTATAAGGCCTCTTTGCCCTTGGCCCAGATCCTGGTACCAATTCTATTATAAACTCCACATCTCTATCTGGTGGCATTCCTGGTAACTCTTCCGGGAACACATCCGGATACTCACACACAATTGGCACACTGTCCATGCTAACCCCCTTAAGAGAATTCAGCTTACTCCCTTTTGATTTAAAGTTGGACTTGAATATTATCCTCTTACCTTCAGGAGTTGTGAGTGAAACTGTATGATTTGCACAATCTAGTACTCCCTTATACTTAGTCATCCAATCCATTCCCAAAATCACATCCAATCCTTGGGAATTTAGGATTATTAGGTTCACTGGAAACTTATATTTTCCAAACTCTATGACTAGGTCATGGCATCCTGAGTTTACTATCATTTCTCCACCAGGAGAACTTACTCTTATAGGACACCCAATGGTTTCTACCGGTAGTTCATTTCTTTCGACAAATGCTTTAGATATGAATGAATGAGATGCACCAGTGTCAAAGAGTACAAATGCTGAGATGGAATTGAGTCTGAACTTACCAAAGAACATCGTGCTCTTCAAAGACCTCCTCCACATTGATGTGGTTAACCTGTCCTTTCTGAAAAGGATTTGGCTTGTTAGGTCCTTCAACTTTCTTTTCAGTGCACTCATTAGCATAATGCCCTAGCTTCTTGCATTTGAAGCATTCAACCTGACTGATGTCCCTCTTAGACTGACTTCCACTTCCACTTCCACCTCCACTATGGTGGCTCTTATATCCACTCTTGTGGTTCTTGTACTTATCATTGTCATGACTGCGATGATGCTTGTTGTCATGACGGTTGTGGTTGTGGTGCTTGTTAAACTTCCCATGCTTGTGGGATCCGGAGCTGACACTATCATCATAGTGAGATCGTTTATGAGACGACCCCGAGCTGTGCTTGTCGGAGTGTTTCCTCTTCTTACTCTCGACTTGCTTCATTTTATTCTCCACAATAACAGCCTTGTCGCACAGCGACTGATAAGTTGGAACATATGCCACAGACAGCTGTAGATTCAGCTCATCATTCAAGCCTTCTAGAAACTTTTCCTTCCTTTTGGCATCAGTGTCAACCTCATCCGGTGCATAGCGCGCCAGATTGTTGAACTCTTCAATATATTCAGCCACGCTGTGGTGGCGCTGCTTCAGGTTGTGAAATTCCTTCTTTTTCAGGCTCATCATACCTGGTGAGATAATTGTATGCTACAACTTTGTGTGTAGATTTTGCTAGTGATTGTGATTGTGACGAGTGCTACTCTCCACACTACCAAGGCAAGTGATATCTTCATGAATATTCCCTACCTATATTTTATACTTGCATTAGATATATTTTGTTAGGACTTGCATGCTACTTTTGTCAACTAATGATGGGAAATCCTATTTAGAATAGAATGCTAGAATTGCTAGGTAATTCCCTAAGGACAAGTTGCCATGCCATGCTTAGCCTAGCTACTAGAAAACAAGGGTGGTTTATATATTCACACTTTGAAAATTATTCTAAGTCTAAGGACTTGTTTTTATTTAACAAAACAACTAAGTTAATGAATCTCCTGGGTGGAATGGGACTTGCTTGGTGGTTTTTGGTTGAGTGGTTCACAAGGCCCATGTCTATGGTTTACCTTAGTGTATCTCACTTGTGGATGGCCACCCAGGAAACAAAGAGATTTGAGTTGTCAAATGTTGAGAAGCTTCAAGTGCAACCACTTGGCATTATGGGCTCTGCCATGATCTTAGGATGCTGGAACTTAGTCTTTTGGACAGAGGGTGGTAGATGGGATGATAGGTTGGAACGCGTCCATTTGACTAAGGAAAGGCTACTGAAGGATCATTCTTGGGAAACCAAGACTTGTGGGGAAAGTGCACCACCTCTGCAGAGTGTAAAACCTAAGTACTTAGCCATGTCCCTGGTAGAGGACAATTTGAGCATCAAGACATGGAAACTTCAAGAATCTCATCACTCCAATTTCTAAATAAAACTTGTGGGTGAACAAGGGTTAAAAGGATCTTCAGTCATTGATTGGTAGATGCCCGGAGTGGATCTTCAGTCTTTGATTGGTAGATGCCTTGGGTGTTTTATGCCTTACAAAACTTAGTATTTTCAAAAGTTAAGGAAAAATCTATTTTGAGCAATGCAAGCCTAAACTCCACCAGCCAAATGCATATAGTATTATAGTCCACTTAAAATATACTAAGGTATCACTTGCCAATACTATTCCAAAGTATTGACCCTTGTGGCTGTAACTTATGATGTTGCAGGTTACTCTGATGATGATTAGGTGTCATGAGTCTACACTCAACATGCTTGCCTATGGCACATGAAGATGAAGACTTATGTTTATTTACTTATTCCATAAACTCTTGTACTAGGCCTTTGGCCATGAGTTGTAAAAGACTATGTTTTATCTCTGGAATGACTGTAATAAACGACCTTTGTATCTGTGTACTTCATCTTAAACTGTGGATGCTAGCATTGATCCAGGGACTAGCATTGCAATCACAGGGATCTTTTCCTTTAATAAGGAGGGATCTTACAGATGGTATCAGAGCACTGTGTTGCCTGTAGGATTATGACCCTAGGATTGGAAACCACTAAGGAAATTTTTTACTTCTTCTACACTTGTCTATTCTTCTCGTAAACTTTTCTAATCTTCTCCTTCTCATCTCTATTTGTAGATGAACTCCGTCAACGAAGCCGTGAAGAAAGGACCACTCATGACCATGACCTTGGAGTGTGAGACTGAGTTTCCCAAGATTCTCAAGGACCTCATGGAAACCATGGGAGTACATGGTGCAGCAGTGTACAAAGGCTTTCCAAAGGATGGAGGATGGAGGAGTATTGGTGGTGCAACTTCACTTGTACAAGAACAAGGAAGACAACCACAAAGAAAAAGGCTTCTGCATGTACACCAACACTTTTATGCACACCACATTCTTTGAGTTAGCAAAAGAAGCAGCTTGGAAGACTATCAAGGAACTAAGTGCTAGAGTCAAGTGCAGGATGCTCAACCTCCAAAAAGACTTAGAGAAAGAGAAGGAACATACCCAAGAGTTGGAAGTCACCAACAAATCCTTAAGAGGAGATATTATAGACTTAGTGATAGAAGCATGTGAACAAGAAAGGGTGATTGCCACTAGCAACATTGTGTTAGCCACCAGATCCAATGAGATAGGATTGTAAGCGCACTTCGTTAGTTGGACCACCACCTATCACCTTATTTTCAAAAATGATACCTTAAATAAGTTTGAACCTTGGTTGATGTAATGAATTTATGTATGCATGACTTGTGTGATTTTTGTGTTCCATGGTTATGCTTGAATGTTTGACTTGTTAAATTTAAATTTGTGTTGTTCTAACTTTTCAATCTTATAAATAGATGCCTATTGCCATCAGCACTGTTGAGGAGTTCCAGGCTACCCGTTTTGGTCCTCGTATCGTAGAGCTTACCACTTTACTCGATCTCCCTCTTCCTATCATTACGGTGCACCCGCTCACCAAGTTTGAGAGGAAGGACCTTTGGGGCTTCAAGGTGAACCAGCCAGGACGCCAGGCAGAGCCTACTACGGAGGCCATCGTCTTCAAGCTTATGCACGATGACAGGGAGAGAGGCATGGAGGTTGTCATGCAGGATCTGATAGGACGACTGTTAGGCCGTCACTCCCGACAGGTTAGAGGCACTCACTTCCACGCTTTCGGAAGGCGAGATGATGACGGAGAGTCCATTGACTTTGAGGACGACTCGAGGGTCACAGCAGAGCCGATACGCCTGTACCTCCAGGACTTAGAGACTCTTATTAGGCACGTGGATACCGATAGGACCAACGTCATGCTTAGTAATGACGAAGCCTGTGTGCAGCTTTCGAGAAGGACAAGCTCTTCGCGCAGCAGGACGAGATAGTCAAGGAGATGGAGACGAAGTTCGAGACCCAAGACCGTAAGTTCAAGAGTCAAGAGAAGCGTGTCCAGGATAGGAACAAGAGGATTCGTGATATGACCGAGGAACTACAGTCCAAGGACTTCGAGTTAGAGCAGCAGCAGACAGTAATTGAGAGGCTTCGTTCCCAGAAGAGGGCTCTCAAGGCCAAGATCGACTCTTTGACCACTACCATCGAGGAGAACAAGACCGCAATGGAAAACGCAGGTCTTACCTTTGTCGAGGAGGAGATTGATGCCGACGAGTAGATTTGACTACTCAGTTATCTTTGTTTTTCCGCACTTGTTATTTATGAACTTATTGTTGGACCATCCGACATGTGGATGGCTTGCCACTTGTGTGATTGTACCTTGAGACTTTTGTTATCTTGTTGTTTAGATTTTATCCTAGTGTTGCTTGCTATGTGATGCATGTGTGATGTATTGTGCATAAATCATGTAAGGGTATCTCATTCTTATCTCTATATGAACAAACCACAGATGCCTCCCCGTCGCGCAAACACCAACCCCAACCCCAACATTACCCCGGAAATGCAACAAATGATGAATGCGCAGACACAGCTTATGCAAATGATGACGACGTTCATCCAGAACCAGAACAACAACAACAACAATAACAACAACAACAACCCTCCAGGTTTTGATATGCTCACCAGATTTCTGCGTCTAAGGCCAGCTAAGTTTTCAGGAACGACTGATCCCATGGTGGCCAATGATTGGCTACGTTCTGTGAACAAGGACTTAGTGACCGTAGGATGCACGGATGCTGAAAAGGTCAGGTTTGCAGCACATCTGTTGGAAGGACCAGCCGCAGCATGGTGGGACAACTTCCAGATTACCACGCCTATTGATGAGGTGACTTGGGCTATATTTGAAGATGGTTTTCGCACCACTCATATCTCACCAGGTATGATGAGCCTGAAAAAGAAGGAATTTCACAACCTGGCAAATACCACCACAAGCGTGGGCTGAATATATTGAAGAGTTCAACAATGCGCGCTATGCACCGGATGAGGTTGACACTGATGCCAAAAGGAAGGAAAAGTTTCTAGAAGGCTTGAATGATGAGCTGAATCTACAGCTGTCTGTGGCATATGTTCCAACTTATCAGTCGCTGTGCGACAAGGCTGTTATTGTGGAGAATAAAATGAAGCAAGTCGAGAGTAAGAAGAGGAAACATCTGACAAGCACAGCTCGGGGTCGTCTCATAAACAATCTCACTATGATGATAGTGTCAGCTCCGGATCCCACAAGCATGGGAAGTTTAACAAGCACCACAACCACAACCGTCATGACAACAAGCATCATCGCAGTCATGACAATGATAAGTACAAGAACCACAAGAGTGGATATAAGAGCCACCATAGTGGAGGTGGAAGTGGAAGTCAGTCTAAGAGGGACATCAACAGTTGAATGCTTCAAATGCAAGAAGCTAGGCATTATGCTAATGAGTGCACTGAAAAGAAAGTTGAAGGACCTAACAAGCCAAATCCTTTTCGTAAAGGACAGGTTAACCACATCAATGTGGAGGAGGTCTTTGAAGAGCCCGATGTCGCTGGTAAGTTCGACTCAATTCCATCTCAGCATTTGTACTCTTTGACACTGGTGCATCTCATTCATTCATATCTAAAGCATTTGTCGAAAGAAATGAACTACCGGTAGAAACCATTGGGTGTCCTATAAGAGTAAGTTCTCCTGGTGGAGAAATGATAGTAAACTCAGGATGCCATGACCTAGTCATAGAGTTTGGAAAATATAAGTTTCCAGTGAACCTAATAATCCTAAATTCCCAAGGATTGGATGTGATTTTGGGAATGGATTGGATGACTAAGTATAAGGGAGTACTAGATTGTGCAAATCATACAGTTTCACTCACAACTCCTGAAGGTAAGAGGATAATATTCAAGTCCAACTTTAAATCAAAAGGGAGTAAGCTGAATTCTCTTAAGGGGGTTAGCATGGACAGTGTGCCAATTGTGTGTGAGTATCCGGATGTGTTCGGAAGAGTTACCAGGAATGCCACCAGATAGAGATGTGGAGTTTATAATAGAATTGGTACCAGGATCCGGCCAAGGGCAAAGAGGCCTTATAAAATGTCACTGACTAACTTAAAGAACTCAATAAACAACTTGGAGAACAATTGCGTAAAGGATTCATCCAGCCAAGTTCTTCATCTTGGGGAGCTCCAGCTTTGTTCAGAGAAAAGAGAGATAGAACTCAAAGATTATGCATAGATTACCGCTCTTAACGAGGTAACCATCAAGAACAAATATCCTTTGCCAAGAATCAATGACTTGTTTGATCACTAGAAGGAGCTTGTGTGTTCTCAAGATTGATCGGTCAAAGCTATTTTCAACTCAAGATAAGAGAGCAAGACATACCTAAAACAGCATTCACCACAAGGTATGGATTGTATGAGTACACGGTGATGCCTTTTGGATTAACCAACGCCCAAAGATACTTCATGAATATGATGAACAAAGTGTTCATGGAATTTCTCGACAAGTTCGTTGTCGCTTTCATCGATGACATCTTGGTCTACTCCAAGAGCAAGGAGGAGCATGAAAGACATCTACGCTTGATACTTGAGAAACTAAGGGAACATAAGCTTTATGCCAAGTTCAGCAAGTGTGAGTTTTGGTTAGACGAAGTTGGATTTCTTGGTCATGTTATGACAAAGGATGGTGTAGCAGTTGACCCTGCTAAGGTTTTAGCAGTAACAGAATGGGAATCTCCTAAGAATGTAAAAGAGGTTCGTAGTTTCCTTGGTTTAGCAGGTTACTACAGAAGGTTCATTGAAAATTTTTCTAAGGTTGCTAAACCAATGACGGAATTGTTAAAGAAAGATAAGAAATTTGCTTGGTCTGAAGGATGTGAACTCAGCTTTCAAGAACTAAAGAAGAGACTTGTGTCAAGACTGCTCAGGTTTACCAGATTTGGAAAAGGATTTCCAGTGTATTGTGATGCTTCGCATCAAGGATTAGGAGCAAGATTTATGCAAGGCGGAAAAGTTGTGGCTTATGCCTCGAGACAACTCAAAACTCATGAAGTAAACTATCCTACTCATGATTTAGAGTTAGTCATTGTCCATGCACTCAAAACATGGAGACATTACCTTTGGGAAAACGCTAGAAGTATTCACCGATCATAAGAGTTTGAAGTATATCTTCACCCAGAAGGAAATCAATATGAGACAACGGAGATGGCTAGAACTTATCAAGGATTATGACTTGAATTTGCAATACCACCCCGGTAAAGCAAATGTAGTAGCAGATGCTCTAAGTCGTAAAGCATTTGTAAATGGTCTTACCAAAGGTGAATTGCCTGATGATTTGTGTAAGCAATTCAAGGAACTCAGGTTGGAGATTGTGCCTGAAGGACATCTTATGTCTTTGGATGTTCAACCCACTGCTGGATAAGATTAAAGAAGCCCAAAAGACGGATAAAGAAATCAAGAGATTAAGGAAAGGATTAGCCAAGGAAAGCTAAAAGTTTCCATGTGGACGAACAAGGTACTTTATGGCACGAGAACGATTTGTGTTCCACAAGATCCGGAATTATGCGAAACTGATTTTACAAGAAGCCCATAACTCTCCGTATTCTATTCACCCGGGAAACACCAAAATGTACATGGATATGAAAGAAAGATTTTGGTGGAACAATCTCAAAAGAGACATCGCCGAACACATTGCCTTGTGTGACGTGTGTAGTAGAGTGAAAGCGGAGCATCAGAAACCAGCAGGTTTGCTTCAACCAATGCCTATTCCTGAATGGAAGTGGGAAAATATTGGTATGGATTTCATTACTGGATTACCAAGGACCAGGTCAGGGTATGATTCCATATGGGTAATAGTAGATCGCCTAACTAAAGTGGCTCATTTTATACCAGAAGACAACTTATACCAGTGCAAAGTTAGCCAAAATCTACATGAGCAGAATTGTATGCCTCCACGGTGTACCTAAGAGTATTGTGTCCGATAGAGGAACTCATCACTTCTCACTTTTGGAGACAACTTCATGAATCTCTAGGAACGAGGTTGGAATTCAGCGCTTTCATCCTCAAACCGATGGACAAATGAAAGGACTAACCAAATTCTTGAAGACATGTTGAGGGCATGTGCCCTAGACTATGGAGCAAGTTGGGATGAAAGTCCGCCTTTACGCAGAAGTTTTCTTACAACAAATGCCACCAATCTAGTATTGGGATGGCACCATTTGAGTTTCTATACAGAAGAAAGTGTACCACCCCATTGCTATGGAACGGTGTGGGAGAAAGAAGTTTGTTTGGACCAGACCTTATCAAAGACGCCGAAGAAAAGGTCAAATTGGTTAGAGATTGAAGATAGCACGGTCTCGATAAAAGCTACGCAGATGCTAAGCGAGAGAAGTCACTTCGGAAGTTGGGGATAGAGCTTATCTTAGAGTATCACTACTCGTGGAGTAAAAAGATTTGGAGTCAAAGGAAAGTTAGCACCAAGATATGTTGGACCATTCAACATTTTAAGTCGCAAGGAGAAGCTGCATATGAAATTGAATTACCAGATCTTTACTAGCAATTCATAATGTTTTTCATGTGAGCCACTTAAGAAATGTCACCCGAAATGGAAGAAACATCTTTGAAAGATACCATATCTTTGGAAGAAGTTCAACTAGAAAGTGATCTCACCTATGAAGAAAAGCCTCAAGATACTTGAGACCACAGAAAGAGTCACGAGAACAAAGACTATCAAGTTTTGCAAAGTACAATGGAATCATCATTCAAGAAGAAGCAACATGGGAAAGAGAAGATGATCTTCTAAAGACTACCTCACCTATTTGCTAGTTAATCCGAATCTCGAGGGCTTAGATTCATTCTAAGGGGTTAGATTTGTAACATCCCTAAAATCATGTTTCAAAACTCATTCATATCATTTTGCATCATTCATTCATATAGGGTTTTTCTCAAAATCATTTAGAGGCGTAAGTTTGAGCGATGATTTCATGTGGGCATTTTATCTCAATTGGCCATCACCCTTTGAGATTTGAATGCTTAGGTACTTGTTTGCTTGCCTCCATGGTTGGAAAGATTAGGAGTAGCATTTAAACCCAAGATTCCAATTTAGAAATATTTTCTAAACCCTATTCCAAATATTTGCAAAGAGACAAAGTCTCTGCTTATTTCAAAGACCCAAGCTTGACCAAGCCTTGCAAGGTGACCACATGGTTATTTGACTGCATTTGAACCCACAAGAACCCTGCAAAATCCCCAAAGAAGTTTGAATTCAAATGGATTTGAATTCATATCAAATTCTATCCAAAATGAATTTAGAAAAAGAAACAGACTGAACAAAGGAAAAAGGCCGCGCGGCCAGAATCCGGCCCAGCAGCAGATCGAGCCCAACAAGCCCACCCGGGATCTCCTTTTTCTTCTCTCACAGCATAGACGCTGCGATGACAGGCAGACCCACTGCACACCGCGCTCCTCGGACAAAGTGCCTTCTCCACGCCACCGTCGTCTCCACCCGCGACCCGTTCATCCCCAAATCAACGCGAGCGTTCGTTTAAATTTGCGGTGTCAATTCGAGTTATTGGCCGAGTAATTTCGCCGTGACCAGGCTATAAGAATCCTCTCTCCTCTCTCTTCTCCCTCAAACCCGAACCCAGAGCGCCACCAGGCTGCGTGTATTGCTCTCAGAGTCCCGCCCGTCTCCGACGATCAAGGCCAAGCGATTCCGGTGAGTCCAGAGCTCCCTCCGCCTCTCATTCTTGCAAACTGATTCAGTGAGCTCGCTTCTTTTAACACATTGCTTTTCGCATGGACCGTGGCGCCGGCAACATCATCGACTAGTCGCCACCGACGTCTGCCTAACTCGGCAAACCCGGTGGTAAGTCCAGACCGCCCTTCGCCTCCTAGTTCATGCTCACTACAGCCTTGACCTTGTGAATCTAACGTGACCTCGCCTTGCCTTGGGGTGATCCACGACGTCCCGACGACCACCCGACGCGCTTGACGCCGCCACGAACTCCGTGAGGAATAGCAGCCGTGCGGCGCCTTGACCAACGCATGCGTGACGAGCTTCGCCGTGACCTCCTGAGCCCGGTAAGCCACTCCTCCTTCTTCCTCGCCGTCTGCATCATCGGCAACGTCATCGACCGACAGTTCCGCCGCCGGTAGCCGCCGCTCCGCCGCCAGTTCTTGGCCAGAGTAGTAGCAGCCGTTAGATCTGCATCGTAGCGCTAGGATAGATCCACTTAACCCTCGAGACGCGATCTGAGCCGCCAGATTTCATTTAGATCCTACGGCTGTGGAACTCGATCCAGCGCGAACCGGTACGAGCGAATAAGAATAAGACGCGTGGCTAGGTTAGATCTGGAAATAGAATTTAAAACCAGAAATTTGACCCAAATTCAAATGCCTATATCTTTTGAATTCCACGTTGGAATTTTGCAAACTTTATACCGTTGGATTCAGAAAAACAAGACCTTTCTGCCTATCCTCTTTATATAGCATATAGTAACCATTAGATGTGTTTAAAATGCAGAGACTTGTTTGAGGCCTTTTTGAGTATAGATTTAGTTTAGTATTTTTGTTTAGAGCTAAATAAGTTGCCTTGGCTATTTTTGTGACTTGTTTTAGTTTCTGTATTCATGCACTTGCTTGGTTGAAGTTTTCAAAAATCATCACTTGGTAGATTCATGCATGCATGCATTCATAATACTTTTGTTTGTATATATTTGTGTGTAATTGTATGCTACAACTTTGTGTGTAGATTTTGCTAGTGATTGTGATTGTGAGTGCTACTCTCACACTACCAAGGCAAGTGATATCTTCATGAATATTCCCTACCTATATTTTATACTTGCATTAGATATATTTTGTTAGGACTTGCATGCTACTTTTGTCAACTAATGATGGGAAATCCTATTTAGATTAGAATGCTAGAATTGCTAGGTAATTCCCTAAGGACAAGTTGCCATGCCATGCTTAGCCTAGCTACTAGAAAACAAGGGTGGTTTATATATTCACACTTTGAAAATTATTCTAAGTCTAAGGACTTGTTTTTATTTAACAAAACAACTAAGTTAATGAATCTCCTGGGTGGAATGGGACTTGCTTGGTGGTTTTGGTTGAGTGGTTCACAAGGCCCATGTCTATGGTTTACCTTAGTGTATCTCACTTGTGGATGGCCACCCAGGAAACAAAGAGATTTGAGTTGTCAAATGTTGAGAAGCTTCAAGTGCAACCACTTGGCATTATGGGCTCTGCCATGATCTTAGGATGTTGGAACTTAGTCTTTTGGACAGAGGGTGGTAGATGGGATGATAGGTTGGAACGCGTCCATTTGACTAAGGAAAGGCTACTGAAGGATCATTCTTGGGAAACCAAGACTTGTGGGGAAAGTGCACCACCTCTGCAGAGTGTAAAACCTAAGTACTTAGCCATGTCCCTGGTAAAGGACAATTTGAGCATCAAGACATGGAAACTTCAAGAATCTCATCACTCCAATTTCTAAATAAAACTTGTGGGTGAACAAGGGTTAAAAGGATCTTCAGTCATTGATTGGTAGATGCCCGGAGTGGATCTTCAGTCTTTGATTGGTAGATGCCTTGGGTGTTTTATGCCTTACAAAAACTTAGTATTTTCAAAAAGTTAAGGAAAATCTATTTTGAGCAATGCAAGCCCAAACTTGTAAGATCCCTCCTTATTAAAGGAAAAGATCCCTGTGATTGCAATGCTAGTCCCTGGATCAATGCTAGCATCCACAGTTTAAGATGAAGTACACAGATACAAAGGTCGTTTATTACAGTCATTCCAGAGATAAAACATAGTCTTTTACAACTCATGGCCAAAGGCCTAGTACAAGAGTTTATGGAATAAGTAAATAAACATAAGTCTTCATCTTCATGTGCCACAGGCAAGCATGTTGAGTGTAGACTCATGACACCTAATCATCATCAGAGTAACCTGCAACATCATAAGTTACAGCCACAAGGGTCAATACTTTGGAATAGTATTGGCAAGTGATACCTTAGTATATTTTAAGTGGACTATAATACTATATGCATTTGGCTGGTGGAGTTTTGTAACATCCCTAAAAATCATGTTTCAAAACTCATTCATATCATTTTTGCATCATTCATTCATATAGGGTTTTTCTCAAAATCATTTAGAGGCAGAAGTTTGAGCTATGATTTCATGTGGGCATTTTATCTCAATTGGCCATCACCCTTTGAGATTTGAATGCTTAGGTACTTGTTTGCTTGCCTCCATGGTTGGAAAGATTAGGAGTAGCATTTAAACCCAAGATTCCAATTTAGAAATATTTTCTAAACCCTATTCCAAATATTTGCAAAGAGACAAAGTCTCTGTTTATTTCAAAGACCCAAGCTTGACCAAGCCTTGCAAGGTGACCACATGGTTATTTGACTGCATTGGAACCCACAAGAACCCTGCAAAAATCCCCAAAGAAGTTTGAATTCAAATGGATTTGAATTCATATCAAATTATCAGAAAATGAATTTAGAAAAGAAAAGACTTAACAAAGGAAAAAGGCATGCCGAATCCAGCAGCAGATCGAGCCCAACAAGCCCACCCGGGATCTCCTTTTTCTTCTCTCACGCTGCAAGACGCTACTTGAGTCAGCTGACAGACCCCACCTGCACACCGCTCCTCGCCGACCAGTGGGCCTTCTCCACGCCACCGTCGTCTCCACCCGCGACCGTTCATCCCCAAATCAACGCGGCGTTCGTGTTTAAATTTGCGGTGTCAATTCGAGTTATTGGCCGAGTAATTCTCGCTCGTGACCAGGCTATAAGAATCCCCTCTGTCTCCTCTCTCTTCTCCCTCAAACCCCGAACCCAGAGCGCCACCAGGCTGCGTGTATTGCTCTCAGAGTCCCGCTTGCCTCCGACGATCGCGGCGAATTCCGGTGAGTCCAGCTCCCTCTGCCTCTCATTCTTGCAAACTGATTCAGTGAGCCTCTGCGCTTCTTTTAACACATTTCGTTTGCTCTCGCATGGACCGTAGCGCCGGCAACATCATCGACTAGTCGCCACCGACGTCTGCACGAACTCCGACGAACCCCAGTGGTAAGTCCAGACCACCCCGCGCCTCCTAGTTCATGCTCACTACTTCGCCTTGACCTTGTGAATCTAACCGTGACCTCGCCTTGCCTTGGGGTGATCCACAGCGACGTCCCCGACGCATCGACCACCCGGACCGCCGCCACGAACTCCGGTGAGGAATAGCAGGTGCGGCGCCCCTTGACCAACCGCATGAGTACGACGAGCTTCCGTGACCTCCCGAGCCAGGCCACACTCCTCCTTCTTCCTCGCCGTCTGCATCATCAGCAACATCATCGACCAGCGATTCGCGCCCGGTAGCTCGCCAGTTCTTGGCCGTTAGATCTGCATCGTGCGCTTAGGATAGATCCACTAACCCGGGCGTGACGCGATCTGAGCCGCCAGATTTCATTTAGATCCTACGGCTGTGGAGCTCGATCCAGCGCGAACCGGTACGAGCGAATAAGAATAAGACGCGTGGCTAGGTTAGATCTGGAAATAGAATTTAAAACCAGAAATTTGACCCAAATTCAAATGCCTATATCTTTTGAATTCCACGTTGGAATTTTGCAAACTTTATACCGTTGGATTCAGAAAAACAAGACCTTTCTGCCTATCCTCTTTATATAGCATATAGTAACCATTAGATGTGTTTAAAATGCAGAGACTTGTTTGAGGCCTTTTTGAGTATAGATTTAGTTTAGTATTTTTGTTTAGAGCTAAATAAGTTGCCTTGGCTATTTTTGTGACTTGTTTTAGTTTCTGTATTCATGCACTTGCTTGGTTGAAGTTTTCAAAAATCATCACTTGGTAGATTCATGCATGCATGCATTCATAATACTTTTGTTTGTATATATTTGTGTGTAATTGTATGCTACAACTTTGTGTGTAGATTTTGCTAGTGATTGTGATTGTGACGAGTGCTACTCTCCACACTACCAAGGCAAGTGATATCTTCATGAATATTCCCTACCTATTTTTATACTTGCATTAGATATATTTTGTTAGGACTTGCATGCTACTTTTGTCAACTAATGATGGGAAATCCTATTTAGAATAGAATGCTAGAATTGCTAGGTAATTCCCTAAGGACAAGTTGCCATGCCATGCTTAGCCTAGCTACTAGAAAACAAGGGTGGTTTATATATTCACACTTTGAAAATTATTCTAAGTCTAAGGACTTGTTTTTATTTAACAAAACAACTAAGTTAATGAATCTCCGGTGGAATGGGACTTGCTTGGTGGTTTTTGGTTGAGTGGTTCACAAGGCCCATGTCTATGGTTTACCTTAGTGTATCTCACTTGTGGATGGCCACCAGAAACAAAGAGATTTGAGTTGTCAAATGTTGAGAAGCTTCAAGTGCAACCACTTGGCATTATGGGCTCTGCCATGATCTTAGGATGTTGGAACTTAGTCTTTTGGACAGAGGGTGGTAGATGGGATGATAGGTTGGAACGCGTCCATTTGACTAAGGAAAGGCTACTGAAGGATCATTCTTGGGAAACCAAGACTTGTGGGGAAAGTGCACCACCTCTGCAGTGTAAAACCTAAGTACTTAGCCATGTCCCCGTAAAGGACAATTTGAGCATCAAGACATGGAAACTTCAAGAATCTCATCACTCCAATTTCTAAATAAAACTTGTGGGTGAACAAGGGTTAAAAGGATCTTCAGTCATTGATTGGTAGATGCGCCCGAGTGGATCTTCGTCTTTGATTGGTAGATGCCTTGGGTGTTTTATGCCTTACAAAACTTAGTATTTTCAAAAGTTAAGGAAAATCTATTTTGAGCAATGCAAGCACAAACTTGTAAGATCACTCCTTATTAAAGGAAAAGATCCCTGTGATTGCAATGCTAGTCCCTGGATCAATGCTAGCATCCACAGTTTAAGATGAAGTACACAGATACAAAGGTCGTTTATTACAGTCATTCCAGAGATAAAACATAGTCTTTTACAACTCATGGCCAAAGGCCTAGTACAAGAGTTTATGGAATAAGTAAATAAACATAAGTCTTCATCTTCATGTGCCATGTTAGCATGCATCAAGTGTAGACTCATGACACCTAATCATCATCAGAGTAACCTGCAACATCATAAGTTACAGCCACAAGGGTCAATACTTTGGAATAGTATTGGCAAGTGATACCTTAGTATATTTTAAGTGGACTATAATACTATATGCATTTGGCTGGTGGAGTTTTGTAACATCCCTAAAAATCATGTTTCAAAACTCATTCATATCATTTTTGCATCATTCATTCATATAGGGTTTTTCTCAAAATCATTTAGAGGCAGAAGTTTGAGCTATGATTTCATGTGGGCATTTTATCTCAATTGGCCATCACCCTTTGAGATTTGAATGCTTAGGTACTTGTTTGCTTGCCTCCATGGTTGGAAAGATTAGGAGTAGCATTTAAACCCAAGATTCCAATTTAGAAATATTTTCTAAACCCTATTCCAAATATTTGCAAAGAGACAAAGTCTCTGTTTATTTCAAAGACCCAAGCTTGACCAAGCCTTGCAAGGTGACCACATGGTTATTTGACTGCATTGGAACCCACAAGAACCCTGCAAAAATCCCCAAAGAAGTTTGAATTCAAATGGATTTGAATTCATATCAAATTCTATCCAGAAAATGAATTTAGAAAAAGAAAAAGACTTAACAAAGGAAAAGGCACATGCCAGAATCCGCCCAGTCAGATCGAGCCCAACAAGCCCACCCGGGATCTCCTTTTTCTTCTCTCACGCCAAGACGCTGGCCTGTTGAGCAGACGACAGGCCACCACACACCGCGCTCCTCGTGACAAGGGCCTTCTCACGTCACCGTCGTCTCCACCCGCACGACCCGTTCATCCCCAAATCAGCGCGAGCGTTTCTGTGTTTAAATTCGCGGTGTCAATTCGAGTTATTGGCCGAGTAATTCTCGCTCGTGACCAGGCTATAAGAATCCCCTCTGTCTCCTCTCTCTTCTCCCTCAAACCCCGAACCCAGAGCGCCACCAGGCTGCGTGTATTGCTCTCTGTAGCCCCGCCGTCTCCGACGATCGCGGCCAATTCCGGTGAGTCGAGCTCCCCCGCCTCTCATTCTTGCAAACTGATTCAGTGAGCCTCTGCGCTTCTTTTAACACATTCGTTTGCTCTCGCATGGACCGTAGCGCAACATCATCGACTAAGTCGCCACCGACGTGTGCGAACTCCGCGAACCCGGTGGTAAGTCCAGCGCCTCCTAGTTCATGCTCACTACTTCGCTTGACCTTGTGAATCTAACCGTGACCTCGCCTGGCCTTGGGGTGATCCACAGCGACGTCCCCGACGAACACCAGACGCACCCGACGCCGCCACGAACTCCGGTGAGGAATAGCAGCCGTGCCGGCGCCTTGACCAACCACAGTACGACGAGCTTCGCCGACCTCCTCTGAGCCCGGTAAGCCACTCCTCCTTCTTCCTCGCCTGCATCATCAGCAACATCATCATCGACCGATTCCGCGGGTAGCCGCCAGCCGCCGCCAGCCGCTTGGCAGAGAAGTAGCGGTTAGATTCGCATCGTGGCGCTAGGATAGATCCACTTAACTCAAGCGACGCGATCTGATCCGCCAGATTTCATTTAGATCCCACGCTGTGGAGCTCGATCCAGCGAACGATGAATAAGAATAAGACACGTGGCTAGGTTAGATCTGGAAATAGAATTTAAAACGAAATTTGACCCAAATTCAAATGCCTATATCTTTTGAATTCCACGTTGGAATTTTGCAAACTTTATACCGTTGGATTCAGAAAAACAAGACCTTTCTGCCTATCCTCTTTATATAGCATATAGTAACCAGTAGATGTGTTTAAAATGCAGATACTTGTTTGAGGCCTTTTGAGTATAGATTTAGTTTAGTATTTTGTTTAGAGCTAAATAAGTTTCCTTGGCTATTTTTGTGACTTGTTTTAGTTTCTGTATTCATGCACTTGCTTGGTTGAAGTTTTCAAAAATCATCACTTGGTAGATTCATGCATGCATGCATTCATAATACTTTTGTTTGTATATATTTGTGTGTAATTGTATGCTACAACTTTGTGTGTAGATTTTGCTAGTGATTGTGATTGTGACAGTGCTACTCCACACTACCAAGGCAAGTGATATCTTCATGAATATTCCCTACCTATATTTTATACTTGCATTAGATATATTTTGTTAGGACTTGCATGCTACTTTTGTCAACTAATGATGGGAAATCCTATTTAGATTAGAATGCTAGAATTGCTAGGTAATTCCCTAAGGACAAGTTGCCATGCCATGCTTAGCCTAGCTACTAGAAAACAAGGGTGGTTTATATATTCACACTTTGAAAATTATTCTAAGTCTAAGGACTTGTTTTATTTAACAAAACAACTAAGTTAATGAATCTCTGGGTGGAATGGGACTTGCTTGGTGGTTTTTGGTTGAGTGGTTCACAAGGCCCATGTCTATGGTTTACCTTAGTGTATCTCACTTGTGGATGGCCACCAGAAACAAAGAGATTTGAGTTGTCAAATGTTGAGAAGCTTCAAGTGCAACCACTTGGCATTATGGGCTCTGCCATGATCTTAGGATCTTTGGAACTTAGTCTTTTGGACAGAGGGTGGTAGATGGGATGATAGGTTGGAACGCGTCCATTTGACTAAGGAAAGGCTACTGAAGGATCATTCTTGGGAAACCAAGACTTGTGGGGAAAGTGCACCACCTCTGCAGAGTGTAAAACCTAAGTACTTAGCCATGTCCAGTAAAGGACAATTTGAGCATCAAGACATGGAAACTTCAAGAATCTCATCACTCCAATTTCTAAATAAAACTTGTGGGTGAACAAGGGTTAAAGGATCTTCAGTCATTGATTGGTAGATGCCGGAGTGGATCTTCATCTTTGATTGGTAGATGCCTTGGGTGTTTTATGCCTTACAAAAACTTAGTATTTTCAAAAAGTTAAGGAAAAATCTATTTTGAGCAATGCAAGCCTAAACTCCACCAGCCAAATGCATATAGTATTATAGTCCACTTAAAATATACTAAGGTATCACTTGCCAATACTATTCCAAAGTATTGACCCTTGTGGCTGTAACTTATGATGTTGCAGGTTACTCTGATGATGATTAGGTGTCATGAGTCTACACTCAACATGCTTGCCTGTGGCACATGAAGATGAAGACTTATGTTTATTTACTTATTCCATAAACTCTTGTACTAGGCCTTTGGCCATGAGTTGTAAAAGACTATGTTTTATCTCTGGAATGACTGTAATAAACGACCTTTGTATCTGTGTACTTCATCTTAAACTGTGGATGCTAGCATTGATCCAGGGACTAGCATTGCAATCACAGGGATCTTTTCCTTTAATAAGGAGGGATCTTACATTCCAAATCTTGTAATGTGAAAAATAAATAAACAAAATAAATTTTTGTTGAAAATCAGGGTGAAAAGAAACTTTTGTTTCTAAAAGGAGACTTAAAATCCCATCTTGAACAAACTTTGGCAGAAGTTTGAATTCAACAAATTCAAATCAAGGGAAATGCATTCCTCAATGAATGTATCTGGAAATTTGAACATTTGGAAAGAAATCGAAAACCCTAAACCCTAATGGAAGGAAATCATTTTCCAAAGTATCTCCAAATCCATGGATTTGATCCATACCAAGTTGATCAACAAATTTTCACAAAGGATCAAGAAAGACCTTAGAGATTAGTTTCACTTAAATTGGAACCAAAGACAAAATCTTGTGAATATAATAAGATAAGGAAATTGAATTTCCAAAGTCAATAAAGCCCTTACCCAAAAGCCCATACCAAATGGTGAACAAATAATCCTAAAGGGATTTATTTGGATAAACATTTATCAAAGGAAAATAAATTGTTTTGGAAACACTGTTTTAGATCTTTTAATAAAAGACTTGGGTTCAAATGAAAAGATAAGCCAAATTAATTTTGTCCAAGCTTTTGAAATAAAATATTTTGTTTTGATAAAATGAGTAAAGGTTTATTTAAATAAAATGATAAGGATCTAAATATCCAATTTTATTTAAGTAAAAGCTTTTCCCATTTTAAATAAACACCAAGTATTTTATTACTACTTTGAAATCTTTTATTAAAAGGTTTTGCTTTGATTAAAATGAGTAAAGGATTATTTAAATAAAATAATAAGGATTTAAATATCCAATTTTATTTAAGTAAAAGGCTTTCCCATTTTAATTAAAACACCAAAACTTATTTATTTAAATAAGTTTCCAAGTATTCTTTTATGTTTCAAATTAAACCTTCTGGTTTGATTTTGAAAATAATTGAAATTCAAATGGAAATTTTGTTAAATAAATCAAACACTATTAATAAATCAAAGATCCATTTTATTTAATTATTAAATGGATCCTAAAATAAATAAAAATAATATTTCATTTTGAGATTTGGATTATGTTGCCAAACAGAACCAAATTCAAATGAAAAGTTTGCTGTTTGATTTTGATTTGAGTGTTGTTTGAAATTGTTTGAATTAATTGTTTGGAAATTGAAAACAGAAAAAGAATTAGAAAAAGAAAAAGAGAGTTAGACAGAAAAAAAAATAAGAAACAGGAGCAGCCCATTAGGCCCAACTCCATTGACCTTTCACCGCTCAAGAAATCTTTTTCTCACTCGAAACTGACCCACAGGCAGACGTGGACCCACTTCCCCTCTTCCTCTCTCGACAAGACCCCACCTTTCTCACCCACTCTCCCGAACCGTTTTTACGCACGAGAAAGAAACCCGCAGTGGTGAACCGTGGACCCCTCCTCTCTTTCCTTTTCCACTGACAGAGGACCCCACCACCTCCTTCTTCTTCACGCGACTTCTTCTCCCCAGACACGCTGCCGTTCTTTGCCTTCAATCCAGCTTCAATTCGCGTTAATGCTGCGTTAATTCCTCGCCGCGACGCCTACTTAAACGCCTCCCTCTCCTCATCATTTCCCAGACGCCGCCTCCCCTCGCCCCTAGGCTGCCTCCATTTCTCTACATCTGCAGCTCGACCACCGTCTCCGAGCAATTCCGGCGAAACCAGACCTCCCTTACCTCGCCGACCTAGCACCCTTACTCACGCATCCGCGCATCCGTACTCTCCGTTCATCCGGGTGCCACCTGGCTTCGACTTGACGACGACCGTCGCCACCGTCTGCCTCTTTCTCCGACGAGCCCCACAGGTAGATTCCGGTCGCCCCTCTTCTCCTCGTTCACGCACACAGCACCTCCGTGACCTCCTGCGTCTAACCCAACCCTCGGTTGTTCTTCTCGTGATCTGTAGCAACGACTCCGACAAGCACAGAGCGCCGCCGTGTCTGCTTCTTCTCCGGCAACGTTTCCCGGTAAGCCTAGACCGCCCCGACCCCTCTTGTTCACGCACATGACTCCGGCTCGATCTTGCGCATCTAACCGTATAGTCATTTCGCTTCGAGGTGATCACAGCGGCGTAGCAGCGACCACCGAGAACCCACGCTCGCAGCAACTCCGGCGAGCAATCGCGACTGAACCAGTGCGCCCCTTGCCTCGTCAATCGCACGTCGAGCATCACCGCAACCTCCTGAGCCCGGTGAGCATCTCCCCTCTCTCCCTCACCCCCTGTAGCGCCGGCACCGTCATCGACCGACCGCTCCGCCGCCGCTAGCCGTCGCCAGCGCCGCTGCATTTTGACCAAGCGATAGGAACAGCTGGATACAGATCTGGCTAGGATAGAGTCACTTACCGAAGGGTATTGAGCAATCTGTGCATACGATCCACTTTAGATCTAACGTCCCACGTTGCCGATCCGGCCGAACCGGTACCAGCCAGTCATTTTACGCCACGTGGCCAGTACTCTGTTTAAAACAGAAATTGAAAACAGAAACTTTTGCCTTTTTCAAACCCCTGTATCTTTTGATCCACACGTCCAAATTTTACAAATTTGATGTCGTTGGAATCAGCAAGACAAGCCCTAACCAACCCTGCCCTTAGTTTAGCAAATAGTATCTGTTAACTTGTTTAACCTTGCAGATTCTTTTGGATGCTTGCTAACATTAGAAAAATCATTTAAAAATAATATTTAGGTTAAAACCTTTGCCAATTAGTTTGTTGTGACCTTGCTGACCATAGGAACCAACCCATAGTTTGGAAAGTGATTTTGGAAAAGAATAGAATGGATTAATTAGTTTAGTCCATTTCTAGCTAACTAAAAACTATTTGTTTTGTTTATGAAAATGCTTTCATAAAGAAAACCTTGAGAAAATGTCTGGACCAAACCTACTGACCCAAAAGCACCAAGTTTTGCAATAGCAACTCATTTGGTGAACCCTATAGACTAAAACCCTAGTAGACATATTTCTTCACCACATAAAATGACCAAATAGGTGCCTTGTTTTGAAATTGGTTTTTTAGGTGAAACCTTTTGCTAATGACTTTGCCATTTTGGTAAATGACCAATTTGGAACTTACAAAGTTTAGAAGCCTAGTGAGGACCATCCCTACATTAGAACCAACCTTTGCATGCCTATGCATGACTTTGCCACCTTACAAAATGACCATTAGGTGTACCCAAATGTCTATGACCCACTAGGAACCACTTTTGCAAACAAAGCAAAGCTTGGCATGCTTGCATGCATTTCTTTGACTTTGTTATTTTATGTGTGTTGATTTGCTTGATTGGTAGATTGAGTTTGTGCCTTGCTTGATTGATTGTAGTGACTTGAAGAGTGTGAGTGTTGCAAGGACAAGGAGTGAACTTATACCCTCTACCAAAAAGGCAAGTGATGCTTCATATCTTATGTCCTATTATTTTCACTATGCATTAGTGTTTTTGCTAAAGTAAACTTGCATGGTTTTCATTTTGCTAAGTATAGACCTTGCTATAGGAAATCTAGTAGATGAATCCTTAGTAGGATTTTCCTAAGTTAAGAATCCTATTACTACCAAGCTTAGCCTAGCTAATAGAAAACTTGGGTGGGATATATATTCACACTATGAAAAATATTCTAAGTCTGAGGACTTGTGTTTTGTTTAATAAAACAACTAAGATTAATGAATCTCCTGGGTGGAATGGGATTGCTTGGTGGTTTATGTTGAGTGGTTCACAAGGCCCATGTTTATGGTTTACGTTAGTGTATCTCACTTGTGGATGGCCACCCAGGAAACAAAGAGATTTGAGATGTCAAATGTTGAGAAACTTCAAGTGCAACCACTTGGCATTATGGGCTCTGCCATGATCTTAGGATGCTGGAACTTAGTCTTTTGGACATTGGGTGGTAGTGATTGATAGGTTGGAACGCGTCCATTTGACTAAGGAAAGGCTACTGAAGGATCATTCTTGGGGAAACCAAGACTTGTGGGGAAAGTGCACCACCTCTGCAGAGTGAAAAACCTAAGTACTTAGCCATGTCCCTGGTAAAGGACAATTTGAGCATCAAGACATGGAAGCAATCAAGAATCTCATCATTCCAATTTTTAAATTAAAACTTCTGGGCGAACAAGGGTTGTGTGAAATCTTAAATCTTTGATTGGTAGATGCCTTGAGAGGATCTTCAATCATCGGTTGAGAATTTGTTTTTGCCAAGTAAATCTTCAGTCTCTGATTGGTAGATGCCCTGAGTGGATCTTCAGTCTTGATTGGTAGATGCCTTGGAATTTGTTTTTTCCAAACAAAACTTATTTTCAAATGATAGGGAAAAATCTATTTTGAGCAATGCAAAGCCTCAACTCCACTTAGCCAAATGCATATAGATGATAGAATCCACTATACTACCAAAGTATCACTTGCCAATACAATTCAAATGTATTGACCCTTGTGGCTGTAACTTATTATGTTGCAGGTTTGTTTGTTTTAGTGAAGATTGATTGATTAGGATTACAAAGCCTACAACCAACATGTCTGCCTGTGGCACTTTGAAGATGAAGGACCCAATGCTTATAGTTATTCCGCTGCAATGTAATGTAAATAGCCAATGAGCTATGTTTGATGTAATAAAATTATGTTATTCCTGGTTATAAAGTTGTATTATGACCTTTGTTTCTCGATATTACATCTGAACTGTGGATGCTAGCTATTGATCCAGGGACTAGCATTGTAAACACAGGGGACTCAATCTTATTTAAGGTTGGGGGCCTTCTGAGAATGGTATCGAGCATTGTGTTGCCTGTAGGATTTGTAACCCTAGGATTGGACAAAACCCTTAGAAAATAGGAGTTGTCTTATTCCAAAACTTATTTACAAAAACAATCTTGTGAACTCTTTCCTCAACCATTTTGGTTTCAACTCTACTTCTCTTCTATTTCAAACTTGATGGAAAAGCCTACCCCATGACCCAAGACTACACCATGTGCAAAGGACATCTTCAACTTCTTCAACATCTTCAACATGTACACCAAGGACTTCAACTTGGATATCACTAAAGACTACAAGTCTTGAGTAACATTTCACTTGAAGACTAAGGAAAAACAACTTAAAAGGAGCCATCAACATCTTTGAAGTATTTGTGACCAAGAGACAAGAATTCTCCAAGGATACAAAGATCTCATTCAAGAAGAATCAACCAAGAAGGATGGAAAGATCACAAGTGAACCATATAGATGGACCACCATATTTAGTTAAGTCAAACCCACCAACTTATGTGGTGTAACAAAAATATTTTGTTGCCTAAGTATGTGCTTGAAACTTGTTGTTTGAGTGAAATGTTTGGTTTGTGAATGCTTGCACATTGCTTGTGTGAATTGTGAAGTGTGTGAATAGAATTGATTCCCTTAGAAACCTTTTGCCTATTCTAATCCCTATCCAACCCAAACAGATGACTTCTCCAAGAGACTCCAACATCAAGGATGGTGACAACAACAACCAAGAGGTCAACATGAGAGAACTCATAGCAACCCAACACCAATTGAGCCAACTAACAGCTCAGTTCATAGCCAACAATAGTGATAAAGACCCTACCTTGCAAAAGTTTTTGGAAGAACAATCCCAACTGATGCTTAAGGTGACTAATCAAATGATCAGCATGGAAGAAAACTATCCCAAAAGAGTGTATGACAACAAGGATGACAAGAACATTATGCTAGATGGAGCACCAGCTTGCATTATTTGTGGAGACAAGGATCATACATCCAAAGAGCATGAAGATCAATGCCCCAATTGTGAAGAGGAACATCCAGTTGGCCAATGCCCAACATCTCAAGTTACTTGTCACCTTGTGAAGGAAACGACCATGTACCTATCCAATGCCCCGTCTATGCCATTGTTGAACAAAGGAAACAAGAAGGATCCAAGTATGCCAAGAATGATGATGACAAAGGAAAAGGACCACTTATACCCCCAAACAAGACAACCCGATTCAAAGGATCAAAGAAGCCCAAGAAACCAAAGCAAGACATGAGCCTTGTGCAATGTCGTAAATGTAAGGAAATGGGACACAACCCCAGTGGATGCCCAGAGTCCATAAAGAATAAAAGGATGGACCAAGTAGTGTGCAACAACTGCAAAGAGCTAGGCCATTATGTAGCAGTTTGTCCACAAGAGCAACGTAAAGAACTCCAAGATATCCACTGTTTCAATTGCAAGGAACCAGGACACTATGTAAGCAATTGTCCAGAAAAGATGAAGAACAAGATGAACAAGCCAAAAGGAGAAACCCAACCTTAGCCCATGAGTTAAGCATGGAAATAATGGACACTATGCAGAAGTTTTCCAAGAAGAAGTTTTCATCAAGCAAGCCAAGATGTAGTTTAGTTGGAAAATTTTTAAGGGTGGTAGTACCCTAGTTGTTTTGAGCCAACTTGTAACCCTAGCCTCCCCAAATCTCGGGACGAGATTTATTTTAAGGTGGTTTGTCACATCCCAAGATTTTCCAAATCTTGTAATGTGAAAATAAATAAACAAAATAAATTTTGTTGAAAATCAGGGTGAAAAGAAACTTTTGTTTCTAAAAGGAGACTTAAAATCCCATCTTGAACAAACTTTGGCAGAAGTTTGAATTCAACAAATTCAAATCAAGGGAAATGCATTCCTCAATGAATGTATCTGGAAATTTGAACATTTGGAAAGAAATCGAAAACCCTAAACCCTAATGGAAGGAAATCATTTTCCAAAGTATCTCCAAATCCATGGATTTGATCCATACCAAGTTGATCAACAAATTTTCACAAAGGATCAAGAAAGACCTTAGAGATTAGTTTCACTTAAATTGGAACCAAAGACAAAATCTTGTGAATATAATAAGATAAGGAAATTGAATTTCCAAAGTCAATAAAGCCCTTACCCAAAAGCCCATACCAAATGGTGAACAAATAATCCTAAAGGGATTTATTTGGATAAACATTTATCAAAGGAAAATAAATTGTTTTGGAAACACTGTTTTAGATCTTTTAATAAAAGACTTGGGTTCAAATGAAAAGATAAGCCAAATTAATTTTGGCCAAGCTTTTGAAATAAAATATTTTGTTTTGATAAAATGAGTAAAGGTTTATTTAAATAAAATGATAAGGATCTAAATATCCAATTTTATTTAAGTAAAAGCTTTTCCCATTTTAAATAAACAACAACTATTTTATTACTACTTTGAAATCTTTTATTAAAAGGTTTTGCTTTGATTAAAATGAGTAAAGGATTATTTAAATAAAATAATAAGGATTTAAATATCCAATTTTATTTAAGTAAAAGGCTTTCCCATTTTAATTAAAACACCAAAACTTATTTATTTAAATAAGTTTCCAAGTATTCTTTTATGTTTCAAATTAAACCTTCTGGTTTGATTTTGAAAATAATTGAAATTCAAATGGAAATTTTGTTAAATAAATCAAACACTATTAATAAATCAAAGATCCATTTTATTTAATTATTAAATGGATCCTAAAATAAATAAAAATAATATTTCATTTTGAGATTTGGATTATGTTGCCAAACAGAACCAAATTCAAATGAAAAGTTTGCTGTTTGATTTTGATTTGAGTGTTGTTTGAAATTGTTTGAATTAATTGTTTGGAAATTGAAAACAGAAAAAGAATTAGAAAAAGAAAAAGAGAGTTAGACAGAAAAAAAAAAGAAACAGGAGCAGCCCATTAGGCCCAACTCCATTACCTTTCACTTTGCTCAAGAAATCTTTTTCTCACTCGGCCCGACCCACACAGACAGACAGCGTGGACCCACTTCCCCTCTTCCTCTCTCACGACAATGACCCCACCTTTCTCACCCACTCTCCCGAACCGTTTTACGCACCAGAAAGAAACCCAGAGTGATCAACTGTGGACCCCCTCCTCTCTTTCCTTTTCCACGACGGAGGACCCCACGCCACCTCCTTCTTCTTCACATGACTTCTTCTCCCCAGACGACGCTGCCGTTCTGCCTTCAATCCAGCGGCTTCAATTGGCGTTAATGCTGCGTTAATTCCTCGCCCATGACGCCTACTTAAACTCCTCCTCCGTCATTTCCCACAGACATCGCCTCCCCTCTGCCCCTAGGCTGCCTCCATTTCTCTCTGTACCGCCGCAGCTCCGACCACCGTCTCCGAGCAATTCCGGCGAAACCAGACCTCCCCTTACCTCGCCGACCTAGCACCCTTACTCCACGCATCCAGACGCATCTGTCCGTACTCTCCGTTCATCCGCGGGTGCCCTGTAAGCTCGACTTCGACGACGACCATCATCGCCACCGTCTGCCTCTTTCTCCGACGAGCCCCACAGGTAGATTCCGGTCGCCCCTCTTCTCCTCGTTCACGCACACAGCACCTCCGTGACCTCCTGCGTCTAACCCAACCCTCGGTTGTTCTTCTCGTGATCTCAGTAACGACTCAGACAAGCACGAGCGCCATTGTTCCGCTTCTTCTCCGCAACGTTTCCGGTAAGCCTAGACCGCCCGACCCTCTTGTTCACGCACATGACTCGGCTCGATCTTGCGCATCTAACGTATAGTCATTTCGCTTCGAGGTGATCCCAATGACGCCAGCGACCACCCGAGAACCCGCGCTCGCGGCAACTCCGGCGAGCAATCGCGAACGGTCGCCTTGCCTCGTCAATCGCACGTCGAGCATCACCGCAACCTCCTGAGCCCGGTGAGCATCTCCCCTCTCTCCCTCACCCCCTGTAGCGCCGGCACCGTCATCGACCGACCGCTCCGCCGCCGCTAGCCGTCGCCAGCGCCGCTGCATTTTGACCAAGCGATAGGAACCGCTGGATACAGATCTACTGGCTAGGATAGAGTCACTTACCGAAGGGTATTGAGCAATCTGTGCCACGATCCACTTTAGATCTAACGTCCACGTTGCCGATCCGGCCGAACCGGTACCAGCCAGTCATTTTACGCCACGTGGCCAGTACTCTGTTTAAAACAGAAATTGAAAACAGAAACTTTTGCCTTTTTCAAACCCCTGTATCTTTTGATCCACACGTCCAAATTTTACAAATTTGATGTCGTTGGAATCAGCAAGACAAGCCCTAACCAACCCTGCCCTTAGTTTAGCAAATAGTATCTGTTAACTTGTTTAACCTTGCAGATTCTTTTGGATGCTTGCTAACATTAGAAAAATCATTTAAAAATAATATTTAGGTTAAAACCTTTGCCAATTAGTTTGTTGTGACCTTGCTGACCATAGGAACCAACCCATAGTTTGGAAAGTGATTTTGGAAAAGAATAGAATGGATTAATTAGTTTAGTCCATTTCTAGCTAACTAAAACTATTTGTTTTGTTTATGAAAATGCTTTCATAAAGAAAACCTTGAGAAAATGTCTGGACCAAACCTCATGACCCAAAAGCACCAAGTTTTGCAATAGCAACTCATTTGGTGAACCCTATAGACTAAAACCCTAGTAGACATATTTCTTCACCACATAAAATGACCAAATAGGTGCCTTGTTTTGAAATTGGTTTTTTAGGTGAAACCTTTTGCTAATGACTTTGCCATTTTGGTAAATGACCAATTTGGAACTTACAAAGTTTAGAAGCCTAGTGAGGACCATCCCTACATTAGAACCAACCTTTGCATGCCTATGCATGACTTTGCCACCTTTAGGAACCACTTTTGCAAACAAAGCAAAGCTTGGCATGCTTGCATGCATTTCTTTGACTTTGTTATTTTATGTGTGTTGATTTGCTTGATTGGTAGATTGAGTTTGTGCCTTGCTTGATTGATTGTAGTGACTTGAAGAGTGTGAGTGTTGCAAGGACAAGGAGTGAACTTATACCCTCTACCAAAAAGGCAAGTGATGCTTCATATCTTATGTCCTATTATTTTCACTATGCATTAGTGTTTTTGCTAAAGTAAACTTGCATGGTTTTCATTTTGCTAAGTATAGACCTTTCTATAGGAAATCTAGTAGATGAATCCTTAGTAGGATTTTCCTAAGTTAAGAATCCTATTACTACCAAGCTTAGCCTAGCTAATAGAAAACTTGGGTGGGATATATATTCACACTATGAAAAATATTCTAAGTCTGAGGACTTGTGTTTTGTTTAATAAAACAACTAAGATTAATGAATCTCCTGGGTGGAATGGGATTGCATGGTGGTTTTTGGTTGAGTGGTTCACAAGGCCCATGTTTATGGTTTACGTTAGTGTATCTCACTTGTGGATGGCCACCCAGGAAACAAAGAGATTTGAGATGTCAAATGTTGAGAAACTTCAAGTGCAACCACTTGGCATTATGGGCTCTGCCATGATCTTAGGATGCTGGAACTTAGTCTTTTGGACAGTGGGTGGTAGTGATTGATAGGTTGGGTCCATTTGACTAAGGAAAGGCTCTTGAAGGATCATTCTTGGGAAACCAAGACTTGTGGGAAAGTGCACCACCTAGTGAAAAACCTAAGTACTTAGCCATGTCCCTGGTAAAGGACAATTTGAGCATCAAGACATGGAAGCAATCAAGAATCTCATCATTCCAATTTTAAATTAAAACTTCAGGCGAACAAGGGTTGTGTGAAATCTTAAATCTTTGATTGGTAGATGCCTTGAGAGGATCTTCAATCATCGGTTGAGAATTTGTTTTGCCAAGTAAATCTTGATCCTGATTGGTAGATGCCTGAGTGGATCTTGGTCTTGATTGGTAGATGCCTTGGAATTTGTTTTTGCCAAACAAAACTTATTTTCAAATGATAGGGAAAAATCTATTTTGAGCAATGCAAAGCCTCAACTCCACTTAGCCAAATGCATATAGATGATAGAATCCACTATACTACCAAAGTATCACTTGCCAATACAATTCAAATGTATTGACCCTTGTGGCTGTAACTTATTATGTTGCAGGTTTGTTTGTTTTAGTGAAGATTGATTGATTAGGATTACAAAGCCTACAACCAACATATGCACTGTGGCACTTTGAAGATGAAGGACCCAATGCTTATAGTTATTCATTGCAATGTAATGTAAATAGCCAATGAGCTATGTTTGATGTAATAAAATTATGTTATTCCTGGTTATAAAGTTGTATTATGACCTTTGTTTCTCGATATTACATCTGAACTGTGGATGCTAGCTATTGATCCCGGGACTAGCATTGTAAACACAGGGGACTCAATCTTATTAAAGGAAAAGATCCCTGTGATTGCAATGCTAGTCCCTGGATCAATGCTAGCATCCACAGTTTAAGATGAAGTACACAGATACAAAGGTCGTTTATTACAGTCATTCCAGAGATAAAACATAGTCTTTTACAACTCATGGCCAAAGGCCTAGTACAAGAGTTTATGGAATAAGTAAATAAACATAAGTCTTCATCTTCATGTGCCACAGGCAAGCATGTTGAGTGTAGACTCATGACACCTAATCATCATCAGAGTAACCTGCAACATCATAAGTTACAGCCACAAGGGTCAATACTTTGGAATAGTATTGGCAAGTGATACCTTAGTATATTTTAAGTGGACTATAATACTATATGCATTTGGCTGGTGGAGTTTAGGCTTGCATTGCTCAAAATAGATTTTTCCTTAACTTTGAAAATACTAAGTTTTGTAAGGCATAAAACACCCAAGGCATCTACCAATCAAAGACTGAAGATCCACTCCGGGCATCTACCAATCAATGACTGAAGATCCTTTTAACCCTTGTTCACCCACAAGTTTTATTTAGAAATTGGAGTGATGAGATTCTTGAAGTTTCCATGTCTTGATGCTCAAATTGTCCTTTACGGGGACATGGCTAAGTACTTAGGTTTTACACTCTGCAGGTGGTGCACTTTCCCCAAGTCTTGGTTTCCCAAGAATGATCCTTCATAGCCTTTCCTTAGTCAAATGGACGTTCCAACCTATCATCCCATCTACCACCCTGTCCAAAGACTAAGTTCCAGCATCCTAAGATCATGGCAGAGCCCATAATGCCAAGTGGTTGCACTTGAAGCTTCTCAACATTTGACAACTCAAATCTCTTTGTTTCTGGTGGCCATCCACAAGTGAGATACACTAAGGTAAACCATAGACATGGGCCTTGTGAACCACTCAACCAAAACCACCAAGCAAGTCCCAATCCACCCAGATTCATTAACTTAGTTGTTTTGTTAAATAAAAACAAGTCCTTAGACTTAGAATAATTTTCAAAGTGTGAATATATAAACCACCCTTGTTTTCTAGTAGCTAGGCTAAGCATGGCATGGCAACTTGTCCTTAGGGAATTACCTAGCAATTCTAGCAATCTATTCTAAATAGGATTTCCCATCATTAGTTGACAAAAGTAGCATGCAAGTCCTAACAAAATATATCTAATGCAAGTATAAAATATAGGTAGGGAATATTCATGAAGATATCACTTGCCTTGGTAGTGTGGAGTAGCACTCGTCACAATCACAATCACTAGCAAAATCTACACACAAAGTTGTAGCATACAATTACACACAAATATATACAAACAAAAGTATTATGAATGCATGCATGCATGAATCTACCAAGTGATGATTTTGAAAACTTCAACCAAGCAAGTGCATGAATACAGAAACTAAAACAAGTCACAAAAATAGCCAAGGCAACTTATTTAGCTCTAAACAAAATACTAAACTAAATCTATACTCAAAAGGCCTCAAACAAGTCTCTGCATTTTAAACACATCTAATGGTTACTATATGCTATATAAAGAGGATAGGCAGAAAGGTCTTGTTTTTCTGAATCCAACGGTATAAAGTTTGCAAAATTCCAACGTGGAATTCAAAAGATATAGGCATTTGAATTTGGGTCAAATTTCTGGTTTTAAATTCTATTTCCAGATCTAACCTAGCCACGCGTCTTATTCTTATTCGCTCGTACCGGTTCACGCTGGATCGAGCTCCACAGCCGTAGGATCTAAATGAAATCTGGCGGCTCAGATCGCGTACCGCTTCGGGGTTAAGTGGATCTATCCTAGCGCTACGATGCAGATCTAACGGCTGCTACTTCTCTGGCCAAGAATGGCGTGAGCGGCGGCTACGGCGGAATCGTCGATCGATGATGTTGCTGATGATGCGACGGCGAGGAAGAAGGAGGAGTGGCTTACCGGGCTCGGGAGGTCACAAGCTCGTCGTACTCATGGTTGGTCAAGGCGCTCGAACACGGCTGCTATTCCTCACGGAGTTAAATGGCGGCGTCGGGTGCATCGGGTGGTCGTCGGGGCGTCATTGTGGATCACCCAAAGGCAAGCGAGTCACGGTTAGATTCACAAGGTCAAGCGTAGTGAGCATGAACTAGGAGGCGCGAGGTGGTCTGGACTTACCACTGGGTTCGTCGGAGTTCGTGCGACGTCGGTGGCGACTAGTCGATGATGTTGCGGCCTTCGGTCCATGCGAGCAAAGCGAAATGTGTTAAAAAAGCGCGAGGCTCACTGAATCAGTTTGCAAGAATGAGAGGCGGAGGAGCTCTGGACTCACCGAATTCGCCGGGCCGATCGTCGGAGGCAATGGGCTACAAACAATACACGCCTTTGGTGGCGCTCTGGGTTGAGGTTTGAGGAGAAGAGAGGAGGAGAGGGGATTCTTATAGCCTGGTCACGGCGAGAATTACTCGGCCAATAACTCGAATTGACACCGCAAATTTAAACACGAAGCCTTCGCGTTGATTTGGGGATGAACGGGTCGTGCGGGTGGAGCAGCGGTGGCGTGGAGAAGGCCCGCTTTGTCGCGAGGCCAGCGGTGTGCGGGTGGGGTCACTGTCAGCGCTTCAGCTGGCGTGAGAGAAGAAAAAGGAGATCCCGGGTGGGCTTGTTGGGCTCGATCTGCTGCTGGGCCGGATTCTGGCCGCGCGGCCTTTTTCCTTTGTTAAGTCTTTTTCTTTTTCTAAATTCATTTTCTGGATAGAATTTGATATGAATTCAAATCCATTTGAATTCAAACTTCTTTGGGGATTTTTGCAGGGTTCTTGTGGGTTCAAATGCAGTCAAATAACCATGTGGTCACCTTGCAAGGCTTGGTCAAGCTTGGGTCTTTGAAATAAACAGAGACTTTGTCTCTTTGCAAATATTTGGAATAGGGTTTAGAAAATATTTCTAAATTGGAATCTTGGGTTTAAATGCTACTCCTAATCTTTCCAACCATGGAGGCAAGCAAACAAGTACCTAAGCATTCAAATCTCAAAGGGTGATGGCCAATTGAGATAAAATGCCCACATGAAATCATAGCTCAAACTTCTGCCTCTAAATGATTTTGAGAAAAACCCTATATGAATGAATGATGCAAAAATAATATGAATGAGTTTTGAAACATGATTTTTAGGGATGTTACAAATCTAACCCCCTTAAAATGAATCTCGCCCTCGAGATTCAGATTGGCTAGCAAATAGGTGAGGGTGGTCTTTCCGAAGATCATCTTCTCTTTCCCATGTTGCTTCTTCTTCGGAATGATGATTCCATTGTACTTTGCAAAACTTGATAGTCTTTGTTCTCGTGACTCTTTCTGTGGTCTCAAGTATCTTGACAGGCTTTTCTTCATAGGTGAGATCACTTTCTAGTTGAACTTCTTCCAAAGATATGGTATCTTTCAAAGATGTTTCTTCCATTTTCTGGTGACATTTCTTAGTGGCTCACATGAAAAACATTATGGACTGCTAGTAAAGATCTTTGGTAATTCAATTTCATATGCAGCTTCTCCTTGCGACTTAAAATGTTGAATGGTCCAACATATCTTGGTGCTAACTTTCCTTTGACTCCAAATCTTTTTACTCCACGAGTGGTGATACTCTAAGATAAGCTCTATCCCCAACCGTAAGTGACTTCTCGCTTAGCATCTGCGTAGCTTTACATCGAGGTATGCTATCTTCAATCTGTCTCTAACCAATTTGACCTTTTCTTCGGCGTCTTTGATAAGGTCTGGTCCAAACAAACTTCTTTCTCCCACACCATTCCATAGCAATGGGGTGGTACACTTTCTTCCGTATAGAAACTCAAATGGTGCCATCCCAATACTAGATTGGTGATTTGTTGTTGTAAGAAAACTTCTGCGTAAAGGACTTTCATCCCAACTTGCTCCATAGTCTAGGGCACATGCCCTCAACATGTCTTCAAGAATTTGGTTAGTCCTTTCTGTTTGTCCATCAGTTTGAGGATGAAAAGCAGTGCTGAATTCCAACCTCGTTCCTAGAGATTCATGAAGCTGTCTCCAAAAGTGAGAAGTGAACTGAGTTCCTCTATCAGACACAATACTCTTAGGTACACCGTGGAGGCATACAATTCTGCTCATGTAGATTTTGGCTAACTTTGCACTGGTATAAGTTGTCTTTACGGGTATAAAATGAGCCACTTTAGTTAGGCGATCTACTATTACCCATATGGAATCATACCCTGACCTGGTCCTTGGTAATCCAGTAATGAAATCCATACCGATATTTTCCCACTTCCACTCAGGAATAGGCATTGGTTGAAGCAAACCTGCTGGTTTCTGATGCTCCGCTTTCACTCTACTACACGTCACACAAGGCAATGTGTTCGGCGATGTCTCTTTTGAGATTGTTCCACCAAAATCTTTCTTTCATATCCATGTACATTTTGGTGTTTCCCGGGTGAATAGAATACGGAGAGTTATGGGCTTCTTGTAAAATCAGTTTCCGCAATTCCGGATCTTGTGGAACACAAATACGTTTCTCGTGCCATAAAGTACCTTGTTCGTCCACATGGAAACTTTTAGCTTTCCCTTGGCTAATCCTTTCCTTAATCTCTTCGATTTCTTTATCCGTCTTTTGGGCTTCTTTAATCTTATCCAACAGAGTGGGTTGAACATCCAAAGACATAAGATGTCCTTCAGGCACAATCTCTAACCTGAGTTCCTTGAATTGCTTACACAAATCATCAGGCAATTCACCTTTGGTAAGACCATTTACAAATGCTTTACGACTTAGAGCATCTGCTACTACATTTGCTTTACCGGGGTGGTATTGCAAATTCAAGTCATAATCCTTGATAAGTTCTAGCCATCTCCGTTGTCTCATATTGATTTCCTTCTGGGTGAAGATATACTTCAAACTCTTATGATCGGTGAATACTTCACAACGTTTTCCCAAAAGGTAATGTCTCCATGTTTTGAGTGCATGGACACAGCTAACTCTAAATCATGAGTAGGATAGTTTACTTCATGAGTTTTGAGTTGTCTCGAGGCATAAGCCACAACTTTTCCGCCTTGCATAAGTACTGCTCCTAATCCTTGATGCGAAGCATCACAATACACTTGGAAATCCTTTTCCAAATCTGGTAGGCCTGAGCAGTCTTGACACAAGTCTCTTCTATAGTTCTTGAAAGCTGAGTTCACATCCTTCAGACCAAGCAAATTTCTTATCTTTCTTTAACAATTCCGTCATTGGTTTAGCAACCTTAGAAAAATTTTCAATGAACCTTCTGTAGTAACCTGCTAAACCAAGGAAACTACGAACCTCTTTTACATTCTTAGGAGATTCCCATTACATTCATGCTGAAACCTTAGCAGGGTCAACTGCTACACCATCCTTTGTCATAACATGACCAAGAAATCCAACTTCGTCTAACCAAAACTCACACTTGCTGAACTTGGCATAAAGCTTATGTTCCCTTAGTTTCTCAAGTATCAAGCGTAGATGTCTTTCATGCTCCTCCTTGCTCTTGGAGTAGACCAAGATGTCATCGATGAAAACGACAACGAACTTGTCGAGAAATTCCATGAACACTTTGTTCATCATATTCATGAAGTATCTTTGGGCGTTGGTTAATCCAAAAGGCATCACCGTGTACTCATACAATCCATACCTTGTGGTGAATGCTGTTTTAGGTATGTCTTGCTCTCTTATCTTGAGTTGAAAATAGCCTGACCGAAGATCAATCTTCGAGAACACACAAGCTCCTTCTAGCTGATCAAACAAGTCATTGATTCTTGGCAAAGGATATTTGTTCTTGATGGTTACCTCGTTAAGAGAACGGTAATCTATGCATAATCTTTGAGTTCTATCTCTCTTTTCTACGAACAAAACTGGAGCTCCCCAAGATGAAGAACTTGGCTGGATGAATCCTTTTACGCAATTGTTCTCCAAGTTGTTTCTTGAGTTCTTTAAGTTCGTCAACTGACATTTTATAAGGCCTCTTTGCCCTTGGCCCAGATCCTGGTACCAATTCTATTATAAACTCCACATCTCTATCTGGTGGCATTCCTGGTAACTCTTAGGAACACATCCGGATACTCACACAATTGGCTGCTTGTCCATGCTAACCCCCTTAAGAGAATTCAGCTTACTCCCTTTTGATTTAAAGTTGGACTTGAATATTATCCTCTTACCTTCAGGAGTTGTGAGTGAAACTGTATGATTTGCACAATCTAGTACTCCCTTATACTTAGTCATCCAATACATTCTCAAAATCACATCCAATCCTTGGGAATTTAGGATTATTAGGTTCACTGGAAACTTATATTTTCCAAACTCTATGACTAGGTCATGGCATCCTGAGTTTACTATCATTTCTCCACCAGGAGAACTTACTCTTATAGGACACCCAATGGTTTCTACCGGTAGTTCATTTCTTTCGACAAATGCTTTAGATATGAATGAATGAGATGCACCAGTGTCAAAGAGTACAAATGCTGAGATGGAATTGAGTCTGAACTTACCAGCAACAGCATCAGGCTCTTCAAAGACCTCCTCCACATTGATGTGGTTAACCTGTCCTTTCTGAAAAGGATTTGGCTTGTTAGGTCCTTCAACTTTCTTTTCAGTGCACTCATTAGCATAATGCCCTAGCTTCTTGCATTTGAAGCATTCAACCTGACTGATGTCCCTCTTAGACTGACTTCCACTTCCACTTCCACCTCCACTATGGTGGCTCTTATATCCACTCTTGTGGTTCTTGTACTTATCATTGTCATGACTGCGATGATGCTTGTTGTCATGACGGTTGTGGTTGTGGTGCTTGTTAAACTTCCCATGCTTGTGGGATCCGGAGCTGACACTATCATCATAGTGAGATCGTTTATGAGACGACCCCGAGCTGTGCTTGTCGGAGTGTTTCCTCTTCTTACTCTCGACTTGCTTCATTTTATTCTCCACAATAACAGCCTTGTCGCACAGCGACTGATAAGTTGGAACATATGCCACAGACAGCTGTAGATTCAGCTCATCATTCAAGCCTTCTAGAAACTTTTCCTTCCTTTTGGCATCAGTGTCAACCTCATCCGGTGCATAGCGCGCCAGATTGTTGAACTCTTCAATATATTCAGCCACGCTGTGGTGGCGCCGCAGTTGTGAAATTCCTTCTTTTTCAGGCTCATCATACCTGGTGAGATATGAGTGGTGCGAAAACCATCTTCAAATATAGCCCAAGTCACCTCGTCAATAGGCGTGGTAATCTGGAAGTTGTCCCACCATGCTGCGGCTGGTCCTTCAAGATGTCTTTGCAAACTGACCTTTTCAGCATCCGTGCATCCTACGGTCACTAAGTCCTTGTTCACAGAACGTAGCCAATCATTGGCCACCATGGGATCAGTCGTTCCTGAAAACTTAGCTGGCCTTAGACGCAGAAATCTGGTGAGCATATCAAAACCTGGAGGGTTGTTGTTGTTGTTGTTGTTGTTGTTGTTGGGATTGGGGTTGTTGTTGTTGTTCTGGTTCTGGATGAACGTCGTCATCATTTGCATAAGCTGTGTCTGCGCATTCATCATTTGTTGAATTTCCGGGGTAATGTTGGGGTTGGGGTTGGTGTTTGCACGACGGGGAGGCATCTGTGGTTTGTTCATATAGAGATAAGAATGAGATACCCTTACATGATTTATGCACAATACATCACACATGCATCACATAGCAAGCAACACTAGGATAAAATCTAAACAACAAGATAACAAAAGTCTCAAGGTACAATCACACAAGTGGCAAGCCATCCACATGTCGGATGGTCCAACAATAAGTTCATAAATAACAAGTGCGGAAAAACAAAGATAACTGAGTAGTCAAATCTACTCGTCGGCATCAATCTCCTCCTCGACAAAGGTAAGACCTGCGTTTTCCATTGCGGTCTTGTTCTCCTCGATGGTAGTGGTCAAAGAGTCGATCTTGGCCTTGAGAGCCCTCTTCTGGGAACGAAGCCTCTCAATTACTGTCTGCTGTTGCTCTAACTCGAAGTCCTTGGACTGTAGTTCCTCGGTCATATCACGAATCCTCTTGTTCCTATCCTGGACACGCTTCTCTTTACTCTTGAACTTACGGTCTTGGTTCTCGAACTTCGTCTCCATCTCCTTGACTATCTCGTCCTGCTGCGCGAAGAGCTTGTCCTTCTCGCGAAGCTGCACCTGGAGCTCGTCATTACTAAGCATGACGTTGGTCCTATCGGTATCCACGTGCCTAATAAGAGTCTCTAAGTCCTGGAGGTACAGGCGTATCGGCTCTGCTGTGACCCTCGAGTCGTCCTCAAAGTCAATGGACTCTCCGTCATCATCTCGCCTTCGAAAGCGTGGAAGTGAGTGCCTCTAACTGTCGGGGAGTGGCTAACAGTCGTCCTATCAGATCCTGCATGACAACCTCCATGCCTCTCTCCCTGTCATCGTGCATAAGCTTGAAGACGATGGCCTCCGTAGTAGGCTCTGCCTGGCGTCCTGGCTGGTTCACCTTGAAGCCCCAAAGGTCCTTCCTCTCAAACTTGGTGAGCGGGTGCACCGTAATGATAGGAAGAGGGAGATCGAGTAAAGTGGTAAGCTCTACGATACGAGGACCAAAACGGGTAGCCTGGAACTCCTCAACAGTGCTGATGGCAATAGGCATCTATTTATAAGATTGAAAAGTTAGAACAACACAAATTTAAATTTAACAAGTCAAACATTCAAGCATAACCATGGAACACAAAAATCACACAAGTCATGCATACATAAATTCATTACATCAACCAAGGTTCAAACTTATTTAAGGTATCATTTTTGAAAATAAGGTGATAGGTGGTGGTCCAACTAACGAAGTGCGCTTACAATCCTATCTCATTGGATCTGGTGGCTAACACAATGTTCCTAGTGGCAATCACCCTTTCTTGTTCACATGCTTCTATCACTAAGTCTATAATATCTCCTCTTAAGGATTTGTTGGTGACTTCCAACTCTTGGGTATGTTCCTTCTCTTTCTCTAAGTCTTTTTGGAGGTTGAGCATCCTGCACTTGACTCTAGCACTTAGTTCCTTGATAGTCTTCCAAGCTGCTTCTTTTGCTAACTCAAAGAATGTGGTGTGCATAAAAGTGTTGGTGTACATGCAGAAGCCTTTTTCTTTGTGGTTGTCTTCCTTGTTCTTGTACAAGTGAAGTTGCACCCACCAATACTCCACTCCATCCTCCATCACTGGAAAGCCTTTGTACCTTTCTTTGCACCATGTACTCCCATGGTTTCCATGAGGTCCTTGAGAATCTTGGGAAACTCAGTCTCACACTCCAAGGTCATGGTCATGAGTGGTCCTTTCTTCACGGCTTCGTTGACGGAGTTCATCTACAAATAGAGATGAGAAGGAGAAGATTAGAAAAGTTTACGAGAAGAATAGACAAGTGTAGAAGAAGTAAAAATTTTCCTTAGTGGTTTCCAATCCTAGGGTCATAATCCTACAGCAACACATTGCTTCGATACCATCTGTAAGATCCCTCCTTATTAAAGGAAAAGATCCCTGTGATTGCAATGCTAGTCCCTGGATCAATGCTAGCATCCACAGTTTAAGATGAAGTACACAGATACAAAGGTCGTTTATTACAGTCATTCCAGATAAAACATAGTCTTTTACAACTCATGGCCAAAGGCCTAGTACAAGAGTTTATGGAATAAGTAAATAAACATAAGTCTTCATCTTCATGTGCCACAGGCAAGCATGTTGAGTGTAGACTCATGACACCTAATCATCATCAGAGTAACCTGCAACATCATAAGTTACAGCCACAAGGGTCAATACTTTGGAATAGTATTGGCAAGTGATACCTTAGTATATTTTAAGTGGACTATAATACTATATGCATTTGGCTGGTGGAGTTTAGGCTTGCATTGCTCAAAATAGATTTTTCCTTAACTTTTTGAAAATACTAAGTTTTTGTAAGGCATAAAACACCCAAGGCATCTACCAATCAAAGACTGAAGATCCACTCGGGCATCTACCAATCAATGACTGAAGATCCTTTTAACCCTTGTTCACCCACAAGTTTTATTTAGAAATTGGAGTGATGAGATTCTTGAAGTTTCCATGTCTTGATGCTCAAATTGTCCTTTACCAGGGACATGGCTAAGTACTTAGGTTTTACACTCTGCAGAGGTGGTGCACTTTCCCCACAAGTCTTGGTTTCCCAAGAATGATCCTTCATAGCCTTTCCTTAGTCAAATGGACGCTGCTCCAACCTATCATCCCATCTACCACCCTCTGTCCAAAGACTAAGTTCCAGCATCCTAAGATCATGGCAGAGCCCATAATGCCAAGTGGTTGCACTTGAAGCTTCTCAACATTTGACAACTCAAATCTCTTTGTTTCCTGGGTGGCCATCCACAAGTGAGATACACTAAGGTAAACCATAGACATGGGCCTTGTGAACCACTCAACCAAAAACCACCAAGCAAGTCCCATTCCACCTAGGAGATTCATTAACTTAGTTGTTTTGTTAAATAAAAACAAGTCCTTAGACTTAGAATAATTTTCAAAGTGTGAATATATAAACCACCCTTGTTTTCTAGTAGCTAGGCTAAGCATGGCATGGCAACTTGTCCTTAGGGAATTACCTAGCAATTCTAGCATTCTATTCTAAATAGGATTTCCCATCATTAGTTGACAAAAGTAGCATGCAAGTCCTAACAAAATATATCTAATGCAAGTATAAAATATAGGTAGGGAATATTCATGAAGATATCACTTGCCTTGGTAGTGTGGAGAGTAGCACTCGTCACAATCACAATCACTAGCAAAATCTACACACAAAGTTGTAGCATACAATTACACACAAATATATACAAACAAAAGTATTATGAATGCATGCATGCATGAATCTACCAAGTGATGATTTTTGAAAACTTCAACCAAGCAAGTGCATGAATACAGAAACTAAAACAAGTCACAAAAATAGCCAAGGCAACTTATTTAGCTCTAAACAAAAATACTAAACTAAATCTATACTCAAAAAGGCCTCTAACAAGTCTCTGCATTTTAAGCACATCTAATGGTTACTATATGCTATATAAAGAGGATAGGCAGAAAGGTCTTGTTTTTCTGAATCCAACGGTATAAAGTTTGCAAAATTCCAACGTGGAATTCAAAAGATATAGGCATTTGAATTTGGGTCAAATTTCTGGTTTTAAATTCTATTTCCAGATCTAACCTAGCCACGCGACTTATTCTTATTCGCTCGTGCAGTTCGCTGGATCGAGCTCCACAGTGGGATCTAAATGAAATCTGGCGGCTCGGATCGCGTCGCTTAGGTTAAGTGGATCTATCCTAGCGCTACGATGCAGATCTAACGGCTGCTACTTCTCTGGCCAAGAACTGGCGGCGGAGCGGCGGCTACCGGCGGCGGAATCGTCGGTCGATGATGTTGCTGATGATGCAGACGGCGAGGAAGAAGGAGGAGTGGCTTACCAGGCTCAGGAGGTCACGGCGAAGCTCGTCGTACTCACGGTTGGTCAAGGGGCGCTCGGGCACGGCTGCTATTCCTCACCGGAGTTCGTGGCGGCGTCGGGTGCGTCGGGTGGTCGTCGGGGACGTCGCTGTGGATCACCCCAAGGCAAGGCGAGGTCACGGTTAGATTCACAAGGTCAAGGGCGTAGTGAGCATGAACTAGGGCGGGGCGTCTGGACTTACCCGGGGTTCGCGGAGTTCGTGCGAGACGGTGGCGACTAGTCGATGATGTTGCGGCGCTACGGTCCATGCGAAGCAAACGAAATGTGTTAAAAAGCGCAGAGGCTCACTGAATCAGTTTGCAAGAATGAGAGGCGAGGGGAGCTCTGGACTCACCGGAATCGCCCGGCCTTGATCGTCGGAGGCAAGCGGGGCTACAGAGAGCAATACACGCAGCCTGGTGGCGCTCTGGGTTCGGGGTTTGAGGGAGAAGAGAGAGGAGACAGAGGGGATTCTTATAGCCTGGTCACGAGCGAGAATTACTCGGCCAATAACTCGAATTGACACCGCAAATTTAAACACAAAAACGCTCGCGTTGATTTGGGGATGAACGGGTCGTGCGGGTGGAGACGACGGTGACGTGGAGAAGGCCGCTGTCGGTGAGGCCGGTGTGCAGGTGGGTCTGCACTGTCGTGACTCAAGCGTCGCTTGCGCGTGAGAGAAGAAAAAGGAGATCCCGGGTGGGCTTGTTGGGCTCGATCTGCTGTAGCGTCCCCAACCTTAAATAAGATTGAGTCCCCTGTGTTTACAATGCTAGTCCCTGGATCAATAGCTAGCATCCACAGTTCAGATGTAATATCGAGAAACAAAGGTCATAATACAACTTTATAACCAGGAATAACATAATTTTATTACATCAAACATAGCTCATTGGCTATTTACATTACATTGCAGCGGAATAACTATAAGCATTGGGTCCTTCATCTTCAAAGTGCCACAGTGCATATGTTGGTTGTAGGCTTTGTAATCCTAATCAATCAATCTTCACTAAAACAAACAAACCTGCAACATAATAAGTTACAGCCACAAGGGTCAATACATTTGAATTGTATTGGCAAGTGATACTTTGGTAGTATAGTGGAATCTATCATCTATATGCATTTGGCTAAGTGGAGTTGAGGCTTTGCATTGCTCAAAATAGATTTTTCCCTATCATTTGAAAATAAGTTTTGTTTGGCAAAAACAAATTCCAAGGCATCTACCAATCAAGACTGAAGATCCACTCAGGGCATCTACCAATCAGAGACTGAAGATTTACTTGGCAAAAACAAATTCTCAACCAATGATTGAAGATCCTCTCAAGGCATCTACCAATCAAAGATTTAAGATTTCACACAACCCTTGTTCGCCCACAAGTTTTAATTTAAAAATTGGAATGATGAGATTCTTGATTGCTTCCATGTCTTGATGCTCAAATTGTCCTTTACCAGGGACATGGCTAAGTACTTAGGTTTTTCACTCTGCAGAGGTGGTGCACTTTCCCCACAAGTCTTGGTTTCCCAAGAATGATCCTTGAGAGCCTTTCCTTAGTCAAATGGACGCGTTCCAACCTATCAATCACTACCACCCACTGTCCAAAAGACTAAGTTCCAGCATCCTAAGATCATGGCAGAGCCCATAATGCCAAGTGGTTGCACTTGAAGTTTCTCAACATTTGACATCTCAAATCTCTTTGTTTCCTGGGTGGCCATCCACAAGTGAGATACACTAAGGTAAACCATAAACATGGGCCTTGTGAACCACTCAACCAAAAACCACCATGCAATCCCATTCCACCCAGGAGATTCATTAATCTTAGTTGTTTTATTAAACAAAACACAAGTCCTCAGACTTAGAATATTTTTCATAGTGTGAATATATATCCCACCCAAGTTTTCTATTAGCTAGGCTAAGCTTGGTAGTAATAGGATTCTTAACTTAGGAAAATCCTACTAAGGATTCATCTACTAGATTTCCTATAGCAAGGTCTATACTTAGCAAAATGAAAACCATGCAAGTTTACTTTAGCAAAAACACTAATGCATAGTGAAAATAATAGGACATAAGATATGAAGCATCACTTGCCTTTTTGGTAGAGGGTATAAGTTCACTCCTTGTCCTTGCAACACTCACACTCTTCAAGTCACTACAATCAATCAAGCAAGGCACAAACTCAATCTACCAATCAAGCAAATCAACACACATAAAATAACAAAGTCAAAGAAATGCATGCAAGCATGCCAAGCTTTGCTTTGTTTGCAAAAGTGGTTCCTAAAGGTGGCAAAGTCATGCATAGGCATGCAAAGGTTGGTTCTAATGTAGGGATGGTCCTCACTAGGCTTCTAAACTTTGTAAGTTCCAAATTGGTCATTTACCAAAATGGCAAAGTCATTAGCAAAAGGTTTCACCTAAAAAACCAATTTCAAAACAAGGCACCTATTTGGTCATTTTATGTGGTGAAGAAATATGTCTACTAGGGTTTTAGTCTATAGGGTTCACCAAATGAGTTGCTATTGCAAAACTTGGTGCTTTTGGGTCAGTAGGTTTGGTCCAGACATTTTCTCAAGGTTTTCTTTATGAAAGCATTTTCATAAACAAAACAAATAGTTTTTAGTTAGCTAGAAATGGACTAAACTAATTAATCCATTCTATTCTTTTCCAAAATCACTTTCCAAACTATGGGTTGGTTCCTAAGGTCAGCAAGGTCACAACAAACCAATTGGCAAAGGTTTTAACCTAAATATCATTTTTAAATGATTTTTCTAATGTTAGCAAGCATCCAAAAGAATCTGCAAGGTTAAACAAGTTAACAGATACTATATGCTAAACTAAGGGTAGGGTTGGTTAGAGCTTGTCTTGCTGATTCCAACGACATCAAATTTATAAAATTTGGACGTGTGGATCAAAAGATACAAAGGTTTGAAAAAGGCAAAAGTTTCTGTTTTCAATTTCTGTTTTAAACAGAGTACTGGCCACGTGGCGTAAAATGACTGGCTGGTACCGTTCGCCGGATCGGCAACGTGGGACGTTAGATCTAAAGTGGATCGTCGGCACAGATTGCTCAATACTTCTTGTAAGTGACTCTATCCTAGCCATGAGATCTGTATCAGCGGTTCCTATCGCTTGGTCAAATGTGGCGGCAAAGCGGCGGCTAGCGGCGGCGGAGCGGTCGGTCGATGACGGTGCCGGCGCTACAGGGGGTGAGGGAGAGAGGGGAGATGCTCACCGGGCTCAGGAGGTTGCGGTGATGCTCGACGTGCGATTGACGAGGCAAGGGGCGCACTGGTTCAGTCGCGATTGCTCGCCGGAGTTGCTGCGAGCGGGGTTCTCGGTGGTCGTCGTTGGTGTCGCCGGGATCACTCGGCGACATGACTATACGGTTAGATGCGCAAGATCGAGCCGAGTCATGTGCGTGAACAAGAGGGTCGGACGGTCTAGGCTTACCGGGAAACGCTGCGGAGAAGAAGCAGAACGGCGGCGCTCTGGCTTGTCGAGTCGTTACTTCAGATCACGAGAAGAACAACCGAGGTTGGGTTAGACGCAGGAGGTCACGGAGGTGCTGTGTGCGTGAACGAGGAGAAGAGGGAGACCGGAATCTACCTGTGGGGCCTGCCGGAGAAAGAGGCGACGGTGGCGGCGATGGTCGTCGTCAAGTCGAGCTTACAGGCACCCATGGATGAACAGAGAGTACAGACAGATGCGTCTGGATGCGTGGAGTAAGGGTGCTAGGTCGCGAGGTAAGGGAGGTCTGGTTTCGGAATTGCTCGGAGACGGTGGTCAAGCTGCGGTACAGAGAGAAATGGAGGCAGCCTAGGGGCAGAGGGGAGGCGATGTCTGTGGGAAATGACAGAGGAGAGGGAGGCGTTTAAGTAGGCGTCGTCGCGGCGAGGAATTAACGCAGCATTAACGCGAATTGAAGCCGCGGATTGAAGGCAGCAACGGCAGCGTCGTCTGGGGGAGAAGAAGTCGCGGTGAAGAAGAAGGAGGTGGCAGTGGGGTCCTCTGGTCAGTGGAAAAAGGAAAGAGAGGAGGGTCCACGTTCACTCTGCGGGTTTCTTTCTCGGTGCAGAAAAACGGTTCGGGGAGAGTGGGTGAGAAAGGTGGGGTCTGTTGTCAGCGAGAGAGGAAGAGGGGGAAGTGGGTCCACGCTGTCTGTCTCTGTGTGGGTCAGTTTCTGAGTGAGAAAAAGATTTCTTCAAGGAAAGGTCAATTTGGAGTTGGGCCTAATGGGCTTCTCTGCTTTTCTTATTTTTTCATCTAACTCTCTTTTTCTTTTTCTAATTCTTTTTCTGTTTTCAATTTCCAAACAATTAATTCAAACAATTTCAAACAACACTCAAATCAAAATCAAACAGCAAACTTTTCATTTGAATTTGGTTCTGTTTGGCAACATAATCCAAATCTCAAAATGAAATATTATTTTTATTTATTTTAGGATCCATTTAATAATTAAATAAAATGGATCTTTGATTTATTAATAGTGTTTGATTTATTTAACAAAATTTCCATTTGAATTTCAATTATTTTCAAAATCAAACCAGAAGGTTTAATTTGAAACATAAAGAATACTTGAAACTTATTTAAATAAATAAGTTTTGGTGTTTTAATTAAAATGGAAAGCCTTTTACTTAAATAAAATTGGATATTTAAATCCTTATTATTTTATTTAAATAATCCTTTACTCATTTTAATCAAAGCAAAACCTTTAATAAAAGATTTCAAAGTAGTAATAAAATACTTGGTGTTTATTTAAAATGGGAAAAGCTTTTACTTAAATAAAATTGGATATTTAGATCCTTATCATTTTATTTAAATAAACCTTTACTCATTTTATCAAAACAAAATATTTTATTTCAAAAGCTTGGCCAAAATTAATTTGGCTTATCTTTTCATTTGAACCCAAGTCTTTTATTAAAAGATCTAAAACAGTGTTTCCAAAACAATTTATTTTCCTTTGATAAATGTTTATCCAAATAAATCCCTTTAGGATTATTTGTTCACCATTTGGTATGGGCTTTTGGGTAAGGGCTTTATTGACTTTGGAAATTCAATTTCCTTATCTTATTATATTCACAAGATTTTGTCTTTGGTTCCAATTTAAGTGAAACTAATCTCTAAGGTCTTTCTTGATCCTTTGTGAAAATTTGTTGATCAACTTGGTATGGATCAAATCCATGGATTTGGAGATACTTTGGAAAATGATTTCCTTCCATTAGGGTTTAGGGTTTTGGATTTCTTTCCAAATGTTCAAATTTCCAGATACATTCATTGAGGAATGCATTTCCCTTGATTTGAATTTGTTGAATTCAAACTTCTGCCAAAGTTTGTTCAAGATGGGATTTTAAGTCTCCTTTTAGAAACAAAAGTTTCTTTTCACCCTGATTTTCAACAAAAATTTATTTTGTTTATTTATTTTTCACATTACAAGATTTGGAAAATCTTGGGATGTGACAGGCTACCACCCTTAAAATAAATCTCGTCCCGAGATTTGGGGAGGCTAGGGTTACAAGTTGGCTCAAAACAACTAGGGTACTACCACCCTTAAAAATTTTCCAACTAAACTACATCTTGGCTTGCTTGATGAAAACTTCTTCTTGGAAAACTTCTGCATAGTGTCCATTATTTCCATGCTTAACTCATGGGCTAAGGTTGGGTTTCTCCTTTTGGCTTGTTCATCTTGTTCTTCATCTTTTCTGGACAATTGCTTACATAGTGTCCTGGTTCCTTGCAATTGAAACAGTGGATATCTTGGAGTTCTTTACGTTGCTCTTGTGGACAAACTGCTACATAATGGCCTAGCTCTTTGCAGTTGTTGCACACTACTTGGTCCATCCTTTTATTCTTTATGGACTCTGGGCATCCACTGGGGTTGTGTCCCATTTCCTTACATTTACGACATTGCACAAGGCTCATGTCTTGCTTTGGTTTCTTGGGCTTCTTTGATCCTTTGAATCGGGTTGTCTTGTTTGGGGGTATAAGTGGTCCTTTTCCTTTGTCATCATCATTCTTGGCATACTTGGATCCTTCTTGTTTCCTTTGTTCAACAATGGCATAGACGGGGCATTGGATAGGTACATGGTCGTTTCCTTCACAAAGGTGACAAGTAACTTGAGATGTTGGGCATTAGCCAACTGGATGTTCCTCTTCACAATTGGGGCATTGATCTTCATGCTCTTTGGATGTATGATCCTTGTCTCCACAAATAATGCAAGCTGGTGCTCCATCTAGCATAATGTTCTTGTCATCCTTGTTGTCATACACTCTTTTGGGATAGTTTTCTTCCATGCTGATCATTTGATTAGTCACCTTAAGCATCGATTGGGATTGTTCTTCCAAAACTTTTGCAAGGTAGGGTCTTTATCACTATTGTTGGCTATGAACTGAGCTGTTAGTTGGCTCAATTGGTGTTGGGTTGCTATGAGTTCTCTCATGTTGACCTCTTGGTTGTTGTTGTTGTCACCATCCTTGATGTTGGAGTCTCTTGGAGAAGTCATCTGTTTGGGTTGGATAGGGATTAGAATAGGCAAAAGGTTTCTAAGGGAATCAATTCTATTCACACACTTCACAATTCACACAAGCAATGTGCAAGCATTCACAAACCAAACATTTCACTCAAACAACAAGTTTCAAGCACATACTTAGGCAACAAAATATTTTTGTTACACCACATAAGTTGGTGGGTTTGACTTAACTAAATATGGTGGTCCATCTATATGGTTCACTTGTGATCTTTCCATCCTTCTTGGTTGATTCTTCTTGAATGAGATCTTTGTATCCTTGGAGAATTCTTGTCTCTTGGTCACAAATACTTCAAAGATGTTGATGGCTCCTTTTAAGTTGTTTTTCCTTAGTCTTCAAGTGAAATGTTACTCAAGACTTGTAGTCTTTAGTGATATCCAAGTTGAAGTCCTTGGTGTACATGTTGAAGATGTTGAAGAAGTTGAAGATGTCCTTTGCACATGGTGTAGTCTTGGGTCATGGGGTAGGCTTTTCCATCAAGTTTGAAATAGAAGAGAAGTAGAGTTGAAACCAAAATGGTTGAGGAAAGAGTTCACAAGATTGTTTTTGTAAATAAGTTTTGGAATAAGACAACTCCTATTTTTCTAAGGGTTTTTGTCCAATCCTAGGGTTACAAATCCTACAGGCAACACAATGCTCTGATACCATTCTGTAGCGTCCCCAACCTTAAATAAGATTGAGTCCCCTGTGTTTACAATGCTAGTCCCTGGATCAATAGCTAGCATCCACAGTTCAGATGTAATATCGAGAAACAAAGGTCATAATACAACTTTATAACCAGGAATAACATAATTTTATTACATCAAACATAGCTCATTGGCTATTTACATTACATTGCAGCGGAATAACTATAAGCATTGGGTCCTTCATCTTCAAAGTGCCACAGGCAGACATGTTGGTTGTAGGCTTTGTAATCCTAATCAATCAATCTTCACTAAAACAAACAAACCTGCAACATAATAAGTTACAGCCACAAGGGTCAATACATTTGAATTGTATTGGCAAGTGATACTTTGGTAGTATAGTGGATTCTATCATCTATATGCATTTGGCTAAGTGGAGTTGAGGCTTTGCATTGCTCAAAATAGATTTTTCCCTATCATTTGAAAATAAGTTTTGTTTGGCAAAAACAAATTCCAAGGCATCTACCAATCAAGACTGAAGATCCACTCAGGGCATCTACCAATCAGAGACTGAAGATTTACTTGGCAAAAACAAATTCTCAACCAATGATTGAAGATCCTCTCAAGGCATCTACCAATCAAAGATTTAAGATTTCACACAACCCTTGTTCGCCCACAAGTTTTAATTTAAAAATTGGAATGATGAGATACTTGATTGCTTCCATGTCTTGATGCTCAAATTGTCATATACCAGTGACATGGCTAAGTACTTAGGTTTTTCACTCTGCAGAGGAGGAGCACTTTCCCAACAAGTCTTGGTTTCCCCAAGAATGATCCTTCAGTAGCCTTTCCTTAGTCAAATGGACGCTGCTCCAACCTATCAATCACTACCACCCACTATCCAAAAGACTAAGTTCCAGATCCTAAGATCATGGCAGAGCCCATAATGCCAAGTGGTTGCACTTGAAGTTTCTCAACATTTGACATCTCAAATCTCTTTGTTTCCTGGGTGGCCATCCACAAGTGAGATACACTAAGGTAAACCATAAACATGGGCCTTGTGAACCACTCAACCAAAAACCACCATGCAATCCCATTCCACCCAGGAGATTCATTAATCTTAGTTGTTTTATTAAACAAAACACAAGTCCTCAGACTTAGAATATTTTTCATAGTGTGAATATATATCCCACCCAAGTTTTCTATTAGCTAGGCTAAGCTTGGTAGTAATAGGATTCTTAACTTAGGAAAATCCTACTAAGGATTCATCTACTAGATTTCCTATAGCAAGGTCTATACTTAGCAAAATGAAAACCATGCAAGTTTACTTTAGCAAAAACACTAATGCATAGTGAAAATAATAGGACATAAGATATGAAGCATCACTTGCCTTTTTGGTAGAGGGTATAAGTTCACTCCTTGTCCTTGCAACACTCACACTCTTCAAGTCACTACAATCAATCAAGCAAGGCACAAACTCAATCTACCAATCAAGCAAATCAACACATAAAATAACAAAGTCAAAGAAATGCATGCAAGCATGCCAAGCTTTGCTTTGTTTGCAAAAGTGGTTCCTAGTGGGTCATAGACATTTGGGTACACCTAATGGTCATTTTGTAAGGTGGCAAAGTCATGCATAGGCATGCAAAGGTTGGTTCTAATGTAGGGATGGTCCTCACTAGGCTTCTAAACTTTGTAAGTTCCAAATTCGTCATTTACCAAAATGGCAAAGTCATTAGCAAAAGGTTTCACCTAAAAAACCAATTTCAAAACAAGGCACCTATTTGGTCATTTTATGTGGTGAAGAAATATGTCTACTAGGGTTTTAGTCTATAGGGTTCATCAAATGAGTTGCTATTGCAAAACTTGGTGCTTTTGGTTGATGGGTTTGGTCCAGACATTTTCTCAAGGTTTTCTTTATGAAAGCATTTTCATAAACAAAACAAATAGTTTTTAGTTAGCTAGAAATGGACTAAACTAATTAATCCATTCTATTCTTTTCCAAAATCACTTTCCAAACTATGGGTTGGTTCCTATGGTCAGCAAGGTCACAACAAACTAATTGGCAAAGGTTTTAACCTAAATATTATTTTTAAATGATTTTTCTAATGTTAGCAAGCATCCAAAAGAATCTGCAAGGTTAAACAAGTTAACAGATACTATTTGCTAAACTAAGGGCAGGGTTGGTTAGGGCTTGTCTTGCTGATTCCAACGACATCAAATTTGTAAAATTTGGACGTGTGGATCAAAAGATACAGGGGTTTGAAAAAGGCAAAAGTTTCTGTTTTCAATTTCTTTTAAGCAATCTTGGCCACGTGGCGTAAAATGACTGGCTGGTACCGGTTCGGCCGGATCGGCAACGTGGGACGTTAGATCTAAAGTGGATCGTGCGGCACAGATTGCTCAATACCCCTTCGGTAAGTGACTCTATCCTAGCCATAGATCTCAGATCCGGGTTCCTATCGCTTGGTCAAAATCTGCCGGCGCTGGCAGCGGCTAGCGGCGAGCGGTCGGTCGATGACGGCGCTTCAGGGGTGAGGAGAGGGGAGATGCTCACCGGGCTCGGGAGGTTGCGGTGATGCTCGACGTCGATTAACGAGGCAAAGGCGCCTAGTTGATCGCGATTGCTTTCGCCGGAGTTTCTTTGGCGGCGGGGTTCTCGGGTGGTCGTCGTTGGCGTCGCTGGGGATCACCTCGAAGCGAAATGACTATACGGTTAGATGCGCAAGATCGAGCCGGAGTCATGTGCGTGAACGAGAGGGGTCGGGGCGGTTTAGGATTACCGGGAAACGTTGCCGGAGAAGAAGCAGACACGGCGGTGCTCTGTGCTTGTCGGAGTCGTTGCTACAGATCACGAGAAGAACAACCGAGGGTTGGGTTAGACGCAGGAGGTCACGGAGGTGCTGTGTGCTCGCGTGCAGAGGTAGGTGAGAGGCGGCGGGATGTGGCCGGAATTGAGGAGGGGGCTCGTCGGAGCGGAGAGTGTTCGAGCAGGCGATTCTTGCAGCCTAGGGGCAGAGAGGAGGCGATGTCTGAGGGAAAAGACAGAGGAGAGGAAGGCGTTTAAGTAGGCGTCGTCGCGGCGAGGAATTAACGCAGCATTAACGCGAATTGAAGCCGCGGATTGAAGGCAGCAACGGCAGCGTCGTCTGGGGGAGAAGAAGTCGCGGTGAAGAAGAAGGAGGTGGCAGTGGGGTCCTCTGGTCAGTGGAAAAAGGAAAGAGAGGAGGGGGTCCACGGTTCGATCCTCTGCGGGTTTCTTTCTCGGTCTTAAAAAGCAGTTCGGGAGAGTGGGTGAGAAAGGTGGGGTCTGTTGTCAGCGAGAGAGGAAGAGGGGGAAGTGGGTCCACGCTGTCTGTCTCTGTGTGGGTCAGTTTCTGAGTGAGAAAAAGATTTCTTCGGGCAGTGAAAGGCTGGGCTGGAGTTGGGCCTAATGGGCTGCTCCTGTTTCTTATTTTTTTTTCTGTCTAACTCTCTTTTTCTTTTTCTAATTCTTTTTCTGTTTTCAATTCAAACAATTAATTCAAACAATTTCAAACAACACTCAAATCAAAATCAAACAGCAAACTTTTCATTTGAATTTGGTTCTGTTTGGCAACATAATCCAAATCTCAAAATGAAATATTATTTTTATTTATTTTAGGATCCATTTAATAATTAAATAAAATGGATCTTTGATTTATTAATAGTGTTTGATTTATTTAACAAAATTTCCATTTGAATTTCAATTATTTTCAAAATCAAACCAGAAGGTTTAATTTGAAACATAAAAGAATACTTGGAAACTTATTTAAATAAATAAGTTTTGGTGTTTTAATTAAAATGGGAAAGCCTTTTACTTAAATAAAATTGGATATTTAAATCCTTATTATTTTATTTAAATAATCCTTTACTCATTTTAATCAAAGCAAAACCTTTTAATAAAAGATTTCAAAGTAGTAATAAAATACTTGGTGTTTATTTAAAATGGGAAAAGCTTTTACTTAAATAAAATTGGATATTTAGATCCTTATCATTTTATTTAAATAAACCTTTACTCATTTTATCAAAACAAAATATTTTATTTCAAAAGCTTGGCCAAAATTAATTTGGCTTATCTTTTCATTTGAACCCAAGTCTTTTATTAAAAGATCTAAAGTGTTTCCAAAACAATTTATTTTCCTTTGATAAATGTTTATCCAAATAAATCCCTTTAGGATTATTTGTTCACCATTTGGTATGGGCTTTTGGGTAAGGGCTTTATTGACTTTGGAAATTCAATTTCCTTATCTTATTATATTCACAAGATTTTGTCTTTGGTTCCAATTTAAGTGAAACTAATCTCTAAGGTCTTTCTTGATCCTTTGTGAAAATTTGTTGATCAACTTGGTATGGATCAAATCCATGGATTTGGAGATACTTTGGAAAATGATTTCCTTCCATTAGGGTTTAGGGTTTTGGATTTCTTTCCAAATGTTCAAATTTCCAGATACATTCATTTAGGAATGCATTTCACTTGATTTTAATTTGTTGAATTAAAACTTCTGCAAAAGTTTGTTAAAGATGGGATTTTAAGTCTCATTTAATAAAAAAAAGTTTCTTTTCACCTGATTTTCAACAAAATTTATTTTGTTTATTTATTTTTCACATTACAAGATTTGGAAAATCTTGGGATGTGACAGGCTTCCACCCTTAAAATATATCTCGGCCCGAGATTTGGGGAGGCTAGGGGTACAAGTTGGAACAAAACAACTTGGGTACTTCCACCCTTAAAAATTTTCCAACTAAACTACATCTTGGCTTGCTTGATGAAAACTTCTTCTTGGAAAACTTCTGCATAGTGTCCATTATTTCCATGCTTGACTCATGGGCTAAGGTTGGGTTTCTCCTTTTGGCTTGTTCATCTTGTTCTTCATCTTTTCTGGACAATTGCTTACATAGTGTCCTGGTTCCTTGCAATTGAAACAGTGGATATCTTGGAGTTCTTTACGTTGCTCTTGTGGACAAACTGCTACATAATGGCCTAGCTCTTTGCGGTTGTTGCACACTACTTGGTCCATCCTTTTATTCTTTATGGACTCTGGGCATCCACTGGGTTGTGTCCCATTTCCTTACATTCTGACATTACACAAGGCTCATGTCTTGCTTTGGTTTCTTGGGCTTCTTTGATCCTTTGAATCGGGTTGTCTTGTTTGGGGGTATAAGTGGTCCTTTTCCTTTGTCATCATCATTCTTGGCATACTTGGATCCTTCTTGTTTCCTTTGTTCAACAATGGCATAGACGGGGCATTGGATAGGTACATGGTCGTTTCCTTCACAAAGGTGACAAGTAACTTGAGATGTTGGGCATTGGCCAACTGGATGTTCCTCTTCACAATTGGGGCATTGATCTTCATGCTCTTTGGATGTATGATCCTTGTCTCCACAAATAATGCAAGCTGGTGCTCCATCTAGCATAATGTTCTTGTCATCCTTGTTGTCATACACTCTTTTGGGATAGTTTTCTTCCATCTTGATCATTTGATTAGTCACCTTAAGCATCAATTGGGATTGTTCTTCCAAAAACTTTTGCAAGGTAGGGTCTTTATCACTATTGTTGGCTATGAACTGAGCTGTTAGTTGGCTCAATTGGTGTTGGGTTGCTATGAGTTCTCTCATGTTGACCTCTTGGTTGTTGTTGTTGTCACCATCCTTGATGTTGGAGTCTCTTGGAGAAGTCATCTGTTTGGGTTGGATAGGGATTAGAATAGGCAAAAGGTTTCTAAGGGAATCAATTCTATTCACACACTTCACAATTCACACAAGCAATGTGCAAGCATTCACAAACCAAACATTTCACTCAAACAACAAGTTTCAAGCACATACTTAGGCAACAAAATATTTTTGTTACACCACATAAGTTGGTGGGTTTGACTTAACTAAATATGGTGGTCCATCTATATGGTTCACTTGTGATCTTTCCATCCTTCTTGGTTGATTCTTCTTGAATGAGATCTTTGTATCCTTGGAGAATTCTTGTCTCTTGGTCACAAATACTTCAAAGATGTTGATGGCTCCTTTTAAGTTGTTTTTCCTTAGTCTTCAAGTGAAATGTTACTCAAGACTTGTAGTCTTTAGTGATATCCAAGTTGAAGTCCTTGGTGTACATGTTGAAGATGTTGAAGAAGTTGAAGATGTCCTTTGCACATGGTGTAGTCTTGGGTCATGGGGTAGGCTTTTCCATCAAGTTTGAAATAGAAGAGAAGTAGAGTTGAAACCAAAATGGTTGAGGAAAGAGTTCACAAGATTGTTTTTGTAAATAAGTTTTGGAATAAGACAACTCCTATTTTTCTAAGGGTTTTTGTCCAATCCTAGGGTTACAAATCCTACAGGCAACACAATGCTCTGATACCATTCTGTAGCGTCCCCAACCTTAAATAAGATTGAGTCCCCTGTGTTTACAATGCTAGTCCCTGGATCAATAGCTAGCATCCACAGTTCAGATGTAATATCGAGAAACAAAGGTCATAATACAACTTTATAACCAGGAATAACATAATTTTATTACATCAAACATAGCTCATTGGCTATTTACATTACATTGCAGCGGAATAACTATAAGCATTGGGTCCTTCATCTTCAAAGTGCCACAGGCGAACATATTAGTTGTAGGCTTTGTAATCCTAATCAATCAATCTTCACTAAAACAAACAAACCTGCAACATAATAAGTTACAGCCACAAGGGTCAATACATTTGAATTGTATTGGCAAGTGATACTTTGGTAGTATAGTGGATTCTATCATCTATATGCATTTGGCTAAGTGGAGTTGAGGCTTTGCATTGCTCAAAATAGATTTTCCTATCATTTGAAAATAAGTTTTGTTTGGCAAAAACAAATTCCAAGGCATCTACCAATCAAGACTGAAGATCCACTCAGGGCATCTACCAATCAGAGACTGAAGATTTACTTGGCAAAAACAAATTCTCAACCAATGATTGAAGATCCTCTCAAGGCATCTACCAATCAAAGATTTAAGATTTCACACAACCCTTGTTAGCCCCACAAGTTTTAATTTAAAATTGGAATGATGAGATTCTTGATTGCTTCCATGTCTTGATGCTCAAATTGTCCTTTACCGGGGACATGGCTAAGTACTTAGGTTTTTCACTCTGCAGGTGGTGCACTTTCCCCAAGTCTTGGTTTCCCAAGAATGATCCTTGATAGCCTTTCCTTAGTCAAATGGACGCGTTCCAACCTATCAATCACTACCACCCACTATCCAAAAGACTAAGTTCCAGCATCCTAAGATCATGGCAGAGCCCATAATGCCAAGTGGTTGCACTTGAAGTTTCTCAACATTTGACATCTCAAATCTCTTTGTTTCCTGGGTGGCCATCCACAAGTGAGATACACTAAGGTAAACCATAAACATGGGCCTTGTGAACCACTCAACCAAAAACCACCATGCAATCCCATTCCACCCAGGAGATTCATTAATCTTAGTTGTTTTATTAAACAAAACACAAGTCCTCAGACTTAGAATATTTTTCATAGTGTGAATATATATCCCACCCAAGTTTTCTATTAGCTAGGCTAAGCTTGGTAGTAATAGGATTCTTAACTTAGGAAAATCCTACTAAGGATTCATCTACTAGATTTCCTATAGCAAGGTCTATACTTAGCAAAATGAAAACCATGCAAGTTTACTTTAGCAAAAACACTAATGCATAGTGAAAATAATAGGACATAAGATATGAAGCATCACTTGCCTTTTGGTAGAGGGTATAAGTTCACTCCTTGTCCTTGCAACACTCACACTCTTCAAGTCACTACAATCAATCAAGCAAGGCACAAACTCAATCTACCAATCAAGCAAATCAACACACATAAAATAACAAAGTCAAAGAAATGCATGCAAGCATGCCAAGCTTTGCTTTGTTTGCAAAATTGTTTCCTAGTTGGTCATAGACATTTTGGTTCACCTAATGGTCATTTTGTAAGGTGGCAAAGTCATGCATAGGCATGCAAAGGTTGGTTCTAATGTAGGGATGGTCCTCACTAGGCTTCTAAACTTTGTAAGTTCCAAATTGGTCATTTACCAAAATGGCAAAGTCATTAGCAAAAGGTTTCACCTAAAAAACCAATTTCAAAACAAGGCACCTATTTGGTCATTTTATGTGGTGAAGAAATATGTCTACTAGGGTTTTAGTCTATAGGGTTCATCAAATGAGTTGCTATTGCAAAACTTGGTGCTTTTGGGTCAGAGGTTTGGTCAGACATTTTCTCAAGGTTTTCTTTATGAAAGCATTTTCATAAACAAAACAAATAGTTTTTAGTTAGCTAGAAATGGACTAAACTAATTAATCCATTCTATTCTTTTCCAAAATCACTTTCCAAACTATGGGTTGGTTCCTATGGTCACAAGGTCACAACAAACTAATTGGCAAAGGTTTTAACCTAAATATTATTTTAAATGATTTTTCTAATGTTAGCAAGCATCCAAAAGAATCTGCAAGGTTAAACAAGTTAACAGATACTATTTGCTAAACTAAGGGCAGGGTTGGTTAGGGCTTGTCTTGCTGATTCCAACGACATCAAATTTGTAAAATTTGGACGTGTGGATCAAAAGATACAGGGGTTTGAAAAAGGCAAAAGTTTACATTTTCAATTTCATTTTAAGCAGAATCTTGGCCACGGCGTAAAATGACTGGCTGGTACCGGTTCGGCGGATCGGCAACGTGGGACGTTAGATCTAAAGTGGATCGTCGGCACAGATTGCTCAATACCCCTTGATGAAGTGACTCTATCCTAGCGATGAGATCTGTATCCAGCGGTTCCTATCGCTTGGTCAAAATGCCGCATTGGCGGCAGCTAAGCGGAAAGCGATCGGTCGATAATGATGCGGCGCTGAGGTGAGGGAGAGGGAGATGCTCACCGGGCTCAGGAGGTTCTTGGTGATGCTCGGCGTCACGATTAATGAGGCAAAGGCGCCTGGTTCGATCGTGATTGCTCGCCGGAGTTCTTTGCTGCGGCGGGGTTCTCGGGTGGTCGTCGTTGGCGTCATTGGGATCACCTCGAGCGAAATGACTATCGGTTAGATCGCAAGATCGAGCGAGTCATGTCGCGTGAACAAGAGGGTCGGGCGGTCTAGGCTTCTGGAAGCGTTGCGGAGAAGAAGCGGAACTGGCGGCGCTCTGTGCTTGTCGGAGTCGTTGCTACAGATCACGAGAAGAACAACCGAGGGTTGGGTTAGACGCAGGAGGTCACGGAGGTGCTGTGTGCTCGCGTGCAGAGGTAGGTGAGAGGCGGCGCTTAAGAAATGTCACCCAGAAATGGAAGAAACATCTTTGAAAGATACCATATCTTTCGAAGAAGTTCAACTAGAAAGTGATCTCACCTATGAAGAAAAGCCTGTCAAGATACTTGAGACCACGAAGAGTCACGAGAACAAAGACTATCAAGTTTTGCAAAGTACAATGGAATCATCATTCAAGAAGAAGCAACATGGGAAAGAGAAGATGATCTTGGAAGACCACCCTCACCTATTTGCTAGCCAATCCGAATCTCGGTAGAGATTCATTTTAAGGGGGTTAGATTTGTAACATCCCTAAAAATCATGTTTCAAAACTCATTCATATCATTTTTGCATCATTCATTCATATAGGGTTTTTCTCAAAATCATTTAGAGGCAGAAGTTTGAGCTATGATTTCATGTGGGCATTTTATCTCAATTGGCCATCACCCTTTGAGATTTGAATGCTTAGGTACTTGTTTGCTTGCCTCCATGGTTGGAAAGATTAGGAGTAGCATTTAAACCCAAGATTCCAATTTAGAAATATTTTCTAAACCCTATTCCAAATATTTGCAAAGAGACAAAGTCTCTGTTTATTTCAAAGACCCAAGCTTGACCAAGCCTTGCAAGGTGACCACATGGTTATTTGACTGCATTTGAACCCACAAGAACCCTGCAAAAATCCCCAAAGAAGTTTGAATTCAAATGGATTTGAATTCATATCAAATTCTATCCAGAAAATGAATTTAGAAAAAGAAAAAGACTTAACAAAGGAAAAAGGCCGCGCGGCCAGAATCCGGCCCAGCAGCAGATCGAGCCCAACAAGCCCACCCGGGATCTCCTTTTTCTTCTCTCACGCGCAAGCGCACGCGCTGAGCCGCTGACAGGCAGACCCCACCTGCACACCGCGCTCCTCGCTGACAGGCGGGCCTTCTCCACGTCACCGTCGTCTCCACCCGCACGACCCGTTCATCCCCAAATCAACGCGAGCGTTTCTGTGTTTAAATTTGCGGTGTCAATTCGAGTTATTGGCCGAGTAATTCTCGCTCGTGACCAGGCTATAAGAATCCCCTCTGTCTCCTCTCTCTTCTCCCTCAAACCCCGAACCCAGAGCGCCACCAGGCTGCGTGTATTGCTCTCTGTAGCCCCGCCGTCTCCGACGACTGCGCCGGCGAATTCCGGTGAGTCCAGAGCTCCCCTCTGCCTCTCATTCTTGCAAACTGATTCAGTGAGCCTCTGCGCTTCTTTTAACACATTTCGTTTGCTCTCGCATGGACCGTAGCGCCGGCAACATCATCGACTAGTCGCCACCGACGTCTGCACGAACTCCGGCGAACCCCAGTGGTAAGTCCAGACCGCCCCGCGCCTCCTAGTTCATGCTCACTACTTCGCCTTGACCTTGTGAATCTAACCGTGACCTCGCCTTGCCTTGGGGTGATCCACAGCGACGTCCCCGACGACCACCCGACGCACCCGACGCCGCCACGAACTCCGGTGAGGAATAGCAGCCGTGCCCGAGCGCCCCTTGACCAACGCGATGCAGCGAGCTTCGCCGTGACCTCCCAGCCCGGTAAGCCACTCCTCCTTCTTCCTCGCCGTCGCATCATCAGCAACATCATCGGCCGACGATTCCGCCGCGGTAGCCGCCGCTCGCCGCCAGTTCTTGGCGAATGGCGAGTTAGATGCGCATCATCGTGGCGCTAGGATAGATCCACTTAACCCGGCGATGCAGCGATCGAGCCGCCAGATTTCATTTAGATCCTACGGCTGTGGAGCTCGATCCAGCCGAACGATGCGACGAATAAGAATAAGACACGTGGCTAGGTTAGATCTGGAAATAGAATTTAAAACCAGAAATTTGACCCAAATTCAAATGCCTATATCTTTTGAATTCCACGTTGGAATTTTGCAAACTTTATACCGTTGGATTCAGAAAAACAAGACCTTTCTGCCTATCCTCTTTATATAGCATATAGTAACCATTAGATGTGTTTAAAATGCAGAGACTTGTTTGAGGCCTTTTTGAGTATAGATTTAGTTTAGTATTTTTGTTTAGAGCTAAATAAGTTGCCTTGGCTATTTTTGTGACTTGTTTTAGTTTCTGTATTCATGCACTTGCTTGGTTGACGTTTTCAAAAATCATCACTTGGTAGATTCATGCATGCATGCATTCATAATACTTTTGTTTGTATATATTTGTGTGTAATTGTATGCTACAACTTTGTGTGTAGATTTTGCTAGTGATTGTGATTGTGACGAGTGCTACTCTCCACACTACCAAGGCAAGTGATATCTTCATGAATATTCCCTACCTATATTTTATACTTGCATTAGATATATTTTGTTAGGACTTGCATGCTACTTTTGTCAACTAATGATGGGAAAGCCTATTTAGATTAGAATGCTAGAATTGCTAGGTAATTCCCTAAGGACAAGTTGCCATGCCATGCTTAGCCTAGCTACTAGAAAACAAGGGTGGTTTATATATTCACACTTTGAAAATTATTCTAAGTCTAAGGACTTGTTTTTATTTAACAAAACAACTAAGTTAATGAATCTCCTGGGTGGAATGGGACTTGCTTGGTGGTTTTTGGTTGAGTGGTTCACAAGGCCCATGTCTATGGTTTACCTTAGTGTATCTCACTTGTGGATGGCCACCCAGGAAACAAAGAGATTTGAGTTGTCAAATGTTGAGAAGCTTCAAGTGCAACCACTTGGCATTATGGGCTCTGCCATGATCTTAGGATGCTGGAACTTAGTCTTTTGGACAGAGGGTGGTAGATGGGATGATAGGTTGGGAACGTCCATTTGACTAAGGAAAGGCTCAAGGATCATTCTTGGGAAACCAAGACTTGTGGGGAAAGTGCACCACCTCTGCAGTGTAAAACCTAAGTACTTAGCCATGTCCCTGGTAAAGGACAATTTGAGCATCAAGACATGGAAACTTCAAGAATCTCATCACTCCAATTTCTAAATAAAACTTGTGGGTGAACAAGGGTTAAAAGGATCTTCAGTCATTGATTGGTAGATGCCCGGAGTGGATCTTCAGTCTTTGATTGGTAGATGCCTTGGGTGTTTTATGCCTTACAAAAACTTAGTATTTTCAAAAAGTTAAGGAAAAATCTATTTTGAGCAATGCAAGCCTAAACTCCACCAGCCAAATGCATATAGTATTATAGTCCACTTAAAATATACTAAGGTATCACTTGCCAATACTATTCCAAAGTATTGACCCTTGTGGATGTAACTTATGATGTTGCAGGTTACTCTGATGATGATTAGGTGTCATGAGTCTACACTCAACATGCTTGCCTGTGGCACATGAAGATGAAGACTTATGTTTATTTACTTATTCCATAAACTCTTGTACTAGGCCTTTGGCCATGAGTTGTAAAAGACTATGTTTTATCTCTGGAATGACTGTAATAAACGACCTTTGTATCTGTGTACTTCATCTTAAACTGTGGATGCTAGCATTGATCCAGGGACTAGCATTGCAATCACAAGGATCTTTTCCTTTAATAAGGAGGGATCACATCCCAAGATTTTCCAAATCTTGTAATGTGAAAAATAAATAAACAAAATAAATTTTTGTTGAAAATCAGGGTGAAAAGAAACTTTTGTTTCTAAAAGGAGACTTAAAATCCCATCTTGAACAAACTTTGGCAGAAGTTTGAATTCAACAAATTCAAATCAAGGGAAATGCATTCCTCAATGAATGTATCTGGAAATTTGAACATTTGGAAAGAAATCCAAAACCCTAAACCCTAATGGAAGGAAATCATTTTCCAAAGTATCTCCAAATCCATGGATTTGATCCATACCAAGTTGATCAACAAATTTTCACAAAGGATCAAGAAAGACCTTAGAGATTAGTTTCACTTAAATTGGAACCAAAGACAAAATCTTGTGAATATAATAAGATAAGGAAATTGAATTTCCAAAGTCAATAAAGCCCTTACCCAAAAGCCCATACCAAATGGTGAACAAATAATCCTAAAGGGATTTATTTGGATAAACATTTATCAAAGGAAAATAAATTGTTTTGGAAACACTGTTTTAGATCTTTTAATAAAAGACTTGGGTTCAAATGAAAAGATAAGCCAAATTAATTTTGGCAATGCTTTTGAAATAAAATATTTTGTTTTGATAAAATGAGTAAAGGTTTATTTAAATAAAATGATAAGGATCTAAATATCCAATTTTATTTAAGTAAAAGCTTTTCCCATTTTAAATAAACACCAAGTATTTTATTACTACTTTGAAATCTTTTATTAAAAGGTTTTGCTTTGATTAAAATGAGTAAAGGATTATTTAAATAAAATAATAAGGATTTAAATATCCAATTTTATTTAAGTAAAAGGCTTTCCCATTTTAATTAAAACACCAAAACTTATTTATTTAAATAAGTTTCCAAGTATTCTTTTATGTTTCAAATTAAACCTTCTGGTTTGATTTTGAAAATAATTGAAATTCAAATGGAAATTTTGTTAAATAAATCAAACACTATTAATAAATCAAAGATCCATTTTATTTAATTATTAAATGGATCCTAAAATAAATAAAAATAATATTTCATTTTGAGATTTGGATTATGTTGCCAAACAGAACCAAATTCAAATGAAAAGTTTGCTGTTTGATTTTGATTTGAGTGTTGTTTGAAATTGTTTGAATTAATTGTTTGAATTGAAAACATAAAAAGAATTAGAAAAAGAAAAAGAGAGTTAGACAGAAAAAAAAAATAAGAAACAGGAGCAGCCCATTAGGCCCAACTCCATTGACCTTTCACTTTGCAAGAAATCTTTTTCTCACTCGAACTGACCCACACGAGATGCAGCGTGGACCCACTTCCCTCTTCCTCTCTCACGACAAGCAGACCCCTTTCTCACCCACTCTCCCCGAACCGTTTTTCTGCACCGAGAAAGAAACCCGCAGAGTGACTGAACCGTGGACCCCCTCCTCTCTTTCCTTTTTCCACTGACCAGAGGACCCCACTGCCACCTCCTTCTTCTTCACCGCGACTTCTTCTCCCCCAGACGACGCTGCCGTTGCTGCCTTCAATCCGCGGCTTCAATTCGCGTTAATGCTGCGTTAATTCCTCGCCGACGACGCCTACTTAAACGCCTCCTCTCTCTGTCATTTCCCACGACATCGCCTCCTCTCCCTAGGCTGCCTCCATTTCTCTCATGTACGCAGCTCCGACCACCGTCTCCGAGCAATTCCGGCGAAACCAGACCTCCCCTTACCTCGCCGACCTAGCACCCTTACTCCACGCATCCAGACGCATCTGTCCGTACTCTCCGTTCATCCGCGGGTGCCCTGTAAGCTCGACTTCGACGACGACCATCATCGCCACCGTCTGCCTCTTTCTCCGACGAGCCCCACAGGTAGATTCCGGTCGCCCCTCTTCTCCTCGTTCACGCACACAGCACCTCCGTGACCTCCTGCGTCTAACCCAACCCTCGGTTGTTCTTCTCGTGATCTGTAGCAACGACTCCGACAAGCACAGAGCGCCGCCGTGTCTGCTTCTTCTCCGGCAACGTTTCCCGGTAAGCCTAGACCGCCCCGACCCCTCTTGTTCACGCACATGACTCCGGCTCGATCTTGCGCATCTAACCGTATAGTCATTTCGCTTCGAGGTGATCCCCAGCGACGCCAACGACGACCACCCGAGAACCCCGCCGCTCGCAGCAACTCCGGCGAGCAATCGCGACTGAACCAGTGCGCCCCTTGCCTCGTCAATCGCACGTCGAGCATCACCGCAACCTCCTGAGCCCGGTGAGCATCTCCCCTCTCTCCCTCACCCCCTGTAGCGCCGGCACCGTCATCGACCGACCGCTCCGCCGCCGCTAGCCGTCGCCAGCGCCGCTGCATTTTGACCAAGCGATAGGAACCGCTGGATACAGATCTACTGGCTAGGATAGAGTCACTTACCGAAGGGGTATTGAGCAATCTGTGCCGCACGATCCACTTTAGATCTAACGTCCCACGTTGCCGATCCGGCCGAACCGGTACCAGCCAGTCATTTTACGCCACGTGGCCAGTACTCTGTTTAAAACAGAAATTGAAAACAGAAACTTTTGCCTTTTTCAAACCCCTGTATCTTTTGATCCACACGTCCAAATTTTACAAATTTGATGTCGTTGGAATCAGCAAGACAAGCCCTAACCAACCCTGCCCTTAGTTTAGCAAATAGTATCTGTTAACTTGTTTAACCTTGCAGATTCTTTTGGATGCTTGCTAACATTAGAAAAATCATTTAAAAATAATATTTAGGTTAAAACCTTTGCCAATTAGTTTGTTGTGACCTTGCTGACCATAGGAACCAACCCATAGTTTGGAAAGTGATTTTGGAAAAGAATAGAATGGATTAATTAGTTTAGTCCATTTCTAGCTAACTAAAAACTATTTGTTTTGTTTATGAAAATGCTTTCATAAAGAAAACCTTGAGAAAATGTCTGGACCAAACCTACTGACCCAAAAGCACCAAGTTTTGCAATAGCAACTCATTTGGTGAACCCTATAGACTAAAACCCTAGTAGACATATTTCTTCACCACATAAAATGACCAAATAGGTGCCTTGTTTTGAAATTGGTTTTTTAGGTGAAACCTTTTGCTAATGACTTTGCCATTTTGGTAAATGACCAATTTGGAACTTACAAAGTTTAGAAGCCTAGTGAGGACCATCCCTACATTAGAACCAACCTTTGCATGCCTATGCATGACTTTGCCACCTTACAAAATGACCATTAGGTGTACCCAAATGTCTATGACCCACTAGGAACCACTTTTGCAAACAAAGCAAAGCTTGGCATGCTTGCATGCATTTCTTTGACTTTGTTATTTTATGTGTGTTGATTTGCTTGATTGGTAGATTGAGTTTGTGCCTTGGTTGATTGATTGTAGTGACTTGAAGAGTGTGAGTGTTGCAAGGACAAGGTGAACTTATACCTCTACCAAAAAGGCAAGTGATGCTTCATATCTTATGTCCTATTATTTTCACTATGCATTAGTGTTTTTGCTAAAGTAAACTTGCATGGTTTTCATTTTTCTAAGTATAGACCTTGCTATAGGAAATCTAGTAGATGAATCCTTAGTAGGATTTTCCTAAGTTAAGAATCCTATTACTACCAAGCTTAGCCTAGCTAATAGAAAACTTGGGTGGGATATATATTCACACTATGAAAAATATTCTAAGTCTGAGGACTTGTGTTTTGTTTAATAAAACAACTAAGATTAATGAATCTCCTGGGTGGAATGGGATTGCATGGTGGTTTTTGGTTGAGTGGTTCACAAGGCCCATGTTTATGGTTTACCTTAGTGTATCTCACTTGTGGATGGCCACCCAGGAAACAAAGAGATTTGAGATGTCAAATGTTGAGAAACTTCAAGTGCAACCACTTGGCATTATGGGCTCTGCCATGATCTTAGGATGCTGGAACTTAGTCTTTTGGACAGTGGGTGGTAGTGATTGATAGGTTGGAGCGCGTCCATTTGACTAAGGAAAGGCTACTGAAGGATCATTCTTGGGAAACCAAGACTTGTGGGGAAAGTGCACCACCTCTGCAGTGAAAACCTAAGTACTTAGCCATGTCCTGGTAAAGGACAATTTGAGCATCAAGACATGGAAGCAATCAAGAATCTCATCATTCCAATTTTTAAATTAAAACTTGTGGGAACAAGGGTTGTGTGAAATCTTAAATCTTTGATTGGTAGATGCCTTGAGAGGATCTTCAATCATTGGTTGAGAATTTGTTTTTGCCAAGTAAATCTTCAGTCTGATTGGTAGATGCCTGGTGGATCTTCAGTCTTGATTGGTAGATGCCTTGGAATTTGTTTTGCCAAACAAAACTTATTTTCAAATGATAGGAAAAATCTATTTTGAGCAATGCAAAGCCTCAACTCCACTTAGCCAAATGCATATAGATGATAGAATCCACTATACTACCAAAGTATCACTTGCCAATACAATTCAAATGTATTGACCCTTGTGGCTGTAACTTATTATGTTGCAGGTTTGTTTGTTTTAGTGAAGATTGATTGATTAGGATTACAAAGCCTACAACAAACATGTATGCCTGTGGCACTTTGAAGATGAAGGACCCAATGCTTATAGTTATTCCGCTGCAATGTAATGTAAATAGCCAATGAGCTATGTTTGATGTAATAAAATTATGTTATTCCTGGTTATAAAGTTGTATTATGACCTTTGTTTCTCGATATTACATCTGAACTGTGGATGCTAGCTATTGATCCAGGGACTAGCATTGTAAACAGGGACTCAATCTTATTTAAGGTTGGGGCGCTACAGAATGGTATCGAGCATTGTGTTGCGAGGATTTGTAACCCTAGGATTGGACAAAACCCTTAGAAAAATAGGAGTTGTCTTATTCCAAAACTTATTTACAAAACAATCTTGTGAACTCTTTCCTCAACCATTTTGGTTTCAACTCTACTTCTCTTCTATTTCAAACTTGATGGAAAAGCCTACCCCATGACCCAAGACTACACCATGTGCAAAGGACATCTTCAACTTCTTCAACATCTTCAACATGTACACCAAGGACTTCAACTTGGATATCACTAAAGACTACAAGTCTTGAGTAACATTTCACTTGAAGAATAAGGAAAAACAACTTAAAAGGAGCCATCAACATCTTTGAAGTATTTGTGACCAAGAGACAAGAATTCTCCAAGGATACAAAGATCTCATTCAAGAAGAATCAACCAAGAAGGATGGAAAGATCACAAGTGAACCATATAGATGGACCACCATATTTAGTTAAGTCAAACCCACCAACTTATGTGGTGTAACAAAATATTTTGTTGCCTAAGTATGTGCTTGAAACTTGTTGTTTGAGTGAAATGTTTGGTTTGTGAATGCTTGCACATTGCTTGTGTGAATTGTGAAGTGTGTGAATAGAATTGATTCCCTTAGAAACCTTTTGCCTATTCTAATCCCTATCCAACCCAAACAGATGACTTCTCCAAGAGACTCCAACATCAAGGATGGTGACAACAACAACCAAGAGGTCAACATGAGAGAACTCATAGCAACCCAACACCAATTGAGCCAACTAACAGCTCAGTTCATAGCCAACAATAGTGATAAAGACCCTACCTTGCAAAAGTTTTTGGAAGAACAATCCCAACTGATGCTTAAGGTGACTAATCAAATGATCAGCATGGAAGAAAACTATCCCAAAGAGTGTATGACAACAAGGATGACAAGAACATTATGCTAGATGGAGCACCAGCTTGCATTATTTGTGGAGACAAGGATCATACATCCAAAGAGCATGAAGATCAATGCCCCAATTGTGAAGAGGAACATCCAGTTGGCCAATGCCCAACATCTCAAGTTACTTGTCACCTTTGTGAAGGAAACGACCATGTACCTATCCAATGCCCCGTCTATGCCATTGTTGAACAAAGGAAACAAGAAGGATCCAAGTATGCCAAGAATGATGATGACAAAGGAAAAGGACCACTTATACCCCCAAACAAGACAACCCGATTCAAAGGATCAAAGAAGCCCAAGAAACCAAAGCAAGACATGAGCCTTGTGCAATGTCGTAAATGTAAGGAAATGGGACACAACCCCAGTGGATGCCCAGAGTCCATAAAGAATAAAAGGATGGACCAAGTAAGTGCAACAACTGCAAAGAGATAGGCCATTATGTAGCAGTTTGTCCACAAGAGCAACGTAAAGAACTCCAAGATATCCACTGTTTCAATTGCAAGGAACCAGGACACTATGTAAGCAATTGTCCAGAAAGATGAAGAACAAGATGAACAAGCCAAAAGGAGAAACCCAACCTTAGCCCATGAGTCAAGCATGGAAATAATGGACACTATGCAGAAGTTTTCCAAGAAGAAGTTTTCATCAAGCAAGCCAAGATGTAGTTTAGTTGGAAAATTTTTAAGGGTGGTAGTACCCTAGTTGTTCGAGCCAACTTGTAACCCTAGCCTCCCCAAATCTGGACGAGATTTATTTTAAAGTGGTAGCCTGTCACATCCCAAGATTTTCCAAATCTTGTAATGTGAAAAATAAATAAACAAAATAAATTTTGTTGAAAATCAGGGTGAAAAGAAACTTTTGTTTCTAAAAGGAGACTTAAAATCCCATCTTGAACAAACTTTGGCGAAGTTTGAATTCAACAAATTCAAATCAAGGAAATGCATTCCTCAATGAATGTATCTGAAATTTGAACATTTGGAAAGAAATCCAAAACCCTAAACCCTAATGGAAGGAAATCATTTTCCAAAGTATCTCCAAATCCATGGATTTGATCCATACCAAGTTGATCAACAAATTTTCACAAAGGATCAAGAAAGACCTTAGAGATTAGTTTCACTTAAATTGGAACCAAAGACAAAATCTTGTGAATATAATAAGATAAGGAAATTGAATTTCCAAAGTCAATAAAGCCCTTACCCAAAAGCCCATACCAAATGGTGAACAAATAATCCTAAAGGGATTTATTTGGATAAACATTTATCAAAGGAAAATAAATTGTTTTGGAAACACTGTTTTAGATCTTTTAATAAAAGACTTGGGTTCAAATGAAAAGATAAGCCAAATTAATTTTGGCCAAGCTTTTGAAATAAAATATTTTGTTTTGATAAAATGAGTAAAGGTTTATTTAAATAAAATGATAAGGATCTAAATATCCAATTTTATTTAAGTAAAAGCTTTTCCCATTTTAAATAAACACCAAGTATTTTATTACTACTTTGAAATCTTTTATTAAAAGGTTTTGCTTTGATTAAAATGAGTAAAGGATTATTTAAATAAAATAATAAGGATTTAAATATCCAATTTTATTTAAGTAAAAGGCTTTCCCATTTTAATTAAAACACCAAAACTTATTTATTTAAATAAGTTTCAAGTATTCTTTATGTTTCAAATTAAACCTTCTGGTTTGATTTTGAAAATAATTGAAATTCAAATGGAAATTTTGTTAAATAAATCAAACACTATTAATAAATCAAAGATCCATTTTATTTAATTATTAAATGGATCCTAAAATAAATAAAAATAATATTTCATTTTGAGATTTGGATTATGTTGCCAAACAGAACCAAATTCAAATGAAAAGTTTGCTGTTTGATTTTGATTTGAGTGTTGTTTGAAATTGTTTGAATTAATTGTTTGAATTGAAAATAGAAAAAGAATTAGAAAAGAAAAGAGAGTTAGCAGAAAAAAATAAGAAAGCAGAGCAGCCCATTAGGCCCAACTCCAACCTTTCCTTTGCCAAGAAATCTTTCTCACTCGAAGCCGGCCCACAGAGGCAGACGGCGTGGACCCACTTCCCCTCTTCCTCTCTCGACAACAGACCCCACCTTTCTCACCCTCTCCCGAACCGTTTTCTGCACAGAGAAAGAAACCCATGAGTGGTGAACCGTGGACCCCTCCTCTCTTTCCTTTTTCCCTTGACGGAGGACCCCACGCCACCTCCTTCTTCTTCACATGACTTCTTCTCCCCGAAGACGCCTGCCGTTGCTGCCTTCAATCCAGCGGCTTCAATTCGCGTTAATGCTGCGTTAATTCCTCGCCCGACAACGCCTACTTAAACGCCTCCTCTCCTCTGTCATTTCCCAGACATCGCCTCCCCTCGCCCCTAGGCTGCCTCCATTTCTCTCTGTACCCGCAGCTCGACCATCGTCTCCGAGCAATTCGTGAAACCAGACCTCCTTACCTCGACCTAGCACCCTTACTCCACACATCCAGACGCATCTGTCCGTACTCTCCGTTCATCCGCGGGTGCCCTGTAAGCTCGACTTCGACGACGACCATCATCGCCACTGCCGCCTCTTTCTCCGACGAGCCCCACAGGTAGATTCCGGTCGCCCCTCTTCTCCTCGTTCACGCACACAGCACCTCCGTGACCTCCTGCGTCTAACCCAACCCTCAGTTGTTCTTCTCGTGATCTGTAGCAACGACTCCGACAAGCACAGAGCGCCGCCGTGTTTGCTTCTTCTCCAAACGCGTTTCGCCATTTGCATTTTGACCAGCGATAGGAACCGGATACAGATCTTGGCTAGGATAGAGTCACTTACGAAGGGTATTGAGCAATCATGCCGCCACGATCCACTTTAGATCTAACGTCCACGTTGCCGATCCGGCCGAACCGGTACCAACCGGTCATTTTACGCCATGGCGAAGACTGTTAAAACAGAAATTGAAAATGTAAACTTTGCCTTTTTCAAACCCCTGTATCTTTTGATCCACACGTCCAAATTTTACAAATTTGATGTCGTTGGAATCAGCAAGACAAGCCCTAACCAACCCTGCCCTTAGTTTAGCAAATAGTATCTGTTAACTTGTTTAACCTTGCAGATTCTTTTGGATGCTTGCTAACATTAGAAAAATCATTTAAAAATAATATTTAGGTTAAAACCTTTGCCAATTAGTTTGTTGTGACCTTGCTGACCATAGGAACCAACCCATAGTTTGGAAAGTGATTTTGGAAAAGAATAGAATGGATTAATTAGTTTAGTCCATTTCTAGCTAACTAAAAACTATTTGTTTTGTTTATGAAAATGCTTTCATAAAGAAAACCTTGAGAAAATGTCTGGACCAAACCTACTGACCCAAAAGCACCAAGTTTTGCAATAGCAACTCATTTGGTGAACCCTATAGACTAAAACCCTAGTAGACATATTTCTTCACCACATAAAATGACCAAATAGGTGCCTTGTTTTGAAATTGGTTTTTTAGGTGAAACCTTTTGCTAATGACTTTGCCATTTTGGTAAATGACCAATTTGGAACTTACAAAGTTTAGAAGCCTAGTGAGGACCATCCCTACATTAGAACCAACCTTTGCATGCCTATGCATGACTTTGCCACCTTACGAAATGACCATTAGGTGTACCCAAATGTCTATGACCCACTAGGAACCACTTTTGCAAACAAAGCAAAGCTTGGCATGCTTGCATGCATTTCTTTGACTTTGTTATTTTATGTGTGTTGATTTGCTTGATTGGTAGATTGAGTTTGTGCCTTGCTTGATTGATTGTAGTGACTTGAAGAGTGTGAGTGTTGCAAGGACAAGGAGTGAACTTATACCCTCTACCAAAAAGGCAAGTGATGCTTCATATCTTATGTCCTATTATTTTCACTATGCATTAGTGTTTTTGCTAAAGTAAACTTGCATGGTTTTCATTTTGCTAAGTATAGACCTTGCTATAGGAAATCTAGTAGATGAATCCTTAGTAGGATTTTCCTAAGTTAAGAATCCTATTACTACCAAGCTTAGCCTAGCTAATAGAAAACTTGGGTGGGATATATATTCACACTATGAAAAATATTCTAAGTCTGAGGACTTGTGTTTTGTTTAATAAAACAACTAAGATTAATGAATCTCCTGGGTGGAATGGGATTGCATGGTGGTTTTTGGTTGAGTGGTTCACAAGAGATTTGAGATGTCACTTGTGGATGGCCACCCAGGAAACAAAGAGATTTGAGATGTCAAATGTTGAGAAACTTCAAGTGCAACCACTTGGCATTATGGGCTCTGCCATGATCTTAGGATGCTGGAACTTAGTCTTTTGGACAGTGGGTGGTAGTGATTGATAGGTTGGAGCAACGTCCATTTGACTAAGGAAAGGCTCTTGAAGGATCATTCTTGGGAAACCAAGACTTGTGGGGAAAGTGCACCACCTCTGCAGTGAAAAACCTAAGTACTTAGCCATGTCCCTGGTAAAGGACAATTTGAGCATCAAGACATGGAAGCAATCAAGAATCTCATCATTCCAATTTTTAAATTAAAACTTGTGGGCGAACAAGGGTTGTGTGAAATCTTAAATCTTTGATTGGTAGATGCCTTGAGAGGATCTTCAATCATTGGTTGAGAATTTGTTTTTGCCAAGTAAATCTTCAGTCTACGATTGGTAGATGCCACAGTGGATCTTCAGTCTTGATTGGTAGATGCCTTGGAATTTGTTTTTGCCAAACAAAACTTATTTTCAAATGATAGGGAAAAATCTATTTTGAGCAATGCAAAGCCTCAACTCCACTTAGCCAAATGCATATAGATGATAGAATCCACTATACTACCAAAGTATCACTTGCCAATACAATTCAAATGTATTGACCCTTGTGGCTGTAACTTATTATGTTGCAGGTTTGTTTGTTTTAGTGAAGATTGATTGATTAGGATTACAAAGCCTACAACCAACATGCACTGTGGCACTTTGAAGATGAAGGACCCAATGCTTATAGTTATTCCTGCAATGTAATGTAAATAGCCAATGAGCTATGTTTGATGTAATAAAATTATGTTATTCCTGGTTATAAAGTTGTATTATGACCTTTGTTTCTCGATATTACATCTGAGCTGTGGATGCTAGCTATTGATCCAGGACTAGCATTGTAAACACAGGGACTCAATCTTATTTAAGGTTGGGGCCTTCTGAGAATGGTATCGAGCATTGTGTTGCCTGTAGGATTTGTAACCCTAAGTTGGACAAAACCCTTAGAAAAATAGGAGTTGTCTTATTCCAAAACTTATTTACAAAAACAATCTTGTGAACTCTTTCCTCAACCATTTTGGTTTCAACTCTACTTCTCTTCTATTTCAAACTTGATGGAAAAGCCTACCCCATGACCCAAGACTACACCATGTGCAAAGGACATCTTCAACTTCTTCAACATCTTCAACATGTACACCAAGGACTTCAACTTGGATATCACTAAAGACTACAAGTCTTGAGTAACATTTCACTTGAAGACTAAGGAAAAACAACTTAAAAGGAGCCATCAACATCTTTGAAGTATTTGTGACCAAGAGACAAGAATTCTCCAAGGATACAAAGATCTCATTCAAGAAGAATCAACCAAGAAGGATGGAAAGATCACAAGTGAACCATATAGATGGACCACCATATTTAGTTAAGTCAAACCCACCAACTTATGTGGTGTAACAAAAATATTTTGTTGCCTAAGTATGTGCTTGAAACTTGTTGTTTGAGTGAAATGTTTGGTTTGTGAATGCTTGCACATTGCTTGTGTGAATTGTGAAGTGTGTGAATAGAATTGATTCCCTTAGAAACCTTTTGCCTATTCTAATCCCTATCCAACCCAAACAAATGACTTCTCCAAGAGACTCCAACATCAAGGATGGTGACAACAACAACAACCAAGAGGTCAACATGAGAGAACTCATAGCAACCCAACACCAATTGAGCCAACTAACAGCTCAGTTCATAGCCAACAATAGTGATAAAGACCCTACCTTGCAAAAGTTTTTGGAAGAACAATCCCAACTGATGCTTAAGGTGACTAATCAAATGATCAGCATGGAAGAAAACTATCCCAAAAGAGTGTATGACAACAAGGATGACAAGAACATTATGCTAGATGGAGCACCAGCTTGCATTATTTGTGGAGACAAGGATCATACATCCAAAGAGCATGAAGATCAATGCCCCAATTGTGAAGAGGAACATCCAGTTGGCCAATGCCCAACATCTCAAGTTACTTGTCACCTTTGTGAAGGAAACGACCATGTACCTATCCAATGCCCCGTCTATGCCATTGTTGAACAAAGGAAACAAGAAGGATCCAAGTATGCCAAGAATGATGATGACAAAGGAAAAGGACCACTTATACCCCCAAACAAGACAACCCGATTCAAAGGATCAAAGAAGCCCAAGAAACCAAAGCAAGACATGAGCCTTGTGCAATGTCGTAAATGTAAGGAAATGGGACACAACCCCAGTGGATGCCCAGAGTCCATAAAGAATAAAAGGATGGACCAAGTAGTGTGCAACAACTGCAAAGAGCTAGACCATTATGTAGCATTTTGTCCACAAGAGCAACGTAAAGAACTCCAAGATATCCACTGTTTCAATTGCAAGGAACCAGGACACTATGTAAGCAATTGTCCAGAAAAGATGAAGAACAAGATGAACAAGCCAAAAGGATAAACCCAACCTTAGCCCATGAGTCAAGCATGGAAATAATGGACACTATGCAGAAGTTTTCCAAGAAGAAGTTTTCATCAAGCAAGCCAATGAGCTATGTTTGATGTAATAAAATTTTGTTATTCCTGGTTATAAAGTTGTATTATGACCTTTGTTTCTCGATATTACATCTGAACTGTGGATGCTAGCTATTGATCCAGGGACTAGCATTGTAAACACAGGGGACTCAATCTTATTTAAGGTTGGGGACGTTACAGAAAAGATCCCTGTGATTGCAATGCTAGTCCCTGGATCAATGCTAGCATCCACAGTTTAAGATGAAGTACACAGATACAAAGGTCGTTTATTACAGTCATTCCAGAGATAAAACATAGTCTTTTACAACTCATGGCCAAAGGCCTAGTACAAGAGTTTATGGAATAAGTAAATAAACATAAGTCTTCATCTTCATGTGCCACAGGCAAGCATGTTGAGTGTAGACTCATGACACCTAATCATCATCAGAGTAACCTGCAACATCATAAGTTACAGCCACAAGGGTCAATACTTTGGAATAGTATTGGCAAGTGATACCTTAGTATATTTTAAGTGGACTATAATACTATATGCATTTGGCTGGTGGAGTTTAGGCTTGCATTGCTCAAAATAGATTTTTCCTTAACTTTTTGAAAATACTAAGTTTTTGTAAGGCATAAAACACCCAAGGCATCTACCAATCAAAGACTGAAGATCCACTCCGGGCATCTACCAATCAATGACTGAAGATCCTTTTAACCCTTGTTCACCCACAATTTTTATTTAGAAATTGGAGTGATGAGATTCTTGAAGTTTCCATGTCTTGATGCTCAAATTGTCCTTTACCAGGGACATGGCTAAGTACTTAGGTTTTACACTCTGTAGAGGTGGTGCACTTTCCCACAAGTCTTGGTTTCCCAAGAATGATCCTTGAGCCTTTCCTTAGTCAAATGGGCGCGTTCAACCTATCATCCCATCTACCACCCTCTATCCAAAGACTAAGTTCCAGCATCCTAAGATCATGGCGAGCCCATAATGCCAAGTGGTTGCACTTGAAGCTTCTCAACATTTGACAACTCAAATCTCTTTGTTTCCTGGGTGGCCATCCACAAGTGAGATACACTAAGGTAAACCATAGACATGGGCCTTGTGAACCACTCAACCAAAAACCACCAAGCAAGTCCCATTCCACCCAGGAGATTCATTAACTTAGTTGTTTTGTTAAATAAAAACAAGTCCTTAGACTTAGAATAATTTTCAAAGTGTGAATATATAAACCACCCTTGTTTTCTAGTAGCTAGGCTAAGCATGGCATGGCAACTTGTCCTTAGGGAATTACCTAGCAATTCTAGCATTCTATTCTAAATAGGATTTCCCATCATTAGTTGACAAAAGTAGCATGCAAGTCCTAACAAAATATATCTAATGCAAGTATAAAATATAGGTAGGGAATATTCATGAAGATATCACTTGCCTTGGTAGTGTGGAGAGTAGCACTCGTCACAATCACAATCACTAGCAAAATCTACACACAAAGTTGTAGCATACAATTACACACAAATATATACAAACAAAAGTATTATGAATGCATGCATGCATGAATCTACCAAGTGATGATTTTTTAAAACTTCAACCAAGCAAGTGCATGAATACAGAAACTAAAACAAGTCACAAAAATAGCCAAGGCAACTTATTTAGCTCTAAACAAAAATACTAAACTAAATCTATACTCAAAAAGGCCTCAAACAAGTCTCTGCATTTTAAACACATCTAATGGTTACTATATGCTATATAAAGAGGATAGGCAGAAAGGTCTTGTTTTTCTGAATCCAACGGTATAAAGTTTGCAAAATTCCAACGTGGAATTCAAAAGATATAGGCATTTGAATTTGGGTCAAATTTCTGGTTTTAAATTCTATTTCCAGATCTAACCTAGCCACGCGTCTTATTCTTATTCGCTCGTACCGGTTCGCGCTGGATCGAGCTCCACAGCCGTAGGATCTAAATGAAATCTGGCAGCTCAGATCGCGTACCGCTTCGGGGTTAAGTGGATCTATCCTAGCGCTACGATGCGAATCTAACGGTCGCTACTTCTCGCCAAGAACTGGCGGCGGGCGGCGCTACCGGCGGAATCGTCGATCGATGATGTTCTTGATGATGCGGACGGCGAGGAAGAAGGAGGAGTGGCTTACCGGGCTCGGAGGTCACGCGGCTCGCTCGTACTGCGGTTGGTCAAAGGCGCTCGAACGGCTGCTATTCCTCACCGGTGTTCGTGGGGGCGTGGGGTGCGTGGGGGGGTGGTCGGGGACGTGGGTGTGGATCACCCCAAGGCATGGCGTGGTCAGGGTTCGATTCACAAGGTCAAGGCGGTAGTGAGCATGAACTAGGAGGCGCGGGTGGTCTGGACTTACCACCAGGGTTCGCCGGAGTTAAATGCGACGTCGGTGGCGACTAGTCGATGATGTTGCCGGTGCTACGGTCCATGCGAGAGCAAGCGAAATGTGTTAAAAAAGCGCGAGGCTCAGAATCAGTTTGCAAGAATGAGAGGCGGAGGGAGCTCTGGACTCACGGAATCGCCCGGCGATCGTCGGAGGCAGCGAGACTCTGAGAGAGCAATACACGCCTTTGGTGGCGCTCTGGGTTCGGGGTTTGATGGAGAAGAGAGAGGAGAGATAGGGGATTCGGATAGCCTGGTCACGTGCGAGAATTACTCGGCCAATAACTCGAATTTACACCGCAAATTTAAACACAGAAACGCTCGCGTTGATTTGGGGATGAACGGGTCGTGCGGGTGGAGACGACGGTGACGTGGAGAAGGCCCGCTGTCGTGAGGGAGCTTGGTGTGCAGTGTGGGTCTCACTGTCAGCTGACAGCAGCGCGTCTAGCGTGAGAGAAGAAAAAGGAGATCCGGGTGGGCTTGTTGGGCTCGATCTGCTTTGGGCGGATTACGGCCGACCTTTTTCCTTTGTTAAGTCTTTTTCTTTTTCTAAATTCATTTTCTGGATAGAATTTGATATGAATTCAAATCCATTTGAATTCAAACTTCTTTGGGGATTTTTGCAGGGTTCTTGTGGGTTCAAATGCAGTCAAATAACCATGTGGTCACCTTGCAAGGCTTGGTCAAGCTTGGGTCTTTGAAATAAACAGAGACTTTGTCTCTTTGCAAATATTTGGAATAGGGTTTAGAAAATATTTCTAAATTGGAATCTTGGGTTTAAATGCTACTCCTAATCTTTCCAACCATGGAGGCAAGCAAACAAGTACCTAAGCATTCAAATCTCAAAGGGTGATGGCCAATTGAGATAAAATGCCCACATGAAATCATAGCTCAAACTTCTGCCTCTAAATGATTTTGAGAAAAACCCTATATGAATGAATGATGCAAAAATGATATGAATGAGTTTTGAAACATGATTTTTAGGGATGTTACACAGGAAAATGACCTGCGCAAAAAAGGGAGGCGTCAGAGGGCAGCAGAAGGAAGAAAGATAATCCGGCTGTGTTAAGATGCTTACGATGAATGAAACTCATCATCAGCTGAAGGTCCTTCGCCAAGACAATCTTGTTCTTATCAAAGAGAGTAATTTCCTCGCTCATTCCTCGAGTTTTCAGCTCGGCAGCCTCTAAGAGCTCTTTATGCTTTTGCAATTCCAAAGCCAGCCGGTTCTTCTCCTCGGAGAACTCCTGATCGACCTTCTCCAGCTCGGATTTCTGAGAAAGCTTAAGGGCCTCCACCTCGGCGTGTAGGCGAGCTATCTCGTCATCCTTTTCTTTTAGCTACGCCGAATGGGTGGCGCCTTGTTCTAACAAATGCAGCATTACATCAGGCATGGGCGTACAATTTTGGTGAGATGATGCAAAGGTTCATATCTCGGCTTGATCAAAGCCAAACAAAGTAAAAGAAACTTAGTGCACGTCTTAGAAAAGGAAAAGTACGAGGTAGATGGAAAACTAACCTTCCAAGATCTTGACTTTCTTCTCAAGACGAATGTTGAGATTATTGATGTTACCTGTTAACACACTAATTAAGACGTCATCCATCAGACAAAACAATGACAATAATATATATGACAAGTAAAATGATCGGGCATACCTGCTTTTTTCACCACAGAATAACTTTTCATATTTTTCTTCCAACTTCTTGTGCGAGAACAGCAGTCTTTGAAATTCAGCGATCCGCGGTCATGCATAACTGAGCAATGGAACAAACAATGAATGGATATTCGAAGCCAAAACAGATCCGAGCTAAGCGAAAACTTAACCCGGATCTAGGTGGCTGGATATTCGAAGCTAAAGCAGATCCGAGCTAAGCGAAAACTTAACCCGGATCTAGGTGGCTAGATATTCGAAGCCAAAACAGATCCGAGCTAAGCGAAAACTTAACCCGGATCTAGGTGGCTGGATATTCGAAGCCAAAACAGATCTGAGCTAAGCGAAAACTTAACCCGGATCTAGGTGGCTGGATATTCGAAGTTAAAGCAGATCCGAGCTAAGCGAAAACTTAACCTGGATCTAGGTGGCTGGATATTCGAAGCTAAAGCAGATCCGAGCTAAGCGAAAACTTAACCCGGATCTAGGTGGCTGGATATTGAAGCAAAGAAGATCCGAGTTAAGCGAGAAATTAACCAGATCTAGGTGGCTGGATATTCAAAGCCAAAAGTAGATTCAGTCGGTGACTTAACCTAGACCTATGTGGCTAGACATTCAAAGAATAGCTAGGAAAATTTAAGCAAAGTTTAAGATAGATCTACTCGGATATAGGCTCGAGCCATAAATTAAGTAGAACTAAGTATAGCACTATAAAAACTTCCAAGCGAATAACAAGTTACTCGTTTGCAAGTTTCGGGGACTAATGTATATATAATAGCATATGGAGAATCAGTCTAAACCCGAAGTAGCAATTACCTTGTTCATCTTGTTGCTATCGAATGATCTTGGCAGCTTGATCCAAGCAATTTGCGATGTCGGAGAGTTGAAGCAATGGTGTTTGATTGCCCTCAAGCTGATCAAGACATTCGATTATGAGCATATTCCACCAGCGAGCAGGCTGTTCCACTAGCCGTCCGGTTAAGACTTACCTCGGACATGTTGAGTAACCACTTGCAAAGCGGAGGCTTGTATGAAGAGCAAGCTTGGTGTTGGCAGTGAGAATATGAGAGGCTTTAGTAAGGCGCAGTTCCTTTGCGACCGTCGGCAATACTAGGCTGAGAAGAGCCAAGACCTTTTGGGAAGAGGAAGTTTTAGTGGGAGCAACTTTTCTTATTGTGGAGGCACCAGTGAAGCTGATACCTCGGCGGTGGGAGCAGTACCCTTAGAAGCGGGGAGGGATTCAGGCCGAGGCGCCTGGGTATTATCGACCACGGCTACTGGGGTTACTGATGAGAGCGAGGTAGAAAGAGGCTCGGTGGACAGGCTCGGATTCGATGGAGAAGCGGGTTCGAGAGAAATCTCGGGCCTTGAATATCAGGCTTGTCGTGACAAGGGGGTGACATAGGTGGAGCTGGAGGAGGCGTGAAACGGCGGGACTAGGAATCCTAGTATCTTCAACAGGCGGAGGAGGCGGCTGCGAATCGGGGACTAGTCATGCTAGGACCGCCAGCTTGGGAAGCGAGCACCTTCTTGAAAATAAGAAAGAAAAGAAAGGTCGGGAGGAAAAACAGAAATAGGGAAACAAGAGATCTGAGCAAAAGCAGACTTACCACTGCAACCCCAGGCATGGTCTTGCGCCTGGGAGGGTTCGGAGCAGACTTCTTCATTCGTTTCTTGGGGGCCGCCTCTGAAGCACTAGCTGAAGCCTCGCGTTTCCCCGAGGTAATTGGGGGCCGGGATGCAATAGGCTCGGCGTCGTGAACCTGACCGGCCGGATTAGCTGAGAAAGTAGAAGCCGGAAATGCATAAGAAATAGGCATTGCGGCAACTACCTCAAGAGCTTGGACCTCGTCCGAATCACCTTCCTCCTCATGGACCGAAGTTTTACCACGGACGCGAGCCGTAGCAGGATCCGACTTAGGGACAAATTCTTCAGAGTCCGGCTCCCCAACGTCCGGGGTATTCGATCCATGATCCAGGCGACAAAACCTCGGCGTCCTCGTCCTTTTGCTCCGTGAACCTCTATGAGGCGAAGGAGAAGGAAGGTTAGGGAAAACATCTATGAAAACAAAAGAGAATCAAAGCATTGAGGGTTAAAACTTACTGCGGGAGGAGGACGCTCGCGGGTAAACGGTTTCAATCCCCAGGTCCAATCTTCAAGCATCTCCGTCTTAAATATAGCTCGGACGCGCTTGAAGACAAGGTAATTGTCCAGCTCGACGGTCGAGACTCGGTTGGGATCAAGCGGACCACTCATGTAGCAAAGTTTGTGCGTCCTTTTCTGGAATGGGCAAATTGCCTCTTGATGAAGGTAACCATCAAGTCCCTTGCGTAACCCGGCCGGATCAATTCTTTGAGCGAGTCTCGAAGAGCTCGGCCAAGACGTGGCTCCTCCTTGGATTGTAAGTCCGATTTACCTTGGAAGGTGGACCAATGGAGAAAGCGAGGGCGAATCTTGTCTTCTTCCTCTGTTCTTGGCGTAAAAGAAAGATTTGTGCCACTTCTTGCACGATTCTAACCCGGTGGCGAAATACAGACTTCCTCCGAGGTGTAATGGATGCCGCCCTTGAGTAAGCGTTTCTCGGAAGGTGCAGAGACTTGTCAGGGACCACATTAGAACGAATCTGGAAGAACTTCGCCCAGACGTGAACGGACGGCCATAGGCCGAAGTATCCCTCCGAGGCGGAGATGAATGCAGAAAGAGAAGCGATGGCGTTCGCAGGAAGATGATGCGGCTGAAGGCCGAAGTAGTCGAGAAACTCTCTCGCAAAATCGCTAAGAGGGAGACCGAAGCCGCGCGAAAAATGTGACATAAAAACTACATACTCACCCTCCCTGAGTTCTAGAGATAACTCATTGCCGGAGTAACGACAAGAGACCTCGGCGGAATCCTCCGGGTTCGGATGAGCCACTCGATCTCCCGGGAGTACGGAGGAGCCACCACGAGCCCCTTCGGGCCAGAGCTAGCATCATCATCCTCAACCAATGCACCACTAAAGGAACTAGACATGATTTCGGAAAGATCGCGGAGGAACAGCTGGCGGAGGAAAACTTAGAATCTGAGGCCCGTCGCAGTTCTACATAAAAATAGCGGAACAAAGACGAACCGCAGCACAAGCAAAGAGGAAACAAAGAGATCTAGAGGAAGTCTAGGCGACACGACCAAAAGAACTCACCGGCGGCCGCGGAACAGGTGAAGCGGCGGCAGGCAGGTGGAGCAACGGCGGAGTCCCCTCGTCGCAGAACCAGTTGAGCCTTGGCGGAACCTGAACAAGCGAAAAAAGCGAGGAAGAAGAAGGGTGCGAAGGCGGCGAAGGGAAAAAAGAAACTCCCGGTAGCGCCCCTTTATAACCAAGCCGCATGCAAGGTAGTGGGATCGTGGGTGTAGCGGTTGGCGGTAGCGGATCGTGTCTTGACACGACCACGCATCGCTGGCGGAACCACACCGAAGGTCACCACGATTGACCAGGAACTCACGATCCCCAACAAGAGCGGCGCATGAGGCGTCGCGACAGCAGTGCGACGGTAGCGAATCAGTAGCTAGTCTAGTCGATGTAGAGGAACAAAAACTAGAGAAATAATGATGAGAATGACACGTGGGATGAGGCGTGCGCTACAAGATACGGCTCTATCACCACGACAATATAACTCGGAAACAATACATAAGCGTCGTGGAAACTGATCTGACCGGCCGAGGTTATCGGCGGAACGTACCAACCGGGGACTAATGTTGGGGAGGTAACCTGGATAGGGTAAAGGCGGGGAAAGATGAAAGGGTGTTCCCGTCTAGTTTCAAGTTACACTCTGGTCGGCGAATCCTGTAGAGGTCGGCCGAGATAGGAAAGGACGGGACCCTTGTGGTAAGGGCAAGGCATTACCCGGCGAGATACAACGTAAGTCGGCGGGTTAGCTAAGTAATCTTGATGCAGGTGAAGAGCAAGCCGAAATTCGCGGCGGGGCAGATAATCTGAAGCTTGCAGGAGAAGGAGAAGCCTAAAGTCAAACTCTAGTAGTAGGCTAGGAAGAATCAGGCGAAGCCAAGCACTAGGGACAAAGGCGAGCAACAGAGAGATGAAGGAGGTCACGGAGGTGGCAGTCCTGGCTTGAGGCACACAGAGGGCCCCTCTGGAACCTTGTCGTCATTAGGGAGCGACAGGGAAAGGGGCGCCGAACTACTATATCGGGACAAGCATATTCCTCGAATATGCTTGCCACATCAACCTAAGGAACTCAAGGTCCTCCTTTATAAGGGCAGGCTTGGACCCTGAGGGAGGGATCGACTTATTCTTGGTACCGTTAGGCTGGTAAAGTTCTCTCTTTCTCCTTGTATACAGCTCAAGGAGCACTTGTAACTCAAGGAAGGAGAAATACAGATCTTTGCGTTAGCTTTCTGTGTGTAGAATCCACTACATCTTCCCTCCCCAGATCCCACTAGCATCCATTGGCCCCTAACTTTAGCCTACCCATGGCATCTGCCGTGCCACCACCACGACAAGAACACACATGCAACGACTCTGGTTGTTGTTAGTAAAAAGAGCACACATGCAATGACACTGGTCGATCCATAGGTGGATTGTGAAAAGAACACACATGCAATGACACTGGTGGATCCATATGTGGTATGTGAAAAGAACACACATGAAATGACTCCAGTTGTTGTTAGTAAAAAGAACACACATGCAATGACACTGGTGGATCCATGTGTTGTCTCTGAAGAGAACACACATTTCAATGACTGGTTGTTGTTAGTAAAAAGAACACACATGCAATAACACTGGTGGATCCATGTGTGGTCTTTGAAGAGAACACACATGCAATGACTCTGGTTGTTGTTAGTAAAAAGAGCACACATGCAATGACACTAGTGGATCCATTGGTGGATTGTGAAAAGAACACACATGCAATGACACTGGTGGATGCATATGTGGTATGTGAAAAGAACACACATACAATGACTCTAGTTGTTGTTAGTAAAAGAACACGCATGCAATGACACTGGTGCATCCATAGGTGGATTGTGAAAAGAGCACACATGCAATGACACTGGTGGATCGATATGTGGTATGTGGAAAGAACACACATGCAATGACTCTGATGTTGTTAGTAAAAAGAACACACATGGAATGACACTTGTGGATCCATACGTGTATTGTGAAAACAGCACACATGCAATGACACTAGTGGATCCATAGGTTGATTGTGAAAAGAACACACATGCAATGACACTGGTGGATCCATATGTGGTATGTGAAAAGAAAACACATGAAATGACACTAGTTGTTGTTAGTAAAAAGAACACACATGAATGACACTAGTGGATCAATGTGTTGTCACTGAAGAGAACACACATTTCAATGACCCTGGTTGCTGTTAGTAAAAAGAACACACATGCAATGACACTGGTGGATCCATGTGTGGTCTCAGAAGAGAACACACATGCAATGACTCTGGTTGTTGTTGGTAAAAAGAGCACACATGCAATGACACTAGTGGATCCATAGGTGGATTGTGAAAATAACACACATGCAATGACACTGGTGGATCCATATGTGGTATGTGAAAAGAACACACATGCAATGACTCTGGTTGTTGTTAGTAAAAAGAACAAACATGCAATGACACTGGTGGATCCAGAGGTGGATTGTGAAAAGAGCACACATGCAATGGCACTAGTGAATCCATATGTGGTATGTGGAAAGAACACACATGCAATGAATCTGGTTGTTGTTAGTAAAAATAACACACATGCATTGACACTGGTGGATCCATATGTGGATTGTGAAAAGAGCACACATGCAATGACACTGGTGGATCCATATGTGGTATGTGAAAAGAACACACATGCAACGACTCTGGTTGTTGTTAGTAAAAAGAACACACATGCAATGACACTGGTGGATCCATGTGTGGTCTCTGAAGAGAACACACATTTCAATGACACTGGTGGATCCATATGTGGTATGTGAAAAGAACACACATGCAATGACACTCGTGGATCCATAGGTGGATTGTAAAAAGAGCACACATGCAATGACACTTGTGGATCCATATGTGGTATGTGAAAAGAACACACATGCAATTACACTAGTGGATCCATGTGTGGTCACTTAAGAGAACACACATTTCAATGACTGTGGTTGTTGGTAGTAAAAAGAGGACACATGCAATGACACTGGTGGATCCATAAGTGGATTGTGAAAATAACACACATGCAATGACACTGGTGGATCCATCAGTGGATTGTGAAAATAACACACATGGAATTGCACTGGTGGATCCATAGGTGGATTGTGAAAAGAGCACACATGCAATGACACTGGTGGATCCATATGCGATATGTGGAAAGAACACATATGCAATGACTCTGGTTGTTGTTAGTAAAAAGAACACACATGCAATGACACTGGTGGATCCATATGTGGATTGTGAAAAGAGCACACATGCAATAACACTAGTGGATACATGTGTGGTCTCTGAATAGAACACACATGCAATGACTCTGGTTGTTGTTAGTAAAAAGAGCACACATGCGATGACACTGGTGGATCCATAGGTGGATTGTGAAAAGAACACACATGCAATGACACTGGTGGATCCATATGTGGTATGTGAAAAGAACACACATGAAATGACTCCAGTTGTTGTTAGTAAAAAGAACACACATGCAATGACACTGGTGGATCCATGTGTTGTCTCTGAAGAGAACACACATTTCAATGACTCTCGTTGTTGTTAGTAAAAAGAACACACATGCAATCACACTGGTTGATCCATGTTTGGTCTCTAAAGAGAACACACATGCAATTACTCTGGTTGTTGTTAGTAAAAAGAGCACACATGCAATGACACTGGTGGATCCATAGGTGGATTGTGAAAAGAACACACATGCAATGACACTGGTGGATCCATATGTGGTATGTGGAAAGAACACACATGCAATGACTCTGGATATTGTTAGTAAAAAGCACACACATGCAATGACACTGGTGGATCCATACATGGATTGTGAAAACAGCACACATGCAATGACACTAGTGGATCCATAGGTGGATTGTGAAAAGAACACACATGCAATGACACTGGTGGATCCATATGCGGTATGTGAAAAGAACACACATGAAATGACTCTAGTTGTTGTTAGTAAAAAGATCTCACATGAATGACACTAGAGGATCCATGTGTTGTCACTGAAGAGAGCACACATTTCAATGACTCTGGTTGTTGTTAGTAAAAAGAACACACAAGCAATGACACTGGTGGATCCATGTGTGGTCTCTGAAGAGAACACACATGCAATGACTCTGGTTGTTGTTAGTAAAAAGAGCACACATGCAATGACACTAGTGGATCCATAGGTGGATTGTGAAAATAACACACATGCAATGACACTGGTGGATCCATATGTGGTATGTGAAAATAACACACATGCAATGACTCTCGTTGTTGTTAGTAAAAAGAACAAACATGCAATGACACTGGTGGATCTAGAGGTGGATTGTGAAAAGAGCACACAGGCAATGGCACTAGTGGACCCATATGTGGTATGTGGAAAGAACACACATGCAATGAATCTGGTTGTTGTTAGTAAAAAGAACACACATGCATTGACACTGGTGGATCCATATGTGGATTGTGAAAAGAGCACACATGCAATGACACTAGTGGATCCATATGTGGTATGTGAAAAGAACACACATGCAATGACTCTGGTTGTTGTTAGTAAAAAGAACACACATGCAATGACACTAGTGGATCCATGTGTGGTCTCTGAAGAGAACACACATTTCAATGACACTGGTGGATCCATATGTGGTATGTGAAAAGAACACACATGAAATGACCCCAGTTGTTATTAGTAAAAAGAACACACATGCAATGACACTGGTGGATCCATGTGTAGTCTCTGAAGAGAACACACATTTCAATGACTCTAGTTGTTGTTAGTAAAAAGAACACACATGCAATAACACTAGTGGATCCATGTGTGTTCTCTGAATATAACACACATGCAATGACTCTGGTTGTTGTTAGTAAAAAGAGCACATATGCAATGACACTGGTGGATCCATAGGTGGATTGTGAAAAGAACACACATGCAATGACACTAGTGGATCCATATGTGGTATGTGAAAAGAACACACATGAAATGACTCCAGTTGTTGTTAGTAAAAAGAACACACATGCAATGACACTGGTGGATCCATGTGTTGTCTCTGAAGAGAACACACATTTCAATGACTCTGGTTGTTGTTAGTAAAAAGAACACACATGCAATAACACTGGTGGATCCATGTGTGGTCTCTAAAGAGAACACACATGCAATGACTCTGGTTGTTGTTAGTAGAAAGAGCACACATGCAATGACACTAGTGGATCCATAGGTGGATTGTGAAACTAACACACATGCAATGACACTGGTGGATCCATATGTGGTATGTGAAAATAACACACATGCAATGACTCTCATTGTTGTTAGTAAAAAGAACAAACATGCAATGACACTGGTGGATCTAGAGGTGGATTGTGAGAAGAGCACATAGGCAATGGCACTAGTGGATCCATATGTGGTATGTGGAAAGAACACACATGCAATGAATCTGGTTGTTGTTAGTAAAAAGAACACACATGCATTGACACTGGTGGATCCATATGTGGATTGTGAAAAGAGCACACATGCAATGACACTGGTGGATCCATATGTGGTATGTGAAAAGAACACACATGCAATGACTCTGGTTGTTGTTAGTAAAAAGAACACACATGCAATGACACTGGTGGATCCATAGGTGGATTGTGAAAAGAACACACATGCAATGACACTAGTGGATCCATATGCGGTATGTGAAAAGAACACACATGCAATGAAATGGATCCATGTGGTTGTTGTTAGTAAAAAGAACACACATGCAATGACACTGGTGGATCCATAGGTGGATTGTGAAAAGAACACACATGCAATGACACTGGTGGATCCATATGTGGTATGTGAAAAGAACACACATGCAATGACTCTGGTTGTTATTAGTAAAAAGAACACACATGCAATGACACTGGTGGATCTATAGGTGGATTGTGAAAAGAGCACACATGCAATGACACAGTGGAACCATATGTGGTATGTGGAAAGAACACACATGCAATGACTCTGGATGTTGTTAGTAAAAAGAACACACATGCAATGACACTGGTGGATCCATACATGGATTGTGAAAACAGCACACATGCAATGACACTAGTGGATCCATAGGTGGATTGTGAAAAGAACACACATGCAATGACACTGGTGGATCCATATGTGGTATGTGAAAAGAACATACATGAAATGACTCTAGTTGTTGTTAGTACAAAGAACTCACATGAATGACACTAGTGGATCCATGTGTTGTCACTGAAGAGAACACACATTTCAATGAATCTGGTTGTTGTTAGTAAAAAGTACACACAAGCAATGACACTGGTGGATCCATGTGTGGTCTCTGAAGAGAACACACATGCAATGACTCTGGTTGTTGTTAGTAAAAAGAGCACACATGCAATGACACTAGTGGATCCATAGGTGGATTGTGAAACTAACACACATGCAATGACACTGGTGGATCCATATGTGGTATGTGAAAATAACACACATGCAATGACTCTCATTGTTGTTAGTAAAAAGAACAAACATGCAATGACACTGGTGGATCTAGAGGTGGATTGTGAGAAGAGCACATAGGCAATGGCACTAGTGGATCCATATGTGGTATGTGGAAAGAACACACATGCAATGAATCTGGTTGTTGTTAGTAAAAAGAACACACATGCATTGACACTGGTGGATCCATATGTGGATTGTGAAAAGAGCACACATGCAATGACACTGGTGGATCCATATGTGGTATGTGAAAAGAACACACATGCAATGACTCTGGTTGTTGTTAGTAAAAAGAACACACATGCAATGACACTGGTGGATCCATGTGTGGTCTCTTAAGAGAACACACATTTCAATGACACTGGTGGATCCATATGTGGTATGTGAAAAGAACACACATGCAATGAATCTGGTTGTTGTTAGTAAAAAGAACACACATGCATTGACACTGGTGGATCCATATGTGGATTGTGAAAAGAGCACACATGCAATGACACTGGTGGATCCATATGTGGTATGTGAAAAGAACACACATGCAATGACTCTGGTTGTTGTTAGTAAAAAGAACACACATGCAATGACACTGGTGGATCCATGTGTGGTCTGTTAAGAGAACACACATTTCAATGACACTGGTGGATCCATATGTGGTATGTGAAAAGAACACACATGCAATGACACTGGTGGATCCATAGGTGCATGTTGAAAATAGCACACATGCAGTGACACTTGTGGATCCATATGTGGTATGTGAAAAGAACACACATGCAATGACACTAGTGGATCCATGTGTGGTCACTGAAGAGAACACACATTTCAATGACTCTGGTTGTTGTTAGTAAAAAGAACACACATGCAATGACACTGGTGGATCCATAGGTGGATTGTGAAAAGAACACACATGCAATGACACTAGTGGATCCATATGTGGTATGTGAAAAGAACACACATGAAATGACTCCAGTTGTTGTTAGTAAAAAGAACACACATGCAATGACACTGGTGGATCCATGTGTTGTCTCTGAAGAGAACACACATTTCAATGACTCTGGTTGTTGTTAGTAAAAAGAACACACATGCAATAACACTGGTGGATCCATGTGTGGTCTCTAAAGAGAACACACATGCAATGACTCTGGTTGTTGTTAGTAAAAAGAGCACACATGCAATGACACTGGTGGACCCATAGGTGGATTGTGAAAAGAACACACATGCAATGAAGCTGGTGGATCCATATGTGGTATGTGAAAAGAACACACATGCAATGACTCTGGTTGTTATTAGTAAAAAGAACACACATGCAATGACACTGGTGGATCTATAGGTGGATTGTGAAAAGAGCACACATGCAATGACACAGGTGGAACCATATGTGGTATGTGGAAAGAACACACATGCAATGACTCTGGATGTTGTTAGTAAAAAGAACACACATGCAATGACTCTGGTTGTTGTTAGTAAAAAGAGCACACATGCAATGACACTGGTGGATCCATAGGTGGATTGTGAAAAGAACACACATGCAATGACACTGGTGGATCCATATGTGGTATGTGAAAAGAACACACATGCAATGACTCTGGTTGTTATTAGTAAAAAGAACACACATGCAATGACACTGGTGGATCTATAGGTGGATTGTGAAAAGAGCACACATGCAATGACACAGGTGGAACCATATGTGGTATGTGGAAAGAACACACATGCAATGACTCTGGATGTTGTTAGTAAAAAGAACACACATGCAATGACACTGGTGGATCCATACATGGATTGTGAAAACAGCACACATGCAATGACACTAGTGGATCCATAGGTGGATTGTGAAAAGAACACACATGCAATGACACTAGTGGATCCATATGTGGTATGTGAAAAGAACATACATGAAATGACTCTAGTTGTTGTTAGTACAAAGAACTCACATGAATGACACTAGTGGATCCATGTGTTGTCACTAAAGAGAACACACATTTCAATGAATCTGGTTGTTGTTAGTAAAAAGTACACACAAGCAATGACACTGGTGGATCCATGTGTGGTTTCTGAAGAGAACACACATGCAATGACTCTGGTTGTTGTTAGTAAAAAGAGCACACATGCAATGACACTAGTGGATCCATAGGTGGATTGTGAAACTAACACACATGCAATGACACTGGTGGATCCATATGTGGTATGTGAAAATAACACACATGCAATGACTCTCATTGTTGTTAGTAAAAAGAACAAACATGCAATGACACTGGTGGATCTAGAGGTGGATTGTGAGAAGAGCACATAGGCAATGGCACTAGTGGATCCATATGTGGTATGTGGAAAGAACACACATGCAATGAATCTGGTTGTTGTTAGTAAAAAGAACACACATGCATTAACACTAGTGGATCCATATGTGGATTGTGAAAAGAGCACACACGCAATGACACTGGTGGATCCATATGTGGTATGTGAAAAGAACACACATGCAATGACTCTGGTTGTTGTTAGTAAAAAGAACACACATGCAATGACACTAGTGGATCTATGTGTGGTCTCCGAAGAGAACACACATTTCAATGACACTGGTGGATCCATATGTGGTATGTGAAAAGAACACACATGCAATGAATCTGGTTGTTGTTAGTAAAAAGAACACACATGCATTGACACTGGTGGATCCATATGTGGATTGTGAAAAGAGCACACATGCAATGACACTGGTGGATCCATATGTGGTATGTGAAAAGAACACACATGCAATGACTCTGGTTGTTGTTAGTAAAAAGAACACACATGCAATGACACTGGTGGATCCATGTGTGGTCTGTTAAGAGAACACACATTTCAATGACACTGGTGGATCCATATGTGGTATGTGAAAAGAACACACATGCAATGACACTGGTGGATCCATAGGTGGATTGTGAAAATAGCACACATGCAACGACACTTGTGGATCCATATGCGGTATGTGAAAAGAACACACATGCAATGACAGTGGTGGATCCATGTGTGGTCACTGAAGAGAACACACATTTCAATGACTCTGGTTGTTGTTAGTAAAAAGAACACACATGCAATGACACTGGTGGATCCATAGGTGGATTGTGAAAAGAACACACATGCAATGACACTAGTGGATCCATATGTGGTATGTGAAAAGAACACACATGAAATGACTCCAGTTGTTGTTAGTAAAAAGAACACACATGCAATGACACTGGTGGATCCATGTGTTGTCTCTGAAGAGAACACACATTTCAATGACTCTGGTTGTTGTTAGTAAAAAGAACACACATGCAATAACACTGGTGGATCCATGTGTGGTCTCTAAAGAGAACACACATGCAATGACTCTGGTTGTTGTTAGTAAAAAGAGCACACATGCAATGACACTGGTGGACCCATAGGTGGATTGTGAAAAGAACACACATGCAATGAAGCTGGTGGATCCATATGTGGTATGTGAAAAGAACACACATGCAATGACTCTGGTTGTTATTAGTAAAAAGAACACACATGCAATGACACTGGTGGATCTATAGGTGGATTGAAAAGAACACATATGCAATGACTGTGGTGGATCCATATGTGGTATGTGAAAAGAACACACATGCAATGACTCTGGTTGTTGTTAGTAAAAAGAACACACATGCAATGACTCTAGTTGTTGTTAGTAAAAAGAGCACATGCAATGACACTGGTGGATCCATAGGTGGATTGTGAAAAGAACACACATGCAATGACACTGGTGGATCCATATGTGGTATGTGAAAAGAACACACATGCAATGACTCTGGTTGTTGTTAGTAAAATGAACACACATGCAATGACAGGGGTGGAGCTATAGGTGGATTGTGAAAAGAGCACACATGCAATGACACAGGTGGAACCATATGTGGTATGTGGAAAGAACACACATGCAATGACTCTGGATGTTGTTAGTAAAAAGAACACACATGCAATGACACTGGTGGATCCATACATGGATTGTGAAAACAGCACACATGCAATGACACTAGTGGATCCATAGGTGGATTGTGAAAAGAACACACATGCAATGACACTAGTGGATCCATATGTGGTATGTGAAAAGAACATACATGAAATGACTCTAGTTGTTGTTAGTACAAAGAACTCACATGAATGACACTAGTGGATCCATGTGTTGTCACTAAAGAGAACACACATTTCAATGAATCTGGTTGTTGTTAGTAAAAAGTACACACAAGCAATGACACTGGTGGATCCATGTGTGGTTTCTGAAGAGAACACACATGCAATGACTCTGGTTGTTGTTAGTAAAAAGAGCACACATGCAATGACACTAGTGGATCCATTGGTGGCATGTGAATCTTACACACATGCAATGACACTGGTGGATCCATATGTGGTATGTGAAAATAACACACATGCAATGACTCTCATTGTTGTTAGTAAAAAGAACAAACATGCAATGACACTGGTGGATCTAGAGGTGGATTGTGAGAAGAGCACATAGGCAATGGCACTAGTGGATCCATATGTGGTATGTGGAAAGAACACACATGCAATGAATCTGGTTGTTGTTAGTAAAAAGAACACACATGCATTGACACTGGTGGATCCATATGTGGATTGTGAAAAGAGCACACATGCAATGACACTGGTGGATCCATATGTGGTATGTGAAAAGAACACACATGCAATGACTCTGGTTGTTGTTAGTAAAAAGAACACACATGCAATGACACTGGTGGATCCATGTGTGGTCTCTTAAGAGAACACACATTTCAATGACACTGGTGGATCCATATGTGGTATGTGAAAAGAACACACATGCAATGACACTGGTGGATCCATAGGTGGATTCTGAAAATAGCACACAAGCAACGACACTTGTGGATCCATATGCGGTATGTGAAAAGAACACACATGCAATGACACTGGTGGATCCATGTGTGGTCACTGAAGAGAACACACATTTCAATGACTCTGGTTGTTGTTAGTAAAAAGAACACACATGCAATGACACTGGTGGATCCATAGGTGGATTGTGAAAAGAACACACATGCAATGACACTAGTGGATCCATATGTGGTATGTGAAAAGAACACACATGAAATGACTCCAGTTGTTGTTAGTAAAAAGAACACACATGCAATGACATCAGGATCCATGTGTTGTCTCTGAAGAGAACACACATTTCAATGACTCGTTGTTGTTAGTAAAAAGAACACACATGCAATAACATCAGGATCCATGTGTGGTCTCTAAAGAGAACACACATGCAATGACTCTGGTTGTTGTTAGTAAAAAGAGCACACATGCAATGACACTGGTGGATCCATAGGTGGATTGTGAAAAGAACACACATGCAATGACACTGGTGGATCCATATGTGGTATGTGAAAAGAACACACATGCAATGACTCTGGTTGTTATTAGTAAAAAGAACACACATGCAATGACACTGGTGGATCTATAGGTGGATTGTGAAAAGAGCACACATGCAATGACACAGGTGGAACCATATGTGGTATGTGGAAAGAACACACATGCAATGACTCTGGATGTTGTTAGTAAAAAGAACACACATGCAATGACACTGGTGGATCCATAGATGGATTGTGAAAACAGCACACATGCAATGACACTAGTGGATCCATAGGTGGATTGTGAAAAGAACACACATGCAATGACACTGGTGGATCCATATGTGGTATGTGAAAAGAACATACATGAAATGACTCTAGTTGTTGTTAGTACAAAGAACTCACATGAATGACACTAGTGGATCCATGTGTTGTCACTGAAGAGAACACACATTTCAATGAATCTGGTTGTTGTTAGTAAAAAGTACACACAAGCAATGACACTGGTGGATCCATGTGTGGTCTCTGAAGAGAACACACATGCGATGACTCTGGTTGTTGTTAGTAAAAAGAGCACACATGCAATGACACTAGTGGATCCATAGGTGGATTGTGAAACTAACACACATGCAATGACACTGGTGGATCCATATGTGGTATGTGAAAATAACACACATGCAATGACTCTCATTGTTGTTAGTAAAAAGAACAAACATGCAATGACACTGGTGGATCTAGAGGTGGATTGTGAGAAGAGCACATAGGCAATGGCACTAGTGGATCCATATGTGGTATGTGGAAAGAACACACATGCAATGAATCTGGTTGTTGTTAGTAAAAAGAACACACATGCATTGACACTGGTGGATCCATATGTGGATTGTGAAAAGAGCACACATGCAATGACACTGGTGGATCCATATGTGGTATGTGAAAAGAACACACATGCAATGACTCTGGTTGTTGTTAGCAAAAAGAACACACATGCAATGACATCAGGATCCATGTGTGGTCTCTTAAGAGAACACACATTTCAATGACACTGGTGGATCCATATGTGGTATGTGAAAAGAACACACATGCAATGACACTGGTGGATCCATAGGTGGATTGTGAAAATAGCACACATGCAACGACACCTGTGGATACATATGTGGTATGTGAAAAGAACACACATGCAATGACACTGGTGGATCCATGTGTGGTCACTGAAGAGAACACACATTTCAATGACTCTGGTTGTTGTTAGTAAAAAGAACACACATGCAATGACACTGGTGGATAACACACATGCAATGACTCTGTTTGTTGTTAGTAAAAAGAGCACACAAGCAATGACACTGGTGGATCCATAGGTGGATTGTGAAAATAACACACATGCAATGACACTGGTGGATCCATATGTGGTATGTGAAAAGAACACACATGCAATGAATCTGGTTCTGGTTAGTAAAAAGAACACACATGCAATGACACGGGTCGATCCATAGGTGGATTGTGAAAAGAGCACACATGCAATGACATTGGTGGATCCATATGTGGTATGTGGAAAGAACACATATGCAATGACTCTGGTTGTTGTTAGTAAAAAGAACACACATGCAATGACACTGGTGGATCCATATGTGGATTGTGAAAAGAGCACACATGCAATGACACTGGTGGATCCATATGTGGTATGTGAAAATAACACACATGCAATGACTCTGGTTGTTGTTTCTAAAAAAGAACACACATCCAATGCCACTGGTCGATCCATGTGTGGTCTCTGAAGAGAACACACATTTCAATGACACTGGTGGATCCATATGGGGTATCTAAAAAGAACACACATGCAATGACACTGGTGGATCCATAGGTGGATTGTGAAAAGAGCACACATGCAATGACACTGGTGGATCCATATGTGGTATGTGAAAAGAACACACATTCAATGACACTGGTGGATCCATATGTGGTATGTGAAAAGAACACAAATTAAATGACTCCTGTTGTTATTAGTAAAAAGAACACACATGCAATGACAATGGTGGATCCATGTGTAGTCTCTGAAGAGAACACACATTTTAATGACTCTAGTTGTTGTTAGTAAAAAGAACACACATGCAATAACACTAGTGGATCCATGTGTGGTCTCTGAATAGAACACACATGCAATGACTCTGGTTGTTGTTAGTAAAAAGAGCACACATGCAATAACACTAGTGGATCCATGTGTGGTCTCTGAATAGAACACACATGCAATGACTCTGGTTGTTGTTAGTAAAAAGAGCACACATGCAATGACACTGGTGGATCCATAGGTGGATTGTGAAAAGAACACACATGCAATGACACTGGTGGATCCATATGTGGTATGTGAAAAGAACACACATGAAACGACTCCAGTTGTTGTTAGTAAAAAGAACACACATGCAATGACACTGGTGGATCCATGTGTTGTCTCTGAAGAGAACACACATTTCAATGACTCTGGTTGTTGTTAGTAAAAAGAACACACATGCAATAACACTGGTGGATCCATGTGTGGTCTCTAAAGAGAACACACATGCAATGACTCTGGTTGTTGTTAGTAAAAAGAACACACATGCAATGACACTAGTGGATCCATAGGTGGATTGTGAAAAGAACACACATGCAATGACACTGGTGGATGCATATGTGGTATGTGAAAAGAACACACATACAATGACTCTGGTTGTTGTTAGTAAAAGAACACGCATGCAATGAAACTGGTGGATCCATAGGTGGATTGTGAAAAGAGCACACATGCAATGACACTGGTGGATCGATATGTGGTATGTGGAAAGAACAGACATGCAATGACGCTGATGTTGTTAGTAAAAAGAACACACATGCAATGACACTTGTGGATCCATACGTGGATTGTGAAAACAGCACACATGCAATGACACTAGTGGATCCATAGGTTGATTGTGAAAAGAAAAGACATGAAATGACTCTAGTTGTTGTTAGTAAAAAGAACACACATGAATAACACTAGTGGATCAATGTGTTGTCACTGAAGAGAACACACATTTCAATGACCCTGGTTGCTGTTAGTAAAAAGAACACACATGCAATGACACTGGTGGATCCATGTGTGGTCTCAGAAGAGAACACACATGCAATGACTCTGGTTGTTGTTGGTAAAAAGAGCACACATGCAATGACACTAGTGGATCCATAGGTGGATTGTGAAAATAACACACATGCAATGACACTGGTGGATCCATATGTGGTATGTGAAAAGAACACACATACAATGACTCTGGTTATTGTTAGTAAAAAGAACAAACATGCAATGACACTGGTGGATCCAGAGGTGGACTGTGAAAAGAGCACACATGCAATGGCACTAGTGGATCCATATGTGGTATGTGGAAAGAACACACATGCAATGAATCTGGTTGTTGTTAGTAAAAATAACACACATGCATTGACACTGGTGGATCCATATGTGGATTGTGAAAAGAGCACACATGCAATGACACTGGTGGATCCATATGTGGTATGTGAAAAGAACACACATGCAACGACTCTGGTTGTTGTTAGTAAAAATAACACACATTCAATTACAATTGTGGATCCATGTGTGGTCTCTGAAGAGAACACACATTTCAATGACACTGGTGGATCCATATGTGGTATGTGAAAAGAACACACATGCAATGACACTGGTGGATCCATAGGTGGATTGTGAAAAGAGCACACATGTAATGACACTTGTGGATCCATATGTGGTATGTGAAAAGAACACGCATGCAATTACACTGGTGGATCCATGTGTGGTCACTTAAGAGAACACACATTTCAATGACTCTGGTTGCTGTTAGTAAAAAGAGCACACATGCAATGACACTGGTGGATCCATAAGTGGATTGTGAAAATAACACACATGCAATGACACTGGTGGATCCATCAGTGGATTGTGAAAATAACACACATGGAATGGCACTGGTGGATCCATAGGTGGATTGTGAAAAGAGCACACATGCAATGACACTGGTGGATCCATATGTGGTATGTGGAAAGAACACATATGCAATGACTCTGGTTGTTGTTAGTAAAAAGAACACACATGCAATGACACTGGTGGATCCATATGTGGATTGTGAAAAGAGCACACATGCAATAACACTAGTGGATCCATGTGTGGTCTCTGAATAGAATACACATACAATGACTTTGGTTGTTGTTAGTAAAAAGAGCACACATGCAATGACACTGGTGGATCCATAGGTGGATTGTGAAAAGAACACACATGCAATGACACTGGTGGATCCATATGTGGTATGTGAAAAGAACACACATGAAATGCATCCAGTTGTTGTTAGTAAAAAGAACACACATGCAATGACACTGGTGGATCCATGTGTTGTCTCTGAAGAGAACACACATTTCAATGACTCTGGTTATTATTAGTAAAAAGAACACACATGCAATAACACTGGTGGATCCAAGTGTGGTCTCTAAAGAGAACACACATGCAATGACTCTGGTTGTTGTTAGTAAATAGATCACACATGCAATGACACTGGTGGATCCATAGGTGGATTGTGAAAAGAACACACATGCAATGACACTGGTGGATCCATATGTGGTATGTGAAAAGAACACACATGCAATGACTCTGGTTGTTGTTAGTAAAAAGAACACACATGCAATGACACTGGTGGATCTATAGGTGGATTGTGAAAAGAGCACACATGCAATGACACAGGTGGAACCATATGTGGTATGTGGAAAGAACACACATGCAATGACTCTGGATGTTGTTAGTAAAAAGAACACACATGCAATGACACGGGTGGATCCATACATGGATTGTGAAAACAGCACACATGCAATGACACTAGTGGATCCATAGGTGGACTATGAAAAGAACACACATGCAATGACACTGGTGGATCCATATGTGGTATGTGAAAAGAACACACATGAAATGACTCTAGTTGTTGTTAGTAAAAAGATCTCACATGAATGACACTAGTGGATCCATGTGTTGTCACTGAAGAGAACACACATTTCAATGACTCTAGTTGTTGTTAGTAAAAAGAACACACAACCAATGACACTGGTGGATCCATGTGTGGTCTCTGAAGAGAACACACATGCAATGACTCTAGTTGTTGTTAGTAAAAAGAGCACACATGCAATGACACTAGTGGATCCATAGGTGGATTGTGAAAATAACACACATGCAATGGTACTGGTGGATCCATATGTGGTATGTGAAAATAAAACACATGCAATGACTCTCGTTGTTGTTAGTAAAAAGAACAAACATGCAATGACACTGGTGGATCTAGAGGTGGATTGTGAAAAGAGCACACGGGCAATGGCACTAGTGGATCCATATGTGGTATGTGGAAAGAACACACATGCAATGAATCTGGTTGTTGTTAGTAAAAAGAACGCACATGCATTGACACTGGTGGATCCATATGTGGATTGTGAAAAGAGCACACATGCAATGACACTGGTGGATCCATATGTGGTATGTGAAAAGAACACACATGCAATGACTCTGGTTGTTGTTAGTAAAAAGAACACACATGCAATGACACTAGTGGATCCATGTGTGGTGTCTGAAGAGAACACACATTTCAATGACACTGGTGGATCCATATGTGGTATGTGAAAAGAACACACATGCAATGACACTGGTGGATCCATAGGTGGATTGTGAAAGTATCACACATGCAACGACACTTGTGGATCCATATGTGGTATGTGAAAAAACACACATGCAATGACACTGGTGGATCCATGTGTGGTCACTAAAGAGAACACACATTTCAATGACTCTGGTTGTTGTTAGTAAAAAGAACACACATGCAATGACACTGGTGGATAACACACATGCAATGACTCTGTTTGTTGTTAGTAAAAAGTGCACACAAGCAATGACACTGGTGGATCCATAGGTGGATTGTGAAAATAACACACATGCAATGACACTGGTGGATCCATATGTGGTATGTGAAAAGAACACACATGCAATGACTCTGGTTCTGGTTAGTAAAAAGAACACACATGAAATGACACGGGTGGATCCTTAGGTGGATTGTGAAAAGAGCACACATGCAATGACTTTGGTGGATCCATATGTGGTATGTGGAAAGAACCCATATGCAATGACTCTGGTTGTTGTTAGTAAAAAGAACACACATGCAATGACACTGGTGGATCCATATGTGGATTCTGAAAAGAGCACACATGCAATGACATTGGTGGATCCATATGTGGTATGTGAAAAGAACACACATGCAATGACTCTGGTTGTTGTTTCTAAAAAGAACACACATGCAATGCCACTGGTGGATCCATGTGTGGTCTCTGAAGAGAACACACATTTCCATGGAACTGGTGGATCCATATGGGGTATGTGAAAAGAACACACATGCAATGACACTGGTGGATCCATCAGTGGATTGTGAAAATAACACACATGGAATGGCACTGGTGGATCCATAGGTGGATTGTGAAAAGAGCACACATGCAATGACACTAGTGGATCCATATGTGGTATGTGGAAAGAACACATATGCAATGACTCTGGTTGTTGTTAGTAAAAAGAACACACTTGCAATGACACTGGTGGATGCATTTGTGGTCTCTAAAGAGAACACACATTTCAATGACTCTGGTTGTTTTTAGTAAAAAGAACACACATGCAATAACACTGGTGGATCCATGTGTGGTCTCTGAATATAACACTCATGCACTGATTCTGTATTTTGTTAGTAAAAAGAGCACACATTCAATGACACTGGTGGATCCATAGGTGGATTGTGAAAAGAACACACATGCAATGACACTGGTGGATCCATAGGTGGATTGTGAAAAGAGCACACATGCAATGACACTTGTGGATCCATATGTGGTATGTGAAAAGAACACACATGCAATGACACTGGTGGATCCATGTGTGGTTACTGAAGTGAACACACATTTGAATGACCCAGGTTGTTCTTAGTAAAAAGAGCACACATGCAATGACACTGGTGGATCCATAAGTGGATTGTGAAAATAACACACATGCAATGACACTGGTGGATCCATATGTGGTATGTGAAATGAACACACATGCAATGACTCTGGTTCTAGATAGTAAAAAGAACACACATGCAATGAAACTGGTGGATCCATAGGTGGATTGTGAAAAGAGCACACAAGCAATGACACTGGTGGATCCATATGTGGTATGTGGAAATAACACATATGCAATGACTCTGGTTGTTGTTAGTAAAAATACCACACATGCAATGACACTGGTGGATCCATATGTGGATTGTGAAAAGAGCACACGTGCAATGAAACTGGTGGATCCATATGTGGTATGTGAAAAGAACACATATGCATTGACTCTGGTTGTTGTTTCTAAAAAGAACACACATGCAATGACACTGGTGGATCCATGTGTGGTCTCTGAAGAGAACACACATTTCAATGACACTGGTGGATCCATATGGGGTATGTGAAAAGAACACACATGCAATGACACTGGTGGATCCATAGGTGGATTGTGAAAAGAGCACACATGCAATGACACTGGTGGATCCATATGTGGTATGTGAAAAGAACACACATGCAATGACACTGGTGGATCCATATGTGGTATATGAGAAGAACAGACATGAAATGACTCCAGTTGTTATTAGTAAAAAGAACACACATGCAATGACACTGGTGGATCCATTTGTGGTCTCTAAAGAGAACACACATTTCAATGACTCTGGTTGTTGTTAGTAAAAATAACACACATGCAATAACACAGGTGGATCCATGTGTGGTCTCTGAATAGAACACACATACAATGATTCTTGTTTTTGTTAGTAAAAAGAGCACACATTCAATGACACTGGTGGATCCATAGGTGCATTGTGAAAAGAACACACATGCAATGACACTGGTGGATCTATAGGTGGATTGTGAAAAGAGCACACATGCAATGACACTTGTGGATCCATATGTGGTATGTGAAAAGAACACACATGCAATCACACTGGTGGATCCATGTGTGGTTACTGAAGAGAACACACATTTCAATGACTCTGGTTGTTGTTAGTAAAAAGAGCACACATGCAATGACACTGGTGGATCCATAAGTGGATTGTGAAAATAACACACATGCAATGACACTGGTGGATCCATATGTGGTATGTGAAAAGAACACACATGCAATGACTCTGGTTCTGGTTAGTAAAAAGAACACACATGCAATGAAACTGGTGGATCCATAGGTGGATTGTGAAAAGCGCACACATGCAATGACACTGGTGGATCCACAGGTGGATTGTGAAAAGAGCACACATGCAATGACACTGGTGGATCCATATGTGGTATGTGGAAAGAACACATATGCAATGACTCTGGTTGTTGTTAGTAAAAAGAACACACATGCAATGACACTGGTGGATCCATATGTGGATTGTGAAAAGAGCACACATGCAATAACACTAGTGGATCCATGTGTGGTCTCTGAATAGAACACACATGCAATGACTCTGGTTGTTGTTAGTAAAAAGAGCACACATGCAATGACACTGGTGGATTGTGAAAAGAGCACACATGCAATGCCACTGGTGGATCCATATGTGGTATGTGAAAAGAACACACATACAATGACTCTGGTTATTGTTAGTAAAAAGAACAAACATGCAATGACACTGGTGGATCCAAAGGTGGACTGTGAAAAGAGCACACATGCAATGGCACTAGTGGATCCATATGTGGTATGTGGAAAGAACACACATGCAATGAATCTGGTTGTTGTTAGTAAAAATAACACACATGTATTGACACTGGTGGATCCATATGTGGATTGTGAAAATAACACACATGCAATGACACTGGTGGATCCATATGTGGTATGTGAAAAGAACACACATGCAATGACTCTGGTTGTTGTTAGTAAAAAGAACACACATGCAATGACACTGGTGGATCCATGTGTGGTCTCTTAAGAGAACACACATTTCAATGACACTGGTGGATCCATATGTGGTATGTGAAAAGAACACACATGCAATGACACTGGTGGATCCATAGGTGGATCCATGTGTGGTCACTAAAGAGAACACACATTTCAATGACTCTGGTTGTTGTTAGTAAAAAGAACACACATGCAATGACACTGGTGGATAACACACATGCAATGACCCTGTTTGTTGTTAGTAAAAATGGCACACAAGCAATGACACTGGTGGATCCATAGGTGGATTGTGAAAATAATACACATGCAATGACACTGGTGGATCCATATGTGGTATGTGAAAAGAACACACATGCAATGACTCTGGTTCTGGTTAGTAAAAAGAACACACATGCAATGACACGGGTGGATCCTTAGGTGGATTGTGAAAAGAGCACACATGCAATGACATTGGTGGATCCATATGTGGTATGTGGAAAGAACACATATGCAATGACTCTGGTTGTTGTTAGTAAAAAGAACACACATGCAATGACACTGGTGGATCCATATGTGGATTCTGAAAAGAGCACACATGCAATGACACTGGTGGATCCATATGTGGTATGTGAAAAGAACACACATGCAATGACTCTGGTTGTTGTTTCTAAAAAGAACACACATGCAATGCCACTGTTGGATCCATGTGTGGTCTCTGAAGAGAACACACATTTCAATGACACTGGTGGATCCATATGGGGTATGTGAAAAGAATACACATGCAATGACACTGGTGGATCCATCAGTGGATTGTGAAAATAACACACATGGAATGGCACTGGTGGATCCATAGGTGGATTGTGAAAAGAGCACACATGCAATGACACTGGTGGATCCATATGTGGTATGTGGAAAGAACACATATGCAATGACTCTGGTTGTTGTTAGTAAAAAGAACACACATGCAATGACACTGGTGGATCCATATGTGGATTGTGAAAAGAGCACACATGCAATAACACTAGTGGATCCATGTGTGGTCTCTGAATAGAATACACATGCAATGACTTTGGTTGTTGTTAGTAAAAATAGCACACATGCAATGACACTGGTGGATCCATAGGTGGATTGTGAAAAGAACACACATGCAATGACACTGGTGGATCCATATGTGGTATGTGAAAAGAACACACATGAAATGCATCCAGTTGTTGTTAGTAAAAAGAACACACATGCAATGACACTGGTGGATCCATGTGTTGTCTCTGAAGAGAACACACATTTCAATGACTCTGGTTATTATTAGTAAAAAGAACACACATGCAATAACACTGGTGGATCCAAGTGTGGTCTCTAAAGAGAACACACATGCAATGACTCTGGTTGTTGTTAGTAAATAGATCACACATGCAATGACACTGGTGGATCCATAGGTGGATTGTGAAAAGAACACACATGCAATGACACTGGTGGATCCATAGGTGCATTGTGAAAATAAAACACATGCAATGACTCTCGTTGTTGTTAGTAAAAAGAACAAACATTCAATGACACTGGTGGATCTAGAGGTGGATTGTGAAAAGATCACACAGGCAATGGCACTAGTGGATCCATATGTGGTATGTGGAAAGAACACACATGCAATGAATCTGGTTGTTGTTAGTAAAAAGAACACACATGCATTGACACTGGTGGATCCATATGTGGATTGTGAAAAGAGCACACATGCAATGACACAGGTGGATCCATATGTGGTATGTGAAAAGAACACACATGCAATGACTCTGGTTGTTGTTAGTAAAAAGAACACACATGCAATGACACTAGTGGATCCATGTGTGGTGTCTGAAGAGAACACACATTTCAATGACACTGGTGGATCCATATGTGGTATGTGAAAAGAACACACATGCAATGACACTGGTGGATCCATAGGTGGATTGTGAAAGTATCACACATGCAACGACACTTGTGGATCCATATGTGGTATGTGAAAAAACACACATGCAATGACACTGGTGGATCCATGTGTGGTCACTAAAGAGAACACACATTTCAATGACTCTGGTTGTTGTTAGTAAAAAGAACACACATGCAATGACACTGGTGGATAACACACATGCAATGACTCTGTTTGTTGTTAGTAAAAAGTGCACACAAGCAATGACACTGGTGGATCCATAGGTGGATTGTGAAAATAACACACATGAAATGACACTGGTGGATCCATATGTGGTATGTGAAAAGAACACACATGCAATGACTCTGGTTCTGGTTAGTAAAAAGAACACACATGAAATGACACGGGTGGATCCTTAGGTGGATTGTGAAAAGAGCACACATGCAATGACTTTGGTGGATCCATATGTGGTATGTGGAAAGAACACATATGCAATGACTCTGGTTGTTGTTAGTAAAAAGAACACACATGCAATGACACTGGTGGATCCATATGTGGACTCTGAAAAGAGCACACATGCAATGACATTGGTGGATCCATATGTGGTATGTGAAAAGAACACACATGCAATGACTCTGGTTGTTGTTTCTAAAAAGAACACACATGCAATGCCACTGGTGGATCCATGTGTGGTCTCTGAAGAGAACACACATTTCCATGGAACTGGTGGATCCATATGGGGTATGTGAAAATAACACACATGCAATGACACTGGTGGATCCATCAGTGGATTGTGAAAATAACACACATGGAATGGCACTGGTGGATCCATAGGTGGATTGTGAAAAGAGCACACATGCAATGACACTAGTGGATCCATATGTGGTATGTGGAAAGAACACATATGCAATGACTCTGGTTGTTGTTAGTAAAAAGAACACACTTGCAATGACACTGGTGGATGCATTTGTGGTCTCTAAAGAGAACACACATTTCAATGACTCTGGTTGTTTTTAGTAAAAAGAACACACATGCAATAACACTGGTGGATCCATGTGTGGTCTCTGAATAGAACACACATGCAATGATTCTGGTTTTTGTTAGTAAAAAGAGCACACATTCAATGACACTGGTGGATCCATAGGTGGATTGTGAAAAGAACACACATGCAATGACACTGGTGGATCCATAGGTGGATTGTGAAAAGAGCACACATGCAATGACACTTGTGGATCCATATGTGGTATGTGAAAAGAACACACATGCAATGACACTGGTGGATCCATGTGTGGTTACTGAAGTGAACACACATTTGAATGACCCAGGTTGTTCTTAGTAAAAAGAGCACACATGCAATGACACTGGTGGATCCATAAGTGGATTGTGAAAATAACACACATGCAATGACACTGGTGGATCCATATGTGGTATGTGAAATGAACACACATGCAATGACTCTGGTTCTAGATAGTAAAAAGAACACACATGCAATGAAACTGGTGGATCCATAGGTGGATTGTGAAAAGAGCACACAAGCAATGACACTGGTGGATCCATATGTGGTATGTGGAAATAACACATATGCAATGACTCTGGTTGTTGTTAGTAAAAATACCACACATGCAATGACACTGGTGGATCCATATGTGGATTGTGAAAAGAGCACACATGCAAAGAAACTGGTGGATCCATATGTGGTATGTGAAAAGAACACATATGCATTGACTCTGGTTGTTGTTTCTAAAAAGAACACACATGCAATGACACTGGTGGATCCATGTGTGGTCTCTGGAGAGAACACACATTTCAATGACACTGGTGGATCCATATGGGGTATGTGAAAAGAACACACATGCAATGACACTGGTGGATCCATAGGTGGATTGTGAAAAGAGCACACATGCAATGACACTGGTGGATCCATATGTGGTATGTGAAAAGAACACACATGCAATGACACTGGTGGATCCATATGTGGTATATGAGAAGAACAGACATGAAATGACTCCAGTTGTTATTAGTAAAAAGAACACACATGCAATGACACTGGTGGATCCATTTGTGGTCTCTAAAGAGAACACACATTTCAATGACTCTGGTTGTTGTTAGTAAAAATAACACACATGCAATAACACTGGTGGATCCATGTGTGGTCTCTGAATAGAACACACATACAATGATTCTTGTTTTTGTTAGTAAAAAGAGCACACATTCAATGACACTGGTGGATCCATAGGTGCATTGTGAAAAGAACACACATGCAATGACACTGGTGGATCTATAGGTGGATTGTGAAAAGAGCACACATGCAATGACACTTGTGGATCCATATGTGGTATGTGAAAAGAACACACATGCAATCACACTGGTGGATCCATGTGTGGTTACTGAAGAGAACACACATTTCAATGACTCTGGTTGTTGTTAGTAAAAAGAGCACACATGCAATGACACTGGTGGATCCATAAGTGGATTGTGAAAATAACACACATGCAATGACACTGGTGGATCCATATGTGGTATGTGAAAAGAACACACATGCAATGACTCTGGTTCTGGTTAGTAAAAAGAACACACATGCAATGAAACTGGTGGATCCATAGGTGGATTGTGAAAAGCGCACACATGCAATGACACTGGTGGATCCATATCTGGTATGTGGAAATAACACATATGCAATGACTCTGGTTGTTGTTAGTAAAAAGAACACACATGCAATGACACTGGTGGATCCATATGTGGATTGTGAAAAGAGCACACATGCAATGACACTGGTGGATCCATATGTGGTATGTGAAAAGAACACATATGCATTGACTCTGGTTGTTGTTTCTAAAAAGAACACACATGCAATGACACTAGTGGATCCATGTGTGGTCTCTGAAGAGAACACACATTTCAATGACACTGGTGGATCCCTATGGGGTATGTGAAAAGAACACACATGCAATGACACTGGTGGATCCATAGGTGGATTGTGAAAAGAGCACACATGCAATGACACTGGTGGATCCATATGTGGTATGTGAAAAGAACACACATGCAATGACACTCGTGGATCCATATGTGGTATGTGAAAAGAACACACAAGAAATGACTCTAGTTGTTATTAGTAAAAAGAAAACACATGCAATGACACTGGTGGATCCATGTGTGGTCTCTGAAGAGAACACACATTTCAAATGACTCTGGTTGTTGTTAGTAAAAAGAACACACATGCAATAACACTGGTGGATCCATGTGTGGCCTCTGAATAGAACACACATGCAATGATTCTGGTTGTTGTTAGTAAAAAGAGCACACATGCAATGACACTGGTGGATCCATAGGTGGATTGTGAAAAGAACACACATGCAATGACAATGGTGGATCCATATGTGGTATGTTAAAAGAACACACATGAAATGACTCTAGTTGTTGTTACTAAAAAGAACACACATGCAATGACACTGGTGGATCCATGTGTGGTCTCTAAAGAGAACATACATTTCAATGTATCTTGTTGTTGTTAGTAAAAAGAACACACATGCAATGACACTGGTGGATCCATGTGTGGTCTCTGAAGAGAACACACATGCAATGACTCTGGTTGTTTTTAGTAAAAAGATCACACATGCAATGGCACTGGTGGATCCATAGGTGGATTGTGAAAAGAACACACATGCAATGACACTGGTGGATCCATATGTGGTATGTGAAAAGAACACACATGCAATGACTCTGGTTGTTGTTAGTAAAAGAACACGCATGCAATGACACTGGTGGATCCATAGGTGGATTTTGAAAAGAACACACATATAATGACACTGGTGGATCCATATGTGGTATGTGGAAAGAACACGCATGCAATAACTCTGGATTTTGTTAGTAAAAAGAACACACATGCAATGACACTGGTGGATCCATACATGGATTGTGAAAACATCACACATGCAATGACACTAGTGGATCCATATGTGGTATGTGAAAAGAACACACATGAAATGACTCTAGTTGTTGTTAGTAAAAAGAACACAAGTGCAATGACACTGGTGGATCCATGTGTGGTCTCTAAAGAGAACACACATGCAATGACTCTGGTTGTTGTTAATAAAAAGAGCACACATGCAATGACACTGGTGGATTCATAGGTGGATTGTGAAAAGAACACACATGCAACGACACTGGTGGATCCATATGTGGTATGTGAAAAGAACACACATGCAATGACTCTGGTTGTTGTTAGTAAAAAGAACTCACATGCAATGACACTGGTGGATCTATAGGTGGATTGTGAAAAGAGCACACATGCAATGACACAGGTGGAACCATATGTGGTATGTGGAAAGAACACACATGCAATGACTCTGGATGTTGTTAGTAAAAAGAACACACATGCAATGACACTGGTGGATCCATACATGGATTGTGAAAACAGCACACATGCAATGACACTAGTGGATCCATAGGTGGATTGTGAAAAGAACACACATGCAATGACACTGGTGGATCCATATGTGGTATGTGAAAAGAACACACATGAAATGACTCTAGTTGTTGTTAGTAAAAAGATCTCACATGAATGACACTAGTGGATCCATGTGTTGTCACTGAAGAGAACACACATTTCAATGACTCTGGTTGTTGTTAGTAAAAAGAACACACAAGCAATGACACTGGTGGATCCATGTGTGGTCTCTGAAGAGAACACACATGCAATGACTCTGGTTGTTGTTAGTAAAAAGAGCACACATGCAATGACACTAGTGGATCCATAGGTGGATTGTGAAAATAACACACATGCAATGACACTGGTGGATCCATATGTGGTATGTGAAAATAACACACATGCAATGACTCTTGTTGTTGTTAGTAAAAAGAACAAACATGGAATGACACTGGTGGATCTAGAGGTGGATTGTGAAAAGAGCACACTGGCAATGGCACTAGTGGATCCATATGTTCTATGTGGAAAGAACACACATGCAATGAATCTGGTTGTTGTTAGTAAAAAGAACACACATGCATTGACACTGGTGGATCCATATGTGGATTGTGAAAAGAGCACACATGCAATGACACTGGTGGATTCATATGTGGTATGTGAAAAGAATACACATGCAATGACTCTGGTTGTTGTTAGTAAAAAGAACACACATGCAATGACACTAGTGGATCCATGTGTGGTCTCTGAAGAGAACACACATTTCAAATGACTCTGGTTGTTGTTAGTAAAAAGAACACACATGCAATAACACTGGTGGATCCATGTGTGGCCTCTGAATAGAACACACATGCAATGATTCTGGTTGTTGTTAGTAAAAAGAGCACACATGCAATGACACTGGTGGATCCATAGGTGGATTGTGAAAAGAACACACATGCAATGACAATGGTGGATCCATATGTGGTATGTTAAAAGAACACACATGAAATGACTCTAGTTGTTGTTACTAAAAAGAACACACATGCAATGACACTGGTGGATCCATGTGTGGTCTCTAAAGAGAACATACATTTCAATGTATCTTGTTGTTGTTAGTAAAAAGAACACACATGCAATGACACTGGTGGATCCATGTGTGGTCTCTGAAGAGAACACACATGCAATGACTCTGGTTGTTTTTAGTAAAAAGATCACACATGCAATGGCACTGGTGGATCCATAGGTGGATTGTGAAAAGAACACACATGCAATGACACTGGTGGATCCATATGTGGTATGTGAAAAGAACACACATGCAATGACTCTGGTTGTTGTTAGTAAAAGAACACGCATGCAATGACACTGGTGGATCCATAGGTGGATTTTGAAAAGAACACACATATAATGACACTGGTGGATCCATATGTGGTATGTGGAAAGAACACGCATGCAATAACTCTGGATTTTGTTAGTAAAAAGAACACACATGCAATGACACTGGTGGATCCATACATGGATTGTGAAAACATCACACATGCAATGACACTAGTGGATCCATATGTGGTATGTGAAAAGAACACACATGAAATGACTCTAGTTGTTGTTAGTAAAAAGAACACAAGTGCAATGACATCAGGATCCATGTGGTCTCTAAAGAGAACACACATGCAATGACTCTGGTTGTTGTTAATAAAAAGAGCACACATGCAATGACACTGGTGGATCCATAGGTGGATTGTGAAAAGAACACACATGCAACGACACTGGTGGATCCATATGTGGTATGTGAAAAGAACACACATGCAATGACTCTGGTTGTTGTTAGTAAAAAGAACTCACATGCAATGACACTGGTGGATCTATAGGTGGATTGTGAAAAGAGCACACATGCAATGACACAGGTGGAACCATATGTGGTATGTGGAAAGAACACACATGCAATGACTCTGGATGTTGTTAGTAAAAAGAACACACATGCAATGACACTGGTGGATCCATACATGGATTGTGAAAACAGCACACATGCAATGACACTAGTGGATCCATAGGTGGATTGTGAAAAGAACACACATGCAATGACACTGGTGGATCCATATGTGGTATGTGAAAAGAACACACATGAAATGACTCTAGTTGTTGTTAGTAAAAAGATATCACATGAATGACACTAGTGGATCCATGTGTTGTCACTGAAGAGAACACACATTTCAATGACTCTGGTTGTTGTTAGTAAAAAGAACACACAAGCAATGACACTGGTGGATCCATGTGTGGTCTCTGAAGAGAACACACATGCAATGACTCTGGTTGTTGTTAGTAAAAAGAGCACACATGCAATGACACTAGTGGATCCATAGGTGGATTGTGAAAATAACACACATGCAATGACACTGGTGGATCCATATGTGGTATGTGAAAATAACACACATGCAATGACTCTTGTTGTTGTTAGTAAAAAGAACAAACATGGAATGACACTGGTGGATCTAGAGGTGGATTGTGAAAAGAGCACACTGGCAATGGCACTAGTGGATCCATATGTTCTATGTGGAAAGAACACACATGCAATGAATCTGGTTGTTGTTAGTAAAAAGAACACACATGCATTGACACTGGTGGATCCATATGTGGATTGTGAAAAGAGCACACATGCAATGACACTGGTGGATCCATATGTGGTATGTGAAAAGAACACACATGCAATGACTCTGGTTGTTGTTAGTAAAAAGAACACACATGCAATGACACTAGTGGATCCATGTGTGGTCTCTGAAGAGAACACACATTTCAATGACACTGGTGGATCCATATGTGGTATGTGAAAAGAACACACATGCAATGACACTGGTGGATCCATAGGTGGATTGTGAAAGTAGCACACATGCAACGACACTTGTGGATCCATATGTGGTATGTGAAAAGAACACACATCCAATGACACAGGTGGATCCATGTGTGGTCACTAAAGAGAACACACATTTCAATGACTCTGGTTGTTGTTAGTAAAAAGAACACACATGCAATGACACTGGTGGATAACACACATGCAATGACTCTGTTTGTTGTTCGTAAAAAGTGCACACAAGCAATGACACTGGTGGATCCATAGGTGGATTGTGAAAATAACACACATGCAATGACACTGGTGGATCCATATGTGGTATGTGAAAAGAACACACATGCAATGACTCTGGTTCTGGTTAGTAAAAAGAACACACATGCAATGACATGGGTGGATCCTTAGGTGGATTGTGATCTCTGAAGAGAACACAAATTTCAATGACACTGGTGGATCCATATGGGGTATGTGAAAAGAACACACATGCAATGACACTGGTGGATCCATAGGTGGATTGTGAAAAGAGCACACATGCAATGACACTGGTGGATCCAATATGTGGTATGTGAAAAGAACACACATGCAATGACACTGGTGGATCCATATGTGGTATGTGAGAATAACACACATGAGATGACTCCAGTTGTTATTAGTAAAAAGAACACACATGCAATGACACTGGTGGATGCATTTGTGGTCTCTGAAGAGAACACACATTTCAATGACTCTGGTTGTTTTTAGTAAAAAGAACACACATGCAATAACACTGGTGGATCCATGTGTGGTCTCTGAATAGAACACACATGCAATGATTCTGGTTTTTGTTTGTAAAAAGAGCACACATTCAATGACACTGGTGGATCCATAGGTGGATTGTGAAAAGAACACACATGCAATGACACTGGTGGATCCATAGGTGGATTGTGAAAAGAGCACACATGCAATGACACTTGTGGATCCATATGTGGTATGTGAAAAGAACACACATGCAATGACTCTGGTTGTTGTTAGTAAAAAGATCACACATGCAATGGCACTGGTGGATCCATAGGTGGATTGTGAAAAGAACACACATGCAATGACACTGGTGGATCCATATGTGGTATGTGAAAAGAACACACATGCAATGACTCTGGTTGTTGTTAGTAAAAGAACACGCATGCAATGACACTGGTGGATCCATAAGTGGATTGTGAAAATAACACACATGCAATGACACTGGTGGATCCATATGTGGTATGTGAAAAGAACACACATGCAATGACTCTGGTTCTAGTTAGTAAAAAGAACACACATGCAATGAAACTGGTGCATCCATAGGTGGATTGTGAAAAGAGCACACAAGCAATGACACTGGTGGATCCATATGTGGTATGTGGAAATAACACATATGCAATGACTCTGGTTGTTGTTAGTAAAAATACCACACATGCAATGACACTGGTGGATCCATATGTGGATTGTGAAAAGAGCACACATGCAATGAAACTGGTGGATCCATATGTGGTATGTGAAAAGAAGACATATGCATTGACTCTGGTTGTTGTTTCTAAAAAGAACACACATGCAATGATACTGGTGGATCCATGTGTGGTCTCTGAAGAGAACACACATTTCAATGACACTGGTGGATCCATATGGGGTATGTGAAAAGAACACACATGGAATGACACTGGTGGATCCATAGGTGGATTGTGAAAAGAGCACACATGCAATGACACTGGTGGATCCATATGTGGTATGTGAAAAGAACACACATGCAATGACACTGGTGGATCCATATGTGGTATGTGAAAAGAACACACATGAAATGACTCCAATTGTTATTAGTAAAAAGAAAACACATGCAATAACACTGGTGGATCCATGTGTGGTCTCTGAATAGAACACACATTTCAATGACTCTGGTTGTTGTTAGTAAAAAGAACACACATGCAATAACACTGGTGGATCCATGTGTGGTCTCTGAATAGAACACACATGCAATGATTCTGGTTTTTGTTAGTAAAAAGAGCACACATGCAATGACACTGGTGGATCCATAGGTGGATTGTGAAAAGAACACACATGCAATGACACTGGTGGATCCATATGTGGTATGTGAAAAGAGCACACATGCAATGACACTTGTGGATCCATATGTGGTATGTGAAAAGAACACACATGCAATCACACTGGTGGATCCATGTGTGGTTACTGAAGAGAACACACATTTCAATGACTCTGGTTGTTGTTAGTAAAAAGAGCACACATGCAATGACACTGGTGGATCCATAAGTGGATTGTGAAAATAACACACATGCAATGACACTGGTGGATCCATATGTGGTATGTGAAAAGAACACACATGCAATGACTCTGGTTCTGGTTAGTAAAAAGAACACACATGAAATGAAACTGGTGGATCCATAGGTGGATTGTGAAAACAGCACACATGCAATGACACTGGTGGATCCATATGTGGTATGTGGAAATAACACATATGCAATGACTCTGGTTGTTGTTAGTAAAAAGAACACACATGCAATGACACTGGTGGATCCATATGTAGATTGTGAAAAGAGCACACATGCAATGACACTGGTGGATCCATATGTGGTATGTGAAAAGAACACATATGCATTGACTCTGGTTGTTGTTTCTAAAAAGAACACACATGCAATGACATTGGTGGATCCATGTGTGGTCTCTGAAGAGAACACACATTTCAATGACACTGGTGGATCCATATGGGGTATGTGAAAAGAACACACATGCAATGACACTTGTGGATCCATAGGTGGATTGTGAAAAGAGCACACATGCAATGACACTGGTGGATCCATATGTGGTATGTGAAAAGAACACACATGCAATGACACTGGTGGATCCATATGTGGTATGTGAGAAGAACACACATGAAATGACTGCAGTTGTTATTAGTAAAAAGAACACACATGCAATGATACTGGTGGATCCATGCGTTGTCTCTGAAGAGAATACACATTTCAATGACTATGGTTGTTATTAGTAAAAAGAACAGACATGCAATAACACTGGTGGAATCATGTGTGGTCTCTGAATAGAATACACATGCAATGATTCTGGTTTTTGTTAGTAAAAAGAGCACACATTCAATGACACTGGTGGATCCATAGGTGGATTGTGAAAAGAACACACATGCAATGACACTGGTGGATCCATAGGTGGATTGTGAAAAGAGCACACATGCAATGACACTTGTGGATCCATATGTGGTATGTGAAAAGAACACACATGCAATCACACTGGTGGATCCATGTGTGGTTACTAAAGAGAACACACATTTCAATGACTCTGGTTGTTGTTAGTAAAAAGAGCACACATGCAATGACAGTGGTGGATCCATAAGTGGATTGTGAAAATAACATACATGCAATGACACTGGTGGATCCATATGTGGTATGTGAAAAGAACACACATGCAATGACTCTGGTTCTGGTTAGTAAAAAGAACACACATGCAATGAAACTGGTGGATCCATAGGTGGATTGTGAAAAGCGCACACATGCAATGACACTGGCGGATCCATATCTGGTATGTGGAAATAACACATATGCAATGACTCTGGTTGTTGTTAGTAAAAAGAACACACATGCAATGACACTGGTGGATCCATATGTGGATTGTGAAAAGAGCACACATGCAATGACACTGGTGGATCCATATGTGGTATGTGAAAAGAACACATATGCATGGACTCTGGTTGTTGTTTCTAAAAAGAACAGACATGCAATGACACTGGTGGATCCATGTGTGGTCTCTGAAGAGAACACACATTTCAATGACACTGGTGGATCCATATGGGGTATGTGAAAAGAACACACATGCAATGACACTGGTGGATCCATAGGTGGATTGTGAAAAGAGCACACATGTAATGACACTGGTGGATCCATATGTGGTATGTGAAAAGAACACACATGCAATGACACTGGTGGATCCATATGTGGTATGTGAAAAGAAGACACATGAAATGACTCCAGTTGTTATTAGTAAAAAAAAACACATGCAATGACACTGGTGGATCCATGTGTGGTCTCTGAAGAGAACACACATTTCAATGACTCTGGTTGTTGTTGGTAAAAAGAACACACATGCAATAACACTGGTGGATCCATGTGTGGTCTCTGAATAGAACACACATGCAGTGATTCTGGTTGTTGTTAGTAAAAAGAGCACACATGCAATGACACTGGTGGATCCATAGGTGGATTGTGAAAAGAACACACAGGCAATGACAATGGTGGATCCATATGTGGTTTCTTAAAAGAACACACATAAAATGACTCTAGTTGTTGTTACTAAAAAGAACACACATGCAATGACACTGGTGGATCCATGTGTGGGCTCTAAAGAGAACATACATTTCAATAAATCTTGTTGTTGTTAGTGAAAAGAACACACATGCAATGACACTGGTGGATCCATGTGTGGTCTCTGAGGAGAACACATGCAATGACTCACAGTTGTTGTTAGTAAAAAGATCACACATGCAATGGCACTGGTGGATCCATAGGTGGATTGTGAAAAGAACACACATGCAATGACACTGGTGGATCCATATGTGGTATGTGAAAAGAACACACATGCAATGACTCTGGTTGTTGTTAGTAAAAAGAACTCACATGCAATGACACTGGTGGATCTATAGGTGGATTGTGAAAAGAGCACACATGCAATGACACAAGTGGAACCATATGTGGTATGTGGAAAGAACACACATGCAATGACTCTGGATGTTGTTAGTAAAAAGAACACACATGCAATGACACTGGTGGATCCATACATGGATTGTGAAAACATCACACATGCAATGACACTAGTGGATCCATAGGTGGATTGTGAAAAGAACACACATGCAATGACACTAGTGGATCCATATGTGGTATGTGAAAACAACACACATGAAATGACTCTAGTTGTTGTTAGTAAAAAGAACACAAATGCAATGACACTGGTGGATCCATGTGTTGTCACTGAAGAGAACACACATTTCAATAACTCTGATTCTTGTTAGTAAAAGAATGCACATGCAATGACATCAGGATCCATGTGGTCTCAAGAGAACACACATGCAATGACTCTGGTTGTTGTTAGTAAAAAGAGCACACATGCAATGACACTTGTGGATCCATAGGTGGATTGTGAAAATAACACACATGCAATGACACTGGTGGATCCATATGTGGTATGTGAAAAGAACACACATGCAATGACTCTGGTTCTGGTTAGTAAAAAGAACACACATGCAATGAAACTGGTGGATCCATAGGTGGATTGTGAAAAGCGCACACATGCAATGACATTGGTGGATCCATATCTGGTATGTGGAAATAACACATATGCAATGACTCTGGTTGTTGTTAGTAAAAAGAACACACATGCAATGACACTGGTGGATCCATATGTGGATTGTGAAAAGAGCACACATGCAATTACACTGGTGGATCCATATGTGGTATGTGAAAAGAACACATATGCATTGACTCTGGTTGTTGTTTCTAAAAAGAACACACATGCAATGACACTGGTGGATCCATGTGTGGTCTCTGAAGAGAGCACACATTTCAATGACACTGGTGGATCCATATGTGGTATGTGAAAAGAACACACATGCAATGACACTGGTGGATCCATTGGTGGATTGTGAAAAGAGCACACATGCAATGACACTGGTGGATCCATATGTGGTATGTGAAAAGAACACACATGCAATGACACTGGTGGATCCATATGTGGTATGTGAAAAGAACACACATGAAATGACTCCAGTTGTTATTAGTAAAAAGAAAACACATGCAATGACACTGGTGGATCCATGTGTGGTCTCTGAAGAGAACACACATTTCAATGACTCTGGTTGTTGTTAGTAAAAATAACACACATGCAATAACATCAGGATCCATGTGGTCTTTGAATAGAACACACATGCAATGATTCCGTTGTTGTTTGATAAAAGAGCACACATGCAATGACACTGGTGGATCCATAGGTGGATTGTGAAAAGAACACACATGCAATGACAATGGTGGATTCATATGTGGTATGTTAAAAGAACACACATGAAATGACTCTAGCTGTTGTTACTAAAAAGAACACACATGCAATGACACTGGTGGATCCATGTGTGGTCTCTAAAGAGAACATACATTTCAATGAATCTTGTTGTTGTTAGTAAAAAGAACACACATGCAATGTGTAACACCCTCAGAATTGGCCCTATGCAAGTTTTAGCGAATCCCGCCAAACCCGCATAGAAACGATTCAAAGGTGCCCACCAGGCACTTTCGTGCGGGTGGAAAACGAAGTAATAACATTACACAACAGTCCTCGATGGGACCCGCAGAACAGATATATACAACAACGACTCAAAGAGTCAAGAATACAGATATAAAATACAAAGATCCAAATCACCTTGAAAACGATATAGCGCCCGACTACGGACAAGATGCAAATGGGGCTAAGAGCCCTGAAGAATAACCAATGGCGTCCATAACCCCGCCAGCAAGCCGGAAGGGTAACCCTGCTAACGACGTCGATCTCAAAACCTGCTTAAACAAAAGGGGTGCCGACAAAGGGCAAAGGAAAAAGAGAGAGCGGTCAGTACTGAGGCCAGTACACGGCGAGGCTAGAATTCGGCGGTCCTCGCCTACATAGGTATGGTGGACTGAAGCGGCGTGCATGCACTAAACAACCTATAGAGACTCGATATAATGGCGGCTATCGAGAGGGGTAAGAAAAGACCTATCCGGAACTGATCGATACTAACACCAAACAATCCCATCTGGTATTCCCCTCGAGACCAAACGAGGAAGTCACCGAGAACTCACAATTGGCGTTTTATTTATTCGGTTATCGTTGCAGCAATTACTAGTCGTGTGTAGATAATCATCCCGATAAAATAAGCAATGCTTTTAGTTAATCATTCCGCTAGAAGGCAGACTTACTAATCGATACAATTAGCATGAGATAACCCCAAATCCCAGCAGTTGTTGGTACTTTTACTTAGCCATTCCGTTGTAGTGAAGCTGGTTACTAGTCATATCGGATACAAGTCAATTTATAACAAATAAACTTTAGTTATAGTTTTCTATGATCAAGCATTGTGCTCCAAGTCGTCCATAACCGCGGACACGACTTCTCGAAAAGATTTAACCCTGCAGGGGTGCACCAAAGTATCCACAAGCACTTCGACCCTTTTTGCCAGATCAGTTAACATACACCCATCGGTATGTCGGCGGGGCCTAAGTCATGACGTTCCCAGACCCAAAGCAAGCACGGGGGGCCACCCCACTAAGTCTACCCGCAACAGTCGGCCGGTCTCCGAGACGGACTTAGGGTTTGCGTTAGTGGTCAGCAACGACAAATCCCAAAACTGGGACCTGCCGATACACAAACACTCCGCTTCCTAAACAGACAGCGTGCTCCTCACACAATCGTAAATAAAGCAAAGAAAGCATGGCATAGGTACAGGATAGTAAATAAAACCTCAAACTAGTTGTGGCCCCAGACAATACTTTGAAATCAGGTACTAATCAATGGGGGCCCATATCTCCCCACCTGTGGTTAGCGCCGATCTCGGAACAGTGTCAAGAACTGGGTCCTACGGACACAAGTGGTGATCGGAAACCAGATATTATCTATCACCCACCGGTGCCTCTGCTTACCTACTTCAATTTTAGTTGTTAAACAGTAATTAAAGTGAACAGTAATTAAAGCCATGATCATCTCCAACAATTAACTTGTGGCAATACTCCAACAACTGTGGTACTTGACGACACGCAACAGCACTTGAGCGAGCGACTACGACACGCAAGTCCAACTATCTACCAATCAACAGGTAATAGGATGTGTCCAAGGCAATGTAAGGCTGCAGGGGATATCACGGATACGGAAACTAGAGCATCGCAACACAGATAGCAAAAGATCAACAGGCGGGAATAAATACTAGAAAAGTAAGATAGGTAGAAAGGGGAGATGCTACCGAAAACAGGTCAAGGTTCATCCAAGATCGGTAAGCTCACATCAACTCAACGGCCTTATCCGCGAAGAAGCAAAACACTAGAATAAACACCGGATGCAATATTTAATACCACGGCAGAAGATCGAGCATGATGCATGTATGATGTATGACATGGCAAAGATGCGATGCAATTAGGTCATATTAAGCGGAACCGGGGTCCCGACAATTAATTAGATGGTCCATGTTATTTATCTACCCCGCAAATTAAATGTTGTATTAACAAGGCAAGATAAGTTACCGGTTCGCTACACAAATTTAAATGAGGCCAATATAAGACTAGATTTGCCCGCATATGGGACCCATATTTAATTAGGTTAATCGGCCTAAGGCCCCCAAACCACAAGACAATATGCATGCGAGAATGACAAATTAATATGCAACAATTTATATTTAGCATTTATAAAATAGGGGCTCGGGAAAAGGTTCACACATCGGGGTACGACAGATCTTGGGGTTTCGGGGCTCGGTCTCCGGGGGCCGGATCTGGGGTTCGGATACAAGAGGAGATCTTGGTTGGCGTCGGGGGCACATCGGATCCGCCCGGGTCGGTGCCGATCTCGTCGTCGTGAAGACCTTGTCGGGTCTGCGCCATCGAGTCGGTCTTGGCAACGAGGAGATCTTGTCGGGGTGTCGGAACCGAAGAACTTGGCGGTCGATGAAGTCGGTGGCCTTTGGAAGATCCAGATGCTAGGACGGTTTCCGGCATCAGACGCTCTGGCATTGGTCTTTCTAGCAAACCCCTTTGCAGCCACAGATCTTGTCGAGGTGGGTCATGCGTGTACACGAATGAGCTGAGGAGCGCCCACGCCGGTTCCAATGGACCTGAGGAAGGACGGCGGGCTCGGGGCGAAGCGGAGGAAGAGGGCACGCAGGAGGTTGGTCACGGCTGCAGAGCACACGTCGACTCATGGCAGATGGTTGGCGAGGCGTATGCGGTGGAGGCCGCGAGGTGCTCGGCGGCGGACAAGCACGACAGGAGGGGAGGTGCCGAGGACGGCGGCGGCCGGGAAGAGCCCAAGGCGGCGGCGGAGGTGGTGAGCGGGCCGACGGGAGGCGGCGCCATGACGGTCAAGCGAGATCATGAGAAGAGGGGAAGCGAGTAGGAGAGGAGGACGGTCGGGCTCGAGGCGACTCCCCTAGCGGCGACACGGCGCTGGGAGGCGGCTGCGAGCAGCGAGGAGGCGTGAGTGAGGAGAGGGGAGAGGCGGGCCCGACGGCGCTCGGAGGGCTGGCGTGGCGACGGGTCGGGAAGGAAGGCCTGGCGGCGGCCGGCGGGGTGGAAGACATGAGCAGGGGAGGAGGACGGTTGGTGGCGGCTCGGGATCCAAGCGGCGAAGAGAGAGAGGAGGCGGTGGCTGGTGGGAGGAGGAAGACGCGAGGAGAGAGCAGGGAAGTGGAGGCTGGCCGACGAAGAGGTGGGACCGAGGTGGGCCAGGGTGGTGTCGTGGGCGTGTGTTGGGTGAGTGCGCTGGGGAGGGAGGCAGGAGTGGCGCTGGTGGGGTCAGGCGGGCCACGGGGGGTGGGACCGGGGAGGTGGTGGTGGCTGGAGGATTGGTGAGGTGGCGGGTTGGGTAGGAAATTGGGTGAGGGGTGAGCGAATGTGAGTGGTGGGTAGGATAGGTTTGGGTGGTTTAGGATTTAGAGTCTAGGTTTTATTAGTTTTTGTAAATATGTGTTTGTTTGGTGTTGTTTATTTTAAAACAAGGCTACTTTGCAAATAGTTTATAGGTAAATAAAATATCCGATACGATCGGGGTTTGCATTTGAAATAGAGAGGGGTATTTGTACAAAGCAAAACTAGGTTTTTTTCGAAATAGTTCAGACAAACAATGCATGATGATGACGATGCAATGCACAAACACAACGCGATTTTCTAGTAGTGGTTTTGCGGGATGCCACACAATGACACTGGTGGATCCATGTGTGGTCTCTGAGGAGAACACACATGCAATGACTCTGGTTGTTGTTAGTAAAAAGATCACACATGCAATGGCACTGGTGGATCCATAGGTGGATTGTGAAAAGAACACACATGCAATGACACTGGTGGATCCATATGTGGTATGTGAAAAGAACACACATGCAATGACTCTGGTTGTTGTTAGTAAAAGAACACACATGCAATGACACTGGTGGTTCCATAGGTGGATTTTGAAAAGAACACACATTTAATGACACTCGTCGATCCATATGTGGTATGTGGAAAGAACACACATGCAATAACTCTGGATGTTGTTAGTAAAAAGAACACACATGCAATGACACTGGTGGATCCATACATGGATTGTGAAAACATCACACATGCAATGACACTAGTGGATCCATAGGTGGATTGTGAAAAGAACACACATGCAATGACACTAGTGGATCCATATGTGGTGTGTGAAAAGAACACACATGAAATAACTCTAGTTGTTGTTAGTAAAAAGAACACAAATGCAATGACACTGGTGGATCCATGTGTTGTCACTGAAGAGAACACACATTTCAATGACTCTGATTCTTGTTAGTAAAAAGAATGCACATGCAATGACATCAGGATCCATGTGTGGTCTCCAAGAGAACACACATGCAATGACTCTCGTTGTTGTTAGTAAAAAGAGCACACATGCAATGACACTTGTAGATCCATAGGTGGTATGTGAAAATAACACACATGCAATGACACTGGTGGATCCATGTGTGGTATGTGAAAAGAACACACATGCAATGACTCTGGTTGTTGTTAGCAAAAAGACCACACATGCAATGATACTGGTGGATCTAGAGGTGGATTGTGAAAAGAGCCCACATGCAATGGCACTGGTGGATCCATATGTGGTATGTGGAAAGAACACACATGCAATGAATCTGGTTGTTGTTAGTAAAAAGAACACACATGCATTGACACTGGTGGATCCATATATGGTTTGTGAAAAGAGCACACATGCAATGACACTGGTGGATCCATATGTGGTATGTGAAAAGAGCACACATGCAATGACTTTGGTTGTTGTTAGTAAAAAGAACACACATGCAATGACACTGGTGGATCCATGTGTGGTCTCTGTCACATTTCAATGACACTGGTGGATCCATATGGGGTATGTGAAAAGAACACACATGCAATGACACTTGTGGATCCATACGTGGATTGTGAAAAGAGCACACATGCAATGACACTGGTGGATCCATATGTGGTATGTGAAAAGAACACACATGCAATGACACTGGTGGATCCATATGTGGTATGTGAAAAGAACACACATGAAATGACTCCAGTTGTTATTAGTAAAAAGAAAACACATGCAATGACACTGGTGGATCCATGTGTGGTCTCTGAAGAGAACACACATTTCAATGACTCTGGTTGTTGTTAGTAAAAAGAACACACATGCAATAACACTGGTGGATCCATGTGTGGTCTCTGAATAGAACACACATGCAATGATTCTGGTTGTTGTTAGTAAAAAGAGCACACATGCAATGACACTGGTGGATCCATAGGTGGATTGTGAAAAGAACACACATGCAATGACAATGGTGGATCCATATGTGGTATGTTAAAAGAACACACATGAAATGACTCTAGTTGTTGTTACTAAAAAGAACACACATGCAATGACACTGGTGGATCCATGTGTGGTCTCTAAAAAGAACATACATTTCAATGAATCTTGTTGTTGTTAGTAAAAAGAACACACATGCAATGACATCAGGATCCATGTGTGGTCTCTGAAGAGAACACACATGCAATGACTCTGGTTGCTGTTAGTAAAAATATCACACATGCAATGGCACTGGTGGATCCATAGGTGGATTGTGAAAAGAACACACATGCAATGACACTGGTGGATCCATATGTGGTATGTGAAAAGAACACATGCAATGACTCTGTTTGTTGTTAGTAAAAGAACACACATGCAATGACACTGGTGGATTCATAGGTGGATTTTGAAAAGAACACACATATAATGACACTGGTGGATCCATATGTGGTATGTGGAAAGAACGCACATGCAATAACTCTGGATGTTGTTAGTAAAAAGAACACACATGCAATGACACTGGTGGATCCATACATGGATTGTGAAAACATCACACATGCAATGACACTAGTGGATCCATAGGTGGATTGTGAAATGAACACACATGCAATGACACTAGTGGATCCATATGTGGTATGTGAAAAGAACACACCTGAAATGACTCTAGTTGTTGTTAGTAAAAAGAACACAAATGCAATGACACTGGTGGATCCATGTGTTGTCACTGAAGAGAACACACATTTCAATGACTCTGATTCTTGTTAGTAAAAAGAATGTACATGCAATGACATGGTGGATCCATGTGTGGTCTCAAGAGAACACACATGCAATGACTCGTTGTTGTTAGTCAAAAGATCACACATGCAATGACACTTGTGGATCCATAGGTGGTTTGTGAAAATAACACACATGCAATGACACTGGTGGATCCATGTGTGGTATGTGAAAAGAACACACATGCAATGACTCTGGTTGTTGTTAGTAAAAAGAACACACATGCAATGACACTGGTGGATCCAGGTGGATTGTGAAAAGAGCACACATGCAATGGCACTGGTGGATCCATATGTGGTATGTGGAAAGAACACACATACAATGAATCTGGTTGTTGTTAGTAAAAAGAACACACATGTATTGACACTGGTGGATCCATATATGGTTTGTGAAAAGAGCACACATGCAATGACACTGGTGGATCCATATGTGGTATCTGAAAAGAGCACACATGCAATGACTTTGGTTGTTGTTAGTAAAAAGAACACACATGCAATGACATCAGGATCCATGTGTGGTCTCTGAAGAGAACACACATTTCAATGACACTGGTGGATCCATATGTGGTAAGTGAAAAGAACACACATGCAATGACACTGGTGGATCCATAGGTGGATTGTGAAAAGAGCACACATGCAATGACACTTGTGGATCCATATGTGGTATGTGAAAAGAACACGCATGCAATGACACTGGTGGATCCATGTGTGGTCACTAAAGAGAACACACATTTCAATGACTCTGGTTGTTGTTAGTAAAAAGAACACACATGCAATGACACTGGTGGATCCATAGGTGGATTGTGAAAATAACACACATGCAATGACACTGGTGGATCCATATGTGGTATGTGAAAAGGACACACATGCAATGACTCTGGTTCTGGTTAGTAAAAAGAACACACATGCAATGAAACTGGTGGATCCATAGGTGGATTGTGAAAACAGCACACATGCAATGACACTGGTGGATCCATATGTGGTATGTGGAAAGAACACATATGCAATGACTCTGGTTGTAGTTAGTAAAAAGAACACACATGCAATGACACTGGTGGATCCATATGTGGATTGTGAAAAGAGCACACATGCAATGACACTGGTGGATCCATATGTGGTATGTGAAAAGAACACACATGCAATGACTCTGGTTGTTGTTTCTAAAAAGAACACACATGCAATGACACCGGTGGATCCATGTGTGGTCTCTGAAGAGAACACACATTTCAATGACACTGGTGGATCCATATGGGGTATGTGAAAAGAACACAAGTGCAATGACACTGGTGGATACATAGGTGGATTGTGAAAAGAGCACACATGCAATGACACTGGTGGATCCATATGTGGTATGTGAAAAGAACACACATGCAATGACACTGGTGGATCCATATGTGGTATGTGAAAATAACACACATGAAATGACTCAAGTTGTTATTAGTAAAAAGAACACACATGCAATGACACTGGTGGATCCATGTGTGGTCTCTGAAGAGAACATACATTTCAATGACTCTGATTGTTGTCAGTAAAAAGAACACATATGCAATGAAACTGGTGGATCCATAGGTGGATTGTGAAAAGAGCACACATGCAATGACACTGGTGGATCCATATGTGGTATATGGAAAGAACACATATGCAATGACTCTGGTTGTTTTTAGTAAAAAGAACACACATGCAATGACACTGGTGGATCCATATGTGGTATGTGAAAAGAACACACATGCAATGACTCTGGTTGTTGTTTCTAAAAAGAACACACATGCAATGACACCGGTGGATCCATGTGTGGTCTCTAAAGAGAACACACATTTCAATGACACTCGTGGATCCATATGGGGTATGTGAAAAGAACACACATGCAATGACACTGGTGGACACATAGGTGGATTGTGAAAAGAGCACACATGCAATGACACTGGTGGATCCATATGTGGTATGTGAAAAGAACACACATGCAATGACACTGGTGGATCCATATGTGGTATGTGAAAATAACACACATGAAATGACTCTAGTTGTTATTAGTAAAAAGAACACACATGCAATGACACTGGTGGATCCATGTGTGGTCTCTGAAGAGAACACACATTTCAATGACTCTGGTTGTTAGTAAAAAGAACACATATGCAATAACATCAGGATCCATGTGTGGTCTCTGAAAGAACACACATGCAATGATTCTGGTTGTTGTTAGTAAAAAGAGCACACATGCAATGACACTGGTTGATCCATAGGTGGATTGTGAAAAGAACACATGCAATGACATCAGGATCCATGTGGTCTCTTAAGAGAACACACATTTCAATGACTCTGGTTGTTGTTAGTAAAAAGAACACACATGCAATGACATCAGGATCCATGTGTGGTCTCAAGAGAACACACATGCAATGACTGTGGTTGTTGTTAGTAAATAGAGCACACATGCAATGGCACTGTGGATCCATAGGTGGATTATGAAAAGAACAGACATGCAATGACACTGGTGGATCCATATGTGGTATGTGAAAAGAACACACATGCAATGTCTCTGGTTGTTCTTAGTAAAAGAACACACATGCAATGACACTAGTGGATCCATAGGTGGATTGTGAAAAGAGCACACGTATAATGACACTGGTGGATCCATATGTGGTATGTGGAAAGAACACACATGCAATGACTCTGGATGTTGTTAGTAAAAAGAACACACATGCATGACACTGGTGGATCCATACGTGAATTGTGAAAACAACACACATGCAATGACACTAGTTGATCCATAGGAGGATTGTGAAAAGAACACACATGCAATGACACTGGTGGATCCATATGTGGTATGTGAAAAGAACACACATGAAATGACTCCAGTTGTTGTTAGTAAAGAGAACACACATGCAATGACACTGGTGGATCCATGTGTTGTCACCAAGAGAGAACACACATTTCAATGACTCGTTGTTGTTAGTCAAAAGAACACACATGCAATGACACTGGTGGATCCATGTGTGGTCTCTGAAGAGAACACACATGCAATGACTCTGGTTGTTGTTAGTAAAAAGAGCACACATGCAATGACACTTGTGGATCCATAGGTGGTATGTGAAAATAACACACATGCAATGACACTGGTGGATCCATATGTGGTATGTGGAAAGAACACACATGCAATGACTCTGGATGTTGTTAGTAAAAAGAACACACATGCATGACACTGGTGGATCCATACGTGCATTGTGAAAACAACACACATGCAATGACACTAGTTGATCCATAGGAGGATTGTGAAAAGAACACACATGCAATGACACTGGTGGATCCATATGTGGTATGTGGAAAGAACACACATGCAATGACTCTGGATGTTGTTAGTAAAAAGAACACACATGCATGACACTGGTGGATCCATACGTGCATTGTGAAAACAACACACATGCAATGACACTAGTTGATCCATAGGAGGATTGTGAAAAGAACACACATGCAATGACACTGGTGGATCCATATGTGGTATGTGAAAACAACACACATGAAATGACTCCAGTTGTTGTTAGTAAAGAGAACACACATGCAATGACACTGGTGGATCCATGTGTTGTCACTGAAGAGAACACACATTTCAATGACTCTGGTTGTTGTTAGTCAAAAGAACACACATGCAATGACACTGTTGGATCCATGTGTGGTCTCTGAAGAGAACACACATGCAATGACTCTGGTTGTTGTTAGTAAAAAGAGCACACATGCAATGACACTTGTGGATCCATAGGTGGTATGTGAAAATAACACACATGCAATGACACTGGTGGATCCATGTGTGGTATGTGAAAAGAACACACATGCAATGACTCTGGTTGTTGTTAGCAAAAAGACCACACATGCAATGATACTGGTGGATCTAGAGGTGGATTGTGAAAAGAGCCCACATGCAATGGCACTGGTGGATCCATATGTGGTATGTGGAAAGAACACACATGCAATGAATCTGGTTGTTGTTAGTAAAAAGAACACACATGCATTGACACTGGTGGATCCATATATGGTTTGTGAAAAGAGCACACATGCAATGACACTGGTGGATCCATATGTGGTATGTGAAAAGAGCACACATGCAATGACTTTGGTTGTTGTTAGTAAAAAGAACACACATGCAATGACACTGGTGGATCCATGTGTGGTCTCTGAAGTCACATTTCAATGACACTGGTGGATCCATATGGGGTATGTGAAAAGAACACACATGCAATGACACTGGTGGATCCATACGTGGATTGTGAAAAGAGCACACATGCAATGACACTGGTGGATCCATATGTGGTATGTGAAAAGAACACACATGCAATGACACTGGTGGATCCATATGTGGTATGTGAAAAGAACACACATGAAATGACTCCAGTTGTTATTAGTAAAAAGAAAACACATGCAATGACACTGGTGGATCCATGTGTGGTCTCTGAAGAGAACACACATTTCAATGACTCTGGTTGTTGTTAGTAAAAAGAACACACATGCAATAACACTGGTGGATCCATGTGTGGTCTCTGAATAGAACACACATGCAATGATTCTGGTTGTTGTTAGTAAAAAGAGCACACATGCAATGACACTGGTGGATCCATAGGTGGATTGTGAAAAGAACACACATGCAATGACAATGGTGGATCCATATGTGGTATGTTAAAAGAACACACATGAAATGACTCTAGTTGTTGTTACTAAAAAGAACACACATGCAATGACACTGGTGGATCCATGTGTGGTCTCTAAAAAGAACATACATTTCAATGAATCTTGTTGTTGTTAGTAAAAAGAACACACATGCAATGACACTGGTGGATCCATGTGTGGTCTCTGAAGAGAACACACATGCAATGACTCTGGTTGCTGTTAGTAAAAATATCACACATGCAATGGCACTGGTGGATCCATAGGTGGATTGTGAAAAGAACACACATGCAATGACACTGGTGGATCCATATGTGGTATGTGAAAAGAACACACATGCAATGACTCTGGTTGTTGTTAGTAAAAGAACACACATGCAATGACACTGGTGGATTCATAGGTGGATTTTGAAAAGAACACACATATAATGACACTGGTGGATCCATATGTGGTATGTGGAAAGAACGCACATGCAATAACTCTGGATGTTGTTAGTAAAAAGAACACACATGCAATGACACTGGTGGATCCATACATGGATTGTGAAAACATCACACATGCAATGACACTAGTGGATCCATAGGTGGATTGTGAAAAGAACACACATGCAATGACACTAGTGGATCCATATGTGGTATGTGAAAAGAACACACCTGAAATGACTCTAGTTGTTGTTAGTAAAAAGAACACAAATGCAATGACACTGGTGGATCCATGTGTTGTCACTGAAGAGAACACACATTTCAATGACTCTGATTCTTGTTAGTAAAAAGAACAGACATGCAATGACACTGGTGGATCCATGTGTGGTCTCTGAAGAGAACACACATGCAATGACTCTGGTTGTTGTTAGTAAAAAGAGCACACATGCAATGACACTTGTGGATCCATAGGTGGTATGTGAAAATAACACACATGCAATGACACTGGTGGATCCATGTGTGGTATGTGAAAAGAACACACATGCAATGACTCTGGTTGTTGTTAGTAAAAAGAACACACATGCAATGATACTGGTGGATCCAGAGGTGGATTGTGAAAAGAGCACACATGCAATGGCACTGGTGGATCCATATGTGGTATGTGGAAAGAACACACATACAATGAATCTGGTTGTTGTTAGTAAAAAGAACACACATGTATTGACACTGGTGGATCCATATATGGTTTGTGAAAAGAGCACACATGCAATGACACTGGTGGATCCATATGTGGTATCTGAAAAGAGCACACATGCAATGACTTTGGTTGTTGTTAGTAAAAAGAACACACATGCAATGACACTGGTGGATCCATGTGTGGTCTCTGAAGAGAACACACATTTCAATGACACTGGTGGATCCATATGTGGTACGTGAAAAGAACACACATGCAATGACACTGGTGGATCCATAGGTGGATTGTGAAAAGAGCACACATGCAATGACACTTGTGGATCCATATGTGGTATGTGAAAAGAACACGCATGCAATGACACTGGTGGATCCATGTGTGGTCACTAAAGAGAACACACATTTCAATGACTCTGGTTGTTGTTAGTAAAAAGAACACACATGCAATGACACTGGTGGATCCATAGGTGGATTGTGAAAATAACACACATGCAATGACACTGGTGGATCCATATGTGGTATGTGAAAAGGACACACATGCAATGACTCTGGTTCTGGTTAGTAAAAAGAACACACATGCAATGAAACTGGTGGATCCATAGGTGGATTGTGAAAACAGCACACATGCAATGACACTGGTGGATCCATATGTGGTATGTGGAAAGAACACATATGCAATGACTCTGGTTGTAGTTAGTAAAAAGAACACACATGCAATGACACTGGTGGATCCATATGTGGATTGTGAAAAGAGCACACATGCAATGACACTGGTGGATCCATATGTGGTATGTGAAAAGAACACACATGCAATGACTCTGGTTGTTGTTTCTAAAAAGAACACACATGCAATGACACCGGTGGATCCATGTGTGGTCTCTGAAGAGAACACACATTTCAATGACACTGGTGGATCCATATGGGGTATGTGAAAAGAACACAAGTGCAATGACACTGGTGGATACATAGGTGGATTGTGAAAAGAGCACACATGCAATGACACTGGTGGATCCATATGTGGTATGTGAAAAGAACACACATGCAATGACACTGGTGGATCCATATGTGGTATGTGAAAATAACACACATGAAATGACTCAAGTTGTTATTGGTAAAAAGAACACACATGCAATGACACTGGTGGATCCATGTGTGGTCTCTGAAGAGAACATACATTTCAATGACTCTGATTGTTGTCAGTAAAAAGAACACATATGCAATGAAACTGGTGGATCCATAGGTGGATTGTGAAAAGAGCACACATGCAATGACACTGGTGGATCCATATGTGGTATATGGAAAGAACACATATGCAATGACTCTGGTTGTTTTTAGTAAAAAGAACACACATGCAATGACACTGGTGGATCCATATGTGGTATGTGAAAAGAACACACATGCAATGACTCTGGTTGTTGTTTCTAAAAAGAACACACATGCAATGACACCGGTGGATCCATGTGTGGTCTCTAAAGAGAACACACATTTCAATGACACTCGTGGATCCATATGGGGTATGTGAAAAGAACACACATGCAATGACACTGGTGGACACATAGGTGGATTGTGAAAAGAGCACACATGCAATGACACTGGTGGATCCATATGTGGTATGTGAAAAGAACACACATGCAATGACACTGGTGGATCCATATGTGGTATGTGAAAATAACACACATGAAATGACTCTAGTTGTTATTAGTAAAAAGAACACACATGCAATGACACTGGTGGATCCATGTGTGGTCTCTGAAGAGAACACACATTTCAATGACTCTGGTTGTTGTTAGTAAAAAGAACACATATGCAATAACACTGGTGGATCCATGTGTGGTCTCTGAGTAGAACACACATGCAATGATTCTGGTTGTTGTTAGTAAAAAGAGCACACATGCAATGACACTGGTTGATCCATAGGTGGATTGTGAAAAGAACACACATGCAATGACACTGGTGGATCCATGTGTGGTCTCTTAAGAGAACACACATTTCAATGACTCTGGTTGTTGTTAGTAAAAAGAACACACATGCAATGACACTGGTGGATCCATGTGTGGTCTCTGAAGAGAACACACATGCAATGACTGTGGTTGTTGTTAGTAAATAGAGCACACATGCAATGGCACTGGTGGATCCATAGGTGGATTGCGAAAAGAACAGACATGCAATGACACTGGTGGATCCATATGTGGTATGTGAAAAGAACACACATGCAATGTCTCTGGTTGTTCTTAGTAAAAGAACACACATGCAATGACACTAGTGGATCCATAGGTGGATTGTGAAAAGAGCACACGTATAATGACACTGGTGGATCCATATGTGGTATGTGGAAAGAACACACATGCAATGACTCTGGATGTTGTTAGTAAAAAGAACACACATGCATGACACTGGTGGATCCATACGTGAATTGTGAAAACAACACACATGCAATGACACTAGTTGATCCATAGGAGGATTGTGAAAAGAACACACATGCAATGACACTGGTGGATCCATATGTGGTATGTGAAAAGAACACACATGAAATGACTCCAGTTGTTGTTAGTAAAGAGAACACACATGCAATGACACTGGTGGATCCATGTGTTGTCACTGAAGAGAACACACATTTCAATGACTCTGGTTGTTGTTAGTCAAAAGAACACACATGCAATGACACTGGTGGATCCATGTGTGGTCTCTGAAGAGAACACACATGCAATGACTCTGGTTGTTGTTAGTAAAAAGATCACACATGCAATGACACTTGTGGATCCATAGGTGGTATGTGAAAATAACACACATGCAATGACACTGGTGGATCCATATGTGGTATGTGGAAAGAACACACATGCAATGACTCTGGATGTTGTTAGTAAAAAGAACACACATGCATGACACTGGTGGATCCATACGTGCATTGTGAAAACAACACACATGCAATGACACTAGTTGATCCATAGGAGGATTGTGAAAAGAACACACATGCAATGACACTGGTGGATCCATATGTGGTATGTGGAAAGAACACACATGCAATGACTCTGGATGTTGTTAGTAAAAAGAACACACATGCATGACACTGGTGGATCCATACGTGCATTGTGAAAACAACACACATGCAATGACACTAGTTGATCCATAGGAGGATTGTGAAAAGAACACACATGCAATGACACTGGTGGATCCATATGTGGTATGTGAAAACAACACACATGAAATGACTCCAGTTGTTGTTAGTAAAGAGAACACACATGCAATGACACTGGTGGATCCATGTGTTGTCACTGAAGAGAACACACATTTCAATGACTCTGGTTGTTGTTAGTCAAAAGAACACACATGCAATGACACTGTTGGATCCATGTGTGGTCTCTGAAGAGAACACACATGCAATGACTCTGGTTGTTGTTAGTAAAAAGAGCACACATGCAATGACACTTGTGGATCCATAGGTGGTATGTGAAAATAACACACATGCAATGACACTGGTGGATCCATGTGTGGTATGTGAAAAGAACACACATGCAATGACTCTGGTTGTTGTTAGTAAAAAGAACACACATGCAATGATACTGGTGGATCCAGAGGTGGATTGTGAAAAGAGCACACATGCAATGGCACTGGTGGATCCATATGTGGTATGTGGAAAGAACGCACATGCAATGAATCTGGTTGTTTTTAGTAAAAAGAACACACATGCATTGACACTTGTGGATCCATATATGGATTGTGAAAAGAGCACACATGCAATGACACTGGTGGATCCATATGTGGTATGTGAAAAGATCACACATGCAATGACTCTGGTTGTTGTTAGTAAAAAGAACACACATGCAATGACACTGGTGGATCCATGTGTGGTCTCTGAAGAGAACACACATTACAATGACACTGGTGGATCCATATGTGGTATGTGAAAAGAACACACATGCAATGACACTGGTGGATCCATAGGTGGATTGTGAAAAGAGCACACATGCAATGACACTTGTGGATCCATATGTGGTATGTGAAAAGAACACACATGCAATGACACTGGTGGATCCATGTGTGGTCACTAAAGAGAACACACATTTCAATGACTCTGGTTGTTGTTAGTAAAAAAACACACATGCAATGACACTGGTGGATCCATAGGTGGATTGTGAAAATAACACACATGCAATGACACTGGTGGATCCATATGTGGTATGTGAAAAGGACACACATGCAATGACTCTGGTTCTGGTTAGTAAAAAGAACACACATGCAATGAAACTGGTGGATCCATAGGTGGATTGTGAAAAGAGCACACATGCAATGACACTGGTGGATCCATATGTGGTATGTGAAAAGAACACACATGCAATGACTCTGGTTGTTGTTTCTAAAAAGAACACACATGCAATGACACTGGTGGATCCATAGGTGGATTGTGAAAAGAGCACACATACAATGACACTTGTGGATCCATATGTGGTATGTGAAAAGAACACACATGCAATGACACTGGTGGATCCATGTGTGGTCACTGAAGACAACACACATTTCAATGACTCTGGTTGTTGTTAGTAAAAAGAACACATATGCAATAACACTGGTGGATCCATGTGTGGTCTCTGAGTAGAACACACATGCAATGATTCTGGTTGTTGTTAGTAAAGAGAGCACACATGCAATGCCACTGGTGGATCCATAGGTGGATTGTGAAAAGAACACACATGCAATGACACTGGTGGATCCATGTGTGGTCTCTTAAGAGAACACACATTTCAATGACTCTGGTTGTAGTTAGTAAAAAGAACACACATGCAATGACACTGGTGGATCCATGTGTGGTCTCTGAAGAGAACACACATGCAATTACTATGGTTGTTGATAGTAAATAGACCACACATGCAATGGCACTGGTGGATCCATAGGTGGATTGCGAAAAGAACACACATGCAATGACACTGGTGGATCCATATGTGGTATGTGAAAATAACACACATGAAATGACTCTAGTTGTTATTAGTAAAAAGAACACACATGCAATGACACTGGTGGATCCATGTGTGGTCTCTAAAGAGAACACACATTTCAATGACTCTGGTTGTTGTTAGTAAAAAGAACACATATGCAATAACACTGGTGGATCCATGTGTGGTCTCTGAGTAGAACACACATGCAATGATTCTGGTTGTTGTTAGAAAAAGAGCACACATGCAATGACACTGTTGGATCCATAGGTGGATTGTGAAAAGAACACACATGCAATGACACTGGTGGATCCATGTGTGGTCTCTTAAGAGAACACACATTTCAATGACTCTGGTTATTGTTAGTAAAAAGAACACACATGCAATGACACTGGTGGATCCATGTGTGGTCTCTGAAGAGAACACACATGCAATGACTGTGGTTGTTGTTAGTAAATAGAGCACACATGCAATGGCACTGGTGGATCCATAGGTGGATTGCAAAAAGAACACACATGCAATGACACTGGTGGATCCATATGTGGTATGTGAAAAGAACACACATGCAATGTCTCTGGTTGTTGTTAGTAAAAGAACACACATGCAATGACACTAGTGGATCCATAGGTGGATTGTGAAAAGAGCACACATATAATGACACTGGTGGATCCATATGTGGTATGTGGAAAGAACACACATGCAATGACTCTGGATGTTGTTAGTAAAAAGAACACACATGCATGACACTGGTGGATCCATACGTGCATTGTGAAAACAACACACATGCAATGACACTAGTTGATCCATAGGAGGATTGTGAAAATAACACACATGCAATGACACTGGTGGATCCATATGTGGTATGTGAAAAGAACACACATGAAATGACTCCAGTTGTTGTTAGTAAAAAGAACACACATGCAATGACACTGGTGGATCCATGTGTTGTCACTAAAGAGAACACACATTTCAATGACTCTGATTCTTGTTAATAAAAAGAACATACATGCAATGACACTGTTGGATCCATGTGTGGTCTCTGAAGAGAACACACATGCAATGACTCTGGTTGTTGTTAGTAAAAAGAGCACACATGCAATGACACTTGTGGATCCATAGGTGGTATGTGAAAATAACACACATGCAATGACACTGGTGGATCCATGTGTGGTATGTGAAAAGAACACACATGCAATGACTCTGGTTGTTGTTAGTAAAAAGAACACACATGCAATGATACTGGTGGATCCAGAGGTGGATTGTGAAAAGAGCACACATGCAATGGCACTGGTGGATCCATATGTGGTATGTGGAAAGAACGCACATGCAATGAATCTGGTTGTTTTTAGTAAAAAGAACACACATGCATTGACACTGGTGGATCTATATATGGATTGTGAAAAGAGCACACATGCAATGACACTGGTGGATCCATATGTGGTATGTGAAAAGATCACACATGCAATGACTCTGGTTGTTGTTAGTAAAAAGAACACACATGCAATGACACTGGTGGATCCATGTGTGGTCTCTGAAGAGAACACACATTTCAATGACACTGGTGGATCCATATGTGGTATGTGAAAAGAACACACATACAATGACACTGGTGGATCCATAGGTGGATTGTGAAAAGAGCACACATGCAATGACACTTGTGGATCCATATGTGGTATGTGAAAAGAACACACATGCAATGACACTGGTGGATCCATGTGTGGTCACTGAAGAGAACACACATTTCAATGACTCTGGTTGTTGTTAGTAAAAAAACACACATGCAATGACACTGTTGTATCCATAGGTGGATTGTGAAAATAACACACATGCAATGACACTGGTGGATCCATATGTGGTATGTGAAAAGGACACACATGCAATGACTCTGGTTCTGGTTAGTAAAAAGAACACACATGCAATGAAACTGGTGGATCCATAGGTGGATTGTGAAAAGAGCACACATGCAATGACACTGGTGGATCCATATGTGGTATGTGAAAAGAACACACATGCAATGACTCTGGTTGTTGTTTCTAAAAAGAACACACATGCAATGACACTGGTGGATCCATAGGTGGATTGTGAAAAGAGCACACATACAATGACACTTGTGGATCCATATGTGGTATGTGAAAAGAACACACATGCAATGACACTGGTGGATCCATGTGTGGTCACTGAAGACAACACACATTTCAATGACTCTGGTTGTTGTTAGTAAAAAGAACACATATGCAATAACACTGGTGGATCCATGTGTGGTCTCTGAGTAGAACACACATGCAATGATTCTGGTTGTTGTTAGTAAAGAGAGCACACATGCAATGCCACTGGTGGATCCATAGGTGGATTGTGAAAAGAACACACATGCAATGACATCAGGATCCATGTGTGGTCTCTTAAGAGAACACACATTTCAATGACTCGTTGTAGTTAGTAAAAGAACACACATGCAATGACATCAGGATCCATGTGTGGTCTCAAGAGAACACACATGCAATGACTATGGTTGTTGTTAGTAAATAGAGCACACATGCAATGGCACCGTGGATCCATAGCTGGATTGTAAAAGAACACACATGCAATGACACTGGTGGATCCATATGTGGTATGTGAAAATAACACACATGAAATGACTCTAGTTGTTATTAGTAAAAGAACACACATGCAATGACATCAGGATCCATGTGTGGTCTCTAAAGAGAACACACATTTCAATGACTCTGGTGTTGTTAGTAAAAAGAACACATATGCAATAACATCGGTGGATCCATGTGTGGTCTCGAGTAGAACACACATGCAATGATTCTGGTTGTTGTTAGAAAAAGCACACATGCAATGACACATTGGATCCATAGGTGGATTGTGAAAAGAACACACATGCAATGACATCAGGATCCATGTGTGGTCTCTAAGAGAACACACATTTCAATGACTCTGGTTATTGTTAGTAAAAAGAACACACATGCAATGACATCAGGATCCATGTGTGGTCTCAAGAGAACACACATGCAATGACTGGTTGTTGTTAGTAAATAGAGCACACATGCAATGGCACCGGTGGATCCATAGGTGGATTGCATTGCAAAAGAACACACATGCAATGACACTGTGGATCCATATGTGGTATGTGAAAAGAACACACATGCAATGTCTCTGGTTGTTGTTAGTAAAGAACACACGTGCAATGACACTAGTGGATCCATAGGTGGATTGTGAAAAGAGCACACATATAATGACACTGGTGGATCCATATGTGGTATGTGGAAAGAACACACATGCAATGACTCTGGATGTTGTTAGTAAAAAGAACACACATGCATGACACTGGTGGATCCATACGTGCATTGTGAAAACAACACACATGCAATGACACTAGTTGATCCATAGGAGGATTGTGAAAAGAACACACATGCAATGACACTGGTGGATCCATATGTGGTATGTGAAAAGAACACACATGAAATGACTCCAGTTGTTGTTAGTAAAAAGAACACACATGCAATGACACTGGTGGATCCATGTGTTGTCACTAAAGAGAACACACATTTCAATGACTCTGATTCTTGTTAATAAAAAGAACATACATGCAATGACACTGGTGGATCCATGTGTGGTCTCTGAAGAGAACACACATGCAATGACTCTGGTTGTTGTTAGTAAAAAGAGCACACATGCAATGACACTTGTGGATCCATAGGTGGTATGTGAAAATAACACACATGCAATGACACTGGTGGATCCATGTGTGGTATGTGAAAAGAACACACATGCAATGACTCTGGTTGTTGTTAGTAAAAAGAACACACATGCAATGATACTGGTGGATCCAGAGGTGGATTGTGAAAAGAGCACACATGCAATGGCACTGGTGGATCCCTATGTGGTATGTGGAAAGAACGCACATGCAATGAATCTAGATGTTGTTAGTAAAAAGAACACACATGCATTGACACTGGTGGATCCATATATGGATTGTGAAAAGAGCACACATGCAATGACACTGGTGGATCCATATGTGGTATGTGAAAAGATCACACATGCAATGACTCGTTGTTGTTAGTAAAAGAACACACATGCAATGACATCAGGATCCATGTGTGGTCTCTGAAGAGAACACACATTCCAATGACACTGGTGGATCCATATGTGGTATGTGAAAAGAACACACATGCAATGACACTGGTGGATCCATAGGTGGATTGTGAAAAGAGCACACATGCAATGACACTTGTGGATCCATATGTGGTATGTGAAAAGAACACACATGCAATGACACTGGTGGATCCATGTGTGGTCACTGAAGAGAACACACATTTCAATGACTCTGGTTGTTGTTAGTATAACAACAGTAATGAAATGACACTGTTGGATCCATATGTGGATTGTGAAAATAACACACATGCAATGACACTGGTGGATCCATATGTGGTATGTGAAAAGGACACACATGCAATGAATCTGGTTCTGGTTAGTAAAAAGAACACACATGCAATGAAACTGGTGGATCCATAGGTGGATTGTGAAAAGAGCACACATGCAATGACACTGGTGGATCCATGTGTGGTATGTGAAAAGAACACACATGCACTGACTCGTTGTTGTTTCTAAAAGAACACACATGCAATGACACTGTGGATCCATAGGTGGATTGTGAAAGAGCACACATACAATGACACTTGTGGATCCATATGTGGTATGTGAAAAGAACACACATGCAATGACACTGGTGGATCCATGTGTGGTCACCAAGACAACACACACATTTCGATGACTCTGGTTGTTGTTAGTAAAAAGAACACATATGCAATAACACTGGTGGATCCATGTGTGGTCTCTGAGTAGAACACACATGCAATGATTCTGGTTGTTGTTAGTAAAGAGAGCACACATGCAATGCCACTGGTGGATCCATAGGTGGAATGTGAAAAGAACACACATGCAATGACATCAGGATCCATGTGGTCTCTTAAGAGAACACACATTTCAATGACTCTGGTTGTAGTTAGTAAAAAGAACACACATGCAATGACACTGGTGGATCCATGTGTGGTCTCTGAAGAGAACACACATGCAATGACTATGGTTGTTGTTAGTAAATAGAGCACACATGCAATGGCACTGGTGGATCCATAGGTGGATTGCGAAAAGAACACACATGCAATGACACTGGTGGATCCATATGTGGTATGTGAAAATAACACACATGAAATGACTCTAGTTGTTATTAGTAAAAAGAACACACATGCAATGACACTGGTGGATCCATGTGTGGTCTCTAAAGAGAACACACATTTCAATGACTCTGGTTGTTGTTAGTAAAAAGAACACATATGCAATAACACTGGTGGATCCATGTGTGGTCTCTGAGTAGAACACACATGCAATGATTCTGGTTGTTGTTAGAAAAAGAGCACACATGCAATGACACTGTTGGATCCATAGGTGGATTGTGAAAAGAACACACATGCAATGACATTGGTGGATCCATATGTGGTATGTGAAAAGAACACACATGAAATGACTCCAGTTGTTGTTAGTAAAAAGAACACACATGCAATGACACTGGTGGATCCATGTGTGGTCTCTAAAGAGAACACACATTTCAATGACTATGGTTGTTGTTAGTAAAAAGAACACACATGTAATGACACTGCTGGATCCATGTGTGGTCTCTGAAGAGAACACACATGCAATGACTCTGGTTGTTGTTACTAAATAGAGCACACATGCAATGGCACTGGTGGATCCATAGGTGGATTGCAAAAAGAACACACATGCAATGACACTGGTGGATCCATATGTGGTATGTGAAAAGAACACACATGCAATGTCTCTGGTTGTTGTTAGTAAAAGAACACACATGCAATGACACTAGTGGATCCATAGGTGGATTGTGAAAAGAGCACACATATAATGACACTGGTGGATCCATATGTGGTATGTGGAAAGAACACACATGCAATGACTCTGGATGTTGTTAGTAAAAAGAACACACATGCATGACACTGGTGGATCCATACGTGCATTGTGAAAACAACACACATGCAATGACACTAGTTGATCCATAGGAGGATTGTGAAAAGAACACACATGCAATGACACTGGTGGATCCATATGTGGTATGTGAAAAGAACACACATGAAATGACTCCAGTTGTTGTTAGTAAAAAGAACACACATGCAATGACACTGGTGGATCCATGTGTTGTCACTAAAGAGAACACACATTTCAATGACTCTGATTCTTGTTAATAAAAAGAACATACATGCAATGACACTGGTGGATCCATGTGTGGTCTCTGAAGAGAACACACATGCAATGACTCTGGTTGTTGTTAGTAAAAAGAGCACACATGCAATGACACTTGTGGATCCATAGGTGGTATGTGAAAATAACACACATGCAATGACACTGGTGGATCCATGTGTGGTATGTGAAAAGAACACACATGCAATGACTCTGGTTGTTGTTAGTAAAAAGAACACACATGCAATGATACTGGTGGATCCAGAGGTGGATTGTGAAAAGAGCACACATGCAATGGCACTGGTGGATCCATATGTGGTATGTGGAAAGAACGCACATGCAATGAATCTGGTTGTTGTTAGTAAAAAGAACACACATGCATTGACACTGGTGGATCCATATATGGATTGTGAAAAGAGCACACATGCAATGACACTGGTGGATCCATATGTGGTATGTGAAAAGAGCACACATGCAATGACTCTGGTTGTTGTTAGTAAAAACAACACACATGCAATGACACTGGTGGATCCATGTGTGGTCTCTGAAGAGAACACACATTTCAATGACACTGGTGGATCCATATGTGGTATGTGAAAAGAACACACATGCAAAGACACTGGTGGATCCATAGGTGGATTGTGAAAAGAGCACACATGCAATGACACTTGTGGTTCCATATGTGGTATGTGAAAAGAACACACATGCAATGACACTGGTGGATCCATGTGTGGTCACTGAAGAGAACACACATTTCAATGACTCTGGTTGTTGTTAGTAAAAAAACACACATGCAATGACACTGGTGGATCCATATGTGGTATGTGAAAATAACACACATGCAATGACTCTCGTTGTTGTTAGTAAAAAGAACAAACATGGAATGACACTGGTGGATCTAGAGGTGGATTGTGAAAAGAGCACACTAGCAATGGCACTAGTGGATCCATATGTGGTATGTGGAAAGAACACACATGCAATGAATCTGGTTGTTGTTAGTAAAAAGAACACACATGCAAGGACACCGGTGGATCCATATGTGGATTGTGAAAAGAGCACACATGCAATGACACTGGTGGATCCATATGTGGTATGTGAAAAGAACACATATGCATTGACTCTGGTTGTTGTTTCTAAAAAGAACACACATGCAATGACACTGGTGGATCCATGTGTGGTCTCTGAAGAGAACACACATTTCAATGACACTGGTGGATCCATATGGGGTATGTGAAAAGAACACACATGCAATGACACTGGTGGATCCATAAGTGGATTGTGAAAAGAGCACACATGCAATGACACTGGTGGATCCATATGTGGTATGTGAAAAGGACACACATGCAATGACTCTGGTTCTGGTTAGTAAAAAGAACACACATGCAATGAAACTGGTGGATCCATAGGTGGATTGTGAAAAGAGCACACATGCAATGACACTGGTGGATCCATATGTGGTATGTGAAAATAACACACATGCAATGACTCTGGTTGTTGTTTCTAAAAAGAACACACATGCAATGACACTGGTGGATCCATAGGTGGATTGTGAAAATAGCACACATACAATGACACTTGTGGATCCATATGTGGTATGTGAAAAGAACACACATGCAATGACACTGGTGGATCCATGTGTGGTCACTGAAGAGAACACACATTTCAATGACTCTGGTTGTTGTTAGTAAAAAGAACACACATGCAATGACACTGGTGGATCCATAGGTGGATTGTGAAAATAACACACATGCAATGACACTGGTGGATCCATATGTGGTATGTGAAAAGGACACACATGCAATGACTCTGGTTCTGGTTAGTAAAAAGAACATACATGCAATGAAACTGGTGGATCCATAGGTGGATTGTGAAAAGAGCACACATGTAATGACACTGGTGGATCCATATGTGGTATGTGGAAAGAACACATATGCAATGACTCTGGTTGTTGTTAGTAAAAAGAACACACATGCAATGACACCGGTGGATCCATATGTGGATTGTGAAAAGAGAACACATGCAATGACACTGGTGGATCCATATGTGGTATGTGAAAAGAACACACATGCAATGACTCTGGTTGTTGTTTGTAAAAAGAACACACATGCAATGAAACCGGTGGATCCATGTGTGGTCTCTAAAGAGAACACACATTTCAATGACACTGGTGGATCCATATGGGGTATGTGAAAAGAACACACATGCAATGACACTGGTGGATACATAGGTGGATTGTGAAAAGAGCACACATGCAATGACACTGGTGGATCCATATGTGGTATGTGAAAAGAACACACATGCAATGACACTGGTGGATCCATGTGTGGTCTCTGAAGAGAACACACATTTCAATGACTCTGGTTGTTGTTAGTAAAAATAACACATATGCAATAACACTGGTGGATCCATGTGTGGTCTCTGAATAGAACACACATGCAATGATTCTGGTTGTTGTTAGTAAAAAGAGCACACATAAAATGACACTGGTGGATCCATAGGTTGATTGTGAAAAGAACACACATGCAATGACACTGGTGGATCCATGTGTGGTCTCTTAAGAGAACACACATTTCAATGACTCTGGTTGTTGTTAGTAAAAAGAACACACACATGCAATGACACTGGTGGATCCATGTGTGGTCTCGGAAGAGAACACACATGCAATGACTCTGGTTGTTGTTAGTAAAAAGAGGACACATGCAATGGCACTGGTGGATGCATAGGTGGATTGCGAAAAGAACACACATGCAATGACACTGGTGGATCCATATGTGGTATGTGAAAAGAACACACATGCAATGACTCTGGTTGTTGTTAGTAAAAGAACACATATGCAATGACACTGGTGGATCCATAGGTGGATTGTGAAAAGAGCACACATATAATGACACTGGTGGATCCATATGTGGTATGTGGAAAGAACACACATGCAATGACTCTGGATGTTGTTAGTAAAAAAAACACACATGCAATGACACTGGTGGATCCATACGTGGATTGTGAAAACAACACACATGCAATGACACTAGTGGATCCATAGGTGGATTGTGAAAAGAACACACATGCAATGACACTGGTGGATCCATATGTGGTATGTGAAAAGAACACACATGAAATGACTCCAGTTGTTGTTAGTTAAAAGAACAGACATGCAATGACACTGGTGGATCCATGTGTTGTCACTGAAGAGAACACACATTTCAATGACTCTGGTTGTTGTTAGTCAAAAGAACACACATGCAATGACACTGGTGGATCCATGTGTGGTCTCTGAAGAGAACACACATGCAATGACTCTGGTTGTTGTTAGTGAAAAGAGCACACATGCAATGACACTGGTGGATCCATGTGTGGTATGTGAAAAGAACATACAGGCAATGACTCTGGTTGTTGTTAGTAAAAAGAACACACATGCAATGACACTGGTGGATCCAGAGGTGGATTGTGAAAAGAGCACACATGCAATGGCACTGGTGGATCCATATGTGGTATGTGGAAAGAACACACATGCAATGAATCTAGTTGTTGTTAGTAAAAAGAACACACATGCATTGACACTGGTGGATCCATATATGGATTGTGAAAAGAGCACACATGCAATGACACTGGTGGATCCATATGTGGTATGTGAAAAGAACACACATGCAATGACTCTGGTTGTTGTTAGTAAAAAGAACACACATGCAATGACACTGGTGGATCCATGTGTTCTCTGAAGAGAACACACATTTCAATGACACTAGTGGATCCATATGTGTTATGTGAAAAGAACACACATGCAATGACACTGGTAGATCTATAGGTGGATTGTGAAAATAGCACACATGCAATGACACTAGTGGATCCATATGTGGTATGTGAAAAGAACACACACGCAGTGCCACTGGTGGATCCATGTGTGGTTTCTGAAGAGAACACACATTTCAATGACTCTGGTTGTTGTTAGTAAAAAGAACACACATCCAATTACACTTGTGGATCCATGTGTGGTCTCTGAAGGGAACACACACTTCAATGACACTGGTGGATCCATAGGCGGATTGTGAAAAGAGATTTTTCCTCTCTCTTGGTCACAAATCTCACAAAAGCCCAAACATGTGGATATCCCAAACATGTGCTCACTCTAGGTGCTATGCCCTGATTGGCTGACACAGATGTCACACGGATCGTCTCCACCAACCGTTGATCCTATGTGATCCAACCGCGTGATAACCCTCCTTCGCCACTTTTTTATGCATGGTCAATCTGTGCCACCTCTCTATCCGTGCCACCGATACTTTACCTCCATAAACAAGTGAAAATCCATCTATCTAAGTAAAATAAATAAAATAAATAAACATATTTCGAAGAAGCCATCGTCTTCGTCTTCCGGTTCGTCCTCGTCTTCGTCAATGCCATGGTCCCTTCCATCGCCACCGTCGGTGTCCTCCTCTGACGGCTCGACACCCCGTCTTCCTCGAATAAGCGCTCTATCTCCTCGTTAGAGTCCTCCTCCTCCTCTTCATAGTCCCACGGGTCCACGTCACTCTCCTCCGCTTCTGCCTCCAACTGATCGATGAATGCCTCCTTGTTGGCCGAGTCGGACTCGTCCAAATAGTTATCTCCTCTCTTCTTCCTGGTCTTCTTCTCGTTCCTCTTCTTGCCCATACTCGCCGGTGCAACACGTGCCCCCGTCCTGGCTGCTGCTTTGCGCTCGTCCGACGCTGCAGGTACCCCACGCTCCTCCTGCGCGGTCGGTACGAGCTTCGATGTCGCGGTGTCCTCGAGTGCTGATGTCGATGGATCCTGGCGCGGTTGGACACGACGTGCTGCCTCAGCAGGCGACTCGCGAGCGCGAACGATGCAGCGAAGAGCCGGGGAGACAGGACGGTCAGTGGAAGTCATGGACCTGCCATTGCCACGGCGAGGGGGCATCGTGCTCGAGGTAGTTGCTCCGAATGGTCAATGGTGGGAACACAGAGTGGGGTGCCTATCTGATCAAGGACGAGCAGCGGTTTCGTGCGTCGTATCCACGCATGCATTTGAAGTAATATCTTGTGTACTGAACATAATTTGATCACAACAAAAGTGGCACAGTGTATTCTACACTTGTAAATATCCCGTGCGTGCCTGTCACGTGGAGTTCGACGTGATCGTGCAGCAGTTACGCGCGTCATTGCCCCATCAACAAGTGACACACGCACGCAGGATGTGCGCGGCAATTCCAATGATGACCACCCGGCTCGCACTCCCCTTATTATATACTGGATTTTGGGCAGTGCCGAAGACCATTGAAGTGTCCATCACAATAAAGACAAGTCCTATTGATTCCCTACCCCTGCCTCCCTGGCTTCTTTGAGAAGGTAGACCGTACACGGTGGTATTGTATAATAGTACTAGTACTACTGGACCATGACCTGTACTCTTTGACTCTTCTCCCACACTAATCACTATCTCCTTCCTCCTACCGTCGCCACCCTCACCCTAGAAGCCATGGCTCCATTGAGGAGGGGGAGAGGCCGGTCGACGATCCTTGCGGAGAAAAGGGAGAGAAATCGCCGTGAGGCACTTCTTTCTCTATCAGCCGCTCAAGCCCAGCCTCTCATCGAGGCCCAATCTCCCCCAACAATGGCGCCGAATGTTCTAGAAGGCAAGGTGTAGCATCCCAATTGTCTAACAATTGTAATGCTACTAGCCTAGTCTATATAATGGCTACTTCCTATATATAATTGTTGCATCATCATTATATCATGCTCATGTCATCATGCCACCTTGCATTTGATCATCATATAAAACCCTTTCTAATTTGGTTCTTATCTCATATGCATTATTAATTGTATTTGCCTCTTGATATTGTATTTGGTTCTTGATATATTGTTTCAATGCCCAAGTTGAGTTGGGGGCATATCTCTTATTAACTCCACCACCTTTTTCTTTCACCACCTTATAATTCCACCATCCAACTAAATATGAGCTTGGCACTTATTGGTTTTACCTCTGGCTCATGTGGGTTGGGATGGATCCAATTCTTTCCACATGCTCTCATCTTGGCATCATTTTGTTTTCACATTATGGATATATGAGAGCCACATGGACACCTTTGCATGCCTTGTGGGTGGAACCCTATCTCTAGCTACCTTATGTGTTGTTTTGGGGTGATCATCATGTTGGAATATTTTGTGGGCTTATTAACTACCTAGTGGCATATACACACTATCAAGTCCCATTGTATATCAAAATGGTCATCTCCATCTACTCCACATGGGGCATCCTTGTTAATTCTTTTGCTTGGCCTTTATTCCAATTTTGGGGATGCGAAATAATAATGCCATGTAATAATATTGTTTTCACAAGAATCAACATGGGGATAAATATTTTGCATGGGCCATGCAAGTGCCACCTTTGCTAGTTTTTGGTTTTTATTTGAATCCTGAGTGGATCATCATCTCTCTCTACCCCTCATCTCTCCCTCCCTCCCTCCTTTTGGCATGATCTTGTTGATCTTGTTCATCACACCACATCCCTCTCTTCCTTTTTCCCTCTTGTTCTTGTTTGATCTATGTTTGGAGCAAGCATGCTTTAAAACCCTAGCTCTCACCCTCTCTCTTATCCTCTATCCATCACCTACCTCATCATCACCATACCCCCCCCCCTCTCCCCTAAACCCTAATCTACCATACCCCATACCCCCATCTAAGCTAAACCCTAACCCTAGCATGTTACACCACCTCTCTCTCTCTCGGCCTCTCCCTCCTCTCTCACCACATGGTCCCCTGGTCCCACCCAGCTAGCCACCTGACCACCCCAACCCTAGCTACCACAAAACCCTAACCGAGCCTCCCATCTACCCGAGCCTATATCTAACCTACCCGAGCCTCACCTCTCTCTCCCTAGCTCTCTCTCTCTCTGCCAAGCGGGTCCTACCCCGACCCTGCCTCCCTGGTCTCAACCTGCCCTGCCCTGGTCCTGCCCTGCCTAGCACGTGAGCGAGGGGAAGGAAAAGGTGGCACCCGAGGCCACCTTTATCCATCTACCCCGCGCCCACAGCAGCCTCCTCTCCCCCTTTTCTCCTTTACCACACGGCTCTCCTCTCTGCCTCGCCAGATCCAGCCCCAGCGCCCTGGCTCTCCCCTCCTACCTCTCCACCACCGTCTTCATCATCGCCGGCCACCGTCGGTTACACTGACGCTTCTCCGATCCAGCCCGTTCGCGCGACGTGGAGGTGGTCGAGGAGTACGAGGAGGCTTCTCTGCATCGACCAGTACCTGTCACGGAGGAGGAGAAGGACCAACGCCGGAGTACGCCGACGAGCCGACGCCAAATCCTAGATCGCCCGGCCTCTGCCTCGACGTCGATCCCCTGCCTCCCAGCCCGATCCACCTACACCGATGCCCTCCCGGTGAGCTCTTCTCTCTCCTGGACATGGTCCGCCTCTCTGTAACCCCCTAGCCTCGCCGGACTTTGCGTCGAACGGCCTCCACGCGTCGGAGTGCACCGGCGTCTGCACGCTCGCGCTCTGCGTAGAACCCTATCTAGGCCCCGCCCGCTTCCCTGACACCAACCCCAACCTACCGCAGTGGCTCCGCCTCAAGGCTGCGGCCGCGTCGCGCTCGATCCTGCGCGCCGCTCGCGAACACCGACCTGTCGCTCGAGACAGAGAAGATCAACAGTATGGCCCCCCCATTTTTGCGCATACCCCCCTGCCTTTTTGCGCGATCAACCCGCGGTACCGAGTGCCCCACCCGTTAGCCTCTCAGTTAGTTTTGCGGAACACCCCCTGGGCTTTTGTAAACCTTAACCCGCGCTCCAGCCCAGCCCCACCTATCAGTCCTGCCTTCTCACCGCTGTCACGTGGCCCCGTGGCCGCTGGCCCCATCCGTCAGTCTCAGAGGCTAGCTAAACCTGCGGTGTAAAAACCTCTTCATACAATGTCACTGCTGAGTCAAGGGCCTCTGGACAGTGTCTGTGGCTAGAATTAGACTGAGTAACAAAAGTAATTTTCTGTTATCTGTTTTAATTCAAATCTTTTTCAAATTTATTTCAAATTCAAATTTATTTCTGTTTTTAAATATCTTTTAAAATACAAATCCAATTTAAACAAATAATATATGTTTTCAAATCAGAAAAATGTGAGGAATTCAAATCTTCCATCCAAAATATATTTTGAACAATTAAAATTTCAAGTTGATTTAAATTACAATAAAATGCCCCTTTTCTTTAATAAATTAATAACTTTTGTTTTATAAGTCCAAATTTGACAAATGATATGTCTAAAATGATTAGCTCGACGAGACCTTTCTGTTTATGCATTCCATGGTTTGATTTGAAGCATGCATCATATAAATATATTGTGGACAACAACTAATATGAAGGTAAAATGGGCCCAAAACTCAATAAAATGTTTAATCTTGTATTCCACACCTCACCCATGCCATGCAAATTGTGCATCATTCATCATGGCATGATTGTTTGCTTGATGCATTTAATTCATATGCTTGTGTACTTTATTTATGTTGGCCCTTGTTTGTTTGGTTCTCCTTCGAATAGACGCTGAGCAGGGGATATATCAAGAGAACCAGGAGCACTACCCAGATCCATCCCTTGCTTCAACTGAGCTGCCAGGCAAGCACTACCACATGCTTGCATACATATAGTACCTATTGCCTCTATCTTACTATTGCATCATTGAGTCGCGATTGCATTAAACTGAATCCCAAGTATTGCATAGCCTTTACTTTTAAACCCCACCGAAGCTTGTTCCTCCATCCCATGAGCCATTACTACAGGAGTTGTTTGAGCCATGCGAGTCGTAGAACGGCATGTGTAGGGTATGTGAGTGTCTGATGGATAACGAGGTACCTATACAACTTAACCTGAGTAGTAATGGGATAACTAATGAAAGTGACATCGGTGAGCCATATTCGCTATTTGGTTTTTCAGGCTCACTTGTGTCCCGTAAGACCCCGAGTACTTGATTCCTGTTCCAAGAATATTTGCGCTATCCACATCCGGGAGGCTTATGAACCCCCCTGAGCCAGAGCTTGATTCATTCTTATTTCTTGGGGCCACAAACTAGTTTGAGGTTTTATTTACTATCCTGTACTTATGCCATGCTTTACTGCTTTGATTTAAATTGTGCGAGGTACTGCACACTATACTATTTAGGGCCATGACCCATTTTCGCTGTATCGACAAGCCCAGTCACACTTTCGGGTTCCCAGTCGTTTACAGCCGGCTCCACAAACCTTGAGGCCGTCTCGGAGTCAGCTAGCTTCGTTGTGGGTAGCTCAATGGGGTGGCCCTCAAATATTTCAATCCTGTAATTGCTTTGTCGTGACTGCTCGTTGGGTTTTGATTTGTTTTTCCGAGGCATATCGAGTGTGTTGTTATTTGTGCACCTGCAGGTAAAACTTTCAAAGCCGTGTCCGGTTATGGACGACTTGGAGCACGCCGATCATAGACAAGCATAACTAAAGTACCGCTTTTAATCTGACTAGACTAGGTACCTGACTAGTAAATAGTGCAACACTCACGGAATGGATAATAAAACTGCCAACGGATGTGGGGGAAGGTTGTTCGTCCGCTTCCTCGTCGGTAAGCGAGGAGGAGGATGGATCTGTTAAGATTACCGTTATAACTGCCATAACTGTTGTTATTAATTCACGGACATCCGTCTATCTCTGGTTAGGCGGATGGTTAGCGAGTATCTATAGAATTGTTAGGGTTTATCTTTTGCTGCAATTGTCACCCTGTGTTGTGTCCCCTTTAGCGGCATAAAGACTTGCTGAGTACCCCTAGGGTCTCACACGATAAATTATTGGTTCAGATGAACAGGTACACTCACAAGATGGATACTGGGTGGAAGAGACGGACGATGTGGGCAACGATCATTCAGTGTAGAGATTCCGGGAATGGGGATCCATGAGATCCGTGGGCGGATGTGCTTATTTACGGGCATCTTATGCCGATTTGCTTCTTATCCGTACTCGGATTTTGTCTTCCGCTCCGCTTGATACTCGATGTTTGATGTATGAGGAGATATCCTAAACTATTATATCTATCTAGGATATTTAGATCTTGCCGTATGGCTTTATATTTCCTTTTTTAGATGGAATGGCTCGATGTACTGTTGTATGGTGGCTTGCATACATACTCATTTGTGTATGTAGTTGATCCTTCGCCGATTACACGCTACCGTTCTTGTCCCGATGTTTGGAAATGGTTGGGACGGCCGAAGGTTCACCGTGAGTGGCATTTGGGCCCCACCGCATTATTTCAACCATTTCCGCTCATCCGGCTTGTAACTAGGAGCGTAATTCACCGAGGTAGTTACAATTGGTATCGAGCCATCCGCCTTCGTGGTCTCACCAAATGGTCGTTGTCTGTCTAGCAAATATTTTTGGTAGTTATGTATACTAGGGAAAAACAAAACGCGAGAGTAGGACTACTTCCACTTTTCTTCTTACCCACCCACCACCCTTTTCTGGTAAGGAAGTGAAACGTTTTCAATCCTCTTCTTAGAATTCAAACTAGGATTCACGTGTTCTGGGTTTCCGTAGTACCATAGAAAGTGTGAGTGTGTGTTTGTGTGTGTGTAATTCCTTGTCTATCTGTTGCATCCAACTTGTTATCTTATCTGCCTTTGGTTATCAACTGTTGGTACATTCCATACTAACAGGCTTTTGAAAACCGGCGCGATCTATCTGACTTCTTGTTAACCGGTGCCATCTTCTTAAGGGTGTCCTTCCTTCTAGCAACTCCATATTCTGTGAAACATCAGTTGCTAATCTCTATCTGATAAGTGATTTTATGATCTATTGGTATTTTAATGCAAAAATGCGGAAAATTTTTCTTTGATACATTCAGTGTTTCCACACTCCTTTCCAAATGTGTGAAACATTATCTATCCGTTTTTATCAGCATGTCCATGCTAACTCATTCTTTGTCACCGCGCTAATCCTGGAGTTTTATTTCATCTCCAATTCTCTTGGGCTAATTACATAACATGTGTCGATCCGATGCTGATGATTGTAATTTGGCTCTCGGCATAGCTATATTCCACTCATGATAAGTGTCGATTGGAATATGGAAAAATGCTATCAACCGTCACCATCTGGAGGATAAGGTTATCTCCTGTGATTTTGAGTACACCGTGATCATATCTATGCATATTCAAGTATCTTTGGCAATCCGGAGTTTCTCAAGGCACTACGGCGGTCTATCATCTGTCCATCATGCTGCACATCTTTTTGAATTCCATATCTGCAAAATCCTCTTTCATACGAGGGAATTGCATCTTATGGTCTCTGATAGTTTTGCTTAAGGTATGAGCTATCATCGTTCCTTTATCCAAGATCTCTTTATCTTTGTAACCGGTGATCCGATCGACAATGTGAATCAGGTGACATCTCTTTTCTTCCGAAGGACCAGATAATCTATTCTGCCAGTGCAACTTTCTCAACACGAACTCGTGCTCTTAATATTGATCTTTCTAAGAGCGTTGAGCTCAGAAAGTGTTTCGAGCATTTGTTTGTTTCTCCCGCCTCTTGAACTCGATATTCTGGGAATATCCTGTTAATCCATGGTGGTATATGTTGATAATATGCTTGCCTATTCCATATCAATGTAAGGACATGGAAGATCATCTGTGTCTCTTTCTCTCAAGCTTCGTGACCACTGCCTGTGTGCAAAGTCTCAAAGTGAGAATTCTGACTTTTTGAAGTCACCTATCTCGGCCACGTCCTTCTGCTAAATAGATCGCTTCAATTCTGGAATCAGCAAGTCCATTGTTAATTCCATCTTCCATCTTCAATCAAACCCGGAGTTTTTCCTTGTTGGCGTCGCTGAAGTTTTTCCTCAAGACTGCTAAATCTCTCTCAATCATTTCAAGAAGAACATGGAGTTCTTTCACCTCAGTATCGTCAAGTGATCTTTTGAAACCCGCTCGTCCTATCATCTATGCTCAATCCACCGGAGGCCATGAAGACCTTCCAGATCTTGTCTTCCTTCTATGCAAGTGGTGCTATCTTTTTCTATATCTGTGGAATCTTGCAGTTGTTCTCCGTAACCTCCCTTCATATCTTTCCGGTGGCTTGGTACTTCGGACATGACGACAACATCATCACCCTTATCTATCTTGGATCCGGTGAATCGTTTGCATCTATCCCTGTTTTCTAACGAAGTTCCAAGAGTTTTTGTCAATACCTTTAGTCTGTTTCGGTAGTTGGGTTGCATGGTTTTCTTATTCATGTGCGGAGTAATGCTTTGAGTGCGGGATGGAGTAGCTACCATACCACTACTCTTATCATTCTCTCTTGTACATTGAATTGGTAAATTAATGTGATCTCACTCATTCCACGGAAGTTAGAAGTGGCCTTTACCCCTTGATACTTTTTACTTCCGTCCTTGCCTTTACGAAGCGCTCTCTCGAAGAAAGTAATCAATAATCTCTTGTGGTGATCTCACCCTTTCTACACGGAGCAAAATCCTCAATTATCTGGTGGAAACAAACGCAACCCTTTTCTGTCCTCGTCTTTCTACCGGTGCTCGGCATCCCCAAACAAGATGGAAGGTAACTATCTCTCTCTTTGTTTCATCAACTCTTTTCCTGTGGTAAAGCCAATTATGGTTGATGCCATCAGCCGCAAATCTATTGCGTTAGCCTCAAGGCTAAAGAAAGCAATAAGTATCTCTACAATAAACTCCAGATCCTCCATATTCTTTGCTTCTCGGGAATTCCACCATGATCTGGAAGTTATATCCACGCACCTCAATTGCGTGATCCGTTGAGTCTTACCGGCGCAACAAGAATCTAATCCGGCGATGTCTAGCTAAATCTTTCTGTTGATATCAAGGGACTCTATTGTTTGAAGGCAATATTGTTTCCGTACTTCATTTCTCAAATCCAAGAGAGGATACGATGCTATTGTCATAGTGGTTCAAACCTCTCTAATCTAGCTCTTCCTTCCGGCGGGACAAAAATCCATCCTCTAGTATCGGTAAATTTTAATCTTAACGGTGTGCCTTTCTATATTCATGATACATCATCTTTTCCTTTTCTTTCACAAGTGGTTCTTTTTCTTTTATCATGTTTCTTGAGAAAACCGGACCTATGTCCATCCTATCCTTCTTGTCTCACGACAATCCTTCAACTCTTCTAACCCGTTGTTTCTCAGGCAAAACACAAGACTTGCAACAAGTTGTAGCATCCCAATTGTCTAACAATTGCAATGCTACTAGCCTAGTCTATATAGATGCTACCTTCCTACATATAATTGTTGCATCATCATTATATCATGCTCATGTCATCATGCCTCCTTGCATTTGAGCATCATATAAAACCCTTTTGGTTTGGTTCTTATCCCATATGCATTATTAATTGTAATTGCCTCTTGATATTGTATTTGGTTCTTGATATATTGTTTAAATGCCCAAGTTGAGTTGGGGGCATATCTTTTATTAACTCCACCACCTTTCTTTCACCACCTTATAATTCCACCATCCAACTAAATATGAGCTTGGCACTTATTGGTTTTACCTCTAGCTCATGTGGGTTGGGATGGATTCAATTCTATTCCACATGCTCTCATCTTAGCATCATGTTGTTTTCACAATATCGAAACATGAGAGCCACATGGCCACCTTTGCATGCCTTGTGAGTGGAACCTTTTCCTAGCTTCCATATGTGTGGTTTTGGGGTTATCATCATGTTAGGGTATTTTTGGGGGATTATTAAATACCTAGTGGCATATACACACTAGCAAGCCCCAAATATAATCCAATGTGATCATCTCCATATACTCCACTTGGAATTCTTTCTAAATTCCTTTGCTTGGGCCTTACTCCAATTTTGGGGATGCATCATAATAATGCCATGTATTAATATTGTCTTCACAAGAATCAACATGGCATTAAATAGTTGCATGGGCCATGCAAGTACATCTTTTGCTTGTCATTTGGATTTTACTTGTTTTGGATGGATCATGCCATCTCTCATCTATCTCTCCCTGCTTCTAGCTTGATCTTAATTTGATCTTGCTTAAAACCATACCCCACCTTTCCCTCTTTTGGTCTAGCATGGGTATGATCTTGTGGTTGCTTGAGCTTGCCCAAAAGGAGAACCATCTCTCTCTCTCTTTAATCCCTAGACCATCACCTACCCATCTTACCATACCATCTCTCCCCTCATCTTTCTCTTTCTCTCTCCCCACATGTTGTGCTTGATCTAGTTTGGAGTTTACAAGCTTCTAAAACCCTAACCACCACCCTTCTCCTAACCTCTATCTAGGTGTCACTCTTATCATCTACCCTTCATCACCATAACCCCCACACCTAATCTAAACCCATCACCCCATCTAGCTAAACCCTAACCCTAAGCTAGCACCTTCCCTCTCTTCGGCCTCCTTCTCCCTACCTAGCTGGCTCCACCTGGACTGCAGACCCCACCTAGCTACCCCCAACCCTAACACCAACCCTAGCCCGAGGCTACCACCACCCCAACCCGAGCCTCTCCCTCTCTTGCTCCTTCCCTCCCTGCCTTGTGGCCCCCTAGCCCGAGCCTCCCACCACCCCGGCTCGCCTACCCCACCGCCAGCTCCCCATGCACGCCGCCTTCCCCGACTGCACGTGAAGGAGGGAGAAGAGAAAGGTGGCACCGAGCCACCTTTCCCATCTACCCTACCCCACGGCATCTCCTCCCTCTGCTTATCCCCGCCTCTGCCTGCCAGACCACCCCAGATCCACCCCAGCCGTCCCTCTCTCCGCCTTCCCCATGCAATCACCCCCGGCCGGCCACCGTCGGCCTCCTTCTCCTCTACACGAACCAGCCGGTGGCGTGGCGTTCCAGGTTGTCGGGGAAGCTCACGGCCGACCACCGACGCTTCACACGCCGTCGATGAAGAGGAGCATCGGAGCCGCCAGTACCGACGCGCCTCCCCGAAACCCTAACCCGAGCCGTCCGTCTGCGTCCTCGTCGTTCCACTGCTCGCCGACCCGATCCATCGCCACCGACAGCCTCGCGGTGAGCCCCTCTCTCTCCCTGACAAGGTCCCCTTCGCCGTCTCGCCCTAGCCTCGCCGGTCTTTGCGTCGAACAGCCTCCGCTCGTCGTAGTGCAACTTCGTCTGCACGCTCGCGCGTCACGGAACCTCATCTAGGCCACGCCCACTCCTCTGTCACCAACCCCCGCCCTAGCGCAGTGGCTCCGCCCCCACGTGGCCGCCGGTCCTGGATCGATCCCCTCGCCACACGCAAACCGTCGCCGGCAGAGAGAGAAGAAAATGCAAGGCAAGCCCTTTTGCGCATAACCCCCTGGTTCCTTTTCTCGGCTTAACCCGCAGTCCCCCGAGCCCCACCTGTCAGCGGCTGTGTGCGGTTTGCAGACAACACCCAAGCCAGAACCTCCACCCGCGCTCCCCTAGCGACGCCACGTGGTCCACCTGTGGTTTCACACACGTGGGACCAAGACCTGCCGGGCCTTATTCGCTTGAGCTGGTTTAAGCGGTATAAAACGTTTTGCTATCATCCCGATCGTGATTGGACCCACCGTCAGCGTCAGTGGCTAGAACTGCCTGGGTATAAAAAGTATTGTCTGTTTTCTGTTTTAAATTCAAATCTTTTCAAATTATTTTCAAATTCAAATTATTTTCTGTTTTTAAATAACTTTTAAGATACAAATTCATATAATACAAATAATATATGTTTTCAAATCAGAAAAATATGAGGAATTCAAATATGCAATCCAAAATATATTTTGAACATTTAAAATTCCAAGTTTAGTTAAATTACAATAAAATGCCCTTTTGCCTTAATTAATTAATAACTTTTGTTTTATAACTCCAAATTTAACAAATGATATGTCTAAAATGATTAGCTGGACGAGACCTTTCTGTTTATGCATTCCATGGTTTGTTTTGAAGCATGCATCATAAAAATATAAAGGGTACAGCAACTAATATGAGTATAAAATGGGTCCAAAACTCAATAAAATGATTTAATCTTGTATCTCACACCTCACCCATGCCATGCTACTTTAATGCCATGCAAATTGAGCATCATTCATCATGGCATAATTGTTTGCTTGATGCATTTTATTCATATGCTTGTGCACTTTATTTACGTTGGCCCTTGTTTGTTTGGTTCTTCTTCGAATAGACGCTGAGCAGGGGTTATACCAAGAGAACCAGGAGCACTACCCAGATCCATCCCTTGCTTCAACTGAGCTACCAGGCAAGCACTACCACATGCTTGCCTACATATAGTACCTATTGCCTCTACCTTATTCTTGCATCATTGAGTCGCGATTGCATTAAATTGAATCCCAAGTATTGCATAGCCTTTACTTTTAAACCCCACCGAAGCTTGTTCCTCCATCCCATGAGCCATTACTATAGGAGTTGTTTGAGCCATGCGAGTCGTAGAACACATGTGTAGGGTATGTGAGTGTCTGATGGATAACGAGGTACTTAAACAACTTAACCTGAGTAGTAATGGGATAACTAATGAAAGTGGCATCGGTGAGCCAGCCCGTTCGCGCGACGAGGAGGCTTCTCTGCGTCGACCAGTACCTGTCGCGGAGGAGGAGAAGGACCAGCGCCGGAGTACGCCGACGAGCCGACGCCAAACCCTAGATCGCCCGGCCTCTGCCTCGACGTCGATCCCTTGCCTCCCAGCCCGATCCATCTACACCAACGCCCTCCCGGTGAGCTCTTCTCTCTCCTGGACATGGTCCGCCAGCCTCAGAACCCCTAGCCTCCGCCGACTTTTTTCGCGACGAACTGCTGTGTCGAGGCATCCGCACTGCTTTCTTAAGCTGCAGAGAACCCTATCTAGGCCTCGCCCGCTTCCCTGACACCAACCCCAACCTACCGCAGTGGCTCGCCTACAAGGCTGCCCGGCTGCTTCGATCCTACTCAAGGCCTGGCTGCCGAACACCGACCTGTCGCTCGAGACAGAGAAGATCAACAAGGCCCCCCATTTTTAAGATACCCCCCGCCTTTTTGCGATCAACCATGCACCGAGTGCCCCACCCGTCAGCCTCTCAGTTAGTTTTGCGGAACACCCCCTGGGCTTTTGTAAACCTTAACCCGCGCTCCAGCCCAGCCCCACCTATCTGTCCTGCCCTCTCACCGCTATCACGTGGCCCCGTGGCCGCTGGCCCCATCCGTCAGTCTCAGAGGCTAGCTAAACCTGCGGTGTAAAAACCTCTTCTGCGCGCTGTGCTGCTGAGTCAGCAGTGGCCCTCTGGACAGTGTCTGTGGCTAGAATTAGACTGAGTAACAAAAGTAATTTTCTGTTATCTGTTTTAATTCAAATCTTTTTCAAATTTATTTCAAATTCAAATTTATTTCTGTTTTTAAATATCTTTTAAAATATAAATCCAATTTAAACAAATAATATATGTTTTCAAATCAGAAAAATGTGAGGAATTCAAATCTTCCATCCAAAATATATTTTGAACAATTAAAATTTCAAGTTGATTTAAATTACAATAAAATGCCCCTTTTCTTTAATAAATTAATAACTTTTGTTTTATAAGTCCAAATTTGACAAATGATATGTCTAAAATGATTAGCTCGACGAGACCTTTCTGTTTATGCATTCCATGGTTTGATTTGAAGCATGCATCATATAAATATATTGTGGACAGCAACTAATATGAAGGTAAAATGGGCCCAAAACACAATAAAATGTTTATTCTTGTATTCCACACCTCACCCATGCCATGCAAATTGTGCATCATTCATCATGGCATGATTGTTTGCTTGATGCATTTAATTCATATGCTTGTGTACTTTATTTATGTTGGCCCTTGTTTGTTTGGTTCTCCTTCGAATAGACGCTGAGCAGGGGATATATCAAGAGAACCAGGAGCACTACCCAGATCCATCCCTTGCTTCAACTGAGCTGCCAGGCAAGCACTACCACATGCTTGCATACATATAGTACCTATTGCCTCTATCTTACTCTTGCATCATTGAGTCACGATTGCATTAAACTGAATCCCAAGTATTGCATAGCCTTTACTTTTAAACCCCACCGAAGCTTGTTCCTCCATCCCATGAGCCATTACTACAGGAGTTGTTTGAGCCATGTGAGTCGTAGAACAGCATGTGTAGGGTATGTGAGTGTCTGATGGATAACGAGGTACCTATACAACTTAACCTGAGTAGTAATGGGATAACTAATGAAAGTGGCATCGGTGAGCCATATTCGCTATTTGGTTTTTCAGGCTCACTTGTGTCCCGTAAGACCCCGAGTACTTGATTCTGTTCCAAGAATATTCGCTATCAACATCCGGAGGCTTATGAACCCCGAGCCGTAGCTTGATTCATTCTTATTTCTTGGGGCCACAAACTAGTTTGAGGTTTTATTTACTATCCTGTACTTATGCCATGCTTTATCGCTTTGATTTAAATTGTGAGGTACGCTGCACATCATGTTAGGGTCAGTGACCGTTTGCTGTATCGACAAGCCCACCACACTTTCGGTTCCCATACATACCGGCTCCACAAACCTTGAGGCCGCCTCGAGTCAGCTAGCTTGCTATGGTAGCTCAATGGGGTGGCCCCTCAAATATTTCTGAATCCTGTAATTGCTTTGTCGTGGATCGCCTGGGTTTTGATTTGGTTTTTCTGAGGCATATCGAGTGTGTGTTGCTATTTGTGCACCCCTGCAGGGTAAAACTTTCTGAAAGCCGTGTCCGCGGTTATGGACGACTTGGAGCACAGTTTCTCGATCATAGACAAGCATAACTAAAGTATCGCTTTTAATCTGACTAGACTAGGTACCTGACTAGTAAATAGTGCAACACTCACGGAATGGATAATAAAACTGCCAATGGATGTGGGGGAAGGTTGTTCGTCCGCTTCCTCGGTGTTTAGGAGGAGGATGGATCTGTTAAGATTACCGTTATAACTGCCATAACTGTTGTTATTAATTCACGGACATCCGTCTATCTCTGGTTAGGCGGATGGTTAGCGAGTATCTATAGAATTGTTAGGGTTTATCTTTTGCTGAAATTGCGTCACCCCAGGTTGTGTCCCCTTTAGCGGCATAAAGACTTGCATAGTACCCCTAGGGTCTCACACGATAAATTATTGGTTCAGATGAACAGGTACACTCACAAGATGGATATTGGGTGGAAGAGACGGACGATGTGGGCAACGATCATTCGGTGTAGAGATTCCGAGAACGGGGATCCGTGAGATCTGTGGGCGGGATGTGCTTATTTACGGGGCATCTTATGCCGATTTGCTTCTTATCCGTACTCGGATTTTGTCTTCCGCTCCGCTTGATACTGATGTTTGATGTATGAGGAGATATCCTAAACTATTATATCTATCTAGGATATTTGGATCTTGCCGTATGGCGTATATATTTCCTTTCTTTTTAGATGGAATGGCTCGATGTACTGTTGTATGGTGGCTTGCATACATACTCATTTGTGTATGTAGTTGATCCCGTCAGCCGCCGATTACGCCCGCCTGCTCTTGTCCCGATGTTTGGAAATGGTTGGGACGGCCGAAAGGTCTACCTGTGAGTGGCATTTGGGCCCCACCGTACTATTTCAACCATTTCCGTTCATCCAGGCTTGTAACTAGGAGCGTAATTCACCGAGGTAGTTACACAAGGGCTCCTCCCGGTACGGTCTTCTTGTTCTACTTCTTCTCCATCTCCCTCTCCATCATGATCTTAATCAGCTTCTTCTTGTTTTTCTTCTTCTTCTGGCTCTTCCTCTTCTACGTATTACAGGCCGGCTGTGGAGCCCGAATCCACCACAACGGAGGCGTTTAGGACCCGTTCAGCCCCGTTCCATGTCTTAGCGAGGTAGCAAATCTCCACGCTGTTATTTCTCCGAGTTGTGATGTGGATTTCTTAGATCCTATCCGCCCCGCATTGGTTTTTCTTCTTCTTTTGCGAGTTGTATTAGTTTTCATGAATATGACTGGATCTCTTGGTCTTTCCTTAATACCGCTGTTCATAGATTCACTATGGATTTTTTGTGATTAGGATTAGTTTATCGTGGTCATGAATAGATCTCTAGTTCCATTTTTTAACACCGTGGACAGTACATTCAACAGGGATTTTTTTGATCTGTATTAGTATTCACCTGGGACCTGGAGTGTAATTGTAGAATTCCTATTTCAATTAACATGAACGTTGCAGCGATCGAAGGACGAGTACCGTGACAAGGTGGCCACGATCAGTTCCAAGATTGTCAAGCAACATGAGCTTGCACGCTCCCTCACCCAAGCTAATGAGAGCCTACGCAAGCAATTATCTATGCAGAAGGAGATCTCGCTAGATTTTGCACGTGACGTTGTTAGGCTGTAGAAAGTGCTCGACCATAACTTGAATAGGCAAGAACAGACCATCAAGATAATCAACGAGCTCACGGAGGAGAAGAAGAATCTCGTGGAAAGGTGCATTCTCCTGCAGGACGAAGTCAGCGAGGCACTCAGAGGACGCGTCGAGGACACCAAGACTACCATCCGAGCCTACCATGACAGGAACCGTTGCCTGGATGCAGTCAAGGAGATAAAGGCAGACATGAGCAGAGGGATCACCGTACTCGAGGGTGTTCGGAAAGAGAACGAGGAGCTAAGGGCATGTCTGGAGGCGTATCGGAGCAATGCCCAAGTCTGATTCCCGTTACCGGGGACATAAATATCAGTTCGTCCTCCAATCCTTTTGTAATGTTTATGGTTCAGGGAGGAATGCCCAAGTCTTCTTCCCATTATAGGGTGCAATAAGAATCCTAGGGCAACTCCTTATCTATCTGGACATGTGTTGGTGTTCATGTTCATGAATGGACACCATGTTCTCTTTCCATTATGTATCTGGACATGGGTTTCTGCATTATGAGTTTGCCACTCTCCCACCACTATTTGGTGATATTGGGGAAAACCCACAGCACACTAAACTGCAGATAAATCTTATTTGTCTTTGAAATTGAAATTATGAAAGTGCCACTAGTCGATTCATAAAATGTTGATTAGTCCTAGATTGCTTCTTCCTTGAAATTATGACAGTGCCATTAGTCGATTCAGTTAATTATGGAAACTAACCAGCTTGTCTTGGTGAACTGAACAAACCATACTATGTATTTTTGTTGCAGGGAAAGAGGCGAAAGATCGACCAGGACCTAGCGACCTGGCTAAATGACAAGATATCAATCCAAAGGGAGAAGCAGAATTCCCAGAAACTGCCTTTGACCAACTACGCGCTGAACTCGTGGTCCTTTCTGACAAGTGCCAGAAACTGAAGGAGTTAAACACCGGCTGGGCGAAGCTACACAGTGAAAGTCGCACCTCGGCTAGGAAGCATACGGAGATCATGAAAGGGATTTTGAAGGAAAATCGTATGGCTACGGACCAAATTCTCCAATCCGTGACGGAGCGCTAGAACCTATAGATGAAGCACGACATAGTACTGAAGGAGCTAGCCAATCTTAGGGAGGAAAACAGGCAGCTCCAGGCTAGGCTCGCTTGAACACAACATATGTCTATTTAGTACTGAACTGCCTGGTTTATCCTCTGTAGTGGTGATTTTGTAAGCGTGAACTTAACTCTATGCACGATATGTGTGTTCGTCTGAAATTAGTTTGCTCGAGGATTGAGTTTGGTTTAGTTAGGAAAGCGCAACTGCAAGTCTTAGAATTAACTAGTTTCAGGCATTAGCACAACATAAATTATTCATCTCGAATTTCCTTTATCCTCTATAGTCTGTCCTTGTTCACTCTCGCGCGCCTTCTTCAGTTCCTTTGTCCTCTACAGATCCATAATGCAGTACTCTAGCTTCTTCCTGTCTTCCCTGAGATGATCCCTCTCCTTTTCTGCATTACGAATCAGCAACCTGTGACTATCCTGAAGCTTCTTTGCAGTTCCAACAACCAAGCTCCCATCGATTCCATCAGTTAGCTCTGACTACAAATTATCGATTTCTTGTTCTAGCTCCTTATTTCGTACCGACAACTTGTAATTTTTTTCAGTTGCATCACTTACATTAGTAAATCGCCCCGACCTTTCCAACTCATACATCTCCCATAACTGTGCCAAACATTTCTTAAGTGCATCTGGCCACTCAAGATCCATCCACTCTACTATTTTACACACCGGGCCAACCTAAAAACACACACACTATAGTGTTATGAACATGCACGATACATTTTACTTCATGTCATAGTTGCACATAATGTAAACAAACCTGATTTGTACAGCCCAAAAACCTTCTCCCAGTGTTACTGCCTTCGAATGCAATATATCTCCTCAGTTTTACCCCATGGTCACATGGCACTTCTCCATCGAGATCTAGGCCCTCACATTCAGAGTCATAGAATGTCCGTGGTACCTATAGGTAAATGCAAAGCTGAAATTGAACATGATTGCATGCACATATGGAGCTCAGATCGAGAGATTTACGATTGCCTAACCCTAGCTCGAGAAAACAGAGGAACTCACATCATGGAAGGAATACTCGATGTTAGTGAGAAGGCTGTCACTGCTCGACTGGTCGCCCTCGCCGTTCAAGGACAACATGGCGAATGCATCGTCGCAGGCGACAACAACGGCGTCGGAGAGAGAGAGAGAGAGAGAGAGAGAGAGAGAGAGAGAGAGAGAGAGAGAGAGAGAACAACCCTTCTACCGCTGCAAAAATGACTAAATTGGCATGTTACAATAGTTTAATGGATACCATGCCCTTTCCTTGGATTACTGTCTCCTGCCTGATATGGATTCTCTTCACACATTCTCATTTCAAATATTAAACCTGCACTCCCTCCATCCCAATTTCATTGCCTAACAAAAACATTCCAGTATATTACATCATCTAAAGAAACAAAATCATGTTAACTACAAGGTACTTATGCATCACTTCTTAAGTCATGGTTTCACAAAACATTAGATTACAATCTCTCAACAAACATAATCACAACATGGTTTCACAAAACATCACATTACAATCTCTCAACAAATGTAATCACATAAACAAGTATATTACATCAACTCAAGAAACAAAATCATGTTGACTACAAGATACTTACACATCACTTGTACTGTCATGGTTTCGCAAAACATTACACTACAATCTCTCAACAAACAAACTAACAGAAACAAGTATAGTACATCATCTCAAGAAACATAATCATGTCAACTACAATGTATTTATGCATCACTTGTCTAGTCATGGTTTCACAAAACATTACATTACAATGTCCCAACAAACATAATAACAGAAACAAGTACGGTACGTCATCTTAAGAAACATAATCATGTCAACTACAATGTACTTATGTCTTATTACAACAACGATGGTTTCAGTGAGTGACATGTCCGAAAATTTCAATAGCTCGCACAGCATTATATCGCAATCTCTCAACAAACATAATCACAGAAACACGCTCTAAATGCAACAACAGTCAATATTAAAAATACAGGCAAAGGAACCCCACGGTCCATATGACAAGCCTAGGGTAGCATCTCTCATCAGATCTCATTAACGTCGACCACCTCATTCTGTTCAGCCACTACAGGGGCATCTACATCCACTATAACCTGTTCAACAACATCAGAAATGGTACCAAGGAAGAACACCTTCCTGGTTTGCTTCTTTCGTCACATAATCTGCATAAGATCTTTAGTATCCAAAACATCTATGAATTGTTGCTTCTTATGATGCCACCACCGGATTTTTGACATCTACTTAGGGCCAATACTGATTTCCTTACTGATCATCTCTCTCATTTCATCAAGAGTTATGTTTTTGGAATCGAAAGTGATCTCCACAGTACATGACGAAACTGGCTTATTAACTCCCTCATCAAGTTTTGCCATGTATGAATCCTCCTCTATGCGTATACTGAACTTATCTAGATCAACATCTATTTCTCCGTATTCTCTAGGAGCAGAAGCTCTGGTAACAAGATCTCTAGCATCTGCATACATATCATCAATCATCGCTTCAACTTTCACCTTACGATCCGCTGCACAACACTCCCAAACCATCTGAAGCTCATGGGAGTGATCAATTTGCTGATAGGTATCATTCATGTTGCGCTGCACCAATTTTTTCCTCTGTCTAGAACCCCAGGGAATTCTAGCGGCAAGCATATCTACCAGCTGCGAAACAGACACAACCTCTTTGCAATTCACAAGCAGATGCACATCTTGCCCGAACACAACCCTCTCGCAACCAAAATCAAGTTTTGCAGTGTACTACCGAACATGAACTATGAACTCATATAGGTCCCTTGTATCAAAGATGTGCCTAATTTGATTAAAAAGGGGAACATTTCAGTTCATTCGATTCTATTATGCCGTATCTAATCTACTTGCAAGATAAGGCACAAATAAGAAAAATTCACCTCTCGGTCTTCTCCCGGGTTTTTTTCTTCGAGATCTGGGTGCTGCATACGCCCACCAGAGCCGAACAATCCGCCGTCGGCCTTGCTTTTCTCTTCAACCCGCTGCTCGTAGGTACCTTGGGAGCAGAATCCTTGCTGGCCTCCTCGCTAACCGGGGCTGAAGACCTCGCCCCTGCTACGCGTTAAGCCCCAGACTTGGGCCCCGAGGGACCCGAATCAGTCGGTGACGTAGCTACAACCTTCACCTTGCAAGACATGCTGGGTCACCGCCGTCGGATTCAGTGTCGGGGGAGGGAGAAAAAAGGTCCTCCGCCGCCGGCAGATTTAGGGTCGGGGAAGGGAAGAAAAGGGACCGCCGCCGCCGCAACAAGATTCAGTGTCGAGAGTTAAGAAAGTACAGTAATGGATTTGCCCCTACGACACGTGCAGGGTGGCTAAGAAGAGTGACCGGCAAAGAAGGGGCACATCAGGAACTAGTGTAACGGAATATCCTGACTTAACGGGCGGGATTTGAAAATATTGGGTTTGACCATCATTCACTCGAAAGACCCCTCTTAGAAATTGGCACCCCAACTTTTCGAATCATGGTGATAAAAATCAACTTGGGTACCGTGTTGCCTGGGCAACCCATCTTTCGGGCCACAAAATGATATTCTCCCATTACAGGCCCTATTCCGGGCTGCCAGTTCCTAGAGAATCGTTTTTACCTCATCGGGCCCAACGAGGAGTTGTTATTCGTTGTGGCTGGACCGGCCTATGGCGGCTGGCTGATTGTTTATCGGGTTGATACCTAGAACCGTGTCCTACAGCCAGGCAGAGGCATCGGAAGTCGTGCTCTCTTTGTTCCTGACAATCGATGTGTCTACGTCGATAGCACCAGGGTACCCATGGTGCAGGCCGGCACCATATACTATATGGACCTATCCAAGATTATATCTTACAACTTTGAGATCCAAGGGTTGTATATGGGTACAGAGTAGTAGGATTTATGGATCAATGACCGTCCTTTCGAACTCGATAGAGTACTAGCGGCGACGAGGGTTTAACTCGTCAATGCCCATTGTTATGGACTTGGGTTTTGGAGAAAGAGGGAGCGCTGGAGGCATCAATCGGCTAGTAAACAAGCACACAGGGACGTAAGTTTTACCCAGGTTCAGGCCTCGTATAGGTCCCTACTCCTACTTGTCTTCTCTTGGAATTAACGAAGGAATCGAAGATTACAGGGGCACGTAGATGCAATGTGGCGAGAGTTGTAGAAACTAGGGTGGTGATTGTCCTCCTCGTCGCCCCCTGCTAGCCTTTATATAGATAGGCTAGGTCTCGGGTAGCAGGTCAAGTCGGTTACAGATTAGGGTTTTCCCTTTAAACTTTCTATCTTAATCTTCTTCTTGTCTCGCAAGCAATCGAGAGTCCGTGGGCCACTCGAATTCTTCATTGGGCCTTGGCGACACCGTGGGCTTCTGCCGTATTCGGACCGTATATACCAAACTCGAGTACCTGTAGGGTATACCCATGTTAGTAGCCCCCGAGTGTCTAGTGGAATCACAGATTCGACTAGGGACTTTATGGAGTTTTTCGAGTGCATGACTAATCATTTTTCGAGTGTTTTGTTTGTGTCATAGGGATTGTTGATATACGTGCCTGATTTATCCAATGTATCGGTATCAGTTAACTTCCTTAGGGCAAAACAAAACAATCTACTCAAACTCGAGTACCCGGACTCGAATTCGGAAAAGTGCTGGCATAATTCGACTCAGGCCACGGAGGTCTTATAGGAGTCGAATTCCAGTGTATAAGTGTGAGCACTCGACGCGTCCATCAAGGCATGTTCATTGCACCTGTAGGTACGGATATATTTCTAGTAGTGCGCAGCAGATGCGTTGCTGGGCCTTATTCATGTCTTATCTTCACACTGTAACCGCGACATCTGAATTTTTTGTTATCGCGGAGATTATTCGGGTGGCCCAGGAGACATAGTCTCTTTGTAGGGAAAATATGAGGTGGAGTCGCCATAGCATTCGAGTGTGGATGTTATCAACACACAGTACGATGTACCAGCAAAATAATCATAGGGTGCACGACCAGCGCTCCCTATGGGAGTATCCCCCGAGTGCCTACTCGAGTCATAGACTCGAGTGGGGACTAAAAAACATTTGCGATTGCTGTCGTCTTTTGTTGCTTGTTTCAGTCAAATATGCTTTCAGCGCTCCCTATGGGAGTAACCCGCAGTTCATAGTCGAATCAATGATTCGAGTGAAGGGTTTATCTTGTATACCTGCATAAAAATCTTTCGAGTGCGCGGCCAGCGCTCCTGTCAGGAGTAGCCCCCGAGTGCTTGGTTGAGTCGAAGAATCGAACAAGGACTAAAGTAGTCGAAATCTTCTGCTGCTGGAATCAATGACGTCAGTGATGACGATGTGATGACCTTGGTTGCCCGCGTGAATGGCTTTGACGGGACGTGACGAGTGGTGGGTCCCACTATCTAACTATGATTTGACCAGGCATGCATAATCTTCTATTTTAACTGCATCTCCTTGATTTCCGCACGTAATGGGAATAGTGGGGGGACGGTTCGTGTGCGCCATGCGTGGAGTAGGGTTTCTGCTGGCCATTGGATGGTATCTGTGAGGGGGTTAAGTAGCAGAAAAGCTGCGGTAGTTTTCCCATATGTCTTATCTGCTCGTGCCTCCATTGCCATTGCTGCTGCTCTCTGCTTCCTTGTGCACTTCCTCTTCACGGCACTGGTCCACCTCCGTGTCTTCCCCAGTTACTTCCTCTGTTCTCACCGCCATAGGAAGATGGGCAAGAAGAAGGAAGGCGCCGCCGCTGGATCTGCGACCACCATTGTTGCTGCCAAGAAGAAGGGCGGTACCACCACTGTGGGCACCAGCACCGCCAGTTCTGGGAAGAAGAAGGGTGCGGGTACTCGCATCACCAATGGCGCCTGGCGGGCATCCATCATCAAGCCCGCTGAACTGCATCTCCCTTATCGAGATGGATTTCTTCCTTCCACGGAAGACGACTCGCGAGTGCCCGGTGAGGAGGTAATCCCTTGTCCTCCTCCGGGTTTCTGGGTGATGTTCCTTGCGTTCATCATCCGAGATCTTTCTCTCCCTCTGCATCCTTTCTTTTATGGTCTTTTTTGTTTCTATGGGCTCCAGCTTCACCAGCTGTCCCCAAATTCCATTCTCCACATCTCCTGCTTCATTACTCTTTGTGAGTGCTAGCTCGGAATCGAGCCACACTTTGGCCTCTTCAAGAGGCTTTTTAAGCTAAAACTCCAGTCGGTGTTTGGGTCGGTAGTCTACGACGTAGGAGGCTGCGGGATCCACATCGACTCCTCTATTACCTATTTTGCCATCAAGCTGACCGCGTCCGTCCAAGGGTGGAGGGACAAGTGGTTCTATATCCGCGACCAGAAGGCCGACGGAGAGCACTACAGACTCGTGCCATTTGATCCCGCGGGGACTTGCAAGAGGAGGTGCTCCTGGAAGAATGTCATTATCCCCAGCGAGTCTGAGGAAACAAAAGTGTTGTATAAGCACGTCTGCGACCTCGAAAACCGCATAGGCAAGGAAGAAGGTGGTGCCGCCCTCATTCGCACCTGGGTGCGCCACCGCGTCCAGCCTCTACAGGCCAGAGTGCACCCTATGATCCGCTGGACCGGTAATGATGATGTCACTCGCGTGTCTGCCGAGGGCATTTCTGTGGGTGAAGTGGAAAAGAGGGTGTGACTGGTGACGAAGTACACTAGCAAGCAGGTTCTCCCAGGCGAACCAGTTGTGCCTCCTTTCGATGCCTCTAACCCTCCTCCTGAGGTAGAACTGTACTGTGAAGTAGTTTCCGTTTTCGATTGACTTGATGATGCTTTGATATATAATGTTATATCTTCTGAATGCAGGACTGGAAGGTGTCTCCCAATTTTCCCCTCTTCTTGAAGGGGTTATCCCTCGTGAAGTGGATGAAGAGGACAAGTTAGAGTCAACCGTCCCAATTGAAGAGGAGGAGGGAGCCCCCGAGTCCAGCGACCAGGACACTCGCAAGCGTTCCCGCAGCAAGGACTCGGATGCCTCATCACCGATGATGCCAAAAGGCCCTTCTGTTGTTGCAGAGGAGCCAATCCCCGCCGTTCCTATGCGCTCCATGGCTCCTCCTGCCCGGAAGAAGCTGCGACTGTCGAAGGAGTCATCGGAGTTAGAGGAGCAATCCTTTGACCTTGATAAATTTAGCTGGTAAGTTCTGCATTCGCTACCTTGATTTGGTTTCTTTTTGGAGTTCCTTTTTCCCTGAAGTTTTTGTTTGATGTGTTTTGTAGCCAAGCGGTGTCGTCGTCCTCTGACGATGTCCAATTTGTGAAGGAGTCTAGAGTCATAGACTCCAAGGCCAAAGAAGTGGCCGAACTGTCTTCTTCTCCTCCATTGGCGGCCCACTCCGGGCATAATTCGTCGAGTTCCCTGCATGCTGGGGAACACCAGATGGTTGCCCGAACGACTGCGCGGCAGTCATCTTCGGATTCTCTGGAGGATCAGGTAAGTGTCCTTTTGTTGTTTGGGCAGTCGAATTTATACTTGGTGCTATTGCTGAACTTTTGTTTTCTTCTAATGCAGCTTATTGTGAAGGAAGCTGCTCGCTTGGCGGAGCAAGTCCTTGTCATGGGTTGGCAACGCGCTCTGTTGGACAATCGCCATCGCATTGTCGAAGGTGAGTTTTGACTTCGTCTTTGTCTTCGTGAATTTTATGCATTCGATTGATGATACATCCTGTACGTTGTAGTTGAGTGATACATTGCAAATGTATCTATAATTTTTGATGTTCCATGCTTGGTTTTATCCACTTTCTTGTGTTTTGTTCCAACTTTGGAGTACTTTTCATATGATTTCTTGGACTAACCTATTAACAAGAGCAACAGCGCCAGCTGCCTATTTTCTGCTGTTTTTGGTACCAGGAAAGTCAGAAAATGAATATTCTCGAAATTGGACGGGACAAAAGCCAAAGTGCCTATTTTTCTGGAAGGGATCAAGTGCCAGAATACGAGACGGAGAAGGGCCAGAGGGCGGCCACACCATCTGGCCGCGTGGCCAGGCCTGGCCCATGCCAGGGGGTGGTGTGGCTAGCCCAGGCACCCCCTCGGCCTCTCATTCCGCCAATATATTGCCCTCGGGACAAAAACCCTAAGTGCCCGATCAAATATCCACGAAAGAGTCTGTAGCCGCTGTCATCTCCATCCCTAGATCGGGAGGGATCTGAAGCTCTTCCCAGCACCCTGTCGGAGAGGGGAATTCACCCTGGAGGCCTTCTTCATCACCATGCAAGCCTCCGGTGTGATGCGTGAGTAGTTCATCCTTGGACTACGGATCCATGTAGTAGCTAGATGGCTGGTTCTCCTCCTTTGTTCTTTCATGTTTAGATCTTGTGAGCTCCGTTCATGATCAAGATCATCTATTTGTAATCATACATGTTGTGTTTGCGGGGATCCAATGGATATTGAGATGCTATTTCAGATTGATTATTGATTCTATCATGTCTTTGTTAGTTGTGATCTTGCATGCTTTCCGTTGTTAGTAGCTATCTTGGCCAAGTAGATGCTAGCAACTCCAAGAGTTAGTATTTATGCTCGATAGTGGGTTCATGCCTCCGTAACTGGGAAGTGACAGAAATCTCTAAGGTACTAGATGTGCTGTTGCTACTAGGGAGAAAACAACAATCCTTTGTTCATAGAACAATCATATTGTTTACTTTACACGCAGTTTCTAAAGCAATAATCTGTTGCTTGCAACTTAATACTGGAGGGGGTTCGGATGATAACCTGAAGGTGGATTATTAGTCATAGATGCAGTTGGATGGCGGTGTATGTATTACGTTGTAATGCCAATCAAGTCTCAAAGGAATCAAGATGATTAGTATATGCATGTATTGCTTTCTCGGTGTTTGTCAATTGCCTCAGTGTAATTTGTTCACCCAGCATGTTATCTATCTAAGGAGAGCCACCTCTAGTGAACTATGGATCCCGGTCCTTTTTCTTTACATACAATCTACAATCTTTTACTGCTTTGTGTTTACTTTCTGCAAACTTTTACTTCTTTCCATTTGATACGTTTAATCCTTTTTTTTCCGCAAAACACGGTGAGATTGACAACCTCATCGCAAGTTGGGGACAAAGTTCTGTGGTTGTGTTGTGCATGTCTCCACATTGCTACTAGCACCGGTAGTGCGCCCTGCCAAAGCTTAGCTAGTAACACTTTTGGGGTGTTTCCTTGCTCCTACTGGTTCGATTAAACCTTGGTTTGATAACTAAGGGAAACTTGTTGCTGTGCTCATCATACCTTCCTCTTGGGGTTCCCAACGAGCTCTACATCAACCACGCACCAAGCACTTTTCTGGGCGCCGTGCATTGAGCCATCAAGCGATTTTCTGGCGCCGTTGCCGGGGAGTCAAGGACATCTTCACAAGGGGAGTCCCTCATAACCAATCTCTTTACTTTGTTGTTTTTATTTTTCTTAGTTTCTTTTTGCTTTGTTTCATTGTTTTATTCTTCAAAAAAACACAAAAAATTAGTTTTGCAAGTTTGCTTTCTTATTTGAAAACCCAAAAAAATGACTACTCTTGAAAACACTAAGTTGTGTGACTTCACTACCACCAACAATAATGATTTTATGAGCACACCTATTGCTCCACCTGTGGCTGAAAATACTTTCTTTGAGATAAAACCTGCTTTTCTCAATCTTGTTATGAGATAACAATTTTCTGGTATTGGTAATGAAGATGCTGCTTCCCATCTAAATAACTTTGTTGAACTTTGTGAGATGCAAAAGCATAGGGATATAGATGGTGATATTATTAAACTGAAATTGTTTCCTTTCTCTTTGAGAAGAAAAGCTAAAGAATGGTTGAATTCCTTAACTAGGAATAGTATTGATTCTTGGACTAAGTGCAAAGATGCTTTTATTGGAAAATACTATCCTCCTGCTAAGATTATATCCATGAGAAGTGAAATAATGAAGTTTAAACAACTTGATAAAGAGCATGTTGCTCAAGCTTGGGAAAGAATGAAATATTTGGTAAAGAATTGTCCCACTCATGGACTGACTGCTTGGATGAACTATTCTTCAAGGAACCTATTGGATTCTGCTGCTGGAGGTACTTTTATGACTATTACTTTGGGTGCTGCAACGAAACTTCTGGACAATATGATGATTAATTATTCCGAATGGCATACTGAGAGAGCTCCACAAGGTAAGAAGGTAAATTTTGTTGAGGAAACTTCATCCTTGAGTGATAAGATTGATATTATTATGCCTATGCTTGTTAATGGGAAAGCCCATATTGATCCAAATAATGTTCCTTTAGCCTCTTTGGGTGCTCAAGAAGAGCAAGTTGATGTGAACTTCATAAGAAATAACAACTTTAGCAAAAATGCTTATGGTAATAATGCTTATAGGAACAATTTTGGTAACAACAATTATAAGCCATATCCTCCCAACAATGGTAATGGGAATTCTTACAACAATAATAAGAGTGCTCCCTCTGAACTTGAAGTTATGCTTAAAGAGTTTATTAGTAAACAAACTGCTTTCAATAAAACTATTGAGGAAAAACTCTCTAATGCTGAAAGAAATATAGCATCTTTGTCTGAAGCTCAATCTTCTTTGAATAAAATGGCTGCTAAACCTGAAACTAATGAGAATCCCTTTGCAGCTACTAATGCCATACAAGTAATAATTGATGAAAATGTTAGACTATTAGCTGAATTACATGCTAAGTGGGAAAGAGAAGATGAAATTGCTAGAAACATTAGTGTTTCTACTATTACCACCACTAGTGTTCAGGCTAGTTATAGTTCTACTACTTTAGATGATAAAGTTGATTTTGATCTTGATGGTTGCAATATCTCTAAAGTTATTAAGTTCCTACAAAAGCTTGCTAAAAGTCCTAATTCTAGTGCTATGAACATGGCCTTTACAAAACATATTACTCATGCTCTCATAAAGATTAAAGAAGAAAAGATGAAACATAAAGCTTCTATTCCTATAAAACAAGAAGATGGTTGGGAACCCATCATTAATATGAAAGTGAATGACTTTGATTTCAAAGCTTTATGTGATCTTGATAGTAGTGTTTCTATTATGCCTAGAAGGATTTATGATATGCTTGATTTGCCTCCTCTTGAAGATTGTTATTTGAATGTCCCACTTGATGATAATGCTAAAAAGAAACTCATGAGGAGTCTTAATGATGTTCTTATTATGGTTAACGATTCCTATGTCCCTGTTGATTTCTATGTTTTGGATGTTGAATACAATGCTTCTTGTCCTATTACTTTGGGAAGACCTTTTCTTAGAACTGTTGGTGCCATCATTGATATGAAAGAAGGCACCATTAAATATCAAATCCCACTCAAGAAAAGTATAGAACACTTCCCTAAAAAGAGAGAAAATATTTCTTTTGCTTCTCCTATGAAAACAAAATTTGGTCTTAATGCTTCTTCATTTGAGAACACTTGATTTTTTCTTTGCTTCTTATGCCTAACTTAAAGGCGTTAAAGAAAAGTACTTATTGGGAGATAACCCAAAAGTTTTAGATGAGTCTTGGAAGTTATTACTTCAGTAATAACCTCTCCTTCTGCTTTTTATTTGCTTTTTGTGCCAAGAGTAACCTCTAATCAGAGAGAAGTAATGATTGGGAAAGTTGCTGTCCTGAAACAGATTTTTGTGCTTCACCGTAAATATTCGTGAGAGAGCTATGTATGTTGGATTTAGATGTAATTTTTTGTGCTTCTGACCCAGGTTGTTATCTAAATTTCGTTAGTTCAACACTTTTTGATTTGAGCAACAGAAGGTCTTCGAAAAAATTCGTCTTTACCTGCTGGTCTGTTTTGACAGATTTCTGCCATTTTCTGCATTTGCTTCTTGTTGGTTCCTTCTTGAGTTTTTTTGGGGAATTGAGATATTTGAGGGAAGTGCAACAGTAGCTATTGTTCTAATGGAAGTTTATTTGGTGTTAGAACTGAACCTTGAGACTTATTTATCTTGAGTGCACTAATGTTGCTAATGAGATTGTGTGAAGTTTTGTATGAAGGAAAAATTTGAGATGTATGGATGGAATGAGTAATGAGATGAAGGTTGGACTAAAGCTCAAGCTTGGGGATGCCACGCGTGTCACCCCAAGAAATATACAATAAGTACAAGCGTCAAAGCTTGGGAATGCCCAAGGCATCCCCTTCTTCATCAATAAAAATTCCAGGTTTCTTCCAAACGCTTCATTTTTATTGTTTCATGCACAGTTGTGTTTTTCTTGGAGCGTCTTCTTTTTTGTTTTCGTTTTGGTTTTTCGTTTTATTTGGTTTGCTTAGTTTTATTAATAAGTTGGTTGGACCCCCTCTTTCATACATTGGTTTGCAAATAGTTTGGTTTGGTTTGGAAAAGAGTAGGAAAGTGCATACTTATGTGGTAAAAAGAGCTCGTTTTTTACTATGGCATATGCTTTGTCATGCCATGCTTGATATTGTTTTGGCTTTATGCTTAGTATTCTTTGCTGTAGCATGACTTGTTATAAACACATGAGATTTCTTAATGTGCCTTGGATGAATCATGCGTTTTTTTAGCATATTAAAGCATAGTATAGTGCTATTCTCCTTTGATGCTTTATTTGGGTTGACTTGGTGCATGCTGACACCATGTTATGACTATCTCAAGTCACCATAGCCTTTATGATCCTTTAGTTTTCAACTTGTAGTATCACTTTATGCTTTGATCAATGATGTTTTGTCGCTCTACATGATTATGGCCATTATTGCTCTCTTAGTTTGTCGCTCCCAGTCTTTTGCTAGCCTCCACAACAAAGTATGAGTTCCACTCATGCATCAAACTCCCTAAACCAAGTTATTCCAAAGAGTCCACCAAACCTACCTACTAGCTTATGCTATTCCAAGTATATTCATGCTTTTGTTTACCTTCCACTTGTTATGATAAAACTAGTGATTAAAGCTCTCACGAACATGATGGCACACTTTACTTTACTTGCCCTTAATAAACTTGAACCATTGTGTTGTCTATGTTGTATATGCTTGCACTTATTTGTTCGGAATTAGCAGAACCATGCTTTCATGGGGAACGCTTTCAACATTGCACTTGGTACTTGTACCTAGTTGATATCATGCTCTTTTGTATATGGATGTCGTCGGTGTGAAATGAAAGGGGAGCTTGTAAGTCCATGGAGTTATGTATATGTGTTAGAGAAACGCCTAGGTCTGGTCTAATCCATGCCGACATGGTGGAAACCTGCACAGAACCATAATGAGCTGTCTATGAATCATTCTTCTTATAAAAAAAGAGTCCTATATTGAAAAAAAAAGAGAAAAGAAAAAAAGAGATACTATGAAAAGAGGAAAGAGAGAAAAAAGCACCATATTCCCATGGTAAATAAGAAGGATGCTAAGATGCTCATTGTCTACTTGCCTTGTCATTTTGATATGGGGATTCTTCCGTATCATCGGGCAAGGGGTACCCCGTTGGCGGTTCTCTATGATACACATGTACTTACGATGACAAGAACTTACCGGTGACTAAACTTGAGTAGCATGAGGAGCGGCCCTCGTATACAAGGGACATGAGATTTCTGACTTATACTTCGTCAAGCATGTACACCATAGTTTGTTCACTTTAACCTTAATCACTTCAAGATGCTTATGATAGGGGCAATGAGAGCTGAAAGCTATAAGTACCATAATTTTTGGATGCTCTTTATGAGACTTGAATCCCTACTTCCTTTTACAAAAGGCCTTTCTTCCACCATTATATTGAGTCTCCACCTTCTATCTTTATGCACTTACTTTGAGAGCATAGTGGCCATTCTTAGTTCTATGTGCATTGTCCCAAGACTAGTTGATTGATGCATAACTTGATAATGCTTGTTTTAAACTATTGTATCTAGTCACTCTTATGAACTTTGAAGGTGTCATATGCATTTATATTTGCTACTCTATTGAGGGACAAGCTGAATACTATTATGCTATGTTTTCTCTATGTGAAACAAACAAACGTCTTGCAAAGCATTGTTATTCATGAATCTTTTGTTTGTGCCTTTTTCATGTTGCATCATAGTTTCTTTGCTTATTGCTAGAACTTTGTCTTTCATGTTATGATTGAAGTACTATGATCCTACCTTTGAATGTTTTGCAAATACTTTGATCAAGTCTTTGATGGTGCATGTCACCTCAAAAATTATTCTTTCTTTTTATCACTTACCTACTCGAGGACGAGCAAGAGTTAAGCTTGGGGATGTTGATACATTGCAAATGTATCTATAATTTTTGATGTTCCATGCTTGGTTTTATCCACTTTCTTGTGTTTTGTTCCAACTTTGGAGTACTTTTCATATGATTTCTTGGACTAACCTATTAACAAGAGCCACAGTGCCAGTTGCCTGTTTTCTGCTGTTTTTTGCTCTAGGAAAGTCAGAAAATGAATATTCTCAGAATTGGACGGGACAAAAGCCAAAGTGCCTATTTTTCCGGAAGGGATCAAGTGCCAGAATACGAGACGGAGAAGGGCCAGAGGGCGGCCACACCACCTGGCCATGCGGCCAGGCCTGGCCCGCGCCAATGGGTGGTGTGGCCAGCCCAGGCACCCCCTCAGCCTCTCCTTCCGCCTATATATTGCCCTCGGGATGAAAACCCTAAGTGCCCGATCAAAAATCCACGAAAGAGTCTGTAGCCACCGTCATCTCCATCCCAAGGCCGGGAGGGATCTGAAGCTCTTCTCGGCACCCTGCCGGAGAGGGGAATTCACCCTGGAGGCTTTCTTCATCACCATGCAAGCCTCCGGTGTGATGCGTGAGTAGTTCATCCTTGGACTACGGATCCATGTAGTAGCTAGATGGTTGGTTCTCCTCCTTTGTGCTTTCATGTTTAGATCTTGTGAGCTCCGTTCATGATCAAGATCATCTATTTGTAATCATACATGTTGTGTTTGCGGGGATCTGATGGATATTGAGATGCTATTTCAGATTGATTATTGATTCTATCATGTCTTTGTTAGTTGTGATCTTGCATGCTTTCCGTTGTTAGTAGCTATCTTGGCCAAGTAGATGCTAGCAACTCCAAGAGTTAGTATTTATGCTCAATAGTGGGTTCATGCCTCTGGTAATCTGGGGAAGTGACATAAATCTCTAAGGTACTAGATGTGCTATTGCTAGTAGGGAGAAAACAACAATCCTTTGTTCATAGAACAATCATATTGTTTACTTTACACGCAGTTTCTAAAGCAATAATCTGTTGCTTGCAACTTAATACTGGAGGGGGTTCGGATGATAACCTGAAGGTGGATTATTAGTCATAGATGCAGTTGGATGGCGGTGTATGTATTACGTTGTAATGCCAATCAAGTCTCAAAGGAATCAAGATGATTAGTATATGCATGTATTGCTTTCTCGGTGTTTGTCAATTGCCTCAGTGTAATTTGTTCACCCAGCATGTTATCTATCTAAGGAGAGCCACCTCTATTGAACTATGAATCCTGGTCCTTTTTCTTTACATACAATCTACAATCTTTTACTGCTTTGTGTTTACTTTCTGCAAACTTTTACTTCTTCCCATTCGATACATTTAATCCTTTGTTTTCCGCAAAACACAGTGAGATTGATAACCTCATCGCAAGTTGGGGACAAAGTTCTGTGGTTGTGTTGTGCATGTCTCCACGGTGCTACTAGAACCGGTAGTGCGCCCTGCCAAAGCTTATCTAGTAACACCTTTGGGTTGTTTCCTTGCTCCTACTGGTTCGATTAAACCTTGGTTTCATAACTGAGGGAAACTTGCTGCTGTGCTCATCATACCTTCCTCTTGGGGTTCCTAATGAGCTCTACATCAACCACGCACCAAGCACTTTTCTGGGCGCCGTGCATTGAGCCATCATTGAGCACGATGAACTACTTCGTCGTGCTGCTACACTCGAGAAGACGGTTGCCATGGCGACGAAGAATCACGATGAAGCAATCGCAGCTCTGGAGGAGTCGTGAAAGCTTTTCTTGATTGCCAAGTCCCTCTTAGGTAGAAGTTGTTCGAGGAGCAACTTTTCTCGATTGCCAAGTCCCTCTTAGGTATTATTTCATCTGTATTTTCGTTGACTTTTGCTTTGACATCGTGTTATTGTGTTAACACTTTTGAGTATGCAGATGCCAGCGGCCTGAGCTTTGACGCCCAGTCGCTGCATCGCGCGGATGCATTGGCAGGCGCCATTGCTGCAGTCGAAGATCGCAGTGTTTCCCTATAGGAGACGCTAGGGAAGGCCAAGGATGTGCTCAGTCGCATCCATGAGGATTTAATTCCCAAGGCCGGGCTGATCGACTGCCTTGGAGACCCAGTGGAATCCCTCGCTGGAGGTATTACCGCAGACTTCAGGAACTCGCAGCGTTCCATCGGTGCGACCATGGCACTCGCGATGGTGCAAGCCCATGGTGTGGAGATGGACACCGCCGCTATTTCCGAGGCGATTCCTGCCGACGGCGGAGGCTAGCAGGTAGTGTTTGCTCCCTTCGCTGGTAGCTGCACGAAATATGGTCCTCAACTTATCGAGACACTCGCCAAGTATTCCAAGGAGTGGCGGCGAGCGAAGGCGGCGAAGGCTGCGGCATCTAGGGCTAACACCCGCAAATCCGTGCCATCGGAGACTTCCACGGATGCGATGAAGCCCCCGAAGCCAAAGTCCAAGTCAAAGAAGCAAAATGCTCCTTAGTCTGCATATGTAATAGCTATAGTTGCCTTTTGTTGAAACTATGCCTTTGTGTGAATGTCACTATCAAGACCTTGCCGTGTTTGAATGCATTCATGCCTTTTATTTATGTATTCCTAGTCCATTATTTGCTCTTACTTGGTTTGTGATAGGGTACATCGAGTGGTCCTTCGAGTGGTCCTCATGATCCTCCTCCCACCGATGAAACCTTGGCGCAGCCGTGCTCAAAGGTGGAGGAGTTGTTGTTGCGTTCGCAACTGCGCGGTCGCATTAAGCAATTGGAGCGTGAGTTGCCCATCCTCCGCGGTAGCGTGGATGTATGGAAGTCGAAGGCGGAGAAGGCCACCGCCCGTGAGAAGTATCTTTTGGAGGAGCTGGCTCAGCTGAGTGAGCAGTTCAAATGTTAGCTTTCGCCCTCTCATCTTTTCTTTTAGTCAGTCGCGACCATGCTTTGTCTTCACACTTTGCCATTTTGCTTGGTGTAGTTGTCAATACTCGTCATCCGCAGGATGAGAAGGACCGGATTGCCATTCGAATGAATGACCTGACCTAGGAGAAACTGCAGGCGAGTGGGTACTTTTGGGTGGACCACGATCGTGCGATCGCGCTTGCGACCCTGCAGGATCGTGCTTCTCGAGTACTTCATTTTTTGAAGATGGCACAGTCGTGCCTTAGGCATATTTATCAAACGATGTTTCCTCTAGATGTTGTCCCTTCAAGCCTGTTGGCCCTTCTGTCGAAGTTCCAAGATTTGAGTGTGGTTCCCGAGTGCGTGCGACAGCAGTTAGTAGCTGGTGCTAAGGCTACGTTGTCGCTGGTACGACTACATAGGCCAGATGTAGATGTTGCAGCTGTTGCCGCTGGGCCGCCGCCTCCGCCAGAAGGCATGACCTGGGACATGGTTCCACACTACCAAGTGGTTGATCGCCCAACAGAAGAAATTGTTGACTTCTTCAAGGAACAAACGAACGTTCTTCTATTGTAGCAGTAGCATGACTTGTATTCTGCACATAGTTGTACAAGTGTTGTAAAGTTCATATGGATATGTTGGGTGCAATTAATACCGATTGATATGTGAAGAGCTTGCTAGATTTTATATTTTGCGAGTGTATTTGTACTCTACAATTCCTTTTCGTTAGCCTGACTTGTGTTATCTCAACACCCCAACCTGTCAGGTGCGTTGCAACTGGGTTGGTGTTTATCAAGGGTTTGATTAATGTTGTGTCAGCTTCTGAGAAAACTGCGATTTGTTCATAGAACGAAAGTGTAGAGGGTGGCGCAGCCCCGGAGTGATAAAATTACAAAAAAATAAGGAAAACACAGAGTTTTGGGGTACTTAGCTTTATTTATTCGCAGAATAGTACGAGGTACAATGTGTGGCTAAGTAGCCTGGCTGAATAGCCTTATTTATAAATGTAAAAAATGACTAGGGGTAGAAGCGACGCAGCTGCACGACGTTCCAGGGATTGGAGTATGCGACTCCTGTCTTGAAATCTTTAAGGCGATAGGCGCCACCTAGGATTACTTCTGTTATCACATAAGGTCCCTCCCAAGAGGACTCGAGCTTGAGATGCCCTTGCTGCTTCAGTCGCAGGACCAGGTCTCCTTCAAAGAAGGATCTGGGTCGTAGCCTTCTGATGTGGTAGTTGTAGAGGCTTTGCTGGTAGATCATTTACCTCTCTGCGGCGATTTCTCGTGCCTCGTCAAAGAGGTCGACGGAGTCTTCGAGTGCCAAAGTTGACTCCTGCTCGCTGTAAGCGACCACCCGCGAGGCTTTGTAGCGTACTTCTGCGGGTAGCACCGCTTCAGCACCGTGCACCATGAAGAACAGGGTGTATCCCATGGCGCTGTTTAGAGTTGTACGTAAGCTCTAGAGTACGAATTGTATCTCGTCTGGCCAGCATCCGGCGGCTTGTTCGAGTGGCCGGATGAGTCGTTTCTTGATTCCGCCACAGACGAGGTCATTGGCCTTTTCGACTTGACCGTTGGTCTGCGGGTGAGCCCACGAGGCGTAGCTTATGTTGATTCCTAGGTTTTCGCAGAATTCCTGGAACTCCTTAGAGGTGAAGTTCGTCCTATTGTCCGTGATGATGCTCTGTGGCACTCCAAAGCGGTAGACAATGGACTCGAAGAACTTGACAGCACTGGCTCCTGATTGATTTGTCACTGGCATGGCCTCGATCCACTTGGTGAACTTGTTGACTGTGACCAAGAGGTAAACGTAACATCCTGGCGAGGATTTGGGAGCTTGCCGACCATGTCGAATCCCCATTGCACGAAGGGCCAAGCCAATGGTATTGGCCGGAGTTCCACGCTAGGTGCGTGACGTTTGTCTGCGAACTGCTGGCAAGCGTTGTAGCACTGGACAATGTCCTTGGCTTCGCGCATGGCCGTGGGCAAGTAGAATCCAGCTCGTAGAGCTTTGGCAACGAGGGCGTGACTGCCAGCATGGTGCCCCCAAGTGCCTTCATGGATGTCGAGGAGGACGGCCCTTCCATCCCTGTTGGAGACGCACCGTTAGAGCACTCCTGTGATGCTGCGCTTGTACAGTTCGCCATTGATGAGGGCGAATGCCTTGGATCGCCGCGTGATCTGTCGTGCGTCAGTCGGGTCGTCTGCAGCCTCTTCCTGAGTAGGTATGTAATGTAGGGTTGTGTCCAAGATGGCTCGATCATCATGACGCTCATTGGTCCTTCGAGTCCTGTATCGAGCTCTAGGTCGTCAAGTGTTATTGGCTTGTTGGGTGGCATAGCCCCCATGTCCATTGATGCGCTTTTCTTCTCTGGAGCCTTTGGCTTGATGGAGCCTTCGCAGATGCGCTCGAGAAATATCCCAGGTGGTATGGGGGCGTAGGTTGAGCCAATATTGACAAGTAGATCCGCCTCCTCATTGCTTTCGCGGCCCACATGTCGCAACTCACAGCCGTCGAAGTCCCCTTCGGGTGTGTCATAGAGGTCGCGATAGGCGATCATGTTGTCACTCAGTGCATCACACTCGTGCATCGTTTGGTTGACCACCAGTTTGGAGTCGCCTTAGATGATGAGCCTCTTGGCGCCACATGCTTTCGCCATCCGCATCCCATGGATTAGAGCCTCGTACTCAGCTTCATTGTTAGAGGCAGTGAACTGCATTCCCAGGATGTATTTCAGCTTGTCTCCCTAGGGCGATGTCAGTATGACACCTGCGCCATCTCTGTCCTTTCATTTGGATCCGTCGAAGTGCATTGTCCAGAGGTAGGACATATCTGGCTTGTCGAGGAGCTGGTTCTCCATCCAGTGCATGAGGAAATCAGGGTGAACATGTGACTTAATTGCGTCGCGCTTTTCGTATGTGATGTCTCGTGGAGACAGTTCGATTATCTAGAGCGCGACTCGCTCGGTGGCATCAGGGTTATTAAGTATGTGCCTGAGCGGGGCATCGTTTACCACCACGATTGAGTTCTCCTGGAAGTAGTGGCGAAGTCGCCTGGATGTCATGACAACGCCATACGCCAACTTCTGGTAGTGCAAGTACTGTTGTTTTGTTGGCGTGAGCACCTTGTTGAGGTAGTAGGCTGGGCGCTGGACCCCATGGACCTTGTTTTCTTCGGCTCGTTCCACCACAAGCACCGTGCGGACCACCTGGTTGGTGGTGGAGATGTAGAGCAATAGCGGCTCTTTTTCGCGTGGATTCACCAGTACTGGCGAGGTGGATAGTAAATGTTTGAGGTCCTCGAATGCTTCTTGCGCCTCGTCTGTCCACTCGAACTTGTCAGCTTTGCGGAGAAGTTAGTAGAAGGGAAGTGCCTTTTTCCCCATTCGACTGATGAATCGACCGAGCGCTGAGATTCACCCAGCTAGCTGCTGGATGCTTCTTACGTTCTTCGGCTTCTCCATGGCCAGTATGGCCTTTATTTTCTTCAGATTTGCTTCGATCCCTCTCGCGGAGATGAGATACCCGAGTAACTGCCCATATGGCATGCCGAAGGCGCATTTTTCCGGATTGAGCTTGATCCGGTAGCGTTCAAGGTTGGTGAAGGTCTCACGTAGATCATCGATTAGCGAGGCTTCGTCTTTGGTTTTGATCATGATGTCGTCAACGTATACTTGGATGTTGCGACCAAGTTGATTCTTGAGGCAAGCCTGCATGCACCGCTAATAGGTGGCTCCTCATTTTTTAGCCCGAAGGGCATCGTGTTGTAGCAGAACGCACCAAACGGCGTCGTAAACGTCGTTTTCTCCTGATCCTCCTCCTTCATTCGAATCTGATTATAGCCTAAGTAGGCATTGAGGAAGCAGAGACACTCACATCCCACGGTGGAGTCGATGATTTGGTTGATTCGCGGCAATGGGAAGTGATCCTTTGGACAGTGCTTATTTAAGGAGGTGAAGTCCACGCACATCCACAGGATATCCGTGTCTTTTTTAGGCACCAACATTGTGTTAGCGAGCCAAGTGCTTTCCTTGATCTCGCGTATGAATTTTGCATCGAGGAGTCTATTGATCTCCATTCTGACTGCTTTTGCTCTTGGTTCAGACAGTCGCTGGATTGTCTGCTTGACTGGCCTTGCGTATAGATTCACGTTGAGTGAGTGCTCGGCAAATTCCCTGGGAACTCCTTGCATGTCCACTGGACACCAGGCGAAGATCTCCCAGTGCTCACGGAGCGGTCAACTGCAACAACAAGGTGAACCATGATGTCCTGGAGATAGGCAACGATGAAGAGAGTATTCTGGTTCAAGGAATTGATAAGATTCTCACCGTGGACGACATGATCTGACGATGAACTCGAATTTGGGGCTTTGGTTGGCATCGTTGGTATGTGATCTACAGACCTCCTCTGGTGAAAGTCTAAGAACGAAAATGATGGAGGAGAAAGAGGGGAAGATGACCCTCTCTTCGGTTTTTGCTAAGGTGGTCCATGGAGGGAGATCGGGAGACATATGCCACCGATTGGCATTCGGAGCACCGATTTGATATGAGAGATTAAGGTACTAAAGTGAGAAACTAATGGCCTGAATGGAATCTCCACTTGATTATAAACGTTTTTCGATTTGAAGTCGAAGAGAAACTGTCACTAGAATTAATAGGGGAGGAGAGGAAGATCTATAACCATGAACGCGAGTGTCTGTTTCGTGTACGTGAAGAGGAAGAAGAGGAACGAGTTGGCTCACTCAATCGGCCTAAATGGGCCAGCAATATTCGGCCCAAAGAGAAAAATAAAAGGAAGAGAAGAGAAAAAAAAGATAAGTGGGTCAGGGTTAGATGGGCCTTGGGTTGGGTTGCTGCTGCATTTTTTTTTCTTTTTTTTCAGGTTTCTTTTATAACTTTTGTTTTAGAGCTCTAAATGGGTCCATTCGAATTTCCAAAGATTTGTAAAATCAACAAGATCATTTTAGGATATTATCTATATTATTTATTATCCAATTCAAACAATATCATTTATAAATCTTTACTTTGGCCTATATGGTTCTTTTTTTTTACTTAATTACTTTCCTTCATATCATTTTATCTATGGTTCCAAATAGTGTGAAACCAATTCCTGTGGTTTTGTAATTTTGTTATTTACCATTATAGATTATTTAGGTACTATGTTGCCAAATTTTTATATGGAACATTGCTAAAGTCTTGTATTGAACTTGATGGTGATTTCTCTTATTAGTGTTTAGGTTTCGGGTCTATCCTTTTTCTTCAGGGGTTGACAAGATACATGTCATGGATGATTGCATTTCATCTTTGGATAATTTATTTGTCACTTTCTCATTCAAAATTCTTTTTGTTTAAGTAAGGTTCCAATAGAGGAACAAAAAGTTTCTTTTCCCCCTAAATTTCATCCTTTATTTCCTTTGTTTGTTTGATTTTTCACATTTCAAAATTTGGAAAATTTTGGGATGTGAGAGACTACCACCCTTAAAAGGAATCTCGTCCCGAGATTCGAGAAGGCTAGAAATATTAGGTTGGGTTTCCGAATAACTAGGGTGCTACCACCCTTAAAAGGAATTTGTCTAGCTTACATTTTGAAGGTTCTCTTAATGTCTTTCAAGTTTCCTCTCTAGGCACTTGTTGGCATAATGTCCAAGGTATTGACAGATGAAACACATTACTTGGCTTAAACCCTTACGAGGCTTGTTGTTGTTATTGTCGTTGCTTCTCCCATCCATATTGGGGTTCTCAATATCACTATTCTTCTTAGTGCAGTCATTTGCATAGTGCCCCATCTCATGGCACTTGAAGCATTCTATCTGACTGAGATCCTTCTTGCCTGGTTGGTGGTAACGATGTTGTCCATTGTGACTGTTGTTATGGTGGTTACTTCCCTCATGCTTGTGAAATCCTAAACTTTCACTATGTTCGCCATGCAAATGCATCTTGTGTGGTGGTCCCGATCCATGCTTGTCGAAGGTGTGCTTCCTCTTCTTGCTCTCAACTTGCTTCATCTTGCTCTCTAGAATTGTAGCTTTATCGCATAGTGATTGATAAGTTGGAACATAAGAAACAAATAACTGCTTGGAAAGTTCATCATTCAATCCATCTAGGAACTTTTCCTTCCTCTTAGAATCAGTGTCAGTATCATCTGGAGCATAACGTGATAGATTGTTGAATTCCTCAATATATTCAGCAGCACTACGCCGACATTGTTTAAGGTTGTGAAACTCCTTCTTCTTCAGACTCATAATGCCTGCAGAGATATGGTTGGTGCGAAAACCATCTTCAAATATTAGCCAAGTCACTTCTTCAATGGGGTGAGTGACTTCGAAGTTGTCCCACCATGTAGATGCAGGGCCTTCAAGCAAGTGTGCTGCAAATCTCACTTTCTCAGAATCCGAGCATCCAACAGTTACTAGATCCCTGTTCACTGAACGTAACCAATCATCGGCTACCATTGGATCAGAAGTACCAGAGAACTTTGCAGGTCTCAACCTTAGAAATCTAGTGAGCATATCCAGAGGTGGTGGATTGTTGTTCTGGTTGTTATTGTTATTATTGTTCTGATTGTGATTATTGATGGTTGCCATGAATTGTATCATCGTCTGCATTAGCTAAGTTTGTGCATCCATCATCTGTTGCATCCCATTTCCATTGTTGTTGCAGCGGTTGTTGACACGTCTTAGAGGCATCTGTTTGGGTTGGGTTGAGATTAGAATAGGCAAATGATTTCTAGGGAAAGAATTCTACTCATACACAAAAAATCACACTAAGCAATATGCAAGAAATTTCAATCGTATGTTCAACAACAAATTTCAAACATCACTTAGCCAAACAAAATATTATTGCCATACCATATATGTTGGTACGATCAATAAATGATCACGAAGTCGATTAATTAAACGACACAACTAGTGTGGTGGTCCAACTATAGGGTTCTACTTGATATTATTCCACCAAACCCCATAGCTACTACATCACGGATGAGACGAAGGCGCCCTTGGAAGAAATTATGTCATCTTGTCACAAAGTTCTAAGGGGCATTGTCTATAATGTTCCTCCTATGTTGAGTTTCCTTGGTCTCCAGGTCTTGAGTATTTTTTTTCTTCTACTCCTTGAAGTCCTTCTAAGTGTTGTGTAGTCTATGCCTAAGTCTTCAATAGATCTCCATGCAACACTTCTCGCTGAGTGAGGTTCCAAGTTGGTGAATATCCAAAGTCCCATTGTATTGTCGTTGTCTTCCTTGATAGACTTCTTGAAGATATCTAAATGAATCAAGATAGTTCCACGGGAACAAAAGCTAATATAACCTAGTAAAACCATAATAGATAAGTTTCTAATCCTAAGATCTTTCCTGATTTCTCTCTCATCTTATTTTCTACAAAACTTGAACTTCTCTTCTTTCTTGAAATCCTTGTATGATCCTTGAACTTCTCATCCATTGATCTTGACTTTTCTTCTTGATCCTAGAATGCCCTGTCCTTCCTATTGAGTTAGGCGTGTAGCTCATCATTTCCTAAGTAGTTGATTGCTCCTATTATCAACAAGATCTTATATAAAATTTCTAAGTCCTATAATTACTGAAGAATAAGTCTTCCTTCTAAAACTTCTTCTCTCGGCTTCTTTTGGTGATGGAGATATGTTGATCTAGTATGTTGATGATGTTGAGAAGTCCAAATCCAAAGTAGGTGGTCTTGAAGTCCTCATTGATCCTGAAGCGAAAGTCCTTTGAGGTGTTGAGACTTGAAGTCCTTAGTGATGTCGAAGCTAAAGTCCTTAGCGATGATGAGGCTGAAGCCCTTTGTTATGTTGATGTTGAAGTCCTTGGAGATGTCGAAGTCCTTTGCGGTGATGATGTTGAAGTCCTTTGTCATAAAGTTGAAAAAGGGAGAGATGCAGAAACAAAAAAGAATACTAAGGAGAGAGTTTACAAGATTGTTTGTAAATAACTTCGAGTAAATTCAACTCCTATTTTTCTAAAGGGTCTTTGTCCAAATCCTAGGGTTATGAACCTACAGGCAACACAGTGCTTTGATACCATCTGTCAAGACCCAAACCTGTTAAGGTACAGATCCCTGTGTTTATAGTGCTAGTCCCTGGATCGAATAGCTAGCACCCACAGTTTAAGATGTAATATCAAGAAATAAAGGTCATATTACATCACATATCCAGGAATAAAAATAGTTCATTACAACTTACATATCTCATATGACTATCTTATTACAAAGCAGCATATATAACTATAAAGCATGGAGTCCTTCATCTTCATGTGCCACAGGCAAACATGTTGGGTGCAGACTCGTAATCCCTACTCATCAAACTTCACTATCATCAAATAATCCTGCAACATGATAAGTTACAGCCACAAGGGTCAATATGTTGAATGTATTGCCAAGTGAAACATAAACAATATAGCATATTCCGCTATAACACTAGCATTTCCCCAGTGTACCTCCAACTTAACATAGCCACACTAGTACTTTCCCTAGTGTGCCTCTAACTTAATGGTAACACTAGTACATCCCTAGTGTACCGCTAACACAAAATGGCCACACTAGTACATCCCTAGTGTGCCTCTAATTCAATGGTACCACTAGTACATCCCTAGTGTACCCTACACTAACATGGTCACACTAGTACTTCCCTAGTGTACCCTTCTAAATCCTTGCTCCAAGACTACACACTCATCCATCGAGACAATCCATTTATAAAGCCGTTTCCATCTTATCATGCATAATACAAAAATATCACTAACGCATAATAGAAACAATAAGAAATTTAATGAGACCAAAGTATCACTTGCCTTTTTGGATATAAGAATTCAATAATAACTCCTCAATAATTTATCCTCGAAGAATTATATCCTCAAAGTCTACAACAATACAATCAAGCAAAAAAAGCACACTCTCAAAACTAGCATTACAAAACAACACATGAATACAACGAAATACATGCAAGCATACAACAAGATATTTTATTGAACAAGTTGTTACAACAAGATTCTGAACACTACAAACACCTACTGGTCCTTTTATATAATTAAAATTCCAATTGGAACTATTTTAGTGCAATTTGGTTAATTAAAGTATTTTTCTTTTACTAGGACAAGGCTTATTCAATGTGATATTTGTTACTGCCATAAAATTATAAGTTTAATTTTTTTGTGTGTTTATGTTTATGGTCAGAGGGTTCAATACACAACCATTTGCAAAAGGTTTCACTCAAAAATAATTTTTAGAACATGTTTTATAGCCAAATTACTCCACAATTGGTTCTGTATAAAACGTGATTTTAACCATCACAAAAGTACCGAATTGTTGCTCTATTGTGTTCTACTCTTTTTTTGAATCCATAGACATATTATTTGCTAAATTTGGACAAACAGAACTAAAGATATGATTTTTGCAAGTTCCTATGTTCCTATGTCCTAAAAATCCGAAAATAGAAAAAGATAAGACAAGTGGCAGATTTCTATTGGCCTGTACCCCTTCGGTAAGTGGTCTATTGATAGCCCTTAGATGAAGATCAAACGGACCAGGTTAGATCACCGGAAAAGCTCGCCGGAAAGATCGCCGGAATAGCGGGCACGGGCTTGGCGTCGCCGTTCTCGTCGCTAGGAACGTATCCGGAGTTGAAGAAGACGTGGACGACGTAGAGGACGTCGAGGCGGTGCTTGGAGACATGATGAATAGCTTTTTCCTCTCCAGTGTTCGCGGAAATCCACGGCTGGAGTGACGTACGATGTTGGGCGGCACGGTCAACTGCAACAACAAGGTGAACCATGATGTCCTGGAGATAGGCAACAATGAAGAGAGTATTCTGGTTCAAGGAATTGATAAGATTCTCACCGTGGACGACAAGATCTGATGATGAACTCGAATTTGGGGCTTAAGTTGGCATCGTTTGTATGTGATCTACAGACCTCCTCTAGTGAAAGTCTGAGAACGAAAATGATGGAGGAGAAAGAGGGGAAGATGATGCTCTCTTCGGTTTTTGCTAAGGTGGTCTATGGAGGGAGATCGGGAGACGTACGCCACCGATTGGCATTCGGAGCACCGATTTGATATGAGAGATTAAGGGACTAAAGTGAGAAACTAATGGCTTGAATGTAACCTCCACTTGATTATAAACGTTTTTCGTTTTGAAGTCGAAGAGAAACTGTCACTATAATTAATAGGGGGAGGAGAGGAAGATCTACAGCCATGAACACGAGTGTATGTTTCGTGTACATGAAGAGGAAGAAGAGGAACGAGCTGGCTCGCTCGATCGCCCTAAATGGGCCAGGAATATTTGGCCCAAAGAAAAAAATAAAAGGAAGAGAAGAGAAAAAAAAAGATAAGTGGGTCAGGGTTAGATGGGCCTTGGGTTGGGTTGCTGCTGCATTTTTTTCTTTAATGTTTTTCTTTTTCTTTTTTTCAGGTTTCTTTTATAACTTTTGTTTTAGAGCTTTAAATGGGTCCATTCAAATTTCCAAAAATTTGTAAAATCAACAAGATCATTTTAGGATATTATCTATATTATTTATTATCCAATTCAAACAATATCATTTATAAATCTTTACTTTGGCCTATATGGTTATTTTTTTTACTTAATTACTTTCCTTCATATCTTTTTATCTATGGCTCCAAATAGTGTGAAACCAATTCCTGTGGTTTTGTAATTTTTTATTTACCATTATAGATTATTTAGGTACTATGTTGCCAAATTTTTATATGGAACATAGCTGAAGTCTTGTATTGAACTTGATGGTGATTTCTCTTATTAGTGTTTAGGTTTAGGGTCTATCCTTTTTCTTCAGGGGTTGACAAGATACATGTCATGGATGATTGCATTTCATCTTTGGATAATTTGTTTGTCACTTCCTCATTCAAAATTCTTTTTGTTTAAGTAAGGTTCCAATAGAGGAACAAAAAGTTTCTTTTCCCCCTAAATTTCATCCTTTATTTCCTTTGTTTGTTTGATTTTTCAGATTTCAAAATTTGGAAAATTTTGGGATGTGACACTATCTACACTTCCGTGTTTACAATAAGAGTTTTGTACATAACTAACCTAACTGAGTTCGACATGCAGAACGAATTGCTGTTCAGACCATGAACTACTAAACGACTTTCGAAATGAAAGCGTTTACAGTAAAAGACATTTGATATTCCGTTTGAATCTTATGGATTAACCACCATTAGATATACTTGATTTGCCGTATGCTTCATTTTCTTGGCTGTCACGGAGAGCATGTGTATCACGTATTTCTTCATAAGTTCATCAATCTTTCCCGCCGTCTTTCTCGATTAGTTCATCAATCTTTCCCACCACTAACATGTATTTATCCCGCCATGCAGGAAATTTAGCAACACTGGATTTCTATTTATAGCACTCAGCATTACCCAGCTGCAACTACACCTATCTAGAATGTTTCTCCGTTGCCAAAAACGCCACCCACCTTCGCCCTTGTCGTCAGACCCAAACAGAGCAAACTCCGCCAGCTTTACACCTTTCTGATCAACCAAGAGATGCTACGCGCATAGATCTGAGTTGCCCACGCCAGTAGTACAACCAATGGAGGAGGAGATCCAGGAGGAAGGAGTCTCTGAAGAAGCGGTGGAGCCCGAACGGAAGTAGCAGAAAATCAACAAGGACCTCAAGTAGAAGAAGAAGAAGACAATGAGGAAAAGGATCAGGAAGAGCCTGGTTCACAAAATCAAGATTCAGAAGATGATCCTGGTGTGGTTGAACCAACCACAGGAGAAGAACAAGGTGCCGATCTAGAAATTTCTGCAGAAAAGGGTCATACAATTTCCTCATAGATTCAACAATGCAAGAAAAAAAAAGTTGATCAACAGTATCATATTCTAAGCATAAGTTCGTAGAATGTATTAATTCGGATGCTTATTTGCAATACAATATTGTTTCCATGCATGTGTATATGAATATTACTATCAAACAAATTTCATCTTACGTTTGTGTTTATCATGTGGCTTGAAATCGTCGAGATAACAAGGAGATTATTCAAGTCTATACATGTACACTTCCTTGTAAACATATACATAAGGATGCTTCTCTATTCATTCTTTATACTGCCTGTGGCAATTATATCACACTGCCGAGACTATAGCCGTAACTATAGATGTAGCTGATTGCGCTAAAGCTAGGAAAAGGGTGATTTCTTAACGCATAGTGTTCTGCTCTTGTCTGCTCTTGTGCGTGTGCACTGCCTTGTGAACAAATAATGCACTGCTCTTTACATTGTAGTATAGTTTCTTCTCTAGTCGGTGTTTGCACTGCCTGCGAAAGGTATATTGCACTGTCTATAATATGGACGTAGCGATATATGACTTACCTCACGCAGTGCACAGGGTCCATATTGCGTCAGATGGGCTGCTTAATACATTTTTTTGACGGTAATATATTACTGCCTCGTCAATTTATAGCACACTTCTTTGTATATGTGCACTGCCTCGTACCAATAATTACACTGCTTATTTTATTTTTTCATAAAGTTGCTTCCTATAGACGTAGCTGACTGCGCTAAACCAGTGATCAGGTTGTATAGTTCATCTGATGAACTTATTAATAACTGTAACATATTACTGCTTTCTTAACGCATACTATAATGCTCTGGAACCTACGCACCGCCTTGTAAACAAATATAGGACTGTCTATACTCTTGACGTAACCATATATATTACTGTGCTCACGTAGTGCAAAGGGTCTATAATGCATCGGATGAGCTGATTAATAAATTTCTAGACTGAAAAATACTACTTCTTTCAAAACACATAGTGCACTGCTCTTATATATGTGCACTGCCATGTGACCGAGTACTGCATTGTTTTTTTGCATTTTTAATGATTTCTTCTCTAATCGTAATTTGCACTGCCCGTATTCTATCCAACTGCCTATAGAAATGTAACTGTGCTCACGGAGTGCACAGTGTCCATTTTGCGTACGATAAGCTGCTAAAAGCATTCTTTTCTACCGCACCATATTACTGCCTTGTTAACACACAATGCACTTCTCTTATTATAATCTTTAACTTTGTTAGCGTATAATTATTTGCACTGCTTATGAATGTTCTATCGCACTGCGTTGAATATTGCTACAATATTCAAGTGCAATATATTGTTTTCTCTGACAATTAGGTTAACTGAACTTCTGTGCGAGCACGAATTTCAATGTTTTTTGATATTCTAAAATAGTTGGTTCTCTTATGGCTTTATGTGCTGTCAGTTTCAGTTATATCCTCTTGCCTATAATATGGACTAAAATATATAGTTCTATTTATATTTTTGTCAGACACAAAACAATGCAGTGGAATTTATAAAATTAAATTTTGCTTAATTATTTTTGCCCGGTTCCTAATAGTACAATTGCTCTGCGTTCAATCTCGTCAATTTTTGATCAGGCAGAATCTGTCTATATTGCTGGCAATCACGAAACATTGCACGGCCATTATTAAGAGTATTGTTTCCTGGTATTTTTGTATAATTGATAAAGATATTAACAAAACCTAGGTGTCCTACAACACAAGTCACAAAACGTAATAACACAATAAAAAACGACTGTTGGGTTTCCAAGTGGTTACTAACTCTTCCAACCATTCAACGTGGGTGCACTGCATTGTGAACACAAATTGCCCTGCCTATTACATTTTAATACAGTTGTTTCACTGTAGGTTACTTGTACTGCCTCTAGTACTACTATTGCACTGCGGTGAAACTCGAGAAAATAAATTGATATAGTTGCCTCTGTTACACAGTGCAAAATTTCCATAGATCCTGATAAACTATATGTTGCATTTATGAAGTGTGAGAATATATTTTATTGCTAAGATATCTCCAAGAAGTGCACCTACACATCCAGAGGCAGCACTTCTTTCGTTGGGATCATCTGTAAACTACTTGGCGTCAACCCACTGACGGTATGATTAGACTGTTACTCTTTTTTTCTCTTCTTCATGTTGTCTCCTTCTCCGTCACTGATCCACTTTCTCTCTCTTGCTCCACCGTAACTGCACAGGGGCAATCAACGGCGGCAACGCGTTGGCAGCGAAAAGCTTTACCAGTGCTAAGGACTACTGCTACTCCAGATTCTTGACTGTCGGTACGATGACAAGACATGTATCACAAATTCTCCCTTCTCATCCCATATTTGGCCTGGTGTTGTCCGAACTTCCACGAAGTATTTTCCTCTTGTTCTTCATTTTGTTGGGACACGATTTTACGAGAACTAATTGAAGTTTTATTAGGGTTTTCTCAGGGGGGGAGGGATAGCTATAAGGCGTATCAGAATTGCCCACAGAAGATTCCTGGAATTTTCATCCCCAATACAGTTATTCATCGATTTCATGGCTGACAAAAATTGCGGTCACGAAGGTTCAATGTAGGTATTTTGATTATTTTTGGCCATAGTTTAGAGTGAAACATATATTTAAAAATGGCTAGCACACATGGTTGGAACAATTTTGAGAATAACAAACCACGAGCAAGAAACCACTAATCAAACAAATCTAGGGTTTCTTTCGATTTATTATTTTGAATGTCCGTAGTGAAGTAACATTTTTCTCAACATCTGGATTGAAATTCGAAACAATGACATAGTTTTCAGATAAGAACTGCCAATTATAACTTCAATAAACTGCTCCTCTACCGAGTACACAGATTAACAGTTCAAATTTTGGTGGGAAAGTTTGCACCTTTGCTGCACCAATTCAGTAATTGAAATGCATTACCAAGAAATTTGTTGACGTGTGTTGCGTTTGTACTAGCTGATTCTTCTTGATTCGTGAGCTCTTTGCTGACTATACATCTTTTTATTTATTCACTTGATTCTAGTATATGTGTTTAATTGTTGCTCTATTATTATTATTTTTTTAATAACATCATAGTGTAAAATATAAATTATAATGCATGATTTAATTTTTTTAACATAAACTTCTGCAGTTGAGTAATTTTTCATCTCATGGAGTACGACGATTAACCAAGTGGAAACATAACAGTGTGGACAAAAACATAGAAGCTGGGTCTGGTACTCAAGATAACCTTAATGCTGCTCAAGCTTTCGTAGATAAACCTGGTTTCAAGAAGCAAAAACGTGACATAGTTCACAAAGAACTAGCAGACATGAAGGATGGCGAGATCACAGTGAGAGGATCACTTTCAGAATTACACAACTTTCTCGAAAACTATGTAACAAATGAACATAAGATATTTTTGAGGAATCATGGCTATGGTTTCATACTTGATTTTAAATTGAACTGCAACATTTCCAAGAAAATTATGTTATGGCTATACAATAAATTCAGACCTGGATCTCTAACAATTGTTCTTGAACAAGGGGAAGAGCTTGAAATAACAGAAGATGTGGTGCAAGGAATGTATGGTTTCCCAAACAAGGATATGTTTGAAGCTCCACGACCTTCAAGTGATCGGGATACAAAAGCTTTGCGGTGGCTGAAACAACAGCTCAGTTTGAGTGAGTCAGAGAATATTATACCGAGTAAGCTTTATGATCATGTGAAGAATGGTGGAACATCAGATCTGGCAATGAAGCTCATATTTCTTGTGTTCTTCATCAAAACAACATGCGCAACGAGTAACACACGTATAGGAAGGTAGGCAGGTATGATAATGGATCTCGATATCAAGAAAATTAAACAGATGAACCTCTGTAAAATTCTCCTTGATGAGCTAAGGAGGGGGCTGAGAAAATACCAAGATAAAAAAGGAAATAAAAACATAGCTGACGGTCCAGCAGCATTGCCTCTGATCTATTATTTGGACACTCGTGCACACAGCAAAGCAAACTTGACTAACCTTAAACCAAGAGTTGGTCACCTCAAATTGGAAGATTTGGAGGAAATGAGATCAGATGACTGGAACAGTGACACTAGAAGCTACGGAAGCCTTAGGGTAAGTTTTCTTTATTATAAAAATCATGTATATATCTTCATCTAAGAATTTTTCCGGTTTGTTTTGAGTCAAATAAATTTAAACTATGTTAATTATCCAAGTCAAAAAAAAATAATCACTATTATGAAACAATCTAAACTAATGCAACAAAACACCTACGATAAAGAACATATCACCTGACTGTGTTTATTTATTTATTTTATACTGTAGGTAAGAAGTGATTATCAACTTTTAGACTTAATTAGAAGTGTCAACACTACTTGCCTAATGGTTTGTCAAAGCTCAGATGTTTCCGTAGGTTCTGAAATAGCAAATAGCGATTTCACCAAAACCATCAATATAATTGGTAACATCACTCCATTGATACAGAACATAGATGATGAAGCATCTAACCAAGAGGAGATTGATAAGCTCAATGAGATTGTTCGGTCAAGAAAGGAGAATTTGGAAGTATCTCTGGCTAGATTAAGGATTGTCAAGCTTGACCTCATAGAAAAGAACAATATTATGGCCAAGGAGAAGGAAATGGCCATTTCAAACATCATCATATACAATGTAGAGTATGAACAAGTGCCAGCAAACATGGAACAAATGAACCAAGCAGATCAGCTAGAGAAGGTGGTACTAAATGAATCTACTGAATCCTCTACATCTAAACCAGAAGCAGACGATGGTAAATCATACAACGACCAGTCAATGAAAATACATGTAGCTCAAGGACTAGATGAAGCTGAAGTACCAAAGAATGATGTAGACAAGATAGTTCACAACAACTTTAAGATAGGCATTACTGATGAGGTATTTACACATTGCCATACGTCAGGTTACACAAAGAACACAGAGGTGGCAGCAGAGTACAAAAAAATAGTTGATTCAAGTGAGGAGCATTCCACCATACATGCTAAAGACACCGCCATACCATCATCGAGTACACCTGGCACAGACGTTAATAAACTGATCAATGACCAGACAACAGAATTAAGTAAAGGAGCTACAGAAGTTGTGGACGATGGGAAAAAGAATATAGCGACCAAAGAATGAATGATGCCAGTCAAACTCAAATTACACCTGAGATTGCGACAGACATGCAAATACACACAGACCTGAAACTGTCAGATCTAGAGATTATGTTAACCACTAGCAATAGCGTATATGCAACACCATAAATCCATAGGTGTTCAATACGCAAAGTTTTTCAAACTAGATTATTGACTCTAGTGCAAGTGGGAGACTGAAGGGAATATGCCTGAGAGGCAATAATAAAGTGGTTATTATCTTATTCCATGTTTATGATAAATGTTTATTTTACATGCTAGAATTGTATTGATCGGAAACATCAATACATGTGTGTTTAATAAACAAAAAGGGTTCCTAGTTATGCCTCTCTTATAGACTAGCTTGTTGATTAACAAGATGATCAAGGTTTCCTGATCATGGACATTGGATGTTGTTAATAACAAGGTCACACCATTGGTGGAATGATGTGATGAACATTCATCCGAAGTACAACATTACGATCAAAGTCATTATGTTTATATTGCTATAACATCATACGAAGTAATCTTTATCCTTAGACCATGAGATCATGTTAATTGCTAACACCGGAAGAGTATCTTGATAACATCAAACGTCACACCATATCAGGGTGACTATAAAGGTGGGTTCAGTGCTACGAAGGTGTTATGTTGAGGCTCATGGATCAAGAGTGGGATTTGTCCATCCCGATGACGGATAGATATACTCTGGGCCCTCTCGGTGATATCACATTGAAATAGCTTGCAAGCAAGTGATGTGATCACTAGAATGTTATATCACGGGAACGAGAAAAGAGTGCATGTCGGTAACGAGATCAAACTAGGTATGGAGATACTGATGATCGAATCTCGAACATGTAATATATCGCGGGACAAAGGGATTTAGTTACTAGCGTTAAAGGTTCTCACGATCACAGAAGTCATCGTTGAATGTGTAGGAGTCAGTATGGATCTCCAGGTCCATTGCTGATTATTGATCGGAGAGGGTCTCGATCATGTCTGCATTATTCGTGAACTGTAGGGTGACACACTTAAGGGATACCGACACCATTTGGAGCAAATATGTTTCAGATAAAGATTTAAGAAAGCTGAATTATTTCAATAGACACCAAGCTTTTGGTGAAATTGCTGAAATTGGTTCTGCATGTAATATTGAAATGTTGTAGGGGGTTTTATGTGAATGTTTGTTAATTAAAGTAATTAACAAAATTCTGAATAAAAATAATAAAAGAGTTTTATTAAATGAGAGATCATTAAATTTGGAGAAATTTAATGCATTTAAAGTGGAGACTTTAAAATAGAATGTGAAGGGGCATTTTAATGTGGAGGGGTTACCACCACATGAATGGAGGAGGTGAAGGGTCACCCCCTCCATGCGCCGGCCATGAAGGAGGGGCACCCCCCTCCTCCTATAAAAGGCCACCCCCTCCTCACTTCTCACTCACACCTCCTTGTGAAGGATCTCTCTCCCCCTCTAGTATTATTCCCCCATGGTCTCGGATTAGCGAGATACATGTTCCCGGTGGCTTTATATGGAAAGGAGTTGCTGCTTCCGCTGCTTTGCTGGAGCGAGGGATGGAGGTTGTCGGGGTACCGGACGTGTCTGCGATCACGGATGCACTGCTGCTTTGCGGTGCTGGACTTGGTGGTGCTGTAGCTGGATCTGATGGACGTGCTGGAGCCGGACCTGCTGGACTTCATCACGATCTTGAGATCGGCAAGTGTACGACTACATCAACCACGAGTTCCTACTCGTTAACAAAGCTCGTTGTCTACGAGGGTAAGTTCTCGTTGGATGTATGTCCACCCGTTGCTTTGTACCTAGTAGATAGATCTTGGCGTGTAGTTCACACCGTAGGATTTTTTTTTGTTTTCTATGTTGCGGACCCAACAACAACCACAAGGAACCAGGATCAGAATGTGGAACATGATGAAACAAGAAAAGAGAAGCAGTCAGAACAAGGAGAAAACCAAACCTATATCAATGCTGAGTATTCAATGACAAGTGATCATCTGGAAGACTGTCGGATGCATCAAATGTTATTGAAACAACTCAAATACCAGTAACTGCAAACACTACGGTGTCTGCAACTACAACACCTGTTGGGTCTATCGAGCAAAACATTGATGATCATTCCACCTCTCATGCTGAAGACACCACCGTACCATCATCGAGTACACCTGGCATAGAAGTTGCTGAACTTATCAGTGACCAGTCAAAAGCAGTTGTTGACGAAGAAATAAAAGAAGACATCGACTAGAGAATGAATGATCCCAGTGATACCCTAATTACATCTGAGATTGCGATAGAAAATAATGCTTCTTATGGTAAAGCAGATACAAATGCATGTGATAGTGATTTAATAGAGGGGATTACTGATATTCAGATTGAAGATGACAACAATGATAGACAACTTCAACGCACTAAAGATGAAGTTCATCAATTCGTGGCTGAGGTACAAATTGATTCTGGGAGCATATGGGACCAGGAGCACAATGTTGAAGTCGATGAAACAGAAAATGAGCAGCCGGCAGAACAAGGAGAAAACCAAACATCAATTGATGATGAGTATTCAACGAAGGGTGATGATTTGGACGAATTGATGCATGCACAAAATGTTAATAATGCATTGCAAATACCAGCTCCTGCAAACACTGCGTCATATGCAGTTATAACACCTATTACGTATGTCGAGCAAAAGATTGACGACAACACGGATGGTAACCTGGCTGAGCAGAAAAGACACAATAAAGAACAAGAAGATGACTTATGCAACATGGATAATTATATTATACAAGATGAAGAAGTGAGGATTTCTGATGACAGACTGCCATATGACAACGAAAAGACTCCCACACCTGAACATCAAACAGATCCAGAAGCATCTTCTTTTGAAAATAACTTAATGTCACATGAAGAAATGAGAGCAGTCAGTATTCCTGATGACAGACTGCCATATGACAACAAAAAGACTCACACACCTGAACATCAAACAGATCTAGAAGCATATTTTTTTGAAAATAACTCAATGCCACATAAAGAAATGATAATTATCGATGACGTGAAAGATTTCAACGCCATTGATAATATGGATCAATTGAATTGGCAGGAAGATCAATTTAATGAAACCATGCTATACCAACAGGTTATCTATCTTTTAGATCTTACCAACGGTATTTATTATTTTTATTTCTACATATATTTAAAAACATTATAACTTTTAAATATATAATTTAACCAGGAAAGTTGCATAGATGATGGTAAGAACAAAGCAAACCCAGACCTTGATGCCGAAGTAGATAGCTGGTTTACTGACGACAATGCTTCTACAGATGTACATGGCTGTAATCTCCAAGAAGGTAAGTATAATTATAGTGAAAAGATATTTTGTCAAAAAAAAAGATTTGCCTATGAATAAGTGAACAATTTTAAAAAAACAACTAATGAATGTCTATCAAGATTGTTATTAGAAATAACCATGATGATATCAATTTGTTTCTACTCATTGAACAGGAAAACAGCAGTACGAGCAATGTGGTGCTATAGTACCTGTTGGCGATGAGGCACCTTTCAACTAAGGTGATTTTTACACAAAATAATAATAATAATAATAATAATAATTCTAATCCTATGTAAACGAAATAACACAATTTATCACAAAGTTGCAGAGGAGGAAGCGCACGAAGACTGGCGAATTACGAGTCAAAAGTTCCACAGTATGATGTTGAGATTCCACACTGCAGAATAATCACAAAGGCAATTTTTTTAAGAGACAATTATATATAGTAATCTAATATATATTAGTATTGCTATAATATAATGAAATTTATCATCAAACTAACTTACTCACAACAATTCATGCAGGTCATACATTTTGATAAAAGGAATGGAGGAAAGATAGTAACTGCAGGAGAAATTCCAGATTCATTCCGTGATGGAGGAACTATAGAAAAAAATGTTTTGTTCAATTGTTTCAATGTTACTAAACAATGTAAGCTTGTCACAAGTATATTTGATTGCTGATATCACACAAATTCTAGAAAGGATAGGGATTCTATTTTCGATTAAAGAAGAAGACTTGTTACCCGTATATAATTTCGTAAGATGAATTTTTTCAAAGAATAGTGACTAATCGTCAAGTAATAGATGTCAGAAATTTTACATTAAATTGTTTACATATTACATAATTAGTTAAGATTTGTATCATTTTTACAGGTAATGATTACTATCCTAGACCCCACGTATGCATATGACAATCGATTGAAAAGTCACTACTTCTTATTTATAATTGATTTCATATCAAGGAAGATGAGAATACTGGACTCAGGAAGAAATCCAGGCGATGAAAGTTTGCAAAAAATAGCTATGAAAGTCGTAAACAATGTTAAAAATTTATGGCAACAAGGGTTCAGTGGAGAGCACAAAGAATTAATAAACTTCAACATTAAGTTTGGCGATATGCCAAAACATATAAATGTGTAACCACTAACTTCTCCCCTTGTTTTTAAATTTAGGTATATCAATTTATGTTTTAGAATTAATTAATAATTTATTATTATATTTTATTCAATTCTCAGTGATGACGGTACCTTCATGATGCTACAAGCGATGGAAACCATAATATTCGATTCTTACACAGAACTTACAGCAGAAGACAAGCCTACTATTTGCAACCTGTGGTTCTATAGAATGTTTAGCCAAATGGAAAACACCGATATAATGTTGAGTGGATTGAGTACAAATATCGAAGGTACGATGCGTTATAATGTAACAATAATATAATAACAATTAGAAGTTCAATTATATAATTAGAATCATGATATATGCAGACTAACAACAATCTTTTGATTTGGTTTTGTACGAATTCCTGAACTTGATTTGAGTACAGATGCAAAAAACAGTGTCACGCAGTCTCTTGAGTCGGCGACTAAAGAAACAAAGAGATTGCTGATTGACGAAAGGAGTGAAGCTCGACTCCATTTCACAGACATGGAAGTACTCATATTGGCTAAGGAGATTGAAAATGAATTTCGTCAGGACTGTGGGAAAAAAAGAGCAAGAAGAGAAAAAAGACAAAAACCGTGGCTATAATATCAAGAATGTCTCCAAAAGAGGCTAGAACATCCGGAAGAATAACCAGAAACACAAAAACCAGTGCTGAAACACTGTGGTGAAAATGTCGCAATCTGAATTTATTATAGCACTACTAGAAACATCGAGCATGCCATCAAGGCCGGCTCGGCAATGTCAAAATACCTTTCTAGTTTTCCAACACGTCCCTTTAAAATACAAGAAGCACGCAACCGCTGTTCGAAGGGCTATCTTAGATGAAAGTTTTCAAGATGAATATGCTGAGTAAGACATAATATAGAGTTGTGTTTACATACTAATGTTGTTTCAAAAAAGACATATTTCAGATATTTCATTTAAAACACTCCCGCGAGGGCGCCCTTTTTCTAGCTTTTTTGTTTGAAACATGCACATATACAAATAATAGATAATATGCTAACTTTTCTTGTTCCGAGGCTAAAATCTTAAATGCATCAATATTTGTTCAGTTTTATAAAAAAAGGTTAAAAACAAATTACAATTTTGGAAAATAAGTATCAGTACCTGCTTTACCATAATAATTTGGAGTAATGACAACAAACTTCTTTGATCTATTACAGCAAAGTCATAGTTGAGATTGGAAGGATAGAATCTGGAATAATGATAAAAACAAAATGGATAGGCCGAGATCTGAAAAAGAATCTTGTACAAGGAGGGACAACTGACAATCAATTGGTTCAGCATTACATAGACATATTTATGATAAGCAAATCCTATAGAGGCTTTCTAGACAGAGGCAAAAGATTCATATGCAACCTTTCAGTCTCTATGATGACAGAATTCGAGAAAGAAAACTAGGAGTGCACAGAAGGACGTGTGGAGCAATTCAAATCATTGATGAATAATTTTAAACCAGACATGGCAAAACTGGTAAGTTTCTCTAAATTTTAAAAACATCTATTTTTGAAGAGGATAAATTTCGAGAGCTTACTATTAATGAAATAAGCTTTCTGTTAATGAACTTACTGTTATGTATTTATTGCAGATTGAAATACCTGTTGTCTACAGCTCTCACTTTACAGTTTGCTCCCTCAACATGTATATTAGTGGAGGTCGCCTTGACATAATTTACTCAAGGAAATACAACAAAGATTACTTCTTTGCAACAAGAGCAGAATATCACCGCAACATTGGACCCATCATGGTTAGAACATTACTTTCATATTAATCTTGCAACTTCACTATTTAGAATATTGACCAAAAAATGTTGCATTTAATGAAAACAGCTTAAAAGATTAGATGAACTTCTGAAAGCGGCATATCCTAGTCACAATTTTCTAGAATTTGTAGAGATGTTGAACGGAGCAAAGTACCCTAGGTGTCCAAAGCAGACAGAGAATGAGTGTGCTTACTCAATTCTAAGAAGCATTCAATGGTACAATGGAGACACGATAAATGCAACAAAGAAGAGGTAAGTCGCGTTGTTTATGTTACAATATAATCTGCTTCGTATTTTTTCTATTAGCACCATAGCTTTATAGCATAACCATTTCCTGATTGTTAAACAGTTCTTCCCTTCCACAATGAGAGAAGAATTTAACTACAGGATGATATACAGGATAGAAAACGATCTACGTGATACACTTCCTGTAGTATTGAAAGCATTCAGTCCTGCTGTGGATGAAAAGGACATCGTCGACTGAAGATGATCATTAGATTGATACTTGTATTAACATTAATACACTAGTTTGTTCCGTAAAGATATGTAAATAAAATATTTCTTATATTTGTGATGTTTGTATGTATCAATATCTTAATAATATAGGCAACTACTATATACACTGTGAATGTACATGCACAGGCTCTACGTGTGTACGGGCGTATGCGCTGCATTCCTATTTTCATAAAACAAATGTGCGCACGATGCAAGGTAAGGTGCCACGGCACTGCACTGACCATGCATTGCACTGCATCTACAATGCAAACAGAAACGAACTGCTTATGAAGCAGGTATGCACTGCCTTACTATGGTCCGTAAAATTATTGTGCGTACGGTGCTAGTTAACGTGCCAAGGCAGTACAATGACCATACAATGCATTGCTCACCCAATGCACATTGAATTGAACAGCCTGAGCAGCACGTATGCACTGCGTTATTATGGTCCATAATGTTGTTGTGAGAAAGGTTCAACGTAAGGTGCCACGGTAGTGCATTGATCATGCAGTGTACACCAACTACAATGCACAGTGACACGCACAGCCTGTGAAGCCGGTAGTGCACTGTGTTTCTATGGTGCAAAATAAGGTGCCATAGCAGAGCACTAACCGTGCAATGCACTGCACCTGTAACAAATATTGACATGCACTGCCTCTGAAATAACTATGTACTGTGGTCCTATGATTCTTATAGCTGCTTTGCGAACGATAAAATATAAGGTGTCGCGGCAGTGCATTGACGGTGCAATGCAGTGCACCTGCAGCGCACTACACCTGTACCTGTAATACACTACACCTAACAAATAAGTATGCACTGCGTTCCTATGATTCGTAAAGGTACCGTGCAAAATAAGGTGCCATGGCAGAGCAATAACCGTGTAATGCACTGCACCTAAAATTTACATTACCATGCATTGCTTGTTAATCATGTATGCACTACATCTTCGTTATCCATGAAACTGTTGTGCAAACGGTTCAAGATATTGAACGGCGGCAGTGAACTGACCGCAGCAGGCACACTGCATTCCGTCTTTCTGCACTGTCTATCCTATCTACTGATAACTGCCTAAAACGTAAGTACACAAAGGGTTTCATTGAAATAATTAGCATTATACTCTCTTTAGATAAAACAAAGCGACACAACCGATCCATTTAAGTACTCCTTTCCCAACTTCCTCTAAAGCTTGTTCCTGTTTCTGCCGCCGCCGAGAAATCAACTCCTAGCAGAACTTCTGTCGCCGCCTTCAACGAAATACCATCGATTCACCACTCCCGCGTCTCCGTTAAGCAACCAACATGATTTAATTTCCTAGCAAATCGTTTACATTGTACAACATTAGCAAAAATATTTGTGTGCTTATACTCCTCTAGATCTAAATCAATGTACTGAGATTTAGACTGTCCAGATCTAGACAAATCTGAGTCCATTAGTATAAATTAAAGATAGAACACGATATATCTATATGGTCCTAAATTAACACTAAAGTTCTTATACTTTAATTTATGGTATGATAAGAATGTTCATTTTTTTAATTTGACAAACATCAATCGTAGTTTGATTTTATTTTTTAATTTAGTTTTAAATATAAATCTTAGATTCACCTTAATTTATTAGTTCCAGTCTAAACGAAAAAATATCGCATCTGCTAGGCATATAAATAGTTTGAACCATATGTAAAGAATCAGATTATTACAAGGAGCATAATTACAAAATATAACAAAAATTCTAGCCACAAATTATAAATTATTTGATATATGTATAGACATTTAATAACACAAAACTATTTTTATTGCAGAACATATGGCGCCATGTCAAATTTGTTTCAGTCACCATGGTAAAAATTTAGGACATTCAGGCTCAGAATTCATTGTTCGTCTCGTAGGAGGCCAGTTCGAGCATTCACTGGTATGCATACACTATGTTTCAATATATATAAATCCATTTCTTAATCTTTGTTAACTTAATAGACCTTTCCTTCACTATATCATTCCACAAACCATACCATGCAATCTAAGGTTGTAATTCAATGACATAACTGGACTTGGAGTGGAATTCCAAACTCTTGGAAAAACATATTATGTTGAAGTCCACAAAGAGCGCACAATTACTCGCATTACAGGTCCAGGTTGGACAAGGTTCGTTACAGAGAATAGGATCGGCGCAGGGGCAAATCTATTCTTTTCATTGGGAGCTCCGGGTCCAAAGATCATTGTCATATATTTTGATTCTGAAGAAGATTACAGCAGTAGTGATGATGAAAACAACAATATCAAAGTGCTTAATTCTACAATTTTCTCCAAGACATGCAACCTTACAGATTCTGAGGAAAATTACTTATTCAATATCTTCCCCTCAGCTAATTCATTTGTAGGGTTGCCATTTGTGACTCATTTGACAAGAACAAACATTAAACAACACAGTATGGTATGTTTCTAAATTTAACTTTATTTATTTTTTATTAATTTCACATTGGTTTAATACCTTCATAATGTTATTCCTAAAAAACGTCTTCCTTCTATTGCAACTCAGAAACTACCATTGAAGTTCATTTCTACACTTGAAATTGCTAAAGAAGGTTTTGTTGGACTATGCTTAGGAGCAACTGATAATGTCAACACCATGACGTACAAAACAACAAAAGATGTCTGTTTCTCTTTCAGCATAGACGCATGGAAGAACTTTGTTGAAACTACAAATCTGAGTGTTGGACAAGCAATATTGATTACAGGGAAAAAATATTCATAGCTTATCCTTGAAATGATGTTTGTCATGAACATCATTATTCATAGTAGCCTTGCATTAGCAGAGTCTTCAGAATCAAACTCCGAGTGATAATTTGCTTATTTCTTATGTCTGTTAAGAATAAGTACTTGTTTATCTCTTATGTCTGTTAAGAATTTACAATGTACTCAAACAAAATGTTTATGTCCTGCTGTTATCTCGTAATACTATTACCGATGCTTTAGCTACGCACTGACTGTTATAAATTCTATGTGAAATCAAAATTCCAGAATATAAACAATAGACGTTGTGCTCCTGCAGATTTGATTTAGTGCACAATATCCATATTAAATATGAACAAATTGTTAATTACAATGGAAAAAATAATAGTAGATTAAATAATGATTATCTGCCGTAAGTGTATAGCCATACAATGAAAAAATCTAAAACTCAAGCGGTACATGTACAAACCAAGTTTTCCAAGAAGTGCAACATCTACACTAATAGTTTATCCCAACAAGGCCCACCAGACGGAAACCCTAGAACAACCAAGGAATTGTATATAAAGACATAGAACGACCACATCAAGTGTCACACACCTCAGAAGCCGCCACCTTCCATTTTGTAGCATGCTACGCGGGTCGATGAAAAAATCCATGCTAGTAGATGGAATCATAGGTGCAAGAAATATTAGATACAAATCAAATTGTTCAGCTAGAGGTGAAGCCAACCAGAGAATTACATATAGGAAGGGATCTACCAATTTAAGAGCAAATCAATATCGTCAAGTGCATCTGCATTTCCCAAGTCGTTTTACACACCCAAGGTACTACTTTATATATAAGTTTACTACACAGTAGTGATATACAGAAGTTAATATGCTATAGATTTCTACTAATCTTGTTGTATGATTCAAACACCCAATACTGCTACAAAATCTAAAAATAGGTATATTATTTCGGTCACACTGTATACCGAGGTGATACCAAGGTGAGGGATATCAGCATGCTTGCGAACCCAGACCTTGAATAGAGGTGAGAGTTTTAGATGGTAAGAATAAATGACTGAACAATCAAAAAATATAACTCATATGTTTAAACTAATATATTTCTTTTCTACCTTTGTCTCTACAGGGTGCAGCATATTGTGAACACAACACAATTTGTTCTGCAGTCTGTTGCTGTTGTGATGTTTTGGTGCACTGCATAAGATACATTTTTAATTAAGAGTGTCTTGTACAGTGTGACCTAAATATCACATGAAGGTGACGAAGATTGGACGATATTATGTACAAATCAAGAATATTAGTCTGTAATACATTGACCGCAATAGAAACAACGAACTAGTGTGCTACGACTGTGTATTCTAATTGCACTAGCATTATAATCATATATGCCCTGCTCTCTGTGATGCTGCGGGAAGACTAGTTTAGAAGCACTGCTCTTTTACACTAAATGCATTGCCTTCTCAACAAATTTACCGTGGTGTTATACGAGCACAAACTAATGTGTTGCAACCGTGGTCTTCCTTCCTGCACTGCCATTATTTTAATATATGTACTGCTCTGTGAGATGATGCAGGAAAATTAGTTTATTATGAAACACTGTGCTATTTACCCCGGTGTGCACTGCCTTGTACAGAACCTACTTGCACTGCCTTTAGTTGGACAATTGCATTGCTCTATGTAATGTTGCATGTACACTGGTTTCGGTTCAAAGCAATGCGCTTTCTCAACCGCATGCCCTGTTGTACCTAGAAATTGCGGCGTTACTGTACTAGCCCCTAACGAACGTGGGACGACCATGCACTCTTAGTGCACTGCTCGTATAGTCATATAGAAAACTGCTTTCTACAGATACACCTCTGTACTTTTGAAGAACTGTCCTATTTATCTTGCTTGCACTAGATTACCAAAAAGCTACAATGCACTACAAGTGTACAATGGTTTAGTTTAGAAGCATTGCGCTACTACACTAAATGCAATACCTTCGCAGCCAATTTTTCGTGGTGTTCTACCAGCACAAACTAATGTGTTGCGATCGTGGTGTTCTACCTGCACTGCCATTATTTTCATATATGCACTGCTCTGTGAGATGATGCATGCAAATTAGTTTATTATGAAGCACTGCTCTATTTAACCCGGCGTGCACTGCCTTGTACAGAACCTACTTGCACTAATTTAGTTGGACAATTGCACTACTCTATGTAATGTAGCAGGTACACTGGTTTTGGTTCGAAGCACTGCGCTTTCTCAACCGCATGCACTGCTGTACCTAGAAATTGCGACATTACTGTACTAGCCCCTAACGAACATGGGACGACCATGTACTCTGAGTGCACTGCTCGTATAGTCATATAGAAATCTGCTTTTTATAGATACACCTCTGTACTTTCGAAGAACTGCCCTATTTATCCTGCGTACACTTGATTACCAAGAAGTTGCAGTGCACTACAAGTGTACACTGGTTTTTAGTTTAGAAGCACTACGCTAATACACTAAATGCACTGCCTTCGCAACCAATTTACTGTGGTGTTCTACCAGCACAAACTAATGTGTTGCGACCGTGGTGTTCTACCTGCACTGCCATTATTTTCATAAATACACTGCTCTGTGAGATGATGCAGGGAAATTAGTTTATTATGAAGCACTGCGCTATTTACCCCGCCGTGCACTGCCTTGTACAGAACCTACTGGCATTGCCTTTAGTTGGACAATTGTACTGCTCCATGTAATGCTCCAGGTACACTGGTTTCGGTTCAAAGCATTGCGCTTTCTCAACCGCATGCACTGCCGTACCTAGATATTGCGGCGTTACTGTACTAGACCCTAACGAACGTGGGACGACCATGCACTCTCAGTGCACTGCTCGTATAGTCATATAGAAAACTGTTTTCTACAGGTACACCTCTATACTTTCGAAGAACTGCCCTATTTATCCTGTCTGCACTAGATTACCAAAAAGTTACAGTGCACTACAAGTATACACTGGTTTAGTTTAGAAGCACTGCGCTTTTACACGAAATGCACTGCCTTCGCAACCAATTTACCGTGGTGTTCTAACAACACAAACTAATGTGCTTCGACCATGCTGTTCTACATGCACTGCCATTATTTTCATATATGCACTGCTCTGTGAGATGATGCAGGCAAATTAGTTTATTATGAAGCACTGCGCTATTTACCCCGGCGTGCACTGCCTTGTACAAAAACTACTTGCACTGCCTTTAGTTGGACAATTGCACTGCTCTATGTAATGCTGCAGGTACACTGGTTTCGGTTCGAAGCTCTGCGCTTTCTCAACCACATGCACTATTGTACCTAGAAATTGCGGAGTTATTGTACTAGCCCCTAACGAACGTGGGACGACCATGCACTATGAGTGCACTGCTCGTATAGTCATATAGAAAACTGCTTTCTACAAATACACCTCTGTACTTTCGAAGAACTTCCCTATTTATCTTGTGTGCACTGGATTACCAAAAAGATACAGTGCACTACAAATGTACACTATTTTAGTTTAGAAGCACTACGCTATTACACTAAATGCACTGCCTTCGCAACCAATTTACTGTGGTATTCTACCTGCACAGACTAATGTGCTGCGACCGTGGTGTTCTACCTGCACTGCCATTATTTTCATATATACACTGCTCTGTGAGATGATGCAGGCAAATTAGTTTATTAGAAGCACTGCGCTATTTACCCCGTCGTGCACTGCCTTGTACAGAACCTACTGGCATTGCCTTTAGTTGGACAATTGCACTGCTCCATGTAATGCTCCAGGTACACTGGTTTCGGTTCGAAGCATTGCGATTTCTCAACCACATGCACTGATGTACCTAAAAATTATGGCGTTATTGTACTAGCCCTTAACGAACGTGGGACGACCATGCACTCTGAGTGCACTGCTCGTATAGTCATATAGAAAACTACTTTCTACGGATACACCTCTGTACTTTCGAAGAACTGCCCTATTTATCCTACGTGCACTGGATTACCAAAAAGTTACAGTGCACTAAAAGTGTACACTGGGTTAAGAAGCACTGTGATATTACACTAAATGCACTGCCTTCGCAACCAATTTATCTTGGTGTTCTACCAGCACAAACTAATGTGCTACGACCGTGGTGTTCTACATGCACTGCCATTGCTTTCATATATGCACTGCTCTGTGAGATGATGTAGGCAGAATTAGTTTATTATAAAGCACTCTGCTTATTTACCCCGGCGTGCACTGCCTTGTACATAAACTAGTTGCACTACCTTTAGTTGGACAATTGCACTGCTCTATGTAATGCAGCAGGTACACTCGTTTTGGTTTGAAACACTATGCTTTCTCAACCACATGCACTGTCGTACCTAGATATTGCGGCGTTACTGTACTAGACCCTAACGAATGTGGGACGACCATGCACTCTAAGTGCATTGCTCGTATAGCCATACAGAAAACTGCTTTCTACAGGTACACCTCTGTACTTTCGAAAAACTTCCCTATTTATCCTACATGCACTGAATTACTAAAAAGTTACAGTGCACTACAAGTATACACTGGTTTAGTTTAGAAGCACTGTGCTTTTTACACTAAATGCACTGCCTTCGCAACCAATATACCGTGGTGTTGTACCAGCACAAACTAATGTGCTATAACCGTGTTGTTCTACGTGCACTACCATTATTTTCATATATGCACAGCTCTGTGAGATGATGCAGGAAAATTAGTTTATTATGAAGCACTGTGCTATTTACCCCGACGTGCACTGCCTTGTACAAAACCTACTTGCACTGCTTTTAATTGGACAATTGCACTGCTCTATGTAATGCTACAGGTACACTGGTTTCGGTTCGAAGCTTTGCGCTTTCTCAACCGCATGCACTATTGTACCTAGAAATTGCGGAGTTATTGTACTTTCTACAGTTATTGCTCGTATAGTCATATAAAAAACTGCTTTCTACAGGTACACTTCTATACTTTCGAAAGACTGCCCTATTTATCCTGCAAGGTAATCGGATTACTAAAACTTACAAGTGTACCAGTAAGTACCGGTTTAGTTTAGAAGCACTGCGCTATTACACTAAATGCACTGCCTTCGCAACCAGTTTACCGTGGTGTTCTACCAGCAGAAACTGATGTGCTGCGACCGTGGTGTTCTACCTGCATTGCAATTATTTTTATATATGCACTGCTCTGTGAGATGACGCATGCAAATTGGTTTATTATGAAGCACTGTGCTTATTTACCCCGGCGTGCACTTCCTTGTACAGAAACTAGTTGCACTGCCTTTAGTTGGATAATTGCACTGCTCTATGTAATGCTGTAGGTACACTGGTTTCGGTTCGAAGCACTGCGCTTTCTCAACCGCATGCACTGATGTATCTAGAAATTGTGGCATTACTGTACTAGTCCCAAACAAACGTGGGACGACCATGCACTCTGAGTGCACTGCTCGTATAGTCATATAGAAAACCGCTTTCTATAGATACACCTCTGTACTTTCGAAGAACTGCCCTATTTATCCTGCGTGCACTAGATTACCAAAAAGTTACAGTGCACTACAAGTGTACAGTGGTTTAGTTTAGAAGCACTATGCTATTACACTAAATGCACTGCCTTCGCAACCAATTTACTGTGGTGTTCTACCAGCACAAACTAATGTTCTGTGACCGTGGTGTTCTACCTGCTATGCCATTATTTCCATATATGCACTGCTATGTGAGATGATGCAGGCAAATTGGTTTATATGAAGCACTATGCTTACTTGCCCCGGCGTGCACTGCCTTGTATAGAAACTAGTTGCACTGCCTTTAGTTGGACAATTGCACTGTTCTATGTAATGCTGCAGGTACACTGGTTTTGGTTCGAAGCACTGCGCTTTCTCAACCGCATGCACTGCTGTACCTAGAAATTGCGGCGTTACTGTACTAGCCCCTAACGAACGTGGGATGACCATGCACTCTGAGTGCACTGCTCGTATAGTCATATAGAAAACTGCTTTCTACAGATACACCTCTGTACTTTCGAAGAACTACCCTATTTATCCTGCGTGCACTGGATTAGCAAAAAGTTACAGTGCACTACAAGCGTACACTGGTTTAGTTTAGAAGCACATGCTATTACACTAAATGCACTGTCTTCACAACCAATTTACTGTAGTGTTCTACCAACACAAACTAATGTGCTGCAATCGTGGTGTTTTACCTGCACTACCATTATTTTTATATATACACTACTCTGTGAGATGATGTAGGCAAATTAGTTTATTATGAAGCATTGCGCTTTTTACCCGGGCGTGCACTGCCATGTACAAAACCTACTTGCACTGCCTTTAGTTGGACAATTGCACTGCTCTATGTAATGTTGCACGTACACTGATTTCAGTTCGAAGCACTGCGCTTTCTCAAATGCATGCACTACTATACGTAGAAATTGTAGTGTTACTGTACTAGCCCCTAACGAACGTGGGATGACCATGCTCTCTGAGTGCACTGCTCGTATAGTCATATAGACAACTGCTTTTTATAGATACACCTCTGTACTTTCAAAGAACTGCCCTATTTATCCTGTGTGCACTGGATTACCAAAAAGTTACAGTGCACTACAAGTGTACACTGGTTTAGTTTAGAAGCACTGCGCTATTACACTAAATGCACTGCCTTCGCAACCAATGTATCATGCTGTTCTACCAGCACAAACTAATGTGCTACGACCGTGGTGTTGTACATACACTGCCATTATTTTCATATATGCACCGCTCTGTGAGATGATGCAAGCAAATTAGTTTATTATGAAGCACTGCGCTTATTTACCCCGGCATGCACTGCCTTGTACAGAAACTAGTTGCACTGCCTTTAGTTGGACAATTGCACTACTCTATGTAATGATGGAGGTACACTCATTTTGGTTCGAAGCACTATGCTTTCTCAACCACATGCACTACCGTACCTAGAAATTGCGGCGTTACTATACTAGCCTCTAACAAACGTGGGATGACCATGCACTATAAGTGCACTGCTCGTATAGTTATATAGAAAATGCATTCTATAGATACACCTCTGTACTTTCGAAGAACTGCCCTATTTATCCTTCGTGCACTGAATTACCAAAAGTTAGAGTGCACTACAAGTGTACACTAGTTTAGTTTAGAAGCACTGCGCTTTTACACTAAATGCACTACCTTCACAACCAATTTACTGTGGTGTTCTACCAACATGAACTAATGTGCTACCACCGAGGTGTTCTACCTGCACTGCCATTATTTTCATATATGCACTGCTCTGTGAGATGATGCAGGCAAATTAGCTTATGATGAAGCACTACGCTTATTTACCCCGGCGTGCACTGCCTTGTACAGAACCTACTTGCACTGCCTTTAGTTGGACAATTACTCTGCTCTATGTAATGCTGCAGGTACACTAGTTTCGGTTCGAAGCACTGTGCTTTCTCAACCACATGCACTGTCGTACCTAGAAATTGCGGCGTTACTGTACTAGCCCCTAACGAACATGGGACGACCATGCACTCTATGTGCACTGCCCGTCTATTCATGTATGCACTGCTTTGCGTGATTCTGTAGATACATTAGTTTAGTAGCCTAAACGATTGTGCAATCTATCTACACTGCTCATATATTCATATATGCATTTCTTGGGGTGATACTTGCACTGCATCAATTAGCAATTACCATGGCAGTACTAGGGTGCCGAATTCAGCATACAGTGCAAGAAGATTACAAAAAGCAACATAGTACATAATTGGACACAGCATACAGTGCAAGAATATCACAAAAAGAACCATAAGGCTTAGTGTATTCACATTACAAAGAGATATTTCATCTTGATTGCATTTCAGCCAATCACTATAGAGAAGGTGGCCAGGCTTCAGACATTGCAAAAGCACTACGGACAACTAATGGTGTAGATAACTTAGATAAAACTGATACAGTCTTCTTCAGCATGTCTGCACAGAACAAGCCTAGATCAAAATCAACTGTCATCAGAAAATAGCGACCATCAGTTGACATTGTTATAACACGCAACACACCACATACTGGAAGATTGCAATTGTCACATATGCTACCAAGTCTTTCCTTCCAGTAGTCTTCAATATCTCAGGAAGATCTAACATTGTCTGGATGATCCACTTATTTTGACCATTGTCAATATACCATCACTAGAAAAAGCAGCTAGTAAAATGCTTCCTGATCTATCCTCTGAAATACAATAATTTCTCTGATCCTTTGTTGTGAGCCTGACTAATTTAGGGAATTGTATCACAGAAGTTAAATGTGTGGATATGATGTAACACAGAAGAAGGCCTACAACATACGCCATAAACAGGTCTTTGCCTATCAGGATTCCTTCAGGCTGACTAAGGTACGTGGTTGGTGTTCGCACAGGGATTGGATCAGAAATATGCATCTCCCATTGACCATTTTGTTGAATATAGACATGCACAAATATGAAACATGTTGTATTAGCAGTAACACCATGATATGAAACCTTGAAAACATTGAATATATTTCTATGAAAGAATGTCATTCCTGAGCTATCAACACTTGGAATCAAACAGAATTGCCCATATGAATGATCTGAATCACTCTTCGACATTGATGGCATTCGTGTAAGAGGTGAGGCAAGGAAAGTGAACAAATTTGGAGACCTAGAAGGATAATTAACATAGTACCCAGGATCTCTAGAACCATGTGGAAAGACCTGAATGAGGACTGCTCCATTTTGACAGCAGACGAGTAATTCCCTTAGAAGATATGTTGAATCTAACTTCGAAGAAATAGCTAGAGATGTTTCATCTTTAGATGAATATTCGAGCTCCTGTAGCCTATTACCAACCTCAGGAATCCAATGATAGTAAACAAGAAATCCTAGGCATGGTGGTGAATTTTTCTTCATATATCGTGAAACAAATCCAGGTTCTTTGAGTGCAGTATACCAAGATTTGTTGAGGATACTGCAATGGATCAACGATTTCATAGACGCTAACCTTAAAACAATCTCCTGCACCAGATCTATGTCCTCCCCAATGCGACTGATTGAGGAACGAGATCTAGTAAAATCCATCGCTATTCAATAGATTATTTCCTTTTGCTGCAGACAGAAGAAGAAGGGTTTGTTTCTCTTCGTGGAAGAAGGAATATATTAACGTCGTATGCTAGCCAAATCCATCGGTTAACATCCAAGCTAAAATATATACAGACAATGCAGAATGCACTACTTTGTAGGAATGTGCGTACTGCTCTATAATAAAATAATATACTACATGCCACGGGCGGAGCCCGCAACACACACTCCGAAATACAAAGCACTCTGAAATACAGGGCACTCCGGAATACACGGCGCTTCAAGATCTATATGAATGCTTGATGCGCCGAAAGCGCCGTGCCACGGGCGGAGCTCGCAACACACACTCCGAAATACAAGGCGCTCCGAAATACAAGGCGCTCCGAAATACACGGCGCTTCAAGATCTATATGAATGCTTGATGCGCCGAAGGCGCCGTGCCACGGGCGGAGCCCGCAACACACACTCCGAAATACACGGCGCTTCAAGATCTATATGAATGCTTGATGCGCCGAAGGCGCCGTGCCACGGGCGGAGCCTGCAACACACACTCCGAAATACAAGGCGCTCCGAAATACATGGCGCTTCAAGATCTATATGAATGCTTGATGCGCCGAAGGCGCCGTGCCACGGGCGGAGACCGCGACACACACTCTGAAATACAAGGCGCTCTGACATACACAGCGCTTCAAGATCTACATGAATGCTTGATACGCCGAAGGCGCCATGCCACGGGCGGAGCCTGCAACACACACTCCAAAATACAAGGCGTTTCGAAATACAGGGCACTCCGAAATACACGGCGCTTCAAGATTTATATGAATGCTTGATGCGCCGAAGGCGCTGTGCCACGGGCGGAGCCCGCAACACACACTCCGAAATACAAGGCCCTCCGAAATACACGGCGCTTCAATATCTATATGAATGCTTTATGCGCCGAAGGCGCCGTCCCACGGGTGGAGCGCGCAACACACACTCCGAAATACAAGGCACTCCGAAATACAGGGCACTCCGAAATACAGGGTGTTTCAAGGTCTATATGGATGCTTGATGCGCTGAAGGCGCCGTGCCACGAGGGGAGCCCGCAACAGACACTCCTAAATACAAGGCGCTCCGAAATACAGGGCGCTCCAAAATACACGACGCTTCAAGATCTATATGAATGCTTGATGCGCCGAAGGCACCGTGCCACGGGTGGAGCCAGCAACACACACTCTGAAATACAAGGGGCTCCGAAATACACGGTGCTCCGAAATACACGTCGCTTGAAGATCTATATGAATGCTTGATGCAACGAAGGCGCCGTGCCACGGGCGGAGCCCACAACACACAATCCAAAAAACAAGGCTCTCCGTAATACACGGCACTCCGAAATATACGGCCCTTCAAGATCTATATGAATCCTTGATGCGCCGAAGGCGCTGCCATGAGCCCATAACACACACTCTGAAATACAAGGCGCTCCTAAATACACGGTGCTTCAAGATCTATATGAATGCTTGATGCGTCTAAGACGCCGTGCCATGGGCGGAGCCCGCAACACACACTCCGAAATACAAGGCACTCCGAAATACAAGGCGCTCCGAAATATATGGTGCTTCAAGATCTATATGAATGCTTGATGCGCTGAATGCACCGTGCCACGGGTGGAGACCGCAACACACACTCCGAAATACAAGGCCGCTCCGAAATACATGGAGCTTCTAGATCTATATGAATGCTTGATGCGCCGAAGGCGCCGTGTCACAGGCGGAGCCCGCAACACACACTCGAAAATACAAGGCGCTGTGAAATACACGGCACTTCAAGATCTATATGAATGCTTGATGCGCCGAAGACGCCGTGCCAGGGGCGGAGCCCGCAACACACACTCCGAAATGCAAGGCGCTCAGAAATACAGGGCACTCCGAAATATAGGGCGCTTCAAGATCTATATGGATGCTTGATGCACTGAAGGCGTCGTGCCACGGGGGGAGCCCGCAACACACACTCCGAAATACAAGGCCCTCCGAAATACAGGGCGCTCGAAAATACACGGCACTTCAAGATCTATATGAATGCTTGATGCGCCAAAGGCACCGTGCCACGGGCAGAGCCCGCAACACACACTCCAAAATACAAGGCTCTCCGAAATAGAGGGTGCTCCAAAATACACGGTGCTTCAAGATCTATATGAATGCTTGACGCGCCAAGGCGCCGTGCCATGGGCGGAGCCCGCAACACACACTCCAAAATACAAGGCGCTCCGTAATACACGGTGCTCCGAAATACACGGCGCTTCAAGATCTATATGAATGCTTGATGCACCGAAGGCGCCGTGCCATGGGCGGAGCCTACAACACACACTATGAAATACAAGGCGCTCCGAAATACACGGGGCTTCAAGATCTATATGAATGCTTGATGCGCCGAATGCGCCGTGCCACGGGTGGAGCCCGCAACACACTCTCCGAAATACAAGGCGCTCCGAAATACACGTCGCTTGAAGATCTATATGAATGCTTGATGCAACGAAGGCGTACGGGCGGAGCCCACAACACACAATCAAAATACAAGGCGCGCCCGTAATACACACTCCGAAATATATACGCCTTCAAGATCTATATGAATCCTTGATGCGCCAAGGCTGTACACGCGAGCCCGCAACACACACTCTGAAATACAAGGCGCTCCTAAATACACGGTGCTTCAAGATCTATATGAATGCTTGATGCGTCTAAGACGCCGTGCCACGGGCGGAGCCCGCAACACACACTCCGAAATACAAGGCACTCCGAAATACAAGGCGCTCCGAAATATATGGTGCTTCAAGATCTATATGAATGCTTGATGCGCTGAATGCACCGTGCCACGGGTGGAGACCGCAACACACACTCCGAAATACAAGGCCGCTCCGAAATACATGGAGCTTCTAGATCTATATGAATGCTTGATGCGCCGAAGGCGCCGTGTCACAGGCGGAGCCCGCAACACACACTCGGAAATACAAGGTGCTCTGAAATACACGGCACTTCAAGATCTATATGAATGCTTGATGCGCCGAAGATGCCGTGCCAGGGGCGGAGCCCGCAACACACACTCCGAAATGCAAGGCGCTCAGAAATACAGGGCACTCCGAAATATAGGGCGCTTCAAGATCTATATGGATGCTTGATGCACTGAAGGCATCGTGCCACGGGGGGAGCCCGCAACACACACTCCGAAATACAAGGCCCTCCGAAATACAGGGTGCTCCAAAATACATGGCACTTCAAGATCTATATGAATGCTTGATGCGCCAAAGGCACCGTGCCACGGGCAGAGCCCGCAACACACACTCCGAAATACAAGGCTCTCCGAAATAGAGGGTGCTCCAAAATACACGGTGCTTCAAGATCTATATGAATGCTTGATGCCCCGAAGGCGCCGTGCCATGGGCGGAGCCCGCAACACACACTCCAAAATACAAGGCGCTCCGTAATACACGGTGCTCCGAAATACACGGCGCTTCAAGATCTATATGAATGCTTGATGCACCGAAGGCGCCGTGCCATGGGCGGAGCCTACAACACACACTATGAAATACAAGGCGCTCCGAAATACACGGGGCTTCAAGATCTATATGAATGCTTGATGCGCCGAATGCGCCGTGCCACGGGTGGAGCCCGCAACACACTCTCCGAAATACAAGGCGCTCCGAAATACACGTCGCTTGAAGATCTATATGAATGCTTGATGCAACGAAGGCGCCGTGCCACGGGCGGAGCCCACAACACACAATCCAAAATACAAGGCGCTCCGTAATACACGGCACTCCGAAATATACGGCCCTTCAAGATCTATATGAATCCTTGATGCGCCGAAGGCGCCGTGCCACCGGCGGAGCCCGCAACACACACTCTGAAATACAAGGCGCTCCTAAATACACGGTGCTTCAAGATCTATATGAATGCTTGATGCGTCTAAGACGCCGTGCCACGGGCGGAGCCCGCAACACACACTCCGAAATACAAGGCACTCCGAAATACAAGGCGCTCCGAAATATATGGTGCTTCAAGATCTATATGAATGCTTGATGCGCGTATGGCACCGTGCCACGGGTGGAGACCGCAACACACACTCCGAAATACAAGGCCGCTCCGAAATACATGGAGCTTCTAGATCTATATGAATGCTTGATGCGCCGAAGGCGCCGTGTCACAGGCGGAGCCCGCAACACACACTCGGAAATACAAGGTGCTCTGAAATACACGGCACTTCAAGATCTATATGAATGCTTGATGCGCCGAAGATGCCGTGCCAGGGGCGGAGCCCGCAACACACACTCCGAAATGCAAGGCGCTCAGAAATACAGGGCACTCCGAAATATAGGGCGCTTCAAGATCTATATGGATGCTTGATGCACTGAAGGCATCGTGCCACGGGGGGAGCCCGCAACACACACTCCGAAATACAAGGCCCTCCGAAATACAGGGTGCTCCAAAATACATGGCACTTCAAGATCTATATGAATGCTTGATGCGCCAAAGGCACCGTGCCACGGGCAGAGCCCGCAACACACACTCCGAAATACAAGGCTCTCCGAAATAGAGGGTGCTCCAAAATACACGGTGCTTCAAGATCTATATGAATGCTTGATGCCCCGAAGGCGCCGTGCCATGGGCGGAGCCCGCAACACACACTCCAAAATACAAGGCGCTCCGTAATACACGGCGCTCCGAAATACACGGCGCTTCAAGATCTATATGAATGCTTGATGCACCGAAGGCGCCGTGCCATGGGCGGAGCCTACAACACACACTATGAAATACAAGGCGCTCCGAAATACACGGGGCTTCAAGATCTATATGAATGCTTGATGCGCCGAATGCGCCGTGCCATGGGTGGAGCCCGCAACACACTCTCCGAAATACAAGGCGCTCCGAAATACACGTTGCTTCAAGATCTATATGAATGCTTGATGCGCCGAAGGCGCCGTGTCACGGGCGGAGCCCGCAACACACACTCCGAAATACAAGGCGCTCTGAAATACACAGAGCTTCAAGATCTATATGAATGCTTGATGCGCCGAAGGCGCCGTGCCACGGGCGGATCCAGCGACAGACACTCCGAAATACATGGCGCATCAAGATCTATATGAATGCGTGATACGCCGAAGGCGCCATGCCACGGGCGAATCCCACAACACACACTCCGAAATACAAGGCGCTTCGAAATACACGGCGCTCCGAAATACACGGCGCTTCAAGATCTATAGGAATTTTTGATGCGCCGAAGGCGCCATGCCACGGGCGGAGCCCGCAACACACACTCCAAAATACAAGGCGCTTCAATATCTATATGAATGCTTGATGCGCCGAAGGCGCCGCGCCACGGGCGGAACCCGCAACACACACTCCGAAATACAAGGCGCTCCGAAATACACGGAGCTTCAAGATTTATATGAATGCTTGATGCGCCGTGGCACGGGCGGAGCCCGCAACACACACTCTGAAATACAAGGCACTCTGAAATACAAGGCGCTCCGAAATACACGACGCTTCAAGATCTATATAAATGCTTGATGCGCCGAATGCGCCGTACCACGGGTGGACCTTGCAACACACACTCCGAAATACAAGGCGCTCCGAAATACACGACGCTTCAAGATCTATATGAATGCTTGATGCGCCAAAGGCGCCGTGTCACGGGCGGAGCCCACAACACACACTCCGAAATACAAGACGCTCCAAAATACACGGCTCTTCAAGATCTATATGAATGCTTGATGCACCGAAGGCGCCGTGCCACGGGCGGAGCCTGCGACACACACGCCGAAATACAAGGCGCTCCAAAATACACGGTGCTCCAAAATACACGGAGCTTCAAGATCTATATGAATGCTTGATACGACGAAGGTGCTGTGCTACGGGCGGAGCCCAGAATACACAATCCGAAATACACGGCGCTTCAAAATACACGGCGCTCCGAAATACACGACGCTTCAATATCTATATGAATGCTTGATGCGCCGAAGGCGCCGTGCCACGGGTGAAGCCCGCAACACACACTCCGGAATACAAGGCGCTCCGAAATACAGGGCGCTTCTTGATCTATATGGATGCTTGATGCGCTCGAGGCACCGTGCCACGGGGGGAGCCCGCAACACACACTCCGAAATACAAGGCGCTCCGAAATACAGGGTGTTCCAAAATACACGGCGCTTCAAGATCTGTATGAATGCTTGATGCGCCGAAGGCACCATGCCACGGGCGGAGCCTGCAACACACACTCCAAAATACAAGGCGCTCAGAAATACACGTCGCTTCAAGATCTATATGAATGCTTCATGCACCGAAGGCGCCGTGCCACGGGCGGAGCCCGCAACACACACTCCGAAATGCAAGGCGCTCCGAAATACACGACCCTCCGAAATACACGGTGCTTCAAGATCTATATGAATGCTTGATGCGCCAAAGGAGCCGTGTCACGGGCGGATCCCGCAACACACACTCTGAAATACAAGGCGCTCTGAAATACACAGAGCTTCAAGATCTATATGAATGCTTGATGTGCCGAAGGCGCCGTGCCACGGGCGGAGCCCGCGACTGACACTCTGAAATACACGGCGCTTCAAGATCTATATGAGTGCTTGATAAGCCGAAGGCGCCGTGCCACCGGCGGAGCCCACAACACACACTCCAAAATACAAGGCGCTTCGAAATACACGACGCTCCGAAATAAACGGCGCTTCAAGATCTATAGGAATTCTTGATGCGCCGAAGGCGCCATGCCACGGGCGGAGCCTGCAACACACACTCCAAATACAAGGCGTTCCGAAATACACGGCGCTTCAAGATCTATATGAATGCTTGATACGCCAAAGGCGCCATGCCACGGGCAGAGCCCAAAACACACAATCTGAAATACACAGCGCTTCAAAATACACGGTGCTCCGAAATACACGGCGCTTCAATATCTATATGAATGATTGATGCGCCGAAGGTGCCATGCCACGGGCGGATCCCGCAACACACATTCCGAAATACAAGGCACTCCAAAATACAGGGAGCTTCGAAATACAAGGCTCTTCAAGATCTATATGGATGCTTGATGCGCTAAAGGCGCCGTGCCACGGGGGGAGCCCGCAACACACACTCCGAAATACAAGGCCCTCCAAAATATAGGGCGCTCCAAAATACACGACGCTTCAAGATCTATATGAATGCTTGATGCGCCGAAGGCACCGTGCCACGGGCGGCGTCCGCAACTCACACTCCGAAATACAAGGCGATCCGAAATACAGGGTGCTCTGAAATACACGGCGCTTCAAGATCTATATGAATGCTTGATGCGCCGAAGGCGCCATGCCACGGGCGGTGCCTGCAACACACACTCAGAAATACAAGGCGCTCCGAAATACACGGCGCTTTATGATCTATATGAATGCTTGATGCGCCGAAGGCACCATGCCACGGGCGTAGCCCGCAACACACACTCCGAAATACAAGGCGCTCCGAAATTCACGGCGCTTCAAGATCTATATGAATGATTGATGCGCCTAATGCGCCATGCTACGGGTGGAGACCGCAACACACACTCCGAAATACAAGGCGCTCCAAAATACACGACGCTTCAAGATCTATATGAATGCTTGATACACCGAAGGCGCCGTGCCACGGGCGGAGCACACAACACACACTCCGAAATACACGGCGCTTCGAAATACACGGCGCTCCAAAATACACGGCGCTTCAACATCTATATGAATGCTTGATGCGCCGAAGGCGCCGTGCCACGGGCGGAGCCCGCAACACACACTCCGAAGTACAAGGCGCTCCGAAATACACGACGCTCCAAAATACACAGCGCTTTAATATCTATATGAATGATTGATGCGCCGAAGGCGCCATGCCACGGGCGGAGCCCGCAACACACACTCCGAAATACAAGGCGCTCCGAAATACAGGGCGCTCCGAAATACAGGGCGCTTCAAGATCTATATAGATGCTTGATGCGCTGAAGGCACCGTGCCACGGGGGGAGCCCGCAACACACAATCCGAAATACAAGGCGCTCCGAAATACAGGGCACTCCAAAATACATGGCGCTTCAAGATCTATATGAATGCTTGATGCGCCGAAGGCACTGTGCCACAGGTGGAGCCCGCAACACACACTCCAAAATACAAGGCGCTCCTTAATACACGGCGCTCCGAAATACACGGCGCTTCAAGATCTATATGAATGATTGATGCACCGAAGGTGCCGTGCCACGGGCGGAGCCCGCAACACACACTCCGGAATACAAGGCGCTCTGAAATACACGGCGCTTCAAGATCTATATGAATGCTTGATGCACCGAATGCGCCGTGCCACGGGTGGAGCCCACAACACACACTCCGGAATACAAGGCGCTCCGAAATACACGGCACTTCAAGAGCTAAATGAATGCTTGATGCGCCGAAGGCGCCATGACACGGGCGGAGCCCGCAACACACACTCCGAAATACAAGGCGCTCTGAAATAAATGGAGTTTCAAGATCTATATGAATGCTTGATGCACTGAAGGCGCCGTGCCACGGGCGGAGCCCGCGACAGACACTCCGAAATACACGACGCTTCAAGATCTATATGAATGCTTGATACGCCGAAGGCGCAGAGACACAGTCGGAGCCCACAACACACACTCCGAAATACAAGGCGCTTCGAAATACACGGTGCTCCGAAATACACGAGCTTCAAGATCTATAGGAATTCTTGATGTGCCGAAGGCGCCATGCCACGGGCGGAGCCTGCAACACACACTCCAAAATACACGGCGCTCCAAAATACACGGTGCTTCAATATCTATATGAATGCTTCATGCGCCGAAGGCGCCGTGCCACTTGCGGAGCCCGCAACATACACTCCGAAATACAAAGCGCTCCGAAATACACGGAGCTTCAAGATTTATATGAATGCTTGATGCGCCGAAGGCGCCGTGCCACGGGCGGAGCCCGCAACACACACTCGAAAATACAAGGCACTCCGAAATACAAGGCGCTCTGAAATACAGGGCGCTCCAAAATACACGGCGCTCCAAAATACACGGCGCTTCAAGATCTATATGAATGCTTGATGCACTGAAGGCGTCGTGCCACGGGCGGAGCCCGCGACAGACACTCCGAAATACACGGCACTTCAAGATCTATATGAATGCTTGATACGCCGAAGGCGCCTTTCCATGGGCGGAGCCCACAACACACAATCCGAAATACACGACGCTCCGAAATACGACACGCTCCGAAATACATGGCGCTTCATGATCTATATGAATGCTTGATGCGCCGAAGGCGCCGTGCCACGGGCAGAGCCCGCAACACACATCCGAAATACAAGGCGCTCCGAAATACACGACGCTCCAAAATACACGGCGCTTCAAGATTTATATGAATGCTTGATGCGCCGAAGTCGCCGTGCCACAGGCGGAGCCCACAACACATACTCCGAAATACAAGGCGCTCCGAAATACACGGCGCTCCAAAATACACGGCGCTTCCTTATCTATATGAATGCTTGATGCGAAGATGCCGCCGTGCGGAGCCCGGAACACACTCTAAAATACATGGCGCTCCGAAATATAGGGTGCTCCAAAATACAGGACGCTTCAAGATCTATATGGATGCTTGATGCGCTGAAGGCGCCGTGCCACGGGGGGAGCCCGCAACACACACTCCCAAATACAAGGCGCTCTGAAAAACAGGGCGCTCCAAAATACACGGCGTTTCAAGATCTATTTGAATGCTTGATGCACCGAAGGCACCGTGCCACAGGCAGAGCCCGCAACACACACTCCGAAATACAAGGCGCTCTGAAATATAGGATGCTCTGAAATACACGACGCTTCAAGATCTATATGAATGCTTGATGCGCCGAAAGCGCTGCAAGTAGTGCCCGCAACACACACTCTGAAATACAAGGCTCTCCGAAATACACGACGCTTCATGATCTATATGAATGCTTGATGCGCCGAAGGCGCCGTGCCACGTGCGGAGCCCGCAACACACACTTCGAAATACGACACGCTCCGAAATACATGGCGCTTCATGATCTATATGAATGCTTGATGCGCCGAAGGCGCCGTGCCACGGGCAGAGCCCGCAACACACATCCGAAATACAAGGAGCTCCGAAATACACGACGCTTCTTGATCTATATGAATGCTTGATGCGCAGAAGGCGTACGTGCCTGGCGAGCTCGACACACACTCTGAAATACAAGGCGCTCCGAAATACACGACGCTCCAAAATACACGGCGCTTCAAGATTTATATGAATGCTTGATGCGCCGAAGGCGCCGTGCCACGGGCGGAGCCCGCAACACACACTTGAAAATACAAGGCACTCCGAAATACAAGGCGCTCTGAAATACAGGGCGCTCCAAAATACACGGCGCTTCAAGATCTATATGAATGCTTGATGCATCAAGGCTGCCATCAAGTGAGAGCCCATGACACTCCGAAATACACGGCACTTCAAGATCTATATGAATGCTTGATACGCCGAAGGCGCCTTGCCATGGGCGGAGCCCACAACACACAATCCGAAATACACGACGCTCCGAAATACAAGGCGCTCCGAAATACACGGCACTTCAAGATCTATATGAATGCTTAATGCGCCGAAGGCGCCGTGCCACGGGCGGAGACCGCGACACACACTCTGAAATACAAGGCGCTCCAAAATACATGGCGCTTCAAGATCTATATGAGTGCTTGATACGCTAAAGGCTCCCTGCCACGGACGGAGCCCACAACACACACTCCGAAATACAAGGCGCTTCGAAATATACGGTACTCCGAAATACACGACGCTTCAAGATCTATAGGAATGCTTGATGCACCGAAGTCGCCGTGCCACAGGCGGAGCCCACAACACATACTCCGAAATACAAGGCGCTCCGAAATACACGGCGCTCCAAAATACACGGCGCTTCCTTATCTATATGAATGCTTGATGCGCCGAAGATGCCGTGCCACGGGCGGAGCCCGGAACACACTCTAAAATACATGGCGCTCCGAAATATAGGGTGCTCCAAAATACATGACGCTTCAAGATCTATATGGATGCTTGATGCGCTGAAGGCGCCGTGCCACGGGGGGAGCCCGCAACACACACTCCCAAATACAAGGCGCTCTGAAAAACAGGGCGCTCCAAAATACACGGCGTTTCAAGATCTATTTGAATGCTTGATGCACCGAAGGCACCGTGCCACGGGCAGAGCCCGCAACACACACTCCGAAATACAAGGCGCTCTGAAATATAGGATGCTCTGAAATACACGACGCTTCAAGATCTATATGAATGCTTGATGCGCCGAAAGCGCCGTGCCACGGGCGGTGCCCGCAACACACACTCTGAAATACAAGGCTCTCCGAAATACACGACGCTTCATGATCTATATGAATGCTTGATGCGCCGAAGGCGCCGTGCCACGAGCGGAGCCCGCAACACACTCCGAAATACGACACGCTCCGAAATACATGGCGCTTCATGATCTATATGAATGCTTGATGCGCTGGCGCCATTACCAAGCGGAGCCCGCAACACACATCCGAAATACAAGGAGCTCCGAAATACACGACGCTTCTTGATCTATATGAATGCTTGATGCGCAGAAGGCGCCGTGCCACGGGCGGAGCCTGCGACACACACTCTGAAATACAAGGCGCTCCGAAATACACGACGCTCCAAAATACACGGTGCTTCAAGATCTATATGAATGCTTGATACGCCGAAGGCGTCGTGCCACGGGCGGAGCCCACAGCACACACTCCGAAATACAAGGCGCTTCGAAATACACGGTGCTTCAAAATACACGGTGCTTCAATATCTATATGAATGCTTGATGCACCGAAGGCGCCATGCCACGGGCGGAGCCCGCAACACACACTCCGAAATTCAAGGCGCTCCGAAATACAGGGCACTCAGAAATACAGGACGCTTTAAGATCTATATGGATGCTTGATGCGCTAAAGGCGCCATGCCACGGGGGAGCCCAAAACACACACTCCGAAATACAAGGCATTCCGAAATATAGGGCGCTCCAATATACACGGCGCTTCAAGATATATATGAATGCTTGATTCGCCGAAGGCACCATGCCACGGGCAGAGCTTGCAACACACACTTCGAAATACAAGGCGCTCCGAAATATAGGGTGCTCCGAAATACACGGTGTTTCAAGATCTATATGAATGCTTGATGTGCCGAATGCGCCGTGCCACGGGCGGTGCCCACAACACACACTCCGAAATACAAGGCGCTCCATAATACACGGCGCTTCAAGATCTATATGAATGCTTGATGCGCCAAAGGCGCCGAGCCACGGGAGGAGCCCGCCACACACACTCCGAAATATAAGGCGCTCCGAAATACATCTGTGTACTGCTCTGAATATACAAATGCACTGCCTTAGTGTAATCCATTCAAAGTCAGTACATTCTGCTGTGCTGAATCATCTATGTACTGCTCTGAATATACAAGTGCACTGCCTTAGTGTAATCCGTTCAAAGTCAGTACATTCTGCTGCACTGAATCATCTGTGTACTGCTCTGAATATACAAATGCACTTCCTTAGTGTAATCCTTTCAAAGTTAGTACATTCTGCTGCACCGAATCATGTGTGTACTGCTCTGGATATACAAATGCACCGCCTTAGTGTAACCCGTTCAAAGTCAGTACATTCTTCTACGCTGAATCATCTGTGTACTGCTCTGAATATACAAGTGCACTACCTTAGTGTAATCCGTTCAAAGTGAGTATATTCTGCAGCGCTAAATCATCTGTGTACTGCTCTGAATATACAAATGCACTGCCTTAGTGTAATCCATTCAAAGTTAGTACATTCTGCTACACTGAATCATCTGTGTACTGCTCTGAATATACAAATGTACTGCCTTAGTGTAATCCGTTCAAAGTCAGTACATTCTTCTGAGCTGAATCATCTATGTACTGCTCTGATATACAAATGCACTGTCTTAGTGTAATCCGTTCAGAGTCAATACATTGTGTTGTACAAACCAGACCCCTCCCATTACACCCTATAAAATCTCCATTGCCCGTAAAGAGAAAAGAAAGATAATAAAAATAAACGAAAATGAAAAAGAGAAAAATAAAAATAAACGATAAAGAAAAAGAAACATACTAAAAATTACCGAAAATGAGAAAAATATTAAAAATCCTACCGGAGCGGAAGTGAGAGAAAGTGTATACGTAACGTGCGGAGCGGACGACAACGACGAAACAGAAAAAACTAGAAAGAGAAAAAACGGGCAACATCTGCGCTAGCAGTTTCCCAGGATATTTCCGCGTCGACAAGTGTTGGATAGGCACTGCACGTCGGTCGTGCGTTTACATGAGCCAGCGATACCACGCTAGTCGCTCTCCTCCCCGGGCATGCACCTTTCAACAAACTGTCATTGGCTTTACTCATCCCAGGTCCCAAATCACCTGGGAAGGATTTTGATATGTTCATGGAGCCTCTTATACGAGACTTGCAGGAATTATGGAAGGGTGTCATGACTCCTGATATCGTTTCCAACAACCATGAAGATGCCAAGTTCTCTATGCATGCTGTTGTGTTATTCTGTACCCATAATTTTCTAGCTCTTGGCACTATGTCAGGCAGAGTGACAGCAGGTTATAACACACATGTTCGCTGTGAGACAAAACATGTCGCAGTGAGGCTACAAAATAAGACTGGTTTCCTTGGCCACCTGATATTTCTTTCTCAAGGCCACAAATTCCCAAAAAACTTGAAAAAATTGCAGTTCTATGGAAATAGGACTAAATATGGCACTACACCACAAAAGTTCACTGCAGCTGAGTTGCAGGCGCATTTACAGAAGGTCAGAAATATCAAACCAGGAAAACAATCAGCTGCCAGACGAGGTAAAAGAAAGAATACAGAAGATGCACTGACAATAGGAGCAGCATCAAAAAGGAAGAGAGCGGAAGAAGTAGCAGCACATTCCCAAGGGAAGTAAAAGGAACCGAGAATATTTTATAAGCGTAGATCCACTCTATGGGACTTGCTGTATTGGGCTGGTAAGACACTTTGACATAATATTGATGTCATGCACATGGAGAAAAATATATGTGACAGCATTATAGGCACATTACTCAACATTCCATCTATAAAAGGGTATAATGCTAGGCTTGACTGCTAAAAACTCAACGTTAACAACAACTTGAGGTTGCATCCTGAAGATACGGTTGATAAGGGCGGTGAAAAAACATTAAAAACTTCGAGGTGCATAATTTACCTTGCCGATGAATAAAAGGGTACTATTTTGTGACTTCCTCCGAGGTGTGAAGTTCCCATTTGTATTTGCTTCCAACATTGCAAATTGTATCAATGTAGAGGGGAACAAGCTCCAAAGGTTGGAAACTCACGATTTCCACATCCTACTACAAAGGCTTTTAGCTCTTGGCGTTAACGGTTTAGTGAACAAGGATTTGTACAACGTGCTTGCAGAGTTGGGAAAGTTCTTTAGGGAAATCTGTAGCAAAACTCTAGACAGAAGAGTTGTAGCGCGTCTTTAGATGGTCATAGCAGAAATCTTGTGCAAGCTTGAGCTGATATATCCAACAGCCTTCTTTGATGTGATGGTGCATTGGATGTTCATCTGACTGAAGATGCACTTTATAGAGGTCCCGTACAGTACAGATGGAGGTAACCTATAGAACGTCGACTTTGCACTTTCAAGGGTACTGTTAGGAACAAGGCTAGTGCAGAGGCTTGCATTGCAGAGGCATACATTGCTGCTGAAGCATTTGCATTTTGCTCAAGATACATTCCTGATCGTAAAACGAGATCCAGTATGGGTGGCAGAATTGAAGAAGTTGAAAAATCTGTTTTTAACCATGGTGTTCGCCTAGTAGGAAGTAAGGAACATAGAATAGCACGAATATGACCAACTTACTTGGTATGTGCTAAATAACGTTGATGAGGCTGAAAACTTTGTTGCGTGAGAACTATTCATACATATCCTAACATATATGAAATGAAACTTGTACCAAGATATGTTCAGATGTCTTACTTGAGTATCGTTTTTGTAGGTTATTTAAAGCAACCAAAGGAAAAGATTATGCTGCACCAGTATGTGGGGGTGGGTTTCAGGAATGGTTTGGGAATCATGTAAGATGGTGAATTGAACTTTGAATTGCATACGAATTGTGCACATGAGATGACCTCTTGATTATTTTGTATAACCGCAGATTACGAAGCTGTGTGAAGAGAATCCAGGCGATGTTAGTGATAGTCTCTATGCCCTATCACGTGGTCCGGCAAAGAGGGTGCAAATAGCTTCAGCTTGCAATGACGATGGTATCCACTACATCACTTATGAGCATGAGAAACATCTGAACACACAAAACAGTGGCATCACAACTAGTAGAGAGCACTTGACAACTAAAATGAAGAAGTCAGATGACTATGATCATTATGGTCGCATAAAAGAGGTTATTGAGTTGAATTATAACGACAAGACTGGTGTTCGATCTGTGGTTCTATTCAAGTGTTATTAGTATGACCAAGATCCGAACAAGAACAGATGCCCCAGAAATGATGGGAATTTCATATCGATCAATACTACTACTGAGTGGTACAAGGAGGAAACTTATATTTTGGTAACTCAAGCTTACAAGGTAATTTTCTTGGATGACAGAGATAATAAGGACTAGCAATATGTGCAAAAGTTTGAGGCAAGGAGCACCTATGATGTGAATGAGTATGACGAGCCAATCACCACAGATGTTGCCCACCAAGATGATCCTAGTGGTTGTATGGTAACTGAACTGGATAACGTCGATGAAAATTTGATTGCTAGAGGCGGCTCTGTGCATGATGGACAAGTAGATTTCACTGTCGAGGTTAGTGCAGTCGACAAAGACAGGAATAAACTGGTTCTACCTGATAAATCTCAGGACATGTATGATGAATGGCAAGGGGAAGAAGATCCAACCCATTCAGAATATGTGGATCTAGAACACGATGGTGCAGAAAGCGATGATGGTGATGATGATTAGACAGTCGTTTCATATTATGCAGTGATATGATGAGCAGTGATTCGTATTGGTTTTCTCTTTGTAAAATGTATGAGACATGATGAAAATTTCCTGTTGGATTGTAATCCTAGACTAATTGTTTTCCCTGTCTAAATTGGATTAAGCTTAATTCGACAAGTGCAAACATATGTAGAACAGGTTCACTTGGCGTGCAGTAGAAACATTGGTTCAGTACATTAATTAATTATCAACCACAGGACCAGTTTCATACAGAAGGGGGCATATGCACCTCGTGTCAGTAGAGATGGGCGAGCACATTGTCTCGGTAGATAGGGCAGCTGGTGTTGGTCTCAAACCAAGTGAAGATGCACTTGCGGTGGTACGGAAGGTTGCATCCCCGGAGACGCACCGTTGTGCGCTCGACAGCGCCTGCATGCATATGCTGTAGTGGCCATCCTCCTGCTCAACCAGGTACCAACTGTCTTAAAGCGCCGACAAGTTGACGATGTGCTAGAGATTCAGGCTGAGGGTTAGGTCAATGTGGAACCCGTCGACCCACATACACGCCTCAAGCCAGAGCTGGTGCATAATGTCGTACGGCATGATGATGTCCCACTCCTCCACTGTGAGTTGCAGGTTCTTCAGTAGCCATACACGGCCAAGAACCTTCCGCATAGTTCCCATGACCTTGCTCGCTCTTTGCAGCTTGCTAGGAGGCAGGCTGAGATTCAACACTTCCTCTTCGCAGGGTGTGGTCGCGACATCGTCCTCCTCCAGAGGGGATGTGATGGAGCCAGTCATCCTTCTGAGCTTGTACATCCTCGAGAAGAAGATCTTCAGTGTCATTGTGTACGGCATCACCTTGTTATCTAAGTACGGCTCGACGACGGAGAAGTCGGTTGTGGCTGCGGAGACGCAGCAGGGACGGAAGACATGGGGGCCAGACTTGATGATGCGCTCCTGTGAGGAGCGCTCCAGTTTCGACGGTGCCGCCATTTGGGGATTTTTGGGGGGTCGGGGAGGGGGGACGGGAGGGGGTGGGGGTAGTCGATGGTGCTGGCCTAGATGAGGGGGAAGAGGCCAGGGGAAATGGGTGAGGTCCCGTTTGATTTGTAGGATAGGAAAATCGTAGGAATAGGAAAAATGTAGGATTGCATTGTCATGTTCACTCCAATCCTCTAAGAATTCATATGCACCAAAGTGTGTTTAATTCCACCATAGGAATCTAAAAAAGAGGTATGGGTGAATGTTTGATTTCCTATGAAAACTAGTATTGTACAAAGGATGCAAATCAAACAATCATCATAGGAACATTTCCTGTAGGATTTAATCCTACAAAATTCCTAGGCAAATCCTTGGAATCAAATGAACCCTGAGAGTGGACTACTCGAACAAAAGGTGGGGCCGTGCTACCTCGTTACTCCCCAACGTCATCCCTGGCTCGTCCTCTCTTCATGGTTCTATTGAGGCTCGTCATAGTGCTAGTGGGAGTAATTTGGGTAGTACATAGTCCTACATGTATTGCCAACTAAGCATTTAGATGACATGGCATGCAATTAAATGATGAGAGACAACCTTGGGGTAACTAGCTATGTTACCATAAGGGCGTCTCCAATGTGAAAATAAGGTCGGATATAAGACACCTGTGGTCGACCTTAGTGGAATTTAAACATTGTAGCACTCGGTCTTAAGTTAAGAAACCTTGCGGTCGACCATACCAGTATGACCCAGCCATAAGAACTAGAAAATCATTGTTTCTCTCTCCTCACTACACAGTGCGCTTGCGGTCGAATTTCAAGACAAAATGAGTCTACATTGCAATAAATGAGATTTTGCATGATACCACACCTATGTTATTTTCAACTATGGAGGTAGTAACTTATTTTATTTTATTTTGCGAAAATGGAGGTAGTAACTTAGACTAGTAACATATGCATGTTACTACTTTAAGTTACTCCCCACCATGACCAGCCTAAATATAGTAACTTGCATATGTTATTGTCTTCATAGTGGGTGATAACATGTGTGTGGTGTCATGCAAGACCTAATTAATTAGGTTCTAGACTTATACAAATGTGTGATGTTATGGTAATACCTCACTCTCTTTCATCATTAATTATCATGTCATGTCACCAATTTGCTTAGTTGGCATTGCATGTACATGCAAGTTACTACTCCCACGTGACGAGAGGGATGGATCTTGTCTCTGTGTTAAATAGAGGAAGGGTTGTTGAGCTGGACAGGGAAGACCAATATTTTAACATATCCTTTTTTTATGGCATCGTCTGTGCAGCATAGGTACTGGTGCCGGATGGATGAGAAGTGGTTTCGGCACCGATATTTGGATAAGCTGTGGAGGGCCACCCAATTTCTATGGATTTTCAAGCTTTTTAGCTAAAAGAGAGCAACTATGTAGATGCACATGCTGGTGGTACTTCCCCTTGCTATCGGTAAAAGAGAGAAACTATGTGGATGCGATGATGATTCAATTTGTACATAACATAACTAGTATAGGTACAACACAACCACGGTAGAAACTAAACCATACTCTAGATAGAATCAGCACACACATAGACACCCGAATATCATACAGTTCTTTTTTGTCAAGAACCTATGTTGCCCTCTACTCGTGCAGGCACGTCGTTTGGTGTTCGATGAACTCGAGGAAGCTGCCAGCCATGTCGCAACCTTTGTTGCTGCACTTGAGCTTCATTCCTGAGGACATCTGATCCATGGTAGTGGTTGGTTCGAAGACGTCTCCGTATTCACATCCAGGGCACTAGCCATCGGATAATTTTCCAACACATTGTGCGCATGCAATGTGCGCCGCGGCCGTGCCAAAGCACTGCTCATGCAAGGAAAAGAGATTTAGCCCCAAAACAAGAGTTATATCGAATCAGTGTGGAAAACATCATGAAGAAATAAGTAGTAATAATCATGTATGCGGGATGACGAACAATTTGAGAACACAACCTGCAGCTGAAGACCTTCCTCATTGCACTCATGTCAATCATAGCTTCAAACCACTCGTCCAACATAGAGCCGCCTTCTTCAACTGCGGTGGATCTGAGAGGGATTTTGAGACCGAGCGAGAGAGCAGAGGGAGGAGCACATATCTAAGAGGGTTGATGAGAGCGAGCGAGAGAGACTGGTACAATAGTTAAATACTAGGAGTACTAGACTCCTCATCTCACTCTAGGCAATATCGCCCGTCCATCCAAATTCAACGACCATGAAGCGATACCTTATCTCATTGGCAAGTGACCTGCACGGAGAAAACTAGGGAAGCGCTATGTTCCCCGATTAATTATCTCCCTCTGACCCGGTGTAAACGTTGCTTTGACGACTTAGGGCTACTTGGAAGACTAAATATTTTTCTCCAGTACTACTCCAGGATGGAGGTACAAGTACTACTACTCTACCTCTGTTTGGGATGAGAGTATGAGACTAGCCCCAATGGGGGTATCAAGTGGTACGTACTGTATCATGTATTAGGCCTTTTACAATGGGGTGTAGCTTAGCACGTTACCATAGGAGTTATAAATACCTAATAGACAACCTCTCCAATGTATTGTATTTTAGAGCTTGTATCTTAATTTAATGTTTTTTCTCTCATGCATGCATTTTATTAGGCAATTAACTCTTTTTTCCTATTATTACGTGCAAGGGGTGTATCTTAGCTACTACGTACTAAGATACAACAACACTCTCTCTCCTCCTTAATTGACATGCCACAGCATTTTGCCTAGTATGTCACCCTAAGAGACTCCCCCATTGACAAAGACCTTATTATATGTATGCAAAATGCTGATGTGTCAAGGTAATTAATTATAAAAGAGATTGTGTTGGTATCACTGAAAAATAATTATAATTTTGAGCCACATCCATAAAGTATAGGGTGTATAATTCGTTCTTGTACCTTGTGTCATGTAGAAATCAACCTACTACTACTAGCTACCTATTACTCGTTATTTCCGAGAGAAATGACGAAGAAGTTTTTAGAATTATTGAGAAGTGCGTTCTGAGGTTTGTGCATAGCGTTCACTGTGCTAAAGACTATCAATGGAATATTCTATATGCTAGCATGGATAGAAGATCCAGCGGTTTGCAATGTTGGGATTTGCCAAGCTTGATCGATTTTTCAAAGTTCAAAGTACTGCGTACACAATATATTGTGGTAAGATTATATAATACAGTTAAATCTCAAAAAAATATGAATATGCGAGTCTCACGTGCCGGAGTACTTCTATAATGTGACTAGTAAGTTGCACGTGCCGTGCACGTGAGACTCAGATAATAGACGAATGACATATCATGAGTACTATTCAACATGGTGGTTCTAGAACATGGTGGAGTTTGCTCTAGGTACTATTCCACACGAATCCAGCTACTCTAAACCATTGGATCTAATAGCCTAACGATTAGGATTAGTGATATGGATCATTCATATTCAAAACTGCTCCATTATAGTGGTAGAGAGAATATAGCCTACTATGCTATGAATTTTTTGGGTGGTGACATGATGGTTCTAGAACATGCATGGTGGAGTTTGATCTAGGTACTATTCAACACGAATCCAGCTGCTCTGAACAATTGGATCTAATAGCCCAACAGTCAGGATTGGTGCTTTGGATCCAATTCAAAACTGCTCCAGTATAGTAGTCGAGATAATATGACATATTGTACTTCTATAGTTCTATGACGTGCCAGAGCACTAGGGCATGTGCAACTTATTACTACTGTATACTGGAGTACATACTCCAAGAATTTACTAGACTCGTTGCTCGGGCTGCCAGCTGCTCGCCACCTCTGTTTCGAGAGTGTATAGTACTACTACTACTCCTACTATCTGATTAGACAGTGGCCAGGTGAAAGTACGGCCGCTACAAGTACCAATATGACATTTCTCTTGTGAGTTAATGCCACGGACAACCACCGACTGCGAAAAAACTCACGTGCCGCCAAGCGGTCGCTCTGCATACTCCTTGGAGAAATGCTGGGTCAAAGAAAAAACACTGAAAAAGAGGTCCCCTAGCGATGGGAGTAAAACTGAGTTGCACCGCTAGTAGTACTACTAGTACTATACTTTCTCCTTCATTCGACTCTCCCGCAAAATTTCTTTCTTCCACCAAAGGCATGTTACCCTCACAAATACTTGAAAGAATCCTGGTGGATTGGCCGCGTCATCCTCGGAGGTCTCCTTCGGCTCGAGGCCAATCCCCGGAACAGTTCATCCGGTAGGAACATGCTGCTGTTGGAGCCGCCGTTGGAGCCGCCTCTGTAGAGCGGCTGGTCCCCTGCGGTAAACGTGCGTTGGACCTGCCAGCCGACGACGCGATTTTTGGGCCCCCTCGAGGCCACCAATCCTGCACTAGCCGCGTCACGGAGGCATCAACACGGCAAGCGAACAAAAGTGGACCTCTCCTACGAAGCGCCGGTCCCGGTGTGCCTCCCTTTCGACTGTTACGGAGCTGCGTCCGGGCAGGCACTCTGGCTGGACATCAACCGTGGCCAAGTTAAGCCCGTGCAAGACAGTGGCCAATCCTTCTACCGGGAACTACAGCCAACGATAATGGGACCGAGGCAGACAACTCAGGTGGGCACCAGGTTGTCGTGGCCATGGCCGACACCATCCTGGATCCCCTCGAGCCTATCGATCCTATGCTGGCCCTTGCTTACGATCAGGACATGTCGAGTTCGAGCTCACGTGATAGGAACCTGCGGCCAACGAGCATGCGACCGGTGCAGACAACTCGGGTGGGCTCCATGTCACCATGGCTGTGGCAGACGATTCCATCCTGGGTCCCCTCGAGCCTATCGATCCTATGCTGGCCCTTGCTCACCATCAAGACATGCTCAAGTTCGAGCTCGAGCGCGAGGAACCTGCGGCCGGCGAAGGTGCGACTGGGAGAATCGACTCGGTAGGGGGGTAGTGTGCTCCTCTACTCGTTCCGAGCAATCTCATCCCTTCAACCATGATCAACACGCAGGTGCATGCTGTGTTTCGTGTGTGAAGCAAACAATAGTAGCAAGAGTATGGCGCAGCTGCTCGGTTGAAATTGAGCCGGACCGGACTACCTTTCTAAGCTAAACTTTAGGGGCCTTTGTGCCAATTATATGGACTTGGATGTAATTTTCTATTTTTTGATGTAACCTTTTAATTCCACCGAACGTGTTGATTGAAGCATGATGCACTTTCGGGTGAAATTAGCTACCCCTTCCGACCCAAATTAGTTGACTTAGATTTGTATAGATTCGAATGTATCTAGACTTGTTTTAGTGTTAGATATATCTGAATCTAGATAAAACTAAGTCATCTAATTTGGGCCGGAGGGAGTATAAAATTAAGCTTGAAAAATATAATATGTAATTTATCCAACCAATTCATGTAGTACTAGTAGTAAACTAGTAAGTTGCATGTATCCTGCACCTGAGACTCAGATAATAGACGTCTGACATATGATCACTATATAAAATTATAATAGGTAAAGCAGAAAAAATATAAATTTGATCCACATCTATAATATATGGGTATATATTTGGCTCTCGTACTTTGTATATCATGTAGAGTGAATGATTATTATCTAATCTAAAACTTCAAAATTTGGTAACATGGTCTGGAGAAACGAGGGAGAAGATTCTAGAATGATGGGAAGTGTTTGGAGGTTCCCATGTTTCTAGACATAACGAACCATCCATGTTTTACTTGCGATTCCTAGGTTCTTTGAGTTTTCAAGGTTCGAACATAAAATAACCCACTTAAATTACACTACTATCTCCGATTCAAATTAATGTTCTCAGATTTTTCTAGATTCGGGTATATGTATCTAGCATAGAAACATGACTAGATACATTTGAATCTAGATGAATCTATGAACATTAATATGGATCGGAGGGAGTCTGTCAAAATTATGCCAAATTATTTTGAACCACATGTGAGTTGCCAATTGATCTTTAAATTCCACAATAATCTTTTGAAATTGCCCATCAGATAGCCAATATATGGAGAACACGACCGAGAGTTTTCAAAGATTCAACTTCTTTCTAGACTTTGCATGCCAGCAAAGTTGACCCTGCTTTGAAAAAAGAGAGAGAAATAGGCCAAAAAATAGGGGGGACTCATGCATGGTGTCCTTTTGCTTGTATTATCTACCATGAAAAATAATAAACATGAGTTTTTCACAACTTTTGAAAAAAGCGGCTTCACAAAAATAGCCTACCATGTATAAGTATGAACAGGTTTCAGGACGAGCGACCAAGCAAGGTCATAGACATATCCATGTTTATGGGAATTTTGTAACAGTACTACAAGAAAGTAGATGTGCGCATCATGGCGTTGTTAAACAACTTTGCCAATGGGAGTTCCCAAACACTAGGAAAAGTAACAACTCAAGTTTTCTAAGCGAAGGAAATAGTTTTTTCTGTAAAGAATAGTACTCCACTTCCGTACTAGTACTACTCGAAAAGGGAGGCGGCTCCTTCCAAAAAAAGGAGGCAGCACGAGAGCAGCGGGAGGAGGAGTCGGGAGGCGGTGCGATGTCAGAGCCAAGCTATGATGGGCTGCTGACATGAGGTACACACCACTAGTAGTAAATCTATGGACCTACTAGTAGTAATACGCACGCAAAACAAGTTGTGTTTTCTCTCTCCTTCGCTGGCTCTCACCATCCATCCTCCATCGATCTCTTCTCTGCAGCCACGGGTGCATAGTCCGGCTTGTCTCTTCCTCATCCACAGCGTGGCGCTGCGCACGTGTGCCTTGGTACGGCACACCGATCTACTTCCAGCAACCGTCCCCCCCAGAAATTCAAGCCATCTACTGGATTAATAATCATCTACACCAATACAAAAAGTCTCAAAAGTAATAATAATAATTACAAAAAGGTCCTCAGACCACATTGCAACGACTACAAACCCTACGGTACCCAGGTTCCAAAATATAAATAAAGAATGCCACTGCCCCAATTTTCAGACTAAGTGTACCATGCTTTTTTACAATTCCCAAGTTTTAGGATTTTTCAAGAGGGCATAGAAATGTTTTTCATTTTATTCCTATTTAATCTTCTTTCTTTTTGATGAGGTTGCTGCATGTAATGCTAGTTGTTCTATAGTTCAAATGTTAGGTATTATACATGCTAGTATAAAGCCGGCAATAGATGATGTGTCACCTTATTATACCTAACACTCGGTTATACTATTGAACTAGCTCTCACGCACTTGTACACTTTTAATTTAGACCTAATTCGACAAATCGATGGGAAGTCGTTTGAGTGGGTGAAATGAGCTAGAAAATTAAGCTTGAAAAATATAACATGTAATTTATCCAACCACTTTATGTACTATAGTAAATAAATGGCACATGCTATGAACTCTAAGCCATATTGATCGCACTTCCTTCCAAAAAATACTTTTTACCTCTTTACCATGCATGCTAACATGCACCGACCTAGCTATACCAAAATATGGGCACACGGTCATTATCTTGATGATGACAGGGTATGTCCATGACCTTGGTCATTTTGGTTGAAACCCAAGAAAGTTCATACATAATACATGATATAGTAGGCAATACCAGAAGTGTGTGTTTTTTAAGTACTTTTCCTAGTAGAAAAATAAGAAAGAATGGCCCCACCAAATTTTCGTACAAAGTGGACAATTCTTTCTTACAGTTCCCAAGTTTATGTATTTTTCAAACTTCCAAGCTAAAGCTCCACGTGCACTTAAATGCATGACTCTAAGTCGATTAAACGAAATTAGGTCAAACTTGAATACATGTGAGCGTGAAAGACTATTACTCTTGAAAATATCCAAAATTCTTTTGAAGATACCTAGGCAGCAAATATATCATGGGCCAACAATAGTTTTGAGAAATGCCATTACTGATTAGTATTTGCATACCGACAAATTTGACCGTGTATAGAAAACATTCAAACAAAATAAAGCGTAAAAAGAAGACATGAGACTTCATTACAATTGGGGTACTTTTGCTAGTAGTATTATTAATTGCCAAGAAAAATGATAAACATGAGTTTCGACAACCTTCAGGAAAACGGATTCACATTAGAACCCACCATGATGTAACATTATTAATTCTTGGTTTTCAGCACGAACGACCAATAAGGTCATGGCCTTCTATATCGATGTATACCTTAGCCACACTTTTACATAGGGTTCTAACATCAGGTAGATGGGTGGGTCCTGGCCTAGTAAAAAATGTTGCATATGGGAGTTCCGAACATTTAGGAAAAAACATTTTTTAGTTTTCCAACTGATTATGGGGATGTTTTGTACTAGCAATAAAGAAAATCGTAAGAATGTGGCACTGAATGTGAGAAGCGCGCCATGTTTCCGGACATAGCGAACCATCCATGTTTTACTTGCGATTCCTAGATTCTTTGAGTTTTCAAGGTTCCAATTAATTACACTACTATATCTGATTCAAATTAATATTCTTAGATTTGTCTAGATTTGGATATATGTATCTAGCACAGAAACATGACTAGATACATTTGAATCTAGATGAATCTATGAACATTAATATGGATCGGAGGGAGTCTGTCGAAATTAGTTCAAATTATATCAAACCACATGTGAGCTGCCAATTGCTCTTTAAATTTCACAAAAATCTTTTGATGTTGCCCACCAGACAGCCAATATATCGAGAACATGACCATGAGTTTTCAAAGATTCAACTTCTTTCTAGACTTTGCATGCCGGCAAAGTTGACCTTGCTTTGGAAAAAGAGAGAGAAATAAGCAACAAAAACAGGGGGACTCATGCATGGCGTCCTTTTTCTTGTATTGCCTTCCATGAAAAATAATTTTTGAAGAAACCCGCTTCACCAAAATGGCCTACCATGTATAAGTATCAACAGGTTTCAGGACGAGCGACCAAGCAAGGTCATGGACATATCCACATCATAGTTTATGGTAATTGGTAGTACTACAAGAAAGTAGATGTGTTCATATTGGCATTGGTAAACAACTTTGCCAATGCGAATTTCCAATTACTAGGAAAAGTAACAACTCTACTAAGCGATGGAAATATTTTTTCTATAAAGCAAATTACTCCACTTCATTTTGTACTGCTACTCCAAAAGGTAGGCAACACGAGAGCACCGAGAGGAGTGCCCTGCACGTGAGACTCAGATAATAGACGTATGACATATCATCATTATATAAAATTATAATAGGTAAGTCAAAAATATTATAAATTTGATCAACATACTTAAATTATGGGTTTATATTTGGTTCTTATACTTTGTACCATCATGTAGAAGTCAAAAATTATTAGCTACCTAATACACTTGATTTTTTGGTAATATGGTCTAAAGAAACATGCATAGCATTCATTATGCTGAAGACTATCTATACAATCTTCTAGATGCTATAATGAAAAATAAGATCCAACGGTTAGAAATATTGGGATTCGTGAGTATTGAGATCCAATGGTAGACATTCAAAGTTATTCGTACAATCTTATCTTACCAAGTACTATATAGTGTACGAATATAAATAACTTTGAATATTGACCGTTGGATAAAGACTCATGAATCCGAATGACATTTCTAGCCGTTGGATCTTCTTTCCATTCTAGCATCTAGAAGATTCTATTGATAGTCTTCAGCATAATTAATGCTATGCACAAACCTCAAAACACACTTCTCCATCATACTAGAATCTTGTCACTCGTTTCTCTAGACCAATGTTACTACCAAAAATTTCAGTGTTAGGTAGCTAATAATCTTTGACTTCTACACATGACGATACAAAGTAGAAGAACCATATATACACCCATACTTTATATATGTTGATCAAATTTATATTTTTCTTCTTTACCTATTATAATTTTATATAGTGATGATATGTCGATATCATCTGATTTTGATTGATTCAAATTAATGTTCTCAGATTTGTCTAGATTCGGGTATATGTATCTAGCATAGAAACATGACTAGATACATTTGAATCTAGATGAATCTATGAACATTAATATGGATCGGAGGGCGTTTGTCGAAATTATGTCAAATTATTTCGAACCACATGTGAGCTGCCAATTTCTCCTTAAATTCCACAAAAATCTTTTGAAGTTTCCCACCAGACAGCCAATATATGGAGAACACGACCAAGAGTTTTCAAAGATTCATCTTCTTTCTAGACTTTGCATACCGACCAAAGTTTACCCTGCTTTGAAAAAAGAGAGAGAAATAGGCAAAAAAACGGGGGGACTCATGCATGGCGTCATTTTGCTTATATTACCTGCCATGAAAAATAATAAACATGAGTTTTTCACAAATTTTGAAACAAGCCTCTTCACAAAAATGGCCTACCATGTATAAGTCTGAATAGGTTTCAGGACAAGCGACCAAGCAAGGTCACAGACAAATCCATGTTTATGGGAATTTTGTAGTAGTACTACAAGAAAGTAGATGTGCGCATCTTGGCGTTGGTAAATAGCTTTGCCAATGGCAGTTCCCAAATACTAGGAAAAGTAACAACTCCAATTTTCTAAGCGATGGATTTTTTTTCCTGTAAAGCAAAGTACTCCACTTCTGTACTTGTACTACTCGAAAAGGGAGGCAGCTCCTTCCAAACAAGGAGGCAACGCGAGAGCAGCGGGAGGAGGAGTCGGAAGGTGGTGCGATGTCAGAGAAAAGCTATGATGGGCTACTGACACAAGGTACACTCCACTAGTAGTAAATATATGGACCTACTAGTAGTAATATGCACGCAAAACAAGTTGTGTTTTCTCTCTCCTTCGCTGGCTCTCACCATCCATCCTCCATCGATCTCTTCTCTGCAGCTGCGGGTGCACAGTCCGGCTTGTCTCTTCTTCGGTCATAGCGTGGTGCTGTGCACATCTGCCTTGGTACGGCACACCGATCTACTTCGAGCAACCGTTCCCCCCCCCCCAAATTCAAGCCATCTACTGGATTAATAATCATCTTGTTTTTTGATGAACAAGTTTCAGGCCGAGTAACCTTGCAAGGTCGTGGACATATCCACATCAAAGTTTATGGTAAATTTCCCATATTTGGTAGTACCACAAGAAAGTAGATGTGCATATCTTGCAATTGATAAACAATATACGGACAACTTTGGATATTGACCGTTCGATCAAGACACGCGAATCCCAATATTTCCTGCCGTTGGATCTTCTTTTCTATTATTCTAGCATATAGAAGATTATATTGATAGTCTTCATCACAATGAATGCTATGCGCAAAACTCAAAACACACTTCTCCATTATTCTAGAATCTTCTCCCTCATTTCTGTAGACCATGTTACCAAAATTTTAAAGTTTTAGATAGCTAATAATCGTTGACTTCTACATGATATACAAAGTACAAGAACCAAATATATACACGCATACTTTATAGATGTTGATCAAATATATATATTTTTGCTTTACCTATTATAATCTTATCATACCACTATATAGTGTATGAATAACTTTGAATATTGACCGTTGGACCAAGACTTGTGAATCCCAACATTTCCAGCCGTTGGATCTTCCTTTCCATTCCAGCATCTAGAAGATTCTATTGATAGTCTTCATAAAAATGAATGCTATGCACACAACTCAAAACACACTTCTCCATCATTTTAGATTCTTCTCCCTCATTTCTCTAGACCATGTTACAAAAAAATCATGTTTTTGATCTCCACTACTATAATGGAGCAGTTTTGAATTGGATCCATAGCACCAATCCTAACCGTTGGGTTGTTAGATCCAATTGTTCAAAGCAGCTGGATTCGTGTTGAATAGTACCTAGAGAAAACTCCACCATGTTCTAGAACCATCATGTCACCACCCCCAAAATTTCATAGCACAGTAGGTTGTATTCTAAATATGTGTATATAATTATTATTAGTAGACTTAATTTATGCATTTTTCTCTAATGTATGAAATGTGATTTAACAAAAGTTGAGTTTTTATTAACCAATAGTCTTGTTAGAGAAAAAAATTCATATACATTAAGTCTATGAATAATAACCATATCTACACATATTGAGAATACATCCTAATAATATGCTATGAAATTTTGGGGGTGGTGACATGATGGTTCTAGAACAGGGTGGAGTTTACTCTAGCTACGTACTATTCAACATGAATATAGCTGCTCTGAACCATTGGATATAAGAGCCCAATGGTCAGTATTGGTGCTATGGATCCAATTCAAAATTGCTCCATTATAGTAGTAGAGAGAATACAGCCTACTGTGCTATGAAATTTTAGGGTGGTGACATGATGGTTCTACAACAAGCATAGTGGAGTTTTCTCTAGGTGCTATTCAACATGAATCCAGCTTCTCTGAACCATTGGATCTAACAGCACAATGGTAGGGATTGGTGCTATGGATCCAATTCAAAACTGCTCCATTATAGTAGTAGAGATATAACAACTATATAGTGTATGAATAACTTTGAATGTTGACCATTGAATCCAGACTCGCGAATCCTAATATTTCCAACCATTGGATCTTCTTTTCCATTCTAGCATCTAGAAGATTCTATACATAGTCTTCAACATAATGAATGTTATGCACAAACCTCACAACACACTTCTCCACCATACTAGAATCTTCTCCCTAGTACGGAGTAGCTAATAATCGTTGACTTCTATATGATATTATTATATTATCTTACCACTATATAGTGTACGAATAACTTTGAATGTTTACCATTGGATCAAGACTCGTGAATCCTAGCGTTTATAGCCGTTGGATCTTCTTTTCCATTCTAGCTTCTAGAAGAATCTATTGATAGTCTTCGACATAATGAATGCTATGCACAAACCTCAAAACACACTTCTCCATCATACTAGAAGCTTGTCCCTTGTTTCTCTAGACCATGTTATCAAAAATTCCATGTGTTAGGTAGGTAAATAATCTTTGATTTCTACATGATGATACAAAGTACAAGGACCAAATATACACCCATACTTTATAGATGTTGATCAAATTTATATTTTTTGTGCTTTACCAATTATAATTGTATATAGTGATGATGATATGTCATAGGTCTACTATCCGAGTCTCACGTGCAACTTACTAGTAGCTAATAATCGTTGACTTCTACATGATCTTACCACTATATAGTGTACAAACAGCTTTGAATATTGACCATTTGGATCAAGACGCACGACCCAACATTTCCGGCCATTGGATCTTCTTTTCCATTCTAGCATCTTGAAGATTCTATTGATATTCTTCATTAAAAACCACTATATAGTGTACGAATAACTTTGAATGTTGACCGTTGGATCAAGACTCGCGAATCCTAGCTTTTCGAGCCGTTGGATCTTCTTTTCCATCCCATCATCTAGAAGATTCTATTGATAGTCTTCGGCATAATGAATGATATACACAACATCAAAACAAACTTCTCCATCATACTAGATCTTCTCCCTTGTTTCTCTAGACCATGTTATCAAAATTTTCATGTTTTAGGTAGCCAATAATCTCTGACTTCTACATGATGATACAAAGTACAAGGACCAAATATATACACCCATACTTTATAGATGTTGATCAAATTTATATTTTTTTGTGCTTTACCAATTATAATTGTATATAGATATGTCATACATCTACTATCCGAGTCTCACATGCAAGACACGTGCAACTTCTAGTACCTAATAACCATTGACTTCTACATGATCTTACCACTATATAGTGTACGAACAACTTTGAATATTGACCGTTGGATCAAGACTCGCGAATCCCAACATTTCCAGCCATTGGATCTTCTTTTCCATTCTAACATCTTGATGATTCTATTGATAGTCTTCATTATAATGAATTCTAGGCACAAAACTCACTTCTCCATCATTCTAGAATCTTCTCTCTCGTTTCACTAGACCATGTTACCAAAATTTTAAAGTTTTAGATAGATAATAATCGTTGACGTAATTCTACATGATATACAAAGTACAAGAACAAAATATATATATACACCCATATTTTATAGAGGTTGATCAAATTTATATTTTTTCTACTTTACCTGTTATAATCTCAGCACTATATAGTGTACAAATAACTTTGAATATTGACCGTTGGATCAGGACTCATGAATCCCAACATTTCCAACCATTGGATCTTCTTTTCCATTCTAGTATCTAGAAGATTCTTTTTTTAACGGTTTAGAATATTTGATTGATAGTCTTCATCACAATGAATGCTATGCACAAAACTCAAAACACACTTTCCTCATCATTCTAGAATCTTCTCCCTTGTTTCTCTAGACCATGTTACCAAAAAATCATGTTTTAGATAGCTAATAATCATTAACTTCTACATGATCTTACCACTATATAGTGTACGGACAACTTTGAATATTGACCGTTGGATCAAGACTCGTGAATCCCATCATTTCCAGCCATTGGATCTTATTTTCCATTCAAGCATCTAGAAGATTCTATTGACAGTCTACATCACAATGAATGCTATGCACAAAACTCAAATAACACTTATCATTCTAGAATATTCTCCCCCATTTCTCTAGACCATGTTACCAAAATTTTAATGTTTTAGATAACTACTAATCGTTGACCTCTACATGATATCCAATAGCTAGAAATGCTGGGATTCATGAACCTTGATCCAACAGTCAACATTCAAAGTTATTCATACACTATATAGTGGTAAGATAAGATAAGATAAGATCATGTAGAAGTCAACGATTATTAGCTACGAGGGAGAAGATTCTAGTATGATGGAGAAGTGTGTTTTGAGGTTTGTGGATAGCATTCATTATGCTGAAGACTATCAATAGAATCTTCTAGATGCTAGAATGGAAAAGAAGATCCAATAGATGGAAATGTTGGGATTCATGAGTATTGATCCAACGGTCAATATTCAAAGATATTCGTACACTATATAGTGGTAAGATATCTCTATCTCTACTACTATAATGGAGTAGTTTTGAATTGGATCGATAGCACCAATCCTAACCGTTGGGCTGTTAGATCCAATAATGGTTCAGAGAAGTAAGATTCGTGTTGAATAGTACCTAGAGCAAACTCCACCATGCATGTTCTAGAACCATATTGCCACCACCCCCAAAATTTCATAGCATAGTAGGCTGTATTCTCTCTACTACTATAGTGGAGCAGTTTTGAATTGGATCCATAGCTCCAATCTTGACTGTTGGGCTGTTAGATCCAATGGTTCAAAGCAACTGGTTTCGTGTTGAATATATAGTACATACCTAGAGCAAACTCCACCATGTTCTATAACCATCATGTCACCACCCCCAAAATGCATAAATTAAGTCTACTCATAATAACTATCTACACATATTGAGAATACAACCTACTGTGCTATGAAATTTTGGGGGTGGTGAAATGATGGTTCTAGAACATGGTGGAGTTTACTCTAGGTAATATTGAACACATATCTAGCTTCTCTGAACCATTAGATCTAACAGCCCAACGGTCAGGATTGGTGCTATGGATCCAATTCAAAAATGCTCATTTATAATAGTAGAGATAATATTATATAGTGATGATATGTCAGGCGTCTATTATATGAGTCTCACGTGTAGGGCATGTGCAATTTACCAATAGTGGTAAGATACGAATAACTTTGAATGATGACCTTAGATCATTACTCGTGAATCCCAATATTTCCAACAGTTGGATCTTCTTTTTTGGATTCGAGCATTTAGAAGATTCTATAGATAGTCTTCAGCAGAATGAATGCTATGCACAAACCTCAAAACACACTTCTCCATCATACTCCTAGATTCCTCTCCCTCGTTTCTCTAGACCATGACACCAAAAATTTCAAGTGTTAGGTAGCTAATAATATTTGACTTCTACATGATGATACAAAGTACAAGAACCAAATATACACCCATACTTTATATATGTTGATCAAATTTATAATTTTTTTGTGCTTTACCTATTATAATTTTATATAATTATGATATGTCATATGTCTATTATCTGAGTCTCACGTGCATGACACGTGAATTTACTAGAAGCCTACAATGTATGAACATTCTTGGGTTTCAGTCCGAAGGACCAATAAGGTCATGGCCACATATATCGGTACCCTAACTACACTTTATGATATGGTTCTCACATCGGGTAGATGGGTGCGTCTTGGCGTAGTAAACAATGTTGACCGTGGGAGTTTCGAACAATTATGAAAGAATATTTTTCACTTTTCCAAGTGATTACGAGGATGTTTCGTACTAGTAAAGAAAATCAGAAGAATTTGGCTCGGAATGCAATAAGCGCGCCATGTTCCTAGACATTGCGGAGCATGCATGTTTTCCTTGTGATTCCTAGGTTCTATGAGTTTTTATGATTCGTAGCTAAATTAAACCACTTAAATTATAGTGTTGTCCGCCTAAATTAGTTCAAATGAGTTGGCATATGCATATGCGCACCGTTTAGCTAAGAAACCCAAGTTCACTCAGCCATTTCGCTCACTACAGTATATGGGCCCCATTCATACAAATAACTTTGAATGCTGACCGTTGGATCAATTATTTGATGTATTTAGACGAATTTGAAATATTTAATTATTTTTTATGAGGGCCACGGCTGGCAGCCAGCACCACCCCAATTTTCTTTTTCATCTATCTGCCACCATACTAGACTCCAACTTTTCTTCACAAGCTGCAAACGCCACTGTCCCATCGCATTCGATGCGTGCTGCTTTTCGAGCCTTCCTTTCAATACTACTCGTGAGGTGAGCCAAGCGCGATTCAACACTAAATTTTCACGTGATATTGGCGGGATCTTCTAGTTCAAAATTTTAGAGGATTATTGGCGGGATCCTCCCTTCCACCTTTCCTAAAATTTAACCCTTCCTTCACTTCTCAGTTCTCGGCAAACACTAGCTACCTCCATACTAACGGGGCCTCTCGCTCGCTCGCCTGCCGACTCCACAATCCATACTCACATCATCCTCTATCCCATCCCTCCATAGCCGACTTCTAGGTCGCCGGAGTCTACTCAGTGATGTCTTCATCCACGCTACCGTCGTTGCTTTGTCGCATCTGCTTCCCCTACTCAGAGTGTCAGCTTCCCCACCACCCAACCGAGAGATGCGTACGCCATGCGGACCCCTCACCAGGGAGATGGTTAGAACTCCATACAACCGAGATGAATGTTGCCGCACACTTACTATGCCCGCTTTCCCTGCACTTTACTACTACTTCCGAATGTAGTTCATCGCTTCCTTGTTGTGCCTTCTCGTTACCAATTATTTCTAATGCATGCTAGTTACAGTACCGCGGGATCAGTTCAAAGAGAAAAGAAGGTAACTACTAGTCATCAAGCCAAATTGGTTATCTCGCACTACTATGAAGGCTCGCCAGCCCAATGATAACCCCCAACAATCCTCCCAGACAATGGTTTTCCTCCATTTTGCATATATGCACGTTGTCGTTATGCATTTTATTTTTGAGAGTAGTTCAGCCTTTGCTTGCCCTGTCTTGTCGTACTAGTATATATTTTTTGTAAGGCATGGAAGATGATGTACTGCCGAAACATGCCCTGTCTTGCCAACAAATCCTAAAGAGTTTTGGACATTCGGATCTAGCCCCGCTCGGCACAACACAACTGGTACAGAAACATGGCTTGGTCAAGTACCCTTAACACGGCTATTTGTTACATCTTGCGTGTTATTTACTAATTGGTTTGTTGCAATGCAATTTGCAGAAGCAAGTGCATGATCATGTCCCTACCAAGGAGGTTCGCAACATAGATATTCAGCATGCCAATGATACAACCATTTCTACGAACCAAACCGAAGTATGGTGCATGGCCGAAGATAAGATTAGGCTTCTCCAAAAGGATTTGGACACAGCCACTCGGCGGATCAGGGAATTGAACCGAGGATGGATTTCTACTATTGAAGATGGCCTGGATGCTGCCGCTGATCTTCAGAAGTTAGTCACTGAAAATTGTGTTCCCAATTCGGCTGATGCAGATGTCAATGGGATCAACGTGACTGTTTTGGAACAGGTGAAAGCACGAGCAGAGATTGTTCGCGCATCTTTGCAGGCAGATGATTTTTGAAGGGTGATGAAAGAGTCGCCATGCAAATAGATTGTTATTTCGAATAATGAGTATGACTTTCATTGTGTTGTCAGCCTGGTATTTTCTTTGGCACGCTGTATGAAACTGTACTGTACCTAATTGCTGCTTCTGGACAATGTATCCCAGTATCATTCTAGCCATTCGGAAAATGGAAAAGCAACATTTTCCCGTGATAAACTTGAAACCTTATTTTGCACTTTCGTTTAGATCTGTAGACACACGTTTTGCTAAAAATTAACACATTACCATGAAAGGTAGTTCGTGCCCATTGTCGTGAATAAATTCGTGCACTATATACTTGTGTGGCCCTAAAGTCAAAATTTTAGACTGCAATAGTAGATCGAGTACAAAAAAATCAACTGAGCGACAAACCACAAGCCGAAATCACCTCTTGCAGCAAGCAGTGCGCCAGAAACACCCACGGCAGTGGGCTCCTGCGTCCAAAATTCAAATGGTGCTAAATTTTCATCTCACCCTTCGGTCCAGAAACAATGTGCCAAAGGCCATTCCTCAAAATGGTTTCTCTTGTAAATTCCCATGCGCCAGACAATTCAAAGTTTCAAACATACTAGTACTACCCACGCCCTTCGAGCCGAATCCCTCGAGATCACCTTGCACGACCATGGCTATGCTCCTTCCGTCCCATCTCCCCTTCACAGCCTCTACACCGGCATGCCACCGTAGCGACTGAAGACATTTTACCAGCTCCCGACACCGGCCCGCACCAGATCAGCTCCTCTATGCACGAGTTCCACGGCACCGGAGCCAGCTCAACAACACCATCGCAGCTTCGTTGGATCCACTTCCCGACTCCATGGCACCGGATCTGCTTCCTCGACCTTGTCCACGACACTGGAGAGATGGGGAGGCACCCCGCTCAAGGGCGAACAACGAGGTCATAGCACACCATAAGTCCGACAAAGGCACGGGAAGAAAATTGAGTAATCGCGGTCATAAAAGTTGTCGCCATACACTTCATATGATGTTTACGCATTTGATGTCTGAAAGTAGTTCATCACTTGTTTCACTGCATTCTCGCATTGAGTTTTTTATCTTGTACTCCGACATTTCTTGTCGAGGCATTGTATAAGGATATGTTTGTCATTGTTCCCTCAGAGCTTTCAACTGCTTGCTAGCACTGTACTAACTTGCTCTTCTACACACACCTCACTCTTAAATCTCATAAGATATATTTTTGTTGATGCATGTAAGGTGATTTGTGGCCGACTAATGAGGAAGAACGTAAGATTAGGGAAGATAGATTATTAAAGAATTCCAAATATGTAAGGTCGCTCGGCCCGCAGAGAGTTAGATCTTTCGTAGCTACCACCACCTATCATGAAGTCCAGGATTCTGATGCAGAATTTTATCCTCAAGATCAAAAAAACACCGAGGGAGACCTGACTCAGGAAGATGGACTGGTCTAGAACCCCCTGCCTAATCCGCCTGCTTGTCCACTGCCCAAGGTGCTTGCTCTATCTTGTCATTGCGATATTTGTTTCATCTTCCATGTTTCGTACCTCAATTCCCACCAAATGTTGTGCAATGCCATCTGCTTAGTTCATGCATCATATATGTTCAGCATATCTTGCCTTATTTTTCTTCTATTCTATCCGCATCTCATTTTACATAGGACTTTGATAGATTAATGTATCGCTTATGTGTGTCAGGAATTAGCCGGTTCACCTAAGACCCTTCCAGGTACCAGCAGGGAGAAAAACTATGATCGGCAAGTATCTGATTCAACATTAATTTCTGTTGATGAACAATATTTCGAGGGAGACCTGACTTAGGAAGTTGGACCCGTCGAGGACCTCCCTGCTAGTCCGCCAGCTTGTCCACCCCCAAGGTGCTTTCTCTATTTTTTAATTGAGATATCTGTTGCATTTTCCATGTTTTGTATTTCAATCCCACCAAATATTTTGCAATGCCCTTTGCCTAGTTCATGCATCATATATATAGAGCATATTTTGCCTTACTATTCTTCTATTTAATGTGCATCTCATTACATATAGAACTATAACAGACTGAAGTATTGTTTATGTGTGTCAGGTGTTGGGGATATACTTTCCGGGTATCCTCACAGTTCCTCACTAACCAGGGTGGCCCACTTCGGATTAGAGCTTTGCTTCATAGGCAACACAGTCAGGGAGGAAGACGGAGTCCAATCCGGCTACGGGAAGGCCTAGAAGACTTACCGACTTAGGCCCATTGTGTTACTTGTAGTTGAAGATGTACTTTGTAACCGACTCTTAGTCGTAGCCGGATAGATGTCTCTTGTGAACCCTAGGCCGGATATCTATATAAGACATCCTAGGGAGAGCGTTTAGGGCACCCAACACTCTAGAATCTCAACTCGCACAGGCGAAACCCTTGTAACCCATATTCCGGCTCTATCGTATTACTAGATTGCTAGCAGGAGTAGGATCCGTCCAAAGTCGGCGGATTCCAACCTGGGTAAACTTGTGTGCTCATCGTCCCGGAATACCGTACGTCTCACACCCCTCTCTTCCGCACGCCTCAAGGACCCCCTCATGGCGTACTTGTCATCAATCCGACGACAGTTGGTGCCCTCCGTGGGGCAAGTGATCTTCGGATCTACGATCCGAGCGGAATCTGCAAGAATCGAAATCAGCGAGACTATCATCGTCGGTCGCATCCTCTACGCCAGCGACGTCCCTCTCATCGTTCTCGACGAGACTTGGATTCCGGCTAGGGAGGCTGTGACTGCCTAAACAATCATGTCTTTTGGCAAGATCGATGTTTACATTGGTTTCACTGAACCTGCCCCACCCACCCTAGCGGTGATGATAGAGGCAGAAGAATCTTCTGGGTCCCCTTTGTCCGCGGAGGCGGCAGAGTTCCGGATCTCAAAAAGCCCTAATCCCACCCAGCCCGCACCAGCTGCGGAGATAGTGGAGAAATCTGAGCCTGAGGAAGACCTGGCGGTTCAAGCCGAATCTGGAGTGGATCTCCTCGGAGAGACCGTATCCCAGATCGCCCACCGGCGGAAGTCGAAATCTAGGAGGAGCATATCAACGACACTGATTCTGGCTCTGATGATGACGGGACAGACAGGCCTTTCCTAAGGTACACACTACGACGTATGATAATGCAAGATGCAAGCGCAGATGCAATTCTCGAGACCATCAAAAGTTTCGACATGGCTGATCGCGAGAGCCGCAGGTACCTCAGGAAGCACGCGTCGCACTTCGTTGGGTATGTGGGATCCGGATCCGGCTTTGCCGATGCTGGAGAGAACACCGACTCTGTGCTGGAGGAAATTGGAACAAACGCCGATGTACCGGCATCCTCGAATGAATCGATGACGTCAGCAGATTTCCGAAAGTTCTCCGCGGAATATGAAGAGGACTACAACTCCAAGGCTGCAGAAGAAGGAGAAGCCATGGATGAAGGATCCGGGGAACACTCTCCGAAAGCGCAGGATGACATGGACGTCGGAGATAATCCCGAGGTCCAGATGTCCGAAAGTACCGATCAGAGCTTGACTCCGGGAAACAAACCCAAAGACGTCTTTGCTACTGGCGCTGCCAAGAAGAAGAACAAGAAAAACAAGACCCCAACAAAAGACCCTCTGACAGAGGAGGTGATTGCCGAGGAATACAAAGAAGACTCGGATGGAGCACTTATCCTAGAAGAGCCGAAAAAAGAAGAATCGGTGGATGGACACGTGATCACTGAAGGTGCGCGTAAACTCATCGATGTTGCATTAACCACACCTATCCCTATAGCTGCAGAACTTACTACTGAAGAACTGGACGAAAGGGCCCAAGCCCTAGAAGCGCATCGTCAACAACTCCTAGATGAAGCCAAAAACATCGAGGAGGAGAAGAAATGCATGGCAACTAAGGATTACATGTCTCGGTTGCATCAGAAGACACGAAACCGTCACACCAATGACGACCAATTCCCACATATCTGTGCCGTCCTTTTCGGAGATGAGATGGGGAAGCCACGGAAAGATAGCAAAGGAGATTGGGTATATCCAAACCTAGTACATAATACCGTGGCGGCTCGAGAAATTTTATCGGCTAATCTAGGACCAGAGGAGATCTGTTTGGGTATCAAACTACTCAACAAGGGACTGGGGCAGCAAAAGTTCGCCCTGTCCGGAAGTCAAAAACTGGTCTCGGATTCCAACCAGTGTCGCACAGATCCGGCATGGGCTGACGTAAGACCCCATCATGTTCTGGAGCAGCATTATCGCCCCGAAAGATGGGAGGACAATTATTCGAGAACCAGATCGTCAGGACAGCATCGCAGGACTACACGTGACTGGAGCAACGTCGCCCCAGCGGCTGAGAAAGAGGTCATTGATGCACTGAATCCGAGGAACCCTCCCCGACGAGAATCCAACGATCGAAGGGGAGAAGATAAAGAGAAACGTCGAGAGGAGGATCGTCAAAAAATGCCACCTCCTAGACCTGCAAGCGTTCGGCTGAGCCTCACCATGGTGGGAACAACGGACGAAGAAATGACGAAAACCATGCCGGGACAAGCCGGCAGGGGGCTCGTCATAGTCAAGACCCTCCCCAGAACTGGAATAATGACGTTCCGGACGGAGGCCGGCGATCAGCCAGAAACTATCCAGCTGCCCCACCCTCTCCACAAAACAGTCATCACACCGGCTCCCAAGGAGGGCAAGGAGGACTACGTGGCGAAGGAGGTGGTGGAAGAAGCCGAAGTCCGGCTCCAAGGCACCGCAGCCACAACCGACATTCGGGACGATCTTTATCCCCGAACGACGCAAGGCACATGATCAACTCCAACATAGAGGCTCGGCTACGAAAACAATGATATCTACGTGGGCCCAAAGTGCTTTGGACCACGCATCAGAGCTACAAGATTCCCGAAAGGATTTTCTATCTCAAGACACATCGAAGCCTACGACGGCATTGCTAGGCCAGATACCTGGCTACAGGATTTCTTCCAAGCTTGCTGCATCGCTAAAGGCGGAAACAGCCTGGTCGCAACCCGATATCTCCCACTTATGTTGCGGAAGACGGCACGATCATGGCTCAATGAACTTCCGGAGAACACCATCCATAACTGGTATGACATGCAAAGTGCGTTCTTTCGGAATTTCGAAGGCACATACACTACATTAAATCTGGTGATACATGACCCTCCATATTGATCACTGGAAGGTCATAGTTTTTAATTTATGACCTTTTTGTGACCAAATATAGAAGGTCAAAAGCTGAGGGTCACTAGTTAAACACGACGACCTTTTTTCTGAATTGGTCGTAGAGGTCTATGACCAATACAATTGGTCACAGATTCTATGACCAACTGTATTGGTCGCAGACTGTCTGCCCTTTCCACGTCAGATCCTACGTGGCCGATCCTACGTGGCAAATCCATGACTAATTAGAAAGGTCATCGATCAGATTTATCCCGGTCCAGTTAGGTGTTTTATATGGGCCAAGCCCAACAATTTAGCCTGTTTACATGGTGGCCTGCTTTGCTATTTTCGCTCCATTTCTATTTGGGCCTTGGCCTTATTATAGTTCATTTCTTTATTTGGGCTTAGCTTTACACGGTCAATTTTCAGCATTTTATCAATATTATTTGGGGTGTGGCCTTTTTAGACCATGAACAATACTACGCCCCACTTGATAGTATTTTAGAAGACCCATTTCTTAGCCAGGTTTCAATTTCCACATATGAGAGTAAATAAACCACATTTAAACAAGAAAATCATAAAAAAATAGTTATGGTTACAAGACCCTAGAATCTGGCAACAAAATATAGTATCTAGAAGTCTTGCAAAGACAGTTACTAGTATCCAGCATGTAGCACACATAAGAACACAAGATACACACACAACAAGCAGAGCACCGCTCAGCCTTGCATCGCTGGCCTCCAGTCTTGTTCGCCTCCAATGGCTCGTCTCCTAGTCGATCTACTGTTGTTTGCTGGTACCACCTCCAATAGGCTTAACGCTTCATGTTCCTGCTTCTTTCATCCTAGAGCTCTTGTAAATGACTTTTAGATGAATGAAGGCCAACACCTATAGTATATAAAGCAAAATAGTGAGGAGTAAAATATTAAAAAACAGCATGGTTTTCATCACAGAAAGTAGAACTGCAATCAATGCATATGTTGTATTTACAAATTGAAGTCATCATATAAGCCACCACTATCCTAGATAAAAATAAGTGGAAACTAGGAAGAAAGAAATATCTTGAGTACTAAGTAGAACATTTGACCATAGAACAGAGGTCCCAATAGTACTATTTGTATGAGGCAGTACTCCTCGAAGATCATCTTAATTATCCACCCACACGACTTGATCATGCTACTACAATAACAAGTGGGGATGGGCAAAATAGAGAAGTCGGCACCAAGCAAACAGGGAGAATGAATTAACGATGAGCTTCATAGTACCTAGACGAGCACGGGGGACAGATCTGCTATGGTGGTGACGTTAGTGTCGAGAATGGATCTCAGTCTTGTTGTCGCGGCGATCTTTGTTGTGGCTCCAGGATGTGATGTCAACAAGGTGCCTGCCGGGGCTGGTGGACATGAGCAAGAGGACATAGGCGGTGGCCATGGAGGCACCTTGTGTGAAGGACACCAGCGGGATAATGTTGTTGTTGCCCGCATCCCCCTTCAGCTTCACTCCAAACATCTGGAGATTAGGATGAACAGCTTAGTACATCAGCATTTGAGCACTCCAGATTCATTGTGAACATATCAGAAATGGTAATAATACAAAATTAGACAATTGTACAAGGGGGTCTTTTGAACAGCTCAACATTCAGGCTCTAGTGACAGCGACTAGATAGACGTATTAGCACAAAATCAAAATATAAACAATGCATGATTGGAACAACAAGCCACACATCAGTGAGCACTAAACTGAACATATTTTGTATGAAATAGGCAACCGAGAAATCAGAAATATATCTTGTATAAAAGATTACTAAGGCAGATCAAACATTAAGCATCTAACAAAGAACTAAAACCATCTTCTATGAAATAGGCAACTGATGGCTTGACACAACTACCAACTATCTGCCCCCAACAATTAAAATGGTACCTCTGTACTATATGAAAATATCGGCAGAAACTGCAAACACTATTATTCACCGCAAGATATCAGATCATTTCCACTACTACAGCTCTACAATGTTTCGTCCCAAAATATTAGATCACAAAAGCTGATGTACATGGTCCTACTGCTCTAACTCCCAGTCATGCTCAACGAATACAACTTCTCTTCTACTAGTTATAAAGAGTAACATCAAATGCTTTTTGATGTAATGGCAATGTAGTCTATTTTATTGCTTGACGCCGAGTTCGAATCCTTGCTTGTATACATTTTTATGTACTGAATTAAGAAACAATTGCAAACATAGTACTTCCTAGAGAACAGATATAGCATGACATTTGTTACTTAATACCATATTAAAATAAGGCATATTTGTTTGCTACCTTGTAATCTATCTGCACTTAATTACAGAGAGAAGACAGAAGTACATGCCATGTTGGGTGAGACAACATCAGTTTTGAGATCATGGAAGCTATATATGAACTAATTAACCCAGGAAACTATTAGCTATATATGACATTAGCTATACATGACATATTATGATTCATGGGTATACCATAACAAAGGAAATGCTCCTTCAATATCATCATGTAAATAAGAGCAAGGATAACCTCCTCCTAGGCTATTTTAAGCTAATTGCAGGCACAAATGAAATAGATACATCAGGAGTACCCTATAGAATAAAAATTACAGAGGGGATGGAAGACAAGAGCAGAATTAGGAGTAGAATTACAAAGGAGCTTTTTAATATATGTGTACCCTAGACTAGTACCTAGTTTCCAATACATATGCAGGAAACAAAATTATATGCACAAAAAATATGAGCAAATGATAAAGTACGCAATGCACCATCTAGCTAAGAGGCCAGTGATGCATATTCAAACTAATAATCTCACATTGGTGGGTTGCAGTGCTAGAAAAAGTATGTTTGCTCTTCTATAAGTAGTGTAGATAAAAGATCAACAGAAAAATGGAAATTCTGAACCATTAATAGCTGCGGAAACTGACGCAGTGCCATTGCAACAGAGTATGGATCTCTAATAGCGATTTCTGAGATTATAGTACATAGTTCTTGACATTGAGTTTTGCAACAGAATAGCTTCTTACACTACTATTACTCATTTTTGTTTTTTAAGCAAGACTCGTTGTTATTTAAGGCTGCTTCTGTTGCTACTTCATTTAGTATGTGGATAAGGCACGCTTAACCTGTGATCATCAATTATCAATCAGAGTTGTTCCATTCTTGTGATTATTGAAGTAGCTCAAAACAGTTAAATAACATTGCCAATCACATCGATTGGAACAAGAAGTTACATACTTCAGTATTAAGGTATAACTGCCAACAAAGCACAAGCAAAACAGTAGCAGACATCAAACTTATCATTATCAGGAATTCAATAGCAGTAGATTATTCCTGTTTCTGGACAATTCATCCATCTAATTCAGTAGCCATCGGTTAATATCCCACCACTATGACAGGGAAAATCACAATGACTATATTGTATTGGTGCCTCCAATCCTAACAGCACAAGATAACCACCCTAGGCACCAAAGTAGAAGTCTCACAGATTTGATTCCTACACAATGAACTTAAAAGCACACACACAACAAGCTAAAGAAAGCAGAAATATGAGCAAAGGGGGAGAGAGCGAGGTGATGGACCTGCCTTAGTCTGCGAGGAGGACTATGAGCGGAGATGAGGAGGGGCGCATTGTAGATATAGATCAGATACGCGTCATGATTGATGTTGGTCATTGCAAGTGATTGCCCTGCACTCCCGTTGCTATCGCGGATCAGATCCGAGGGACACGAGGCCAGTGCCTTCATCAGTGGTGATGCGAGCTCACCCGCTCTGATTGGTAGTGGGGTAGAGCGGAGGTCGACCAAGGCTAGGGTTTGGCATTTAGGTGAGAGGAGGCAGGAGATGGTACCTCGCACAACAACATGAGGGGTCAATCGGGATGGGTATGGATGCCCACCATAGGGTGAAACCCTAAGAGACGGAGGAGGCGGGAGATAGTACCTCACACAGGTTCTTGTTCCGAGTGGCGAGCCATCGGAGCTGGCAGCCGTCGTGGACGAAGCGGTCCATCGCCTTCTCGACAGGATGCGGCAGATGAAGAACTGCTCTTCTCCATCGCCTTCCTCCTCGTACTTGGGGTCGACCGCTGCTGGGAACACCGTCTCCGGGTGAGTGGCGGTAGTGGTGGCGCTGATGAGTGCCTGTTGAGAGAGAGAGGAACTGGCGGCGGCTTTTGTGGGATAGGATAAATAGATGAGTAGTTAGGGTTAGGAGGGAATGCTTCGGGATCCTACGTCGAGTGTGGCGGCGGTGTCTGAGTAGATTCCAAGATGCCATGTCATTGATCCGCACCGAAACTAACTCGAATCGCGATATCGTCCGTCCATTCTGCTCTAATCCAATGACTCTCCTAGCGTCTCAAATTTATTCAAGACTCTGAACCGGTGTTATCCATGTATGACCATTTCGTGTTAGGAAACTATGACCTTCTTGACAAAATCGGTCGTAATTTTTCAAGGTTTGGACCTTCGCGAATGCCTTATGACCAGCTGGTTCCGAATGGTCATAGATCTATGACCAAAAAATCCATGGTCGTTAAGAAAAGGCCACTAGTGAGCACATTTCTTGTAGTGATATCGGAGGCCCTGTATGGTCGGAGACCTACAGCGTTGCACCCAGAAAGTCGGAGAAACTTGCCGGGATTACCTCGGATGATGGATCGACACCAAGAACTCCCGTGAAGGAGTAAATGATCAAACTGCGATTGAAGCTTTCATTGCAGGTCTCCCAATTGGTCTACTGTGCCATCGCTTGAAGTGTGACAAGGTCACTGATTTGGGAGAGATGATAGAAACAGCGAGCAATTATGCAGATGCTGACGATGATGCAGAGGGATTGCTCAATGCCCTAGTTGTGCCTCAGTCGGCAAAACAACCAAAGCAACAAGCTCAGAAGCGCAAAAATACCTCGAAAGAAAACCCAACGCGGAAACGGTAGTGGTCACTGATACTTTCGGGTCTGGAGGACGAGGAGGACGCGGCGGAGGCCGCGAGCGTGGGCGTGGAACTTCTAGAGTCCAGGGTAGAGGAGACCAGCAACCAGGCAAAACCTACTCTTGGGCCGACATTGCCAATAACCCATGTGTGCATCACCTAGACGCCAATGGGGGCTCATCCCACACCAACGTCGAATGTCGTTTCAATGACGACATCAAAAAGAGATGACACCGCAGGCTACAAAGCTTAGCGGAAGAAGGGAAAGAAGAATCCCGAAAAAGAAAAAGAGACCAAAGAAGATTCCAACATGGAGGAAGCTGATGCTTCAAATCCCAAGCCGGAAGGGAAGAGAACTTTCCCCACCAAGAAGGACACTTATGTCACTTTCCTTGGATCTCAACTAGCACAGGTCAAAAAAGCAGTTCTACATGAGCTCAATGCAACAGTTCCGGCTGTCCCTCAGTATCTGGACTGGTCGGAAGTGGCAATCACATTTGACCGCGATGATCATCTGCCTAAGTTATACAGGCGAGGAAAATACGCTTTAATCGTCAATCCACTGATTGACGGTTATGGTTTCTCCAAGACCCTCATGGATGGTGGTAGCAGTATCAATATTCTCTATGTCGAAACGCTATGCCGGATGAAGATCTCGGAAACACAGCTGAACCATAGCTCTGTGATCTTTCACGGAGTTGTCCCAGGAAGACAAGCCAATTCCCTGGGAGAGATCACTTTGGATGTTACCTTTGGAACTCCAAAGAACTATCGGACGGAGGCACTTTCCTTCGAAGTGGTCCCGTTCAAGAGCGCGTACCACGCTATATTCAGACGTCCGTCTTACTGGGCTTTTATGGCTCGTTCGTGTTACATTTACAATATGATGAAAATCCAGGTCCCAACGGCGTGATCACCATCAGGGGAGACCTGAAGAAAGCGCGAGAGTGCGAGGATGGAAACGCCGCCTTTGCTGAAGCCGTGCTGCACGCCTAGGAGTACTAGGAGATCAAGAAGAGCATAGAGCCGCCCGAGATGCCCGCAACGAAGAAGGAGGTGACAAAGCCAAATCTGGAGTTCAAGGCATCAGAAGAGACGAAGAAGACGCTGTTGAAGGATGATGACCCCTCCAAGGTGACCCAGATAGGCATAGGCCTAGGTAGTGCATTGGAAAGCGCGCTCATCAAGTTCCTCCAAGCAAATCAAGATATCTTCGCATGGCAGCCATCTGACATGACCGGAGTACCTAGCGAACATGCCGAGCACTCTCTAAATGTAAACCCGAATTCTAAACCCGTCAAACAATCCCTACGACGATTTGACGATGAAAAGCGTAAGGCAATAGCTAAGGAACTATCACGGCTCGAGTTAGCCGGATTCATAGAAGAGGTCATCCACACTGAGTGGTCAGCCAATCCTGTAATGGTCCCTAAAAAGGACACCACTGATTTAAGGACGTGTGTTGATTATACCGCCTTGAACAAGGCTTGTCCAAAAGATCCATTTGCTCTGCCTAGAATTGATCAAGTTATCGATTCTACGGTAGGCTCGGAACTTCTCTGTTTTCTCGACAAAGTCAAAACTTCATTCATAACCCCCTTCAGAACCTTCTGTTTTGTTACGATGCCATTTGGGCTGAAGAACGCAGGAGCTACGTACCAGCGCACGATGCAGCGTTGCCTCCATGACCAACTCGGACACAATGTACATGCATACGTGGATGATATTGCAGTAATGTCCAAAAAGAAGGAAACGCTGATTTCCGACTTGGAGGAAACATTTGCCAACCTACGAAAATAAAACATCATGCTTAACCCGAAGAAGTGCTTCTTTGGAATACCAGCCGGAAAATTGTTAGGTTTCATCGTGTCTCAGAGAGGCATAGAGGTGAACCGGGACGAAATCAAGGCTATACTCAATATTTCTAGGCCAACTCGCTTGAAGGACGTACAAAGACTAATTGGTTACATTGCTGCAGTCAGTCGGTTTGTAAGCCGGCTTGGTGAAAGAGCCGCACCATTATACAAACTCCTGAAAAAGACCAAAGATTTTGTTTGGACTGGTGAAGCTAAAGCTGCACTACAAGACCTGAAAAAAGTACTCTCATCTGCTCCTATCCTTGCAGTGCCGGAACCTCAAGAACAGATGTTGCTTTATCTTGCTGCGACAAATAAGGTCGTTAGTATCGTCATGGTGGTGGAGAGACCAGAGGAAAATCAGGAGCACCTGGTGCAGCGTCCGACTTACTTTGTCAGTGAAGTCCTAACAGAGTCAAAACAACGGTATCCGCATTATCAAAAGTTGGCTTACGGTGTATTTCTAGCATCTCGTAAGTTGTGACACTACTTTCAGGAGCACCTAATTACCGTGGTGAGCACAACTCCCATGAGAGATATAATCAACAATAGTGACGCCACAGGACGCGTCGCCAAATGGGGCATAGAACTTTCATCTTTTGATATTGAGTATAAACCTCGGACAACAATCAAATCCCAGATCCTTGTTGACTTTGTCGCTAATTGGACAGAGACGAAGGAGAACATGATCCTCCCAGAGTCGGAATATTGGACCGTCTATTTTGACGGGTCTAAGTCTCGCGGGGGCTCGGGGGCTGGCGTGGTGCTCAAATCACCCCAAGGAGATAAACTTGTATACGTTTTGCAGATCCACTTCATAGTGACAAACAATATTGCCGAGTATGAAGCACTGCTGCATGGAATCCAGATTGCTAAGGATATTGGCATCCGACGTTTGATGTGTTACGGAGATTCGGATCTTGTTGCGTAACAAGTGTCGGATATTTGTAATGCAAATAAGCACATGGAAGCATATAAAGCTGTCGTGGATGATCTATCTAAATCGTTCGAAGGATTTGAAGTTCAACATATCCCTCGAGCAGAAAATGAGGAAGCAGACGCACTATCTTGGATAGGTTCTGTGCGAAAAGAGGTCCCAGATGGCGCTTTTTTAGAGCATCTCAAAGTTCCCTCAATAAAGGGAGTAGATGAGGAATATCCGACCAAATCCGGCTCACCTTTGATAGCAGTTCTGGCTGTAATTCCCAGCTAGACTCAACCCTACCTCGATTATTTGGTAGATTGCAAATTACCCGAAGACGAGTTCTGAGCCAGCAGATTATCCGACGAGCAAAATCCTATACTATTGTTAAAGGTGAGCTCTATAAGCGGAGTATTTCTGGGGTTTTTCAGGGCTGCGTATCTCCAGAAGAAGGAGTGGAAATCTTAAGAGAAATCCACGAAGGCGAGTGTGGTCACCATGTTGCAGCCAAATCTTTAGTGGCAAAAGCTTTTAGACATGGATTTTTCTGGCTTATAGCTCAGACAGATGCCGAATGATTAGTCAAGACATGCAAAGGCTGCCAAAAGTACGCCAAACAAGCTCATGTTCCGACTGATTAGCTGCGAACAATACCTATAACATGGCCCTTTGCGGTCTGGGGGCTTGATATGGTAGGACCTTTTAAACGAGCTCCAAGTGGATTTACTCATCTCTTAGTGATGGTGGATAAATCCACCAAATGGATTGAGGCTAAACCTGTCACTAGTTGTGATGGAGCAACAGCCAAAAGATTTGTCGAGGATGTTATAATCCGGTATGGTTATCCACATAGTATTATCACGGACAACGGGAGTAACTTCTCTATGGGAGAATTGGCCGAATTCTGCAACGAGCAAAATATCCGGCTTGACATTGCGTCAGTCGCACATCCACAGGCTAACGGACAAGTCGAAAGAGCAAATGGTTTAATCGTACAAGGCCTAAAACCGACACTCGAAGCACCACTACGACGTGCTGCGGGGGCTTGGGCAGAGGAATTACCCTCTGTAATATGGAGTTTATGAACGATTCCAAACAGGTCAACCGGATACACACCTTTCTTCTTGGTCTATGGTGGAGAAGCAGTTCTTCCTAGTGATTTGATTCACACCTCTCCTAGAGTGGCCACGTATATTGAAGAGGATGCCTAGATTTCTCGACAAAGTGATCTCGACTTAGTCGAAGAAGTTCGCGTCATTGCTGAAATGAGATCTACAGCCTATCAGCAGAAGTTACACAAGTATCATAGCCAGAGAGTCCGAAATAGATCTTTCAATAAAGGTGATTTGGTTCTCCGGCTTGTGCAACAAAGAAAGCACAAACTTTCCCCGGTATGAGAAGGGTCCTTTTTAGTTAGTCAAGTATTGCACAATGGATCATACTACTTAACTGACATGCGGCCAGTCAAAGAAAGACCTGCTACTAAGAAGAGAAAGAGATCTGGAGGCAGTACAAATCTGGATGAGTTAAATAGACCGTGGAATATTGCTCAGCTATGTCCCTTTTATTCTTAGTTTATCCTTCTTTGTAAACATATATATGTACATGTTCTATGAGAAATAAAAGTTTTGGTTGCCTCAATTCTTTCTGAGAAGTTTTTACCATCTTATTTTGAATGATCATGTCATAGTCGAAAATCCCAGAATGCTTGAAAGTACTTTATGCTCATGCTCGTTCTGGTTTAGATTTCCGATTCTAAAACTTCTACCCTCGGGTATAACTCTAAAGTTTCTAGTCTTTACTTTGGTTATTTGTCTGATTGCTGGATGCGGGCATTTTCCGAGTAGTGAATTGTTGGTACTGGAAGCCGGCTTTGTTTTCGAGTTTAAATAGGTTTAGCAATTAAGCTCCGTTGCTCGACAAAGTTTCTGGCAGAAGGTTTAGCCGACTCACGAAAGGAACGAGGCGGAAAGCCAGATAAACGATAAGTATAGACGAAAAAATACAAGTGCTTGTGTAAACATTTCAGGCACACAAAAAATTAAAGCCAAAAGTGCTGAATAGATCAAAAGCTTAGCACTAGCAAAATTATAGTACTACATATTTACAGGCTCATCATGTTTTTCAGAATAATACAAGTATTTCTGTTAATCTATGATGCAGGAGAGGAAGGAGCTGCCGGCTCACTGGATACGCTGCCTTGGTATCGTTCCGAGATGTCCACATCCGAGGTGGTGCGTTCATCATCGGAAACTTCTGCTGATTCTTCTGGAGGAGGAGGCGGAGTATCCATGCGGGTGAAGAATGGGGTCTCGTAGCTGGTCAGATTAGCCACGTGACACCCATATCCGGCGCAGGAGTGCATGATGGCTTGAAGGTCCTGCTCCTGGCCGTCTTCGTCTACTTTGTAGTACCCTATGGTCACTTGCCATATTTCCATGTTTCCGTGGTGGATCATGACCATGGTGAGAGCGTTTTGCACTGCAGTCCGCGCGTAAGACATGTGCCAATCCCGGACAAGCTGCGGCATATCCTTTGCCTTGTCCCGCACCTAAAAATCTGACATGCTGTGCATGTCCAAAATCTTGAGAGCTTCGCCGATGTCCTCAAAGGATTGGCGGAAGTCATGAAGCAGGTCACCGACTTGAGTAAGTCGGTGGGTGCGGGGCTCGGTGGAGGAAGAGTCCGTCAAGTTCAGAGGACCTATACACAAAACAAGTCAGGAAAAATCTGACATTGGTAGAAGTCGAAGGAAACAGAAAAATCCAATATTGATAGAAATCGAAGAAAGCAGAAAAGTCAGACAGATGGAACGTACCGAAAATGACGTCGCCAATTTTGGTCTTCTCTTCCCGAAGACTCTGGAGTTTAGCCCGGAGCGCATCGGAAAGGTCCTTCTCTCTGCTAAGCTCATTTTTGAGGTCCGAGATTGTTTTATCTTGAGCAGCGATCTTGCGATCACGCTCATTAGTAGCCATGGAGGAGGACTCAAGGACTTGAGCTATGCTCTTTTCATGATCCGCCTTGAGCTTATCCAGCTCTTGGCGAAGCTCCTTGTTATCCACCACCAATGTCTTAAGGTTCTTGGCCTCTTCAATCATGGCGCAGGATTGTTTTACCAGTGCTATAAGTCAAAAATAACAACAGTTCAGAAAAAGTTCGACTATGAAAACATGAAAAACAAGGCTTGAGTCTCAAAATGTTTACCTTCAGCCTCATCCTTGGAGACTTTAAGTTCAGCATTTTTAAGTCGGAGAGCCTTGATCTCTCTTTGCTTATCACAAACATTCTTCAATAAATCCTGGTTATAGGAACATACTTTCTGTAAGTCAGAATACCCAAAGTCAGAAAGCTACTAAAGACTCGGGGTAATATTTTTGCTAATATCAGCATGAGCCTTGGGGGCTACACTAGTTCATTCTTTGGCATCCTAATGAAGCATAAACCCGGATTATTTATCCTACTTCATGCTTGGGGGCTAGAGGATATGATATGAAACAAAGCAAAAAACAGGAGTTGGAATTCCGACTTACATATTGTTCGCGAGTGAGTTTATCCAAACTCGCGTTCACTTTAGCGGCAACCTTCTCGGTGAGAGTCAGAGGAGTCACTGGTGCTTTTGGAAGCTCACCGGTCCTTATCCTCCCGTCACGAAGGTGCACCTGGGCAAGAAGGTCGGAGAACTTGATGTCCTCTGCTTCTTGTGCCTCTTCTTTGGCAAATAAGTTTCTTTTCTCCAGGCATTTCCTGGCTAGCCGCTGGATTTCTTCAGCAGATTTCCGGGACAAGCCAAACTTGGCAAGTCCTGGATTGCTGATAAGGTTTTTGGCGAGGGTTTCTATCGAGGGATCATTACCCGTTGCAGGAGCCGGATCTTCTACGGCATCTGGAGAGATCACCGGCATTGCGGAAGGTTGAGGGGCAGGAGTCGGAGGAGCCACGGCAGGAGAAGCTATGGTAAGCTTCGTCTGATGCAAGGGCTTCTAAGAAGTTCCCTTCCACTTACCCTTGATGAGTGGTTTTTCTCTGAGAATGTAGTAAAGTCGGAAACATTACATCTCAGAAGGAAATTCGAGTAAAGTGCAAAGGCGGAAGTTGTGATTGAAAGTTACCTCTTCACGACGGGCACCTCCTTTGTGCCAACAGCCACTGTCGGAGCTTTGCGCTTCTTGAGCGCAAGGTCCGGCAATGGGACCACCTCTGTCTCCTGAGAGAACTTCGGAGGATATCCTTCGAGTGGAGCAAGTTCCGACTCGGGGAGGCCAGCAGGCTGAAAAGAAGAAAACATATCAGTATTGCAATAGAATTCGAAGATTGAAACACATAAAAAGGTGTACTGTTAGAAGCTTAGCGGCACTACGGGGTTATCCGCCGTATGCATATCCAGAGAAACCTCCGGGATCCTCCTCTCGATCCGCTCCCTGATCAGCCACTTGATCTGGCTTATATAGCCTTGTGTGGTGTAGGCTTTGGGGCTGATGCGGAGGGAGACTTTCTTGGACGACGTGATGGAGTGCATCAGTCGGGTTCCGTGGTACTGAAGGGGCTGGATCCGGCGTCAGACCCAGCATTGGACCAAGTCGGATCCCTTCAGTCCCTTGTGTTTGATCAAGTATTCGATCCGCCTCTTAGCGAGGATCAGATCTTCGGTGAGAGCCGGAGGAGCCTCGTCCCAGGACGGATGGGCCGTGGCAGCTCTGTCGATAAAAGTCGGCAAAGCAGTGGCTTTGTCGGGAGATGGAATATCCTTATGATAAAAGAATGTGGCTGGCCATTATTTGACCGAGTCACTGGCTAGGATTTTGGGATATGCGCGCTCGATTCTAAGCGAAAAACTAATAGTACCGGTGATGTAAGGAACACCGGCAGTAATAGAGTTTCTCCGGACATGAAAATAGTACCGGAATAGAGTCAAACTCGGCCTAATGCCAAGAAAGCCCTCACACAAAGAAGCATAAGCGCTCATCTCTAAGAGAGAGTTGGGAGGAAGATGATGGAGTTGAACTCCGTAATGATCAATCACCTTGGAGAAGAACTCCGAGGGAAGAAACGACAAACCTCTGTCGAGGTGGGTGCCGAAGTGGACTCGCTCGTCGGCGTGCGGGTTGGGGACGGTTTCCTCGAAGCTGCTCCGCCAGTCGCCGGTGCGGAGGAGCCCTTCTTTCTCCATGTTCTGGAGCTTCTTGTCATCGAGCACGCAGGGGATCCAAAGCCCGCGGAAGCTTTCCTACTCCGCCACCGCTTCCGTTGCCGCTGCTGCTGCCAAGCCGGAAGAGGAAGAAGAAGCCATTTCTCCGGTGAGCGGTTGACCTAGAATGGGCGGCGCTAGGAGTTTTTTGGGGGAGGAACAGAGGAGCTCTGTGCGCGCAGCGAGATTGGGAGGAGAAGAAAAGGCAAAGGACAGGAGAAGAGAGAAGGAGAAGATCCTAACCCCTTATATCCACCTAACTGCGCCAAGATTCGTGCAAATGGTACAGTGTAACTGCCATGCATCGTGGAAGGAACTGGGAAGGACCCACGCGATGATTACGTCGCCTCGATCTCCGCGCACGCACTGAAACGGCGCCTCGGTTCCGTGAATCGCGGACCCATCAACAGTCGTGCTGACCGAATGCCTGTCAGATGATGTGACTTCACCATGACTTGTGTCAGGTGGCGTTAGAGATCAAGTTCCGGCTTAGTTTGAAATCAAGCTGGAAAATCCGAGTAACCTGTTGATAGGTCCGATTTATTTTTTAAGACCCGGATCGTATTTTTTGTTGTGAAGTTTCAGGAACCCTTCAAGATTCTGCAAGCCGAAGATTAAGCTAGACGATGATAAATCCGACTTTGGATCTTGGAGGCCTCCGGGGGCTGCTGTTGGGGATATACCTTCCGGGTATCCTCACAGTTCCTCACTGACCAGGGTGGACCACTTAGGGTTAGAGCTTTGCTTCACGGGCGGCCCAGTCAGAGAGAAAGACGGAGTCTAATCCGGCTACGGGAAGGCCCAGAAGACTTACTGACTTAGGCCTATTGTGTTACTTGTAGTTCAAGATGTACTCTGTAACCGACTCTTAGTCGTAGCCGGATAGATCTCTCTTGTAAACCCTAGGCCAGATATCAATATAAGCCGTCCTACGGAGAACCTTTAGGGCACCCAACACTCTAGAATCTCAACTCGCACAGGTGAAACCCTTGTAACCCATATTCCGGCTCTGCCGTATTACTGGATTACTAGCAGGAGTAGGATCTGTCCAAAGCCGGCGGATTCGAACCTAGGTAAACTTGTGTGCTCACCGTCCGGAATACCGTACGTCTCACACCCCTCTCTTCCGCACGCCTCGAGGACCCCCTCATGGCTTACTTGTCATCAATCCGACGATATCAGGAATCAGCTGGTTCATGTAAGACACATTAGGTACCAAACACAAAGCGTCGACAAGCCATCCTGCTAATGCTACTGGTGGAACACAAACACACGCCATGAAATACAATAAACGAAAATCAGGAAACTCACATACGGCTAAAAAGTATCGTCTTGGCGGCACACCACAGGTTCCAACAGTAGTAGACGTAGCAAATACCATCCGACACATTCCACAATCACCAATTGTGTGACACCCCCAGGATTAAGGCTAGACAAATCCCAGACCTCCGTCTGATATAAGCCTAACCTAAATCTCAGAAGCATACGGATAAAGAATCAGTAACATTACAGTGACCCTACGACACAAAACTTATTACAGTAAGCTCATAACTGAGCAGAGAACCAAGATATTACAAGCAGAGGTCACTGACCACAAACATCAAACAATGGAAGGCAAATTATGCTATTAAGTATAACAAACTTAACAAGTGGCCTAAGAGGCCTGAAGCATAATGATGACATCCCATTCCATAGAGCCCAGGCTGCCGACTGAGAACCCCAAGCTACTCGTCGATGTCGATGCTGTAATAAACTCATCTTCTATGGTAACACTTACCTGCTGCAAAAGTATCAACAAAGCAAGGCTGAGTACAGGGTGTACTCCGCAAGACTTATGGCTGGTGGGGTTATTTTGCATAAACCTAACTTCCTTTGTAAAAGAGAGAGGAGAAGCTCGATTAATAGAATCCTTTTCAAGGGGATGAGAAAAATGATATCACTAGCTTCGATCTTCTTTTGACATCCACCGAATCTTTATCATCTGAACATACCAACTAGGATCACCCCCTCGATCCCTGAGGAAGCATCCTTAAGCACACCTCATATCTCTTGTCAAGTTTTACGATTAGGTTATAGTTCTCTATGATCATCACGTCCATTCCCAAGTCGTCCATAACCGTGGACATGACTTTTCGAAAAGATTATTACCCTGCAGGGGTGCACAACTTTACCCACACGTACCAACCTCCTCTTAATGCCAAATATCGTTAGCCCTCTTCCTTGGAAGGCCGGCAGAGAGCGGTTGGACACTACCTTTACCTTGCTTTCGCCAAGACCATGAGTCACGCCCTAAGGAGATTCCGCCATAACGGGTCAAGTCCCGAAGTCGGTCCCTAGAGATGTGAACAGGGTTTGAGATTACGGAGGTTGTGCCTCTTCCATTCCCTGCCATGCTTACCTACCTGTATGAATGCACCTCCTCCACCTCCTTCAAGAACGACCAAAATGCATATATCGAATGGAACGCCCAAACTATGTGACTCATGGAATCTACTAGGCAAGTTAGTTGGTTGAGGGGGTTTCCAGGCCCCGGTGTGGCTATACGCTCGTCTTGGTTCAAGAGGCAAGCACTCAGATCCTAGTGGTGGCAAGTATGGGACTGCAAAAACCACAACCCGACGTGGCCTCCCATACAAGCCTTAGCATGTTTAACTTCCACATCTGTTCATACCACCTCATCCCGTTGAACTAAGTTCATTCGCAGATCTGATTCCTCAACCGGATGGATCAGCGGTAACAACTAAGCAGGGTTAAGCACAACAAGTATAAATAGCTCTAGCGAAGCTCATAAGCCAAACCCTAGTTATGCTAGGAGTAGTGGATTAGGGAGTATAGGCTATAAAGGTAACATGCATCAGATAGGATTACTATATCTATCGATAAAAGACTTTAGAATCGTATGCACAAGGCAAGAATGAAATACTTTGAAAGCATAGGATTTTATCATGTGTGGGGCTACGCTTACCTTTGCCTGTTGATACCCAACTAAGTAGATCTGCAGGTTCATCAGCTTGGCATCATTCGTCATTATCCTTCGATGGTGTTGATCTCGATCTTCAATCTTGGACTCGATATCGTTGCTCACATCAACTCCGAGGTCTACCGAGAAGAAGTAGAAACACCGGAAAGGAAAGCAACAATCAACACATGGCATCAATGCAATGCTCAAGCAAGGATGATGATATTACAAGTTAGATTGTATTGAAATGTAACCCTATAACATGCTTGGCAATTTAAATGGGGTCCGAGGGATCCAAACCCTAATTCGTAGAAACCCCAGATGCATATGAGAGGGGTTATTTGGTTCTCCTAATTAAACTTGCAATTTAAGTTGTTGAACAATGCATGATTATGAGTCTATTGGATAGATCTCGTTTTTCTGAACATTTTGATATATTATACATATTTTTCTGATTTAAAATGAATTAGTTAAGATTTTCCCAATTTTAATCCATTTTAAAATCATTTTAAATTAATTAAACATTTTTGGAATTTATTAAATATTTTGGATATTATACAAATTCTTTCCAGCTGGGCCCACATGCCATATATTTAATCATTTCAGAAAACATTTATGAAAAAGATTAAATATCTTAGAAAATATTAACAAAATACATTAAATAAAAGAAAAGGGACTAATGACGTCATGATGACGTCATCCTGAGGTCAGCAATGGAGGTGCTCTCCAGATCGAGCGTGGGGCCGGCGTCTGGGCGCGTGCGGGGCTTCACGGAGGGGTGTGCTAGATGCAGCAGTTCGCGCTGAACCATCTGGTGGCGACACCGCTGAAAATAGGTCGCTGGAGAGGCACCGACCTCGAGGTGCTGCGGTGGCGGGAACAACCCACGGAGGCAGAGAGTTACGGAGCCAGAGGGAGACGATGGGTAGGTCCAGGGGACCGATATCTCACCACGAGCGTGAAGATGGGGTTGGTAAGGCCGAAGGAGGTCGAGGTCGCCGGCAATGTCGACGGCGAGCGGCGGACAGAGGCGGAGAAGAGGTGGACGACGAGCTTGATTCTTGACGCCCAGCGTTGATTCCTTCCGTGGTTAGGCTCAGGGCGACGCGCTGGTCATGATGAGGGGCTCGGCGAGGCAAGGGGAGCTCAGGAATGGTGGGGCAACGCGGCGTCTACGAGCTAGGGTTTCAGCCTAGCATGGGGAAACAAGGAAGAGGAGGCAGAGGCGTGCTAGGGCTTCTCTAGAGCGGCGGCAAGGTACTTGTAGGCCTCGGCCGCATCGGTGGCGTGCATCGCGATGCCCAGCCGGGATCCTGGCGCAGACGAGCGAGCTACTCCCCGTCGTTGACGATGAGGACGAAGGAGGACGGTGGGGCCGAACCGGTATGGGCTGGCACAGGCTGCTGCTGGGCCAAGCTAGGCCGCAGCAAAGCAAGGGAAGCTGCTGCTGGCGGCTGCGTGCAAGCGGCAGGGAGGAGGGAAAGAGATGGGCTATGGCCCAAGTTAGGTTAGAAGCATTTTTTGTTCTGTCAGAAACCTTTTTCTTTTCTGGTATTTCTGTTTTTCTCTTTTGTAATTCAATGTCAAACCTATTTTGAATATTTCTAAAATACAAGAACTTTTATAAACTTCTCAAAATACTACAGAGCCCTTATAAACCATTTGGGCTCCATAATTTTGGTAGTTTTCAAAATACAAAACCATTTTGAATACATTTCAGAGAGGAAGGAAATTAGGGTTTAGGGTTTGCATATTATTTTCTTCCATGCATTTTAAGATATGATGCTCATGCTATGCACAATCAAACCCTAATTAAGGATTACTAAAACTAGGGATGTTACAAATTGCCAATCAAGATACCCAACAACAATTGACAGCCGAACCAGTTTTGACCTCTACTTGCCTAACACTGCTGGCACAACACCAACAAGCTAGCGATGATCACCAACCTGTTGATTAGCCCGTCCCAAACAAGGTATGTGTTCCAAGGATTATCAATGCATGCTTCCTTATATATACCGTGCAAGCTTGATTTAATCGTTGAATTGGCAGCTACATGAAGATTTAAGAAAAGGGGGCCAATGGTAGGAAAAAATCTTGAAGGTAAAATTTCTAGAACGCAATCTAGATATTGCATCAATTCTATTGTGCCTGGCAAGCGAAGGCCAGAAGATCTAGAAGAATCTTCTTTTCTAGCATCATAGGCGTTTTTGTCAGTTATGATATTCACATCTTCGCATCATTCAAGCTCCACCAATAGACCCCTAACCATTACAATTCATTACTGCAGAAGTTACATGTAAGTCATGGTGCTCTGTCCCATGCATTCAAGCTTGCTCTTGGTTCTATTCTAAGTCACATAACACATCAAATGTTTGATTCTTGCTGACAGAAAAATTCAACTTTGATTAGGATAATGAGGATGTATAGTATGTTCTCATGGACATGTTCTCCTGTTCTTTGCGCCAGTAGAGCCATAGGCTAAAGAGTAAATGCTTTGATGGTAAGGCGAGCAAGGATATTCAAAGAACGACTCCTATGGAACACACTATGACTGACCAACACTGGATAGATCTTCTCGACCACTGGTTTGATCCAAAGATTACGCTATGGTTTGTGAAGACTGATACCATATCACATTCAAAATTCCTATTTGTACATCTGTATCACTAGTCTCCTTTTGTAGATGAATGCTGAAAAAACAAGAGAAATCGTGCCACAAAATGCTTAACAAACCGAACTGGATCTCGTGCATTGGTCGGCCATCTGAGTGCAATAGTAAGAATAATTAGTTTTTAATCTTCTACAGACTTTGTGCTTCTTATTTTCTGATAGTGTGTTCCGCCCACTTTGCAGAAAGGTGTGGTAAGTCTGCAGCAAAAATTCCAGGCATGCTAGACGAGCAAAAAAGAAGGGCACAATCCCTTCGTTGAGAGTGTTATTGTAAGTCTTATGTTTGATTGATATTTTGTGATGACACACCCGCAGTGATTTATAAGTATAGTTAGATGTGCAACACTGCCTGAACTTCTGCGCAGTTTTCTGATTTCCAACTAGTGTGAGTTTCAGTTTTCAACTCTACATATAGTTTTCTTGTGTATATCATGCACCCGGCGATGAAGAAACATACAGATGACATGTTGTCATAGTCCTATTATTGCGTGCTAGTGATAAAATTCTTATCAGTATGATCAGATAGCTATACTTTTATTACAATATATATGATGCGTAATCAGCCATGCCAACTTATAAGATTTGTTCATAGACAGGTTAAATGTGTTGTTTCTCTGTATTAGCTTTTCTTCTCTCACCCATGTCTACCAACCGATAACCTTACAGATTAAATTGAATGAGGTGATGGCCAAACCTGGGAAAGATGGTCTGGAATAAACCCAAGAAGAATGTCTAGAAACATTTAAAATGGTACTAAAAGGTGAAGGTCATCGTAAAAGCATGTTCCTGCATAATGTTGGGTTGTGGCAGTGCAAGTCCAAGTCCAAGTCGCTGTATTTGTCAAGAAGAAATTGTAGCACTACGGGCTGAACAGGAAGTGCATAGACGAGCAATCGATGATATGAGACAGAAAGCATTAGCATGTGATGTGGAGTTGAAGATGTTACGAGATCAGCAGAATTCTCAAGAGCCCATAGATGAAGAGACTTGTCTAAATTGAAGATGAACCCTGACAATGACAGGTGAGTACAATGGTCCTATGAAATGGTTCCTGCTATAGAGCCCGGGTTGTGTTTGTGGCCATGTAACAAAAACGGAGGGAGTATTTGTTTCGCATCATTCTTTTATCTATTTACCGTATGCTCGATTCACAAAAATCCTATGCCCCAACCTCACTCTTACAGACTTGGATTCATGAACCTCACAAAGGTTTTTTCTTCTTTGGAAAATGGCCAAATTCAAAATTTCAATCCATCGACCTACCGCCTACCCTGTTTGATTCGAAGATTATGTATCCAATTTCTTTGCCAATATGGTCAGTATTTTGATGATCAGTTGATGTGAATCGGCCTTAAATTCGTACCGAGGGAGTACCATTAACGAAATTAAAAAATCTTAGTCGAGCGGCAAAACCTGCAGCCAACCCTGTTTGAATCAGAGTTATCCAATTTTCATTATGGATGATAAGTTAATGTAACTCTCGACCTTCAATTGTTGAATAGGTAGTACACCTTTTATCCAAATGTTGGCTGGACGCTAGCAAAATTCAAAATATTAGTCTCCACAATTATTATGCTCATGGATGTTTAGTTGATGTGAGTCTAGGACTTTAATTCCTGGACAGATAGCGTACGATGTACTAGCTTTTTTCTATTATTATTTGGCCGGTAGCCAAATTCAAAATCCCAATCGAGCGGCAAAATCACACACTTACCTTGAAGCATTTCCCGCCCCACCGTTTCAAAAACTTTGTGGCAAAATCTCCCACCAGGGAGTACCATTTTTCTGTTATTATAATTTGGCCGGTAGCCAAATTCAAAATCTCTGTCGAGCGGCAAAATTAAACACTAACTTTGAAGCATTTCTTGCCCCACCGTTTCAAAAACCTTGAGGCCAAATCTCCCACCAGGGAGAACCACTTTTCTATTAATTATTATTTGGCCGGTAGTCAAATTCAAAATCTTTGTGGAGCGGCAAAGTCAAAAACCGACTTTGAAGCATTTCCCGCCCCACCGTTTCAAAAACTTTGAGGGAAAATCTCCCACTAGGGAGTGCCATTTTTCTATTATTATTATTTGGCCGGTAGCCAAATTCAAAATCTCTATCAAGCGGCAAAATCAAACACTGACTTTGAAGCATTTCCTGCCCCACCATTTCAAAAACTTTGAGGCCAATTCTCCCACCAAGGAGTACCACTTTTCCATTAATTATTATTTGGCCTGTAGTCAAATTCAAAATATCTGTCGAGTAGAAAAGTCAAAAAACGACTTTGAAGCATTTACCGCCCCACCGTTTCAAAAACTTTGAGGCCAAATCTCCCACCGGGGAGTACCATTTTTCTATTAGTATTATTTGGACGGTAGCCAAATTCAAAATATCTATAGAGCGACAAAATGAAACACTGACTTTGAAGCATTTCCCGCACCACCTCAAAAACTTTGAGGCCAAATCTCCCACCGGGGAGTACCACTTTTCTATTAATTATTATTTGGCTGGTTGTCAAATTCAAAATCTCTGTCGAGCGGCAAAGTCAAAAACCGACTTTGAAGCATTTCTCGCCCCACCGTTTCAAATACTTTGAGGCCAAATCACACACCGGGGAGTACCAATTTTCTATTAATTATTATTTGGCCGGTAGTCAAATTCAAAATCTCTGTCGAGCGGCAAAATCAAAAACCAACATTGAAGCATTTCCCGTCCCACTGTTTCAAAAACTTTGAGGCAAAATCTCCCACCGGGGAGTACCACTTTACTATTAATTATTATTTGTCTGGTATCCAAATTCAAAATCTCTGTCGAGCGGCAAAATCAAACACAGACTTTGAAGCATTTCCCGCCACACTATTTAAAAAACTTTGAGGCCAAATCTCCCACTTGGGAGTACTACTTTACTAATAATTATTATTTGGCCGGTAGTCAAATTCAAAATCTCTGTCGAGCGACTGTAACATCCCAAAACTCTAATCCAAGGTTATTAAGATCCAAATCATCAAAATTTTGGGTTAACAAAAACTTTTCCATTTAAAATCATTAAGCATTCATATGTGTGTGCATTTAAATTAGGAGTTATTTTGAATTGCCATGTTTGAGTGATCCATTGGTTGTAAAATGATTCTAAGGTGAATTAAACATCATCTAGATCATTCCCAAACAAATCCCAAACAAAAACAAATTAAAAGGAATAAAATAAGCAAATGGTCATTTGGGCCATTTTAATCACCATGCCTACTTTGGCTATTCCTATAACTCAAATCTTAACAGAAAAAATTGTGGTTCTTTGCACCCCTTTCTAGTACAAGTAGTGATGTACCAAGGCCCACTTTGTTTCATCCCAAAAACTCTCAAACACTAAATTTAAATGACATTTGAAATTTTAATGTAGTTCATATGTATAGATCACACTTATTCAAAAACCACTCAAATGAACTCCACTTTTAAAACCCAAGCACACCTAGAAGCTCAAGCATAAGATAAAACACTCCACCAAAAATCATCCCAAAATTCAAATATTTTGTTCATGCGGCCATTGTGTCGAACACCTGGCAGGCAGAATCATATTAGCCTAACTATTACTATTTTTTATCAAATCTTGTCGAGCCATTTGGTGTGAATTGATCATCCTTGTCTCCCCCCAAGTCCAACCAGACCAAAACCAACCCTACCTCTAGCCCCTGGCGCTAGTGCCATGCCGCCTCGACGCCATGTTCGCTGGCCAAGTGTGCACAAGGCGCAGCCGATCGCCCCTCTCTCTCTTGCCATGTCTAGTATCTAGACCATACCACAACGCGACTCACTACCCCTTCCCCAAGCCCAGCCAGGCCCTGGACCACTCCCCAGCGTCGCCGCCCTTTCTCCCTGCGAGCTCGCCAGAGCGCGATCGCCGCTAGCACGCCACAGACCATGCCTCGACCATAGACCATGCACGCCACTCCGCCTCGACCCTAGCACCCCGCCAGACGCGCTCGTGCACCGCCGTGCGACCCATAGTCGCCGTGCGCCGCGTCGAGCACCGCCTCTGTCCCTCAGAGCGCGAGACGCTCCCAACCATATGCCACCGCCCCTACCCGCGCCATTAAGCCGTAGAGCACCGCCAGGAGGCAATCCACCGTCCGCCTAAGCCGCCCATGCCGATAGCGCCATGTACCGTCGTCACCGATGATCTCGCCGTCGCGCCCTCGGTCCCCTTGTCGAGCCTATATAAGGAGCCCTCCCCAGCACGAATTCCTCACACCACTCAACTCCCCTCTCACCACTGATCCTTCCGCACCTCTCACCGGAGCCGCTCGAGCCATAGTTCGCCGGAATTGCACCGGAGGAGCCCGCTACAGAGGAGGAGATGCTGCCGTTGATTCCATCCAAGACCCCCCTGCCGACCTCGCTGAGTCCGCCAGCCCGTCGATCGCCCGCCTCGCCACACTAGCTGGAGCCCTAGTACATCCCCAGTAGACCCCCACTGGCCGTTTAAGGTTCGGTATTGCTGGCGACGAGTCCATCGTCGACGACGACTATGGACTGTTGATCTAAGTTCTAATCGTGTGGTCCAGATCGCTAGATACCGTTTTGGGTTTTAAGTCTCGCTGACAAGCGGGACCAACCTATCAGCCGCCCTCTGCGCCGTGGAGCGTCACTGGGCCGGCCCACTTCCTTTCCCGCGCGACCCAGTTAATTCAAATTTAGGTTTTTCCATTTTAGTTTGAACTCACTTCTGTCCCTTAGTTTAAAAATCAATTCAGGAATATTTACTGAACCGAATTGAGTGATTCCAATTTTGTTGGAAAGCTTCTGAAAAGATCTATCCAAGCCCGTTGGATTTAATTCATTTAGAGTTAGAGATCTCTCCTAGTAAAAATAACAAGACAGAATCATTCGCACATTCAAACATTTTTATAAAATCAACCATAATAGCTTTTGAGTTGATTCCAACTCTCAAAAATCACATTTAACCATACCTATCTAAATATGTAATAATATTGAGGTTTACATGCAGTGACTTTGGACTAGTACCAAAATAATGCTATATAGGCATTTCTAGTCACTTTAAATCATTAAATATTAAACTTAAACTTATTAAAATGTGGTCCAACCTTTAAATCACATTCCCATATGTTAGAATATGTGGTGATGACATGTGTCCACATGATCCCATATTTTAAGTGGAGAATATTAAATCTTAGTTATTTTACAATGAGTAGAAATTCCTTTTCTCAAAAAAAAGCTAGTTAATTAAACCTTGTGATGCTTGTGATGATATTAGATCATCAAATGTGTGCCTTAGTGTGCTAAGTAGACTAGTTAAGCTTTGTTTGGTGATTGTGTACCCCATATGTATTTATAGCCGATAGTACCGACCAAGCTTTCGAGGAGGAGGAGTTCTACCAAGAGGAGGAGGAAGAAAACTTCAACCACTACACTACCCAAGGCAAGGTAGCATGATACAAGTTAACCATGCAAGTGATTACTTGCAAGCCTAGTACTTGAAGTAAACTGAGCAAGCTATGGTTAGCAAGCTAGAATTAAGCTAGATAACCTAAGAAAGATGCATTAGGCATGCTTTGGTTATACCACTTTGACTATTACCTACCCCAAGTTTTATTTCCAAGCTTTTACTTCTTTACTTTATTAAAGTACCTTACTTGTTTGAAGGTAGCATAAAGAGTATAAAACTTGACCTATCTAGATAACCTTAGATGTCATTCTATGGCATGAGATTGAGATCAGCATCCCACCTTAGTGAACACACTTAACTTAGTAGCTTAGAGCTAAATCGAAACTTGAATCACTTTAGATAGGAACACTTGGTGAAAATGAATTGTGAAAACCTTAGAATGATGAGTCATTCTATTGAGATGTTTTCACATGTGTTGAGAAACACAAGTGGTTTATGACGATGAAAATGTTGAGGCATGAGCCTTAGCCCTCTTACAAAAACTGATGGTTGGATCGTGATGCGATACCATTCCAAATTTACTATACAACCACAATACCTGAATTGGGTAAGGCTTAGCCGGAAGTTTATATGCATTAGTATTATTTCCCTCGCGGGAGAGGTTTGAGCTGAGGCTACCTCTCAATGTTGTCCACCTATGTAGTGCCCAAGATGATAGATGGTCATGGTTGGGAGGCCATGCTCATAGGAGAGGTGCTTATACTAGGTTGTGTAAAGGAAAAGTTATGTTTGATTATCTGCATACTAAGTATGATGATTCAGGGTTATCCCTGATAGATGTATCGAATCTTGTGGTGAAAGTGTACCACCTCTGTAGAGTGTCAAACTATTCGAATAGTCGCGTCCATGGTTATGGATAGTTGGAGTGGCCATACTATTTCATTGTCAGATATTTTCAAAATTACTTATTAAATGAATGATGAATCTTGACTTGACCACAACAGGGTTGTGACTATGACACTAGCCTCCCAACTTAAGTAATTCTAGAACTTGTTTTATCTTTCTTTGTTTCAGAACTGAGCTTAGGTTTCAAACTTAACTTTATAGTTAAACTTAGAGTTAGCATTTAGACTAGAACTATACTACTTGTTAGTGGTAGTTTGCGAGTACTTAAAGAGTACTCATGGCTTTTGTCCCTGGCTATTCTCATGGCCAGACTATGAAGGAGACTACCAAGATGACGGACAACAGGACGACTATGATAACTAGGACTATCTTCCATCGTCAGCATTGCCTGTGACCCTAAAGATGGACCCCACCACTACGCTTATTATTTATTCCGCTGCTTGTTTTATTAAGACTGGATCATGAGATCCTTTATTCGTGTAAGACCTTATTATGGTTTGTAATGGATGATGTACTGTGATATCCAATCTGTTATGTCTCGCAAAAAGGTAATCCTAGGATTGCGATGTATGACATAACAGGCATCTGGGATTAAAAATCCGGGTGTTGACAGCGGCAAAGTCAAAAACCAACTTTGAAGCGTTTCATGCCCCACAGATTCAAAAACTTTGAGCCATAATCTCCCACCGGGGAGTACCACTTTTCTATTAATTATTATTTGGCCGGTAGCCAAATTCAACATCTCTATCGAGCCGCAAAATCAAAAACTGACTTTGAAGCATTTCCCGCCCCACTGTTTCAAAAACTTTGAGGCCAAATCTCCCACCGGGGAGTATCACTTTACTATTAATTATTATTTGGCCGGTAGCCAAATTCAAAATCTCTGTCGAGCGGCAAAATCAAACACCGTCTTTGAAGCATTTCCCTCCCTACTGTTTCAAACACTTTGAGCCGAAATCTCCCACCGGGGAGTACCACTTTTCTATTAATTATTATTTGGCCGGTAGACAAATTCAAAATCTCTGTCGAGTGGCAAAATCAAAAACTAACTTTGAAGCATTTCCTGCCCCACTGTTTCAAAAACTTTGTGGCCAAATCTCCCACCGGGGAGTACCACTTTACTATTAATTATTATTTGGCCGGTAGCCAAATTCAAAATATCTATCGAGCGACAAAATCGACTTTGAAGCATTTCCCACCCCACTGTTTCAAAAACTTTGAGCCAAAATCTCCCACTGGGAAATACCACATTTCTATTAATATTATTTGGCTGGTACACAAATTCAAAATCTTTGTCGAGCGGCCAAATAACACACCGACTTTGAAGCATTTCGTGCTCCTCCATTTCAAAAACTTTTGACTTTAAAATTCCCATTCTACCCATTGTTCAGATGCCCTATGGACATGCTAAAGTCGGTAGCTTGGTGGCACGATTGTAAATATTTTTCTGTTCACCTCCATAGTCCCGATTCACGCAGTTTTTCCAACTGTCCCTCCCAAAATCCCAGGCTTCTCTCCCACACCCTCACCTCCATGACCACCACGCGCACCGCCCAACGGCAATTCCATGGCTGCCGGAACCTCTTAATCGACGCCCACCCCATCGGATCTAGTTCACCGGGTCACTCTGCCACTCCACTAGAGCTATGGTCTCGTTGACCGCGCCTATGGCGTCATCGACCGCCCACGCTCTACTTCCCCGCCGCTGAAAGCTACACAACCATACCAAAGCAGCTTCACCGTTGTCCACCAGACAGGATCTAGTTCAACATGTTCCATGTCCACTGCTCCAGACCAGCTACACGGTCGTCACCATTGACTGCACTGTCATCGACCGCCCAAGATCTGCTTCCCCGACGCTAACAGCCACCACAACCGCAACACCCTCGGTGACCTGGACGTCACTCGCACGGTACCGACGATGCTTAGACGCCTCTCCGACCAAGGTAACCAAATCTCTAACCCGTTTTTGTTTTGTCAGCCCTATAGAAGGTTCAAGCCTATCATAGTGAACTGCATTTTTGTAATCGTGCTAGTACATGCAAGTCACTAGGCATGCCTGTTCTTCATTCTAGTACATACAATGTCATTAGACATGTTGGTTTACATTCGCTTATCTACAAATTTCAAGTCATGCACATGTCTGTTATATTGTCATGCACATGTTCTTATCTTAGATGCTCCGTACACTAGTATTGGCCTTCTATTGTGTAGTTCTTGCAAAATGTAATGTCGGTGGAAAATATTAGTGTGGATTCCCAGCACCACAGTTACTGACTCTATCTGGTTATTCCCGAGATAAGTTCCTGCTATTATTTTCTCCCTGGAATTGTTTTGCTATCCTGTAGTACCCATTCAAACCCTTTGTACTAGTTCGATTATAATTTTGTTGTTGCCATCTAGTTCGTCAAAAGCTATGACACTGACTATTTTCTTTTTCTTTGTGTAGAGCCCAAAAAGACAACACTGAACATGTTGGTTTGGACAGCCTATAGGTCCACCAGCGATGCCATTATATATTTTCTGTATCTGGTGCTGGTTCGTCCTAATCAACGGCATAATTATTCTTTACTATATAGTTCATTCGTGTTTTCCATTCCTGCTCGACAAGTTCTGGTATGCTGTGGTTATAATTTCTATGTGGTTCATTCTTAGCTACGATAGTAACTGCATGCCATTGTGTAGCTCACCACAAATTCCGAGTCACCCAACATCTCTTGCATTCTAGGAGATACCACTACTTCCATATATATTTGCTGAAATGACCTGGCTAGTTTATACTGAAATTCTAAGAAACACTTTGTTTGATTGCTCATTTCATTGTTGGCATACTTGTCTAATGTTTGTTTGTCCTGTTCTACAGGTTCACAAGCCACACCATTATATCTAAATCTCAGTTACGATTAGGTCCTAAACGACAAAACTATCCTCTACTATATAGTTAATTCATGGTTTGCATTCCTGCTCTACATGTTCGTATTATGCAGTTATAATTCCTATCTGGTTCATTATTAGCTATGACTAGTTTGTCTTCTTTGCTGTATTAAATTGTTATTAGTTATTTTCAGACTACAATTATTGCTATCGCCACCAAAGAGGGGACTGCAAGATCATGTCTCAAGGTGGTTTTCCAATGTAGATGTCACACTCAAAGGGAGATGCAGTTGATGGATTCAGAAAGCAAATTGAGGACTATACTATCCACTTGATTGGTAACTGAAATGCTGAATTTTATTTCCCTTTTGTTCATATTATGTAATATTTTTAAGAAGTTTGCAGCTGATGTAATATCTAGATAACTCGCATAGGCCATGTAGGCATTTAGTTGACGCCGTCCACGAATGGCGGTACCATAACTGCGCCAGCCAGGTCGATCAGGTAACTGTATAGGGTTTTGTTATTTTCCCTTCTTGTATTGTGCCTTCCATGAACAGTAAAAGATGATCGCTAATTATACTCCTTTTATGATATTTGCATAGCCTTCAGAATTACCAAAAGCGATGTAAAGTGTAGAAACGGTATGACAAAACAAGAATAAAGCCAAAACAGTAACATGCCAAAAGAGTAATAGGCCAGAACAGTAATAAGACAGAACATCAACAAACCAGAACAGTAACAAGCCAGAACAGTAACAGGCCAGAATAGCAATAGGCCAGAATAGAATCAGGTCAGAACAGTAACATGCCAGAATAGTAACAGTCTAAAACAGTAACATGCTAAAATAGAAATAGGCCAAAACAGTAGCAGGCCAAAATGCCAGCAAACCAGAACAATGACAACCCAGCATAGTAACAAGCCAGAATAGTAACATGCCAAAAGAATGAGGCGAGCGGTAGCATGCGAACAGCGGCAACCAACGATGTGAGCCAAAATAGTAAGGATCAGCTTGATGGCGGCATGAATAGTAGCGGCGAGCGATGTGAGCCATAATAGTAAAAGGCCAGAACAGTATCGGACCTTCTCAAAAGTGGGCCGTTCATAGGAGGCCAAGGACGAGCTGTGTGAATAGTGACATGCTGACCATGGGCCTTAATAGTATCGGTCCTACTTAACGCATGCTTTTAACGGTCCGCACAGTATTCGAAAAGTGTGGGCTTCTGTAGGCCGAAACAGTAACGGTCCTGACATTCTCGTGCCGCTGTTGGTCGCTTCTTTTGGGCCCATTTCAAACAGTGCAGGACAAAACAATAATGGTCCATAATCTTATTGGGCACCCCTAATGGGCCGGCTCACTTAATTATTAGCTGGCCTTGGCTGGGCCTGGCTTCTACCATGATTTCTGTGGCCGTTAACGGTGGTAACTGGGTGTTAATGGTGTTTGCCACGTGGCATTTTTCATGACGTCAGCAGTCAACGCGGCTGGCGAATAGATCTACGATGGAACAAGTTTTCGTGGCTGAAGGGTGCGATGCACCACGGTCAGGGAAAAACTATGGTAGATTCTTTTGTGACGGGGCTTTTACCATGATGGGCATTCGTCGTAGAAGCGTTTTTAGTCAAAAAAAATGGGCCTTCAACCACGAAAATCGTCCGTTGTAAAAGCCAACTTTTCTTGTAGTGATTTGGCATCTAAATATTGATCATCCATGGCCCAGATTGGCTCGGTTCAGACATTAAGGCCCAGTTTGGCATCAAAGTATTTTTAAATTATTTAGAAAAAAATTTGATTTCTGAATAAATTGAACTATTGCATACCTTTTAGTGTTTTCCAACAAATAATACGGGTTTAAACTGAAGTATTCTCCAAAACTATGTTTTTTAAAATAATTCAGAAAGAGGTCATACCCCTTTTTGAAGAAACTAAGAAGAGAGAAAACTAAAGTATTACTTTGGTAGGCACTAAAATATTATGACATTGATATATTTCCGTAATATATCTATTCATCAATGATGATGCGTATGAAGATGTTGTCACCAAGACAAGTAGTGAGCCCGAAAATTACAATTAAAGCCCCAACCAACTTGACTGAATTTGAATTTATCCATAGTCCAACTAATAATAGCTGAATGGTAGGCCGATGGTATGGGGAATCGAGTGTAATAATAAAGCACCCCCAGATTGAAAAAAAATGAAGCCCCCTCTATTGATAACTTTCCAATCACTCTGGTTGGGAGTGTTCATACTTCTATTCTAAACAAAAAAGTTGGGAACTATAACGTCCCAGGTTAAGCACCTCGAAATAGATAGGACACATGTTTGTACATTGCATTCATGCATAAGAAAAATCCGGGGAATTTTCGAGCAAAACTAAAGAAGTTATAGAGGGATGGAGATCTATCTTCTTCTAATGGAGGCATCCGGGCAAGTGCGGCAGATTTCAACATGATCTCTACTGTACCTTTGTGTTTGAGGAAAGGCAATTCAAATTTGAATATTGAAAAGATATATTTGAATTCTAAAATAATTTGAAATAGAATTATAATTGAAAATGATATTATAACTATGATTATAAATACATATTTGAGATTCTATTTATCAACAATCACTAGTATAAAAGAAATGGATATCATAATAAATATAAATGTATTCTCATATATTTATAGGTAGTAATACCTTTTTTACAATAAAGGAATAAAAGTCAATTACCATGAAATAGACTAAACAATAAATAATTTTTAACACAAGAAGATATTGCTGTCACAATATGTGTAACAAAAGAAATTTCCACTTTATTATTTAAAATAAACAAAATTATATTGTCCTTTATAATAAAGGAATAAACAACTATGTACAAATCGGAATTGAAGGAAAATATTAACTCTACTAATCTAAACAAATATTACAATATATTTACAATTGTCCCAGGTAGAAAAGAAAGGTTACAAAAGTATAAAAGAAAAGCCTAAACTATTTCCTACCTACATATCTTCATATCCTCTTTTATTTCTTTAGCCCTGCAAAATAAAAAAAGAAACAAAGAAAAGAGCATGGTGATAGAGTTAGTTGGGAATAGTTTTACTCTTAGGTTAGGGAGAGAGATGCTACTTCCATGATCATCATAGAGTAGGTTAACAGGGAGCCAGAGAGTAGTACCTATTCTTATTTCAGGATTTTACCTCCATCCAGCATCACAGGCTTAAGGGGCAATGTTCACCAAGGACAGGTAAAAAGGCAAATGGTAAACTTAGGAAAATATTAGGTTTCACTTGATTTGATCCACTCGCTAGAGGTAAGTAGACAAGCTGCTCACACAACCATGCACAATGGTGTGCTGTCGACACAGTAGTAGGAGCAACAATAGTAGAAATAGAAGAGGATAGCCACAACAGCTAACCAAAACAGTATTCCCTTCTTAGTTCATAGCACCACAAGATATCACTGGTTTCCACCAGTCCAACATTAGATCCATTAGACCACCATACCACATCAACAATAGATCAACACCATCCCATCAGCTAGCTACAAGAACTACCAGCAAGAATACATCTACTCTTGCAGCTTATCAACCAAGACCACTTCAACAAGATCTCATGTAATCCATAAAGAGAAGGAGGAGTAGTAGCTGAAGATGGAACAGAAGGAGGGGCGTCGGCTCAAGAACGAGCAGGCCAACATCATCACATGAGGTGCCCAGTCCAGCAATATCAAAGTAGCAGTAGCAGATCAAGCTTATAAAGGTGGAGAAGCAACCAGGATAGAAAAACAAGTTGGAGTGGACCAAGATCTCCAACAGACCACCAACAACACGTAGAAGTTCATGAGCTAGATCATGCAGCATCTGTTCTTATTAGCTTGTATCATCAAACTCAAGTAAAATAATGGCAAAGCTACAAATCCATCCAAATCCAACTACCCTTCAACTAGAGCTGGTCTAGGAGGATTAGAAGGAGAAATTTCACTCAGGTTGCATAGAGGGGCTATGCAAGCTCATCGCAGAGAATGAAAGCCACCCAAAATAAATATATTCTCTTGTTAACCGATACGATCTCAGCCTTATGCATCATTGACTAAGATCACATATTAGGGTTGTGCATCTACAATATCCAAACCGGATGACATCATTTTCCCACACCCTACTTGGTAAGTCTAGCAGCTCTAGTAGTGCAAATCACTATGTTCCATCCCAAAGGAGGCATCACCGTGGCATCTCATTAGTGGATCTACACAACACAAGAGAACAACACCTACATAATCCTTTTCCCAGTTAAAAAAATTTAGGAATCATATGACCACTGTCTTGCTGACAGTAGTTAGACATTAGCCAAATCAGTTGCAAGGCAAACTAAAAGGCAACAGTAATTTATGATCGTGTGTAGCAAAGGTAAAGCCTCATAACTGCATCATTGGCAAGAGTTAGACCAAATATTGGTCAAGCGAACATACAAACAAACATGTGCTTGATCTGGCCACTGTGCATCCTCCAAAGAGGTACCACTGTAGTTAGATCATCTACAAAAGCCACAAGTATTGCATTGAGGACATAGCTATTAGATCAAAGCATCAACTTTATAAAACCTTAAATAAGCTGAATCATTTTCTTAGTGTTGGTCACTAAGAATCATATCAAAAGAACTTCAAATCATTTTCTTAGTTTCTATCTCTAGGAATCATTTTATCAAGCATATACACATTTGCTACCAGGAGTGATAGTAAACCAGAGTAGAATTATGCAATTATATGTTTTTCCACACAGTTGATCACCACAGGAATAGCCCAGGCATAACCTTGTATATCTTGGATTATCTGCTAGCTAGCATTAAGATATTGAAAAGGGTCATTGCATTAACACATAAACCCTATCATGATGACATCAACAAGAACATAAGAAAGCTTTACTTTCAAAGATTATCCATACAAGAAAAGCAACTCTTTTCTTAATACTATAACACTAAGAATCAATTTCTTAGTGTGTTCATTATCCTTTCAATAATTCTAGCTTAATAGGTACACAACTGAATCATCACAGTGAACTAATGGTTCATTGGAGGGATTGGGTTCAACCAAATATAAGTAAACACTAATAGTAGTGAAGTTCAGACAAGAATTCCTTTGACATGGACTTCTATCAGCAACTCGAAATTGATTTGCTAGATCATTCTACATAAGTGATCACACAGGGATATGCATGGACCAGGTAAATCATCTTTGATAAAAACAGCAACGTGGGTTGAACACTAGCACAGGGGATGAACCCTAGTTCATCACTCCAAGTACTCAAAGAGAGGGAACATAGAGGGAGATAACATAGAGAAAGAAGAGAGGTACTTACCTTTGGTCCTCGCTAGAAAATTGAAGAAGAAGCAGGGGGCGGAGTCGGGGAAGCACGCCGCAACACGAGGAACACCCCAGAGGGGCGCTATGACCCGCGTCGAGCCGCAACCACGACACCCAAGACAGGGCGACCCTACACCTAATACAAGGCACCCGAGCGGCGTTAGATGAGCATCGGAGCGCCAAATCACCAACAAACTCCTAACCCTAGTCGCCAAGGGAGGCCAGCACCACCTGCAAAGAGCACGAGCCATGAATCGGAGAGGGTAGAGCATCGCGGCACCATTAGCAGCGACGCCCTGCTAAGCGGCGGCGGCCGGGGAGGCTTGAGCTGCCAGAATCACAGCGGCGACGGCGTCGCCATGGCGTCGCCTGAGAGTACGCGTGAGAGAGAGGAGCGAGGTGAGCTCGGGGTCGAGTGAGGACGGGTTGGGCCAACCGACCACTTGGGGTGGGGTTGAACCCAACCTAGTGAGCCGGATCGGGCCGGGCCAGGCCCAGGGTTTTAAAAATAAGACCATAGTAAAAGTGTTTAATTACAAATATACCCTTGGAATTAAAAGGTTCTAGAAAAAATAAAGAAAAATCCTAAAAATGCATATGATATTATCAAAATGATCACAAAAATAATCTCTACTTCATAAAAATACAAATCTAATTACTTAAGTTAGATGAAATGTAAACTAATGTTAACACTATTAAATCCTAAATGAAATTTCATTAAATAATAAAAAAATCTTAAAAATCATTAACAATCATTTTTGTGTATTAAAATCAATCTACCATTTTGTAAAAATATTAACTTAAATTTTTACAAATAAATCTTGAAGCAAATATTCAAAGACATTTAATCCTTTGTAGAATTTTATAAAAATCATAATAATAATTAAAAATAAATAAAAATTATTTTTAAGGTCTTGAATAAATATAGTTTACTAGAAAAATACTAACTATATTATTCTAAAGGTTTTTAAAGTTTTAAAGTTTTAAAGTAATAAATCCTTATATATTATCTATTATGTAAAATATCTATTTTATAAATCTTTAGAAACATTTCTTAAATTAGATATAAAACCTTAAATCCTTTATATTCAAATGCTAGTTCCAAAACCATAACTTGAAGTTATGCAAAATTTAAAGTATAAACTATTAACTTTATTAAACTCTTGTAAAACCTTAGATCCAAGTAAACCAACAATTTTAACTAAGTTTTAAACATCAATCATTTATAATAAAAGTACATGCTTCTTACCTTTTGACTCAACCATCTTTAACATGATCTTGAAACCCTAACACATTAATGTAAGTAGCCAAATTTTCTTTCCTTAATAAGTCAAATCAAATTCATAATAAATAAGCACATTTAAACTCATCATTCACTTAAATAGAAAGTGAATGATCTCACAGTCTCAAACATGGTTATTACAAAGCTTAAGACTTTTTAATACTTTAAACACATCGCACCCTAGGTCTATTTATGTTTTAAAGATAACTTTGGTTCATAAAGTTATATAGACAATGTATAAAGTTTAAATATGTTTTAATAGATAACTTTTGTCTGTTTCAGTTAAATCTTAAGGCATCTCGAGTCCAGACTTATCAAGCCAACGCAAATGTCATTAATTATAATCTATTCATCCTAACGATTGTTTAAACCTTATCAGCATAATCTTTTCCTCAAAGGTTATTTGTTTTGTCATTTCAAACAACAACCTTATAAATAAGGCCTTTAACTCTTAACAATCTATCACACCAACATCCATCATAATTACTAGATAGTAATTCACCTCAATCTCAAAGTGTTATTACACTTCACTTGCACCCTTGGCATATTAAACACTTAAATTCTTTGTAGTTATCTTTACTTGTGAAGAAAACATGGGAAATAACTAAATCGTATATGCATCACCTAAATTAAACTCATTCATGTTATTGGGGATTTATCTCAGAATTTTACAAAATCCATTACATTACTTTTGCATCATCAGATTGCTTCTTTAAACATTCGTCCTTACCGGACCAATGATGTTGTTTACAGAATTTGGATCTTCTATTGTCTTGAAGAACATGATTGCATAATCTTGCAATCACAAAAGGCAAGTTCACACTTGCTCATGTCCTTGGGTTATTTCCAATCAAATGCTTGTAACTCAAATGTTGTCATCACTCGAATTTCAAATGGGACAGAAAACACTATTTTCATAATAATATGATTATGGATTATTTACCCATGGTAATAATCTATTTATACAGTTCTAGTGGTAAAGCAACATAATATCTAGGACTTAACAACCAATGTCGCCAGTGATTCTAGCGCCGTATATTACACGTTAACCATGAGATTTGGAATGGGACGGAGAAGTCAGTTGCATCCTTTTCCTTTTGTATGTAGGCAAGGCAACCTTAACGTGATGTTGTGATTCCTTGTGTGGATCGAGCATATGGGTGGGCACCCTTACACCCCACGATTTTGGTGTCTTGATTATCTATGAGTGGCTACCGGAGGTATAGCCAGACCTACATGGAACTTTCCAGGGGCATCACCAGCTCATAGATTCTTCAGGAACTCATCAGGGTTATAGCCTGCCCGAAAGGGGGCTTAACGGATGTGTAGTCAGCCCCGAAGGATCGTGCAAACATTCGGGATCACGGAGAGGGTAGTGATTGGCTTGTATCTTAGGTTGGGCCTCAAACCATGGAAGTTTGAACGGGGATATACTCCCGGCCGTGCAACAAAGCTTAAGGTCTCTCATGGGGAAAGTTATGCACCTCTCCAGTGTGTAAGAACTATGACATGGTATTCCCTGTTCCGGGAAGGAGCTACAAACGCGGCAGGAAAGGAACCCCGCGAAGGTTCTGGTCAACCTGTGAAGGCTGTCGGACATAGTTTTCACAATAAAAGCAACCTTTGAAGACATGTTTACGAAAGCCTCCATTGCATACGACCTTTGGTTTGTGGCTGTAGAGATAGTGCATCATACAATCCTTTTTAGTGAACTTGCTGAGTACGCTCGTACTCAACCATACCTTCTTAACCCTTTCTAGGTTCTAAGCCGTTGAAGACGACATCAACACCAACTTATGCTCAAGAAACCATCAGCTTAAGTTCTTCAATAAAATCAATGAAGTCAACATATTCATCAACCGAAGTGAAGACAAAGTTCTGATTAGATAGGAGTAGATACTCTAGCCATAAAACCTACTTATGTAGAGCATTGCATTAGTAGCAATTGCAAGCCAGATAGTTTAGATGTTAGTCTTTTTATCTAGATAGCTCTGGATTATTATTTCTGCTTCTTCTTTGTAAGAAGTTTCTTTCTCTCTCTTTAACCTAGAGTGTTTTCTGGATCTCTTGTAAAGAGTCGAGTTGTAATATATAGTCATGTATTGGACCTGCTATGTTTCTGTTGTACCACTCTCAGGGATGTAATACTAGTGAACGGTGTTTCATTGGTGTTATGTCAATGACTATAGTGTACTACATCATGTAGTGGTATGCTGCGTCACCGCAGGAACCCACTATTTCGCTAACGTGAATAATCTAGGGCCTGAGCGACGACATCAAACCCACTCATAAGGTAAGCAGCGATGGTGTTTTCATCGAAAAAAATGTGAAAGTTGCTAGGCCCCACAAGTACTTTGTTGTCACAACTCTTATTGTCCCTTCGCGCTAAGGATGCCAATTTTACCCACGAGTGCCCGCAAGTACCATACCCACGTTGGTAGGGTATGAGCACACTTTTATACCCATGGGTGATGCCCATACCCTAACCCGTTAAGTCATGGGTACGAGCACAGGTAGATAGATGCATACCCTACCCATTTAAACTAACATAGTAGTAAAACTTACCTTTAGAGTTACAACCTATGGGGCCGAGCAACCTAGGGAAGAGTATGATACTGTGACTTCTAAACTTCGATGATTTCCATGGGTACGGGCATGGGTAAAGTTGTATAACCGCGAGTACGGGTATGGGTAAAATTTTCTACCCATTGACTAAACGGAAGGGGTATGATATTGCTCTACCCTACTCATACCCTACCCATTGCCATCCTTACTTCGCGCTCATTGATTAATGCGGCCATGTTTTCCTTCAGGTTTTTCGAAAGTTGTTGGGTCATGCACACACAACATATTCTATGAAGTAAAGTAGTACAACATACATAGACTTTAATTAATTAGTAGAGCTAATCACTATTGTTCTTATTTAAAAATAAAAATTATTGGGTTTTAGAGCCTGTCCAACAACCTTTTGTATTGAATTGCTAAAATCTGACTATAGGAAGACGAGCGTGAAGGTTTATCAATGGAACACAATTTCCAATTTCCTAGCCTTCCTATAAGCATTCATTAGTGTTTGCCCTTCCTAAAAAAAATCATGTCTACATGATAATGACATGTGGAGTCAATAATGTTTAAAAGAAAATTTTGGGAACCCACTATTTGAATCATGTCTACCCAATAAATAATGTTTAAAAAAATCATGTCTACCCAATAAATAAATCCCCTTTATCGATAAATTTTGAATCACTATGGCTGGGAGTGTTCAACCTTATGTTTAAAAGAAAATTTTGGGAACCCACTATTCCGCTAACATGAATAATATAGTGCGCCTGAGCAACGGCATCAAGGCCACCCATAAGGTAAGCTCATAAAAAAAAGAAGAAATGTGGAGTTGCTAGGCCCCACAAGTAATCTATCCTCACAACTCTTATTGTCCATTCATGCTCATTGATACATGCAACCTTGTTTTTCCTTGGGATTATCCGAAAGTTGTTCGGTCATGCACATATAGCATCATCACCAATGTTTTCGAATTATCGCTACTACTATAATGGAGCAGTTTTGAATTGGATCCATAGCACCAATCCTCACTATTGGGCTATTAGATCCAATGGTTCAGAGCAGCTGGATTCGTGTTGAAGGAGTAGTACCTATAGCAAACTCCACCATGTTCTAGAACCATCATGTCACACCCCCTTACAAAAAAATGTTCATAGCATAGTAGGTTGTATTCTCAATATGTGTAGATAATTATTATTAATATACTTAATGTATGATTTTTTCTCTAAGAAGACTATTGGTTAATAACAACTAAATGTTTGTTAAATCACATTTCATACAGTATATACGAGTGTTGCACGTGCCTTTTAGTAGTAGGAAGTAGCGTGTGACTTCTTGCATATCTTACCAATATATAATGTACGATTAGCTTTAAACAATGAAAATTGAATCAAGACTGGCAAATCCCAACAATGTTAACTCTTGGATCTTTTTTCCATTCTAGCACGTAGAAGATTCTATCGATAGTCCTTAGCACAATGAACGCTGTGCAAAAATCACAAAGATTCTAACGACATGTTATACATTTAATTATCTTAGCATACCCCAGTATATAGTGTACTAATAACTTTGAACTTTAACCGTTGGATCAAGACTGGAAATCCCAACATTGCCAACCAACGGATTTTCTTTCCACTCTAACATTTAGAAGATTTTATTGATATAGTCTTTAGCATAATGAACACTATGCATAAACTTCAAAACACACTTTCCATCATTATAGAATCTATATATCATTTCTCTAGAGCATGTCGGGTATTATGTACCTACTAATAGGTTGATTTCTGAATGATAAAACTTACAAGAACCAAAAATACACAAGATACTTTATGGATGTGGCTCAAAATTATAATTATTTTTTGAGCTTTACCTATTATTAATTTAGATAAAAATTATATGTTAGTACTGTATTGTATAATTAACTATGAAACGTCTCCCCAAAAAAACATTCAATCACTGGTTATGTATTATGTGCAACGATTATAGAAAATGTCTGTATTTTGTGCAAAAAAGGTTTATGGTTGTTGTTATGTGCAAAACTCTCCCCAACATGTGGTGGTACTTGCAATATACTCGCTGCTGATGCTCTCGGGGCGAAATACTACCAGCCATTCGACCTTGTTGCAACGATGGAAGGGAACTCTTGTAAAAAAACGATGGAAGGGAACTCTTGTATAAAAAAACGATGGAAGGGAACTGCCAGGCTGCTCCTACGGCACGTGGCAACTCCTATATGTCCCGAGAAATCCTTTTTAAGCGGCCATCAACAACGACCACCTCTCCCATCTAGGCCTGATGCACACAACGAAGAACTCTTCCTGTCTCTCCCTGTCCCTTTAGGCCGGCCAAGCCACCACACACACAAAAATGCCACGCAGCTGCCTCGATCAGTGCACCTCCATTGATGAGTTGGGTGAACGGGGATATCATTCCCTACCATGCTGATAGCGCGGAGTCTGTTGACGAGCCGTACTATTTCGACACACCGGGAGGTAATTTTTCTGACGAGGACCTTGCTTACCGTCATCTGCTGGAGGGGACATAGCTGGCAGAGAGCAAGGAGGAGGATTAGGAGGAGGGGAAGGAGGATCCTTGGTATTTCCTCTATGAAGGAGATGTCTTATTCAAGAAGAGTTCACTCGATCCATCCTCCATCGGCAAGAATAAGAGGGAGCAGGAGGATGAGGGGTCAGAAGATTTATGGCCATTTCTCGACTTCGTCTCCAAGAAGAGTGCACTCGATCTCGGCTTCATAGGCAATGAGAAGAGGAAGGAGAAGGAGGTTGGAGGCTTGAAGAAGAAGAAGGCGAGAGCTGGGGGATGCCACGGGAAGCGGAAGGACGACGCTAGGACGAAGGTGACAAGAAAAGTTTCCAGGTCCAAGACGACGAAGAAGTCTTAGTATTAATTTTGTTTAATTTCACCTCTACTTCCTTTCTGTAATAATGTTCGGAGATTGAATATTATTATCAAGTGCAAATTGGAACGGTGTTTGCGATATAGTACTGGCATAAGTACTCAATTTGTCATTTCATCTTCCACTACGATGCAATAAAACCTCTTGTAATACCGAGGAAGGTGAAATTACTTCCTCCCCTTAATTTCTGCATGCGTTCGAGGAAAGAAGGGTGCCAATACAAAGAAACCCACGTGAATTACTCACGTGAATTTAGGTAATTAATACCAAATGGAAGAAGCCTCGGAACCCGCATGTATTCTTTAATTACTAATATCAATCATTATAAGTGAAATACAGATTAGTAGTATATCAAAGTCCATGGATAAAAAATAACCTCTGTAGAGTCCACATAAATCATCTCATTGCACGGAATTGATTTGAAATTATTTAATGTCACATTGATTTGAAAACTCAACTGCGCCCAACATTCCACATGCTCTCCCCTATCCCCTGGCCATCACCGCGGCATGTCAAAAAGGTTGCGTCGCCTGCAAAATCAAGCAAGAACGAAACATCATTCTATATACGCCAGAAGAATCCAACTGACACGCAAACATCATAATCATAGCCCTAGATAGCCTTGTTGCCTTTGATGCTCACCGGCGAGGCACCTGCGATTGCATCAGCATTAAGGTGCACCTTAGGCTTGTGGGTTGCCTAGAAGAAATAGAAAATTGATTTTCCCTCTCTCCGCTCTCTTCTATTTTCTAAGTTCATGCTGATTTTCACTTGAAACATCCTCCGTTTGCACTACAAGTGTCGCGTAGTTTTGCTCATGTTTTTTTAACATTGGTAGCTCCACAATATGTCATTTCATCAAAATTTCCAAAAACATTCACGAAACACCTTTTTGGGTGCACAAGGTGTTCTTCTATGTGTTGTAGGGTCGGGCCTTGATTAGTCAAGACCTACCTCACAAGGATCGTGGCCACCCACTTTAGGATCCTCTACGATCCAACAAGCTTGATATCTCCATGGTATCTCCCTTTTCGTTCAAATTTGGCACTAGAGCACTAGTTTGACACCGAAGCCATAAAAAAAATTTCTTCGAAAACCCTAGGCTTTTTCGGTGATATTTTTATAATTAGAAATTTGTGAGGCTTTTTGGGAATTGTTCCCTATGTAATTTGAAAATTGTGAGGATTTTTATGATGTTTTTATAATTTTAAATCCATGAGTCATTTTGTGATCCTTTTTATAACCTAAGATTTATGAGATGTTTACAAATATAGGATTCCTTTTATAATTTGAATTTTGTGAGGATTTTTTGATCCTTTTTATAAGTTGAAATTTGTTAGGATGTTTATAAATATATGACCCTTTTATATTTTGAAAATTTTGTGAGGCTCTTTGTGTTGCTTTTTATAATTCGAAATTTGTGAGGCTATTTATGAATCCATGTTGCTTTTTAGAATTGTTTTCAAAACACGGTCAAATTTTGAGGCATGCATATTCAGAGCAAGAAGTTGAATCTTGCCAAACTCTCACTAGTTCTCGATATATTGACTGCTTGGCAGGTCCACTGAATAGATTTTAGCAAGGTGTGAAGTTAATTTCGAAACACAACCAAAATTTTGAAACACGATGAGTTATAGCCTCTTTGATTGTTGTCAAAAAACTGTTAAATTTCTAGGCATGCATATTCTTAGTAATAAGTTGAATCATTCCAAACTCCCACTCGTTCTCGATACATTGACCACCTGGTGGGTCCAGTGAATATATTTTCGCAAGGTGTGAAGTTAATTTCGAAACACACACAAAATTTCAAAACATGGTGAGCCATAGCCACTTTGATAGTTTTCAAAACACGGTCAAAATTCTAGGCATGCATATTCTTAGCAATAGGTTGAATCATTCCAAGCTCTCACTCGTTCTCCATACATTGACTACCTGGTGGCTCCACCGAACAGATTATCGCAAGGTGTGAAGTTAATTTCAAAACACAGCCAAAATTTGAAAACACGGTGAGTCATAGTTTCTTTGATTGTTTTCAAAACACGGTCAAATTTATAGGCATGCATATTCTTAGCAAGAAGTTGAATCTTTCCAAAATCTCACTCGTCTCGATACATTGACTGCCTGGTGTGGGTCCACTGAACAGATTTTTGCAAGGTGTGAAGTTAATTTCAAAACAAAGGTAAAATTTCAAAACACGGTGAGTCATAGTCTCTTTGATTGTTTTCAAAACATAGTCAAATTTTTCTAGGCATGTATATTCTTAGCAAGAAGTTGAATCTTTCGAAACTCTCACTCGTTCTCGATACATTGACCTCCTAGTGGTGGGTCCACTAAACATGTTTATTGCAAGGTGTGAAGTTAATTTCGAAACAAAGCCAAAATTTCAAAACACGGTGAGTCATAGTCTCTTTGATTGTTTTCAAAACACGGTCAAATTTGGAGGCATGCATATTCTTAGAAATATGTTTAATCTTACCAAACAAGTCTCACTCGTTCTCGATACATTAATTGCCTGGCAGGTCCACTAAATAGATTATCGCAAGGTGTGACGTTAATTTCAAAACACAGTCAAAATTTCAAAACATGGTGAGTCATAGTGTCTTTGATTGTTTTCAAAACACGGTCAAATTTCTAGGCATGCATATTCTTAGCAAGAAGTTGAATCTTTCCAAACACTCACTCGTCTCGATACATTGACTCCCTGGTGGTGGGTCCACTAAATAGATTTCCACAAGGTGTGAAGTTAATTTCGAAACATGGGCAAAATTTCAAAACACGGTGAGTCATAGTCTCTTTGATTGTTTTCAAAACATGGTCAAATTTCTAGGCATCCATATTCTTAGAAAGAAGTTGAATCTTTCGAAACTCTCACTCGTTCTCGATACATTGACCGCCTAGTGGTGGGTCCACTAACTAGATTTATTGCAAGGTGTGAAGTTAATTTCGAAACACAGGCAAAATTTCAAAACATGGTGAGTCATAGTCTCTTTGATTATTTTCAAAACACGGTCAAATTTGGAGGCATGCATATTCTTAGAAATAAGTTTAATCTTGCCAAACAACTCTCACTCGTTCTCGATACATTAATTGCCTAGCGGGTCCACTAAATAGATTATCACAAGGTGTGAAGTTAATTTCAAAACATAGTCAAAATTTCAAAACATGGCGAGTCATAGTCTCTTTGGTTATTTTCAAAGCATAGTGAAATTTCTAGGCATGCATATTCTTAGCAAGAAGTTGAATCTTTCCAAACACTCACACGTCTCAATACATTGACTCCCTGGTGGTGGGTCCACTGAACAGATTTTTGCAAGGTGTGAAGTTAATTTCGAAACATGGGAAAAATTTCAAAACATGGTGAGTCATAGTCTCTTTGATTGTTTTCAAAACACGGTCAAATTTCTAGGCATGCATATTCTTAGCAAGAAGTTGAATCTTTCCAAACTCTCACTCATTCTCGATACATTGACTACCTGATGGTGGGTCCAATGAACAGAGTTTTGCAAGGTGTGAAGTTAATTTCGAAACACAACCAAAATTCCAAAACACAGTGAGTCATAGTCTCTTTGATTGTTTTCAAAACACGGTCAAATTTGTAGGCATGCATATTCTTAGCAAGAAGTTTAATCTTGCCAAACAACTCTCACTTGTTCTCAATACATTAACTCCCCGGTGGGTCCACTAAATAGATTATCGCAAGCTGTGAAGTTAATTTTGAAACATAGCCAAAATTTCAAAACACGATGAGTCATAGTCTCTTTGGTTGTTTTCAAAACACGGTCAAATTTATAGGCATGCATATTCTTAGCAAGAAGTTGAATCTTTCCAAACTCTCACTCGTCTCGATACATTGATTTCCTGGTGGTGGCTCCACTGAACATTTTTTTGCAAGGTGTGAAGTTAATTTCGAAACACGAGCAAAATTTCAAAACACGGTGAGTCATAGTCTCTTTGATTATTTTCAAAGCACGGCCAAATTTCTAGGCATGCATATTCTTAGCAAGAAGTTGAATCTTTCCAAACTATCACTCATTCTTGATACATTGACTGCCTGGTGGTGGGTCCACTGAACAGATTTTTGCAAGGTGTGAAGTTAATTTCGAAACACAACCAAAATTTCAAAACACGGTGAGTCATAGTCTCTTTGATTGTTTTCAAAACATGGTCAAATTTCTAGGCATCCATATTCTTAGAAAGAAGTTGAATCTTTCGAAACTCTCACTCGTTCTCGATACATTGACCGCCTAGTGGTGGGTCCACTAAATAGATTTATTGCAAGGTGTGAAGTTAATTTCGAAACACAGGCAAAATTTCAAAACATGGTGAGTCATAGTCTCTTTGATTATTTTCAAAACACGGTCAAATTTGGAGGCATGCATATTCTTAGAAATAAGTTTAATCTTGCCAAACAACTCTCACTCGTTCTCGATACATTAATTGCCTAGCGGGTCCACTAAATAGATTATCACAAGGTGTGAAGTTAATTTCAAAACATAGTCAAAATTTCAAAACATGGCGAGTCATAGTCTCTTTGGTTATTTTCAAAGCACAGTCAAATTTCTAGGCATGCATATTCTTAGCAAGAAGTTGAATCTTTCCAAACACTCACTCGTCTCAATACATTGACTCCCTGGTGTGAAGTTAATTTCGAAACACAGCCAAAATTTCAAAACACGGTTTGTCATACTGACGTTTGGTTGATTCATCAATGCCCATCGCAGAAGGCCTTAGGTTCGTGGAAGTGGGGAGTGCTGGAAGCATCGATCGACTAGCAAACAAGCACACATAGATGCAAGGTTTACCCAGGTTCAGGCCTCATAGAGAACCCTACTCCTGCTTGTCTGCTCTTGGAAGTGTCGAGGAGTCGAAAGTTACAGGGGGTTGCGTAGATGGAATCTGGCGATGGTATGGAAACTAGGGTTGTGGATTGTCCTCCTTGCCTCCCTCCTAGCCTTTATATAGATAGGCTAGGTCTCGGGATAGCAGGTCGAGTCGGTTACATATTTGGGTTTGCCCTTTAAACTTTTATCTTGAGTTGCCGTGTGCCACAAGCAGTCGTAGTCTCCTTGGTTACCGAATCTCAACTGGGCCTTAGCAACATCATGGGCTTCTTTCAAGCTAGGCCGTATATACCAAGCTCGAGTACCTATAACGTATGCCCATGTCAGTTGCCCCCGAGTGTCCGGTTGAATCGCAGATTCAATTGGAGACTTATGAAGCTTTAGAGTGCACAATCGAGCATGTTTTCGAGTGCTTTAATTTGTATCATAGGGATTGTTGATATACATACTTGATTTATCCGATGTATCGGAGTTATTTAACTTCCTTAGGACAAAATAACGCAATCTACTCAAATTCGAGTCCCTGGACTCGAATTCAGAAAAGTGATGGCGTATTTCGACTTAGGCCGTGGAGGTCTTATAGAATCGAATCCCAGTGTATAAGTTTGAGCACTCGATGCGTCCGTCAAGGCTTTATTTCATCGTACCCGCCGGATTTCGGGTGATGTTCCTCTTTTTTATCATCCGCGGTCTTTCTCTCCCCCTTCACAAGTTTGTGAGGGGGTTGCTCTGCTTCTACGGGCTCCAGCTACACCAGCTGATCCTGAACTCCATCCTTCATATCGCTTGCTTCATTACCCTCTGCGAGTGATGGCTCGGATTCGAGCCACACTTTGGTCTCTTAAAAAAGCTTTTCAAACTCAAATGCTAGTTGATACGTTGGATAGGTATCTATAATTTTTGATGTTCCATGCTTGCTTTATATCTACTTTCTTATGTTTTGTCCACACTTTGGAGTATTTTTACACATTTTTTTGGAACTAACCTATTAACAAGATGCCATAGTGCCAGTTGCCCGTTTTCTGCTGTTTTTGGTTTCAGAAAAGCTGGAAAAGAAATATTCTCGAAATTGGACCGGACAAAAGCCAAAGTCAATATTTTACCGGAAGACTCACAGAGGCAGAAGACGAGACAGAGACGGGCCAGGTCCGGCCACACCATGTGGTGGAGCGGGTCCACCCTGGCCACGCCACCAGGTGGTGTGGGCCCCTGGTACACCCTCTGACATCGCCCTTTCACCTATAACAAGCTTCCGATGCAGAAACTCTAAATAATCCAGCCTCCAGCCACAAAAAGTTCTGCAGCGCTGCTGCCACCGAAGGGGAGATTCGGGGTCTAGAAAGTCTCTGTTTCGGCACCCTGCTAGGACAGGGAAGTGCCCCCGGAGCCATCTCCATTGATCTCCACCACCATCTCCATCGCCGTTGCTGATTCCCATGATGAGGAGGGAGTAGTTCTCTCTCGAGGCTAAGGGCTCTACCGGTAGCTATGTGTTCATCTCTCTCTCTATGCATGATCTTATTGAGATCATGATCTTTGTAATCTATAGATCTATACTTCTACTCAAGTGCTTTAATGAATCTCTGCTTATCCCCACGTGTGTGAAGTTGACAGTGTGCACACCATGTGGCACTTTGGCTAAGGTTACATAAATACTTGTTATGAGTTATATTTGTAGTTGGATGTCTCTATGAAATTACGGTGTTTGTTGGAACCAACTAGTGCTCAAGGTGATAGTGTGGGGTTATCTAGATGGTGTTTATCGAACTTTGAGGAGTGCTGTTATAGCCCTACCATGGATTAGAGTGTCCAACCGGAGAGTAGTTCAGAGTAGTATCATGAAAAAAAGATATTTATATGAGAGTGTTCACTAGTGAAAATATGATCCCTAGGCCTTGTTTCTAAACATTGAAACACCATTTGCAACTAGATCTGTTACATGTTTGCTAGCTTCCATCTTTTTTCCTTTAGTCTTTTCCCCTCATAAAGCTATTTTTTGGCACCGTTGTCTTATATCCATACCACTTGTATTTCACTATCTCTTCGCCGAACTAGTGCACCTATACACCTGACAAGTGTATTGGGTGTGTTGGGGACACAAGAGACTTCTTGTATCTTGACTGCAGGGTTTCTTGAGAGGGATACCTTTGACCACTTCCTCCCTGAGTTCGAAAAACCTTGGGTACTCCACTTAAGGGAAAACGTGTTGCTGTTCTACAAACTTCTGCACTCGGAGGCCCAACAACTGTCTACAAGAATAGAAGTGCGTAGATATCACTAGTCGGGCTCTAGGTCGGTAGTTTACGATATTGGAGGCTGCAGTATCCATGTCGAGTCCATTGTCACCTATTTTGCCATCAACTTCAATGCATATGTCCAAGGGTGGTGGAAGAAGTGGTTCTATATTCGCGACTAGAAGGTTGATGAGGAACACTGCAGACTCTCGCCTTTTGATCTAGTGGCAGCATGCAAGAGAAGGAGGTTGTGGAAGAACATTATGATGACCGGCGAACCGAGGAAACAGAGACTCTGTACCAGCGTGTCTACGACCTTGAACGCTGCATAGGCATGGGAGTAGGTGGTGCAGACCTCATTCGCACCTGGATGCGCCGTCGAGTGCAGCCACTGTAGGCTAGGGCGCATCCGATGTGCTGCTGGACACGCGTTGACAATGTGACTCGCATCTCGCGAGAGAGCATCTCTTTGGGCAAAGTTGACAGGAGGTTTCGACTGCTGACCAAGCACACCACCAAGGAGAAACTCCCTGGTGACTCAGTCGTGCCTCCCTTCTGTGCGAGTCATCCTCCGCCTGAGGTGGATTTCTTGTAAAGTTCTTCTTGTTTTTCGATTGCCTAATGGGTGTCCTTTATACTTATGTTTGGTCCTTGTTTCAGGATTTGAAAGTGACCAATGTGTTTCCTCCTCAGCCGGAGGGAGTAATCCCTCGCGAAGCTGAAGACGAGGACAAGTTAGAAGCCACCATCCCTGTCGAGGAAGAGCAGGAAGCCCCTGAGTCCAGCGAGAACGACACTCGCAAGTGTTCCCGAAACGAGAACTCGGACGCATCCTCGCCGGTGACGCCTGAGGGTCCTCCGACTATGGTAGAGGAACCTATTCTTGTCGTGCCTGTGCGCATCGTGGCTCCTCCTCCGCGGAAGAAACTAAGGACCCTGAAGGAGGCATCCGAGGACTCCTTCGACCTCGACAATTTTGACGGGTATGCTTTATATTCTTGCGAGTTCGTCCTTATGTCCCAAAATCTTCTATTCTGATGTCGCACTGTTTGTTTTGTAGCCAAACCGTGTCGTCATCATCCGATGATTGTATGTTCATGAAGGAGTCTGGAGTTGCAGACTCCAAAGACAAGGAGGTGGCGGCGCGGTCTCCTTCTCCCCCGGTGGCGGCCAACTCTGGTGCTCATGCTTCACGTTCCCCCCATGCCGAGGGGCACCAGATTGTTGCCCAAACGTCTACTCAGAAGGATACTTTGGAGTCCCTGGAGGAACATGTAAGTTGTCTTGCCGTTGACATTCGAAATTTTGTCGATGCTCATGCTTCCCTTTTTGGCAGCCTGTCATGAAGGAATCCACTAGCCTCGTTGAGAAGATTATTTCCCTGGGCTATCAGCATGCTTCGCTGGAAGCCCGCCATCGCACCTTTGAATGTGAGTCCGTACTCTCTCATCTGTGCTATTATGCACGAAAATTGGTGATTGTGAGTTGTGATGTTTCCACTTGTAGGTGAGCATAATGAGCTTCTACGCCGCGTCGATTCCCTCCAGAAGGGTCTTGCTGCCGTAGAGAAAAAGCGTGACGAGGCACTCCAAGCCATGGAAAGCTCTGCCCAAGAGTCGAAGACTCGCGAGGAGGACCTGCTGGCAACTATGGCTGACAGGGAAAAGGTGTTCATAGAACATCTTTTCTCCGTTGCTAAGGCACTCTCGGGTTAGATACTGCATTACTTTATTTGTTGTGTACTTTGGCTATTCGTTGTTGTACTCATGTGTATTTTCTGCAGATGCTGCTGGCGTGCATTTCGACACCCAGGCTTTGGCCCGCTCAGATGCATTGGCCGTTGCTGTGGCCGCAGTCGAAGACCGTAGTGTCTCCGTCAAGGACTCACTTGAGAAGGCCAAGGGCGTGCTTGGGCGTCTTCGAGAGGAGATGGTCCCCACGGCCAAGCTGATCGAGGATCTCGATGGCTTGGTGGAGTCCTTCGCTGGAGGCATGCCCATGGATTTCAAGAATGCTCAAAGGGGTGTTGGAGCGACCATGGGACTTGCCATGGTGCAGTCTCACGACGTTGATCTGAACCCTAGCAGGATCTCATCGGTGATGCCGGTCACTTTGGATGGCCAGCAGGTAGTGTTTGCTCCCTTTGCCACTAGTTGCAATAAATATGGGCCTCAGCTCATTGAAACACTTTCCAAGTATTCGGCGGAACTGAGGCGGTTGAAGATGGCGAAAGTCATGGCCTCAGAGGCTATAGCCGAAAAGGTTGTGGCGTCAGAGACTGCCACAGACTCGAGGAAGCCCTCGAGTGCCAACGCCTAGCTGTAGTTGATTTTTAATTGCGTTTTTTGTAATAGTCTAGCTTTTCCCTTTTGAATTGTACCTTGTGGGGTGCCCATTTTGACACTTGCTGAACCTTGATGTTTCTTTTGCTGGCATTTTTTTATGAATGGTTGGTCTTATTTTCTTCTTACTCTACTTGTAATAGGGTCCTTCGAGTGGTTCGTCCGACTCACCTCCCACTGATGAACCTGTGGCGCAACCACGTTCAAAAGTGGAGGAGCTATCGCTGCTCTCGCCATTGCGTGATCGCATAAAATATTTGGAGCGAGAGATGCCCATGATCCATGGTAGCGCGAACGTGTGGAAGTCAACGGCTACAAAAGCCAGTGCACGCGAGAAGTACCTTCTGGGCAAGGTGGCTCAGTTGAATGAGCAATTTAAGTGTTAGTTCTCTTAGCTTCTCATCTTTTCCCAGCCACTCGTGGTGACACTTTGTCTTTACACTTTGTACTACCTTTTGCATTTGTTAGCTCTCGTCACCCGCAGGATGAAAGGTGTCGAATCAGCATTCGATTGAACTGCTTGACCCAAGAGCAGCTGGAAGTTAGTGCGTACTTTCAGGTTGATCATGATTGTGCTGTCGCGTTGGCGACGCTGCAGGACCGTGCGTCGCAGGTGCTGCTTTATTTGAAGAAGTCGCGTTCATGACTTAAGCATATTTTCCAGGCGATGTTCCCATTGGATGTCTTGCCCTCTAGCTTGTTAGCTTTACTGAAGAAATTTCAGGATGCCAGCGCAGTCCGCGAGTGTGTGCGTCAATAGTTAGTTGCGGGTGCCAAGGTTGCATTGGCACTTGTTCGCCTGCATCGTCCTGACCTAGATTTCGCGGATGTTGCTACTAGACCACCGCCCCCACCAAAAGTAATGTCATGGAACATGGTGCCTCATTATCGAGAGGTTTTTCAACAAGCTGAAGATATCATCGAGTTCTTCGAAGAACGTACCAACGTTGTCCTTTTACGACAAGAGGGTAGTTTTGAACCTGCACATAGATGCGTACGTGTTGTAAATTTTGTATAAGTACATCGGGTGGTTTTTGATACCCATTTTTATGTAAGAGCTTGCTAGCTTTTGTATTTTTCAAGTAGCTATGTAGTTCCTTTTGGTTAGCCTAACACATATTCATCTCAGCACCTTGTCAACATGTTAGGTGCGTTGCGGCTGAGTTGGTTTTACCAAGGGTTCGATTGATACTACGTCAACTACTCATGCTACTATGTTATTCGTGTAAAGAGGTATAAAGGGTGGCGCAGCCCCCGAGTGATATAATTGTAAATAAAAATAGAGACACAAAGTTGGAGGCACTTAGATTTATTTATTCGCAGAATATCAGGAGATACAATGTGTGGCTAAGTAGCCTAGCTGAATAGCCTTATTTGTAAAGTAAAAACATCTAAGGGTAGAAACGACTCAACTGCGTGACGTTCCAGGGATTGGAGTATGCGACTCCACTTTCTACATCTTTAAGGCAGTAGGTTCTACCTAGGATTATTTCGGTAATCACATAAGGTACCTCCCAAGGGGACTCGAGCTTGAGGTGCCCTTGCTGCTTTAGTCGCAGGACCAGATCTCCGTCGACGAAGGACCATGGGCGTAGCCTTCTACTGTGGTAGTTGTGAAGGTTTTGCTGGTAGATCTTAGATCTCTCCGCTGCAATCTAGCGTGCCTCATCGAGGAGATCAACAAAGTCTTCGAGTGCAAGGGTTGACTCTGTCTCGCTCTATGCCATGACCCGTGGGGCTTTGTAACGCACTTCTATGGGTAGTACTGCCTCGGCGCCGTGTACCATGAAGAACGGAGTATAGCCTGTGGCGCTGTTTGGAGTTGTGCGCAGGCTCCATAGTACTGATTGTAGCTCCTCGGGCTAGCATCTGGCGGCTCTTTCGAGTGGCTGGAGGAGCCTTTTCTTGATGCCACCGCAGATGACTCCATTGGCCTTTTCGACTTGACTGTTGGGCTGAGGGTGTGCCACAGAGGCATCGCTGATGTTGATTCCTAGGTTTTCGCAGAAACCCTAGAATTCATTCAAGGTGAAGTTTGTTCTGTTGTTCGTAATGATGCTATGTGGCGGTTCGAACCAGAAGATGATGCACTCAAAGAATTTAACGGCGCTGCACCCGAACTGGTTTGTCACCAGCATGGCCTCAATCCACTTGGTGAATTTGTCGACCGCGACGAGGAGGTAGACGTATCCTCCGGGTGAAGATTTCTAGAGCTTGACGACCATGTCGAGTCCTCATTGCACGAAGTGCCAGGCCATAGGTATTGGTCTGAGCTCTGGGCCAGGTGCGTGCAGGTTGTCTGCAAATCATTGGCAAGCGTTGCATCGCTGGACAATGTCCTTGGCATCATGCATTATTGTTGGCCAGTGGAATCTAGCTCGTAGAGCTTTGGCAACAAGGGCACGGCTGTCGGCGTGATGGCCACAAGTGCCTTTGTGTATATCGAGGAGGATGGATCTTCCATCTCCATTGGATACGCATCGCTGAAGGACTCCTATGATGCTACGCTTGTATAGTTCACTGTTAATAAGGGTGAAAGCCTTGGATCATCGTGCTATGTGACGCGCATCTGTCGGGTCATCTGGTAACCTTTTGCTGAGCAAGTACGTGATGTATGGTTGTGTCCAGGATGGCTCGGTCATCATGACCTCCATAGGGCCTTCGAGTCCCGTATCTGGATCCATATCCTTGGGTGCCTTTGGCTCGTCGGGTGGTGTAGCCCCTGAGTCTTTTGAAGTGCTAGCTTTATGCTCTGGAGCCTTTGGTTTGATGGAGCGCTCGCAGGTGCGCTCTAAGAGTACTCCAAGTGGCACTGGGGCACAAGTGGAGCTGATGTTTGCGAGTATATCCGCTTCCTCGTTGCTTTCACGACCGACGTGTCATAGTTTGGAGCCGTCGAAGTCCCCTTCGAGTGCGTCATAGAGGTCGCGGTAGGCGATCATGTTGTCGCTCAGAGCATCGCACTGGTTCATGGTTTGATTCACCACCAGTTTGGAATCATTGTAGATGACGAGGAGCTTTGCACCATAGGCTTTTGCCATCTGCATCCCATGGAGTAAATCTTTGTATTCAGCTTCATTGTTGGAGGCGGTGAACTGCATTCGCACAAAATACCTCATCTTTTCGCCTTGTAGCAATGTCAATATGACACCTGTGCCAGCTCCCTCTTTATGTTTGGATCCGTCGAAGTGCATTGTCCATAGATATGACATGTTTGCCTTATCGGGGAGCTGGTTTTCCATCTAGTGTACGAGGAAGTCTGGGAGTACCTACGACTTGATCGCATCTCGCTTCTTGTATGTGTTGTCTCGTGGAGACAGTTCTATCCCCCAAAGTGCGACTCATCCGGTGGCGTCTGGGTTGTTGAGGATTTTCCCTAGCGGGGCGTCATTCACCACAATGATCGGGTTCTCCTGGAAGTAGTGGCGCAGTCGCCTGGCTGTCATGAATATGCCGTATGCCAACTTTTGATAATGCTGGTACCACTGTTTTGTTTGTGTGAGCACCTCGCTGAGGTAGTAGACTGGGTGTTGCACCCCTGGACTTTATTTTCTTTAGCTCGTTCCACTAAGAGCACAGTGCTGACCACCTGGTTGGTAGCTGAGATGTATAACAACAGCGGCTCCTTTTCTTGAGGTGTCACCAACACCGACGAAGTGGACAATAGACGCTTGAGGTCCTCGAATGCCTCTTATGCTTCGTCCGTCGATTCGAATTTGTCAGCCTTGTGGAGGAGTTGGTAGAAGGGCAACGCCTTTTCTCCCATTCGACTGATGAATCGACTGAGCGCCGTGATTCACCCAGCTAGCTGCTGGATGCCATTCACGTTCTTTGGCTTCTCCATGGCCAGTATGGCCTTTATTTTCTTTGGGATTGCCTCGATCCCTCTCACAGAGATAAGGTACCCATGTAATTGTCCAGATGGTACGCCGAAGGCGCATTTGTCCAGATTTAGCTTGATCCGGTAACGATCGAGGTCGTCGAACATCTCACGGAGATCGTCGAGTAACGAAGCTTCCTCCTTAGTTTTGACAACAATGTTGTCGATGTAGACTTGAATGTTGCGACCAAGCTGGCTCTTGAGACATGCCTGCATACACCACTGGTAGGTGGTCCCTACGTTTTTGAGCCCGAAGGTCATCGTTGTGTAGCAGAAGACACCAAAGGGTGTGATGAACGCTGTTTTCTCCTGGTCTTCCTCCTTCATTTGAATCTGGTGATAGCCTGAGTAGGCGTTGAGGAAGTATAGGCGTTCACATCTTGTGGTGGAGTCGATTATCTGTTCGATCTATGGTAACAGGGAGTGATCCTTTGGGAAATGCTTATTCAGGGAGGTGAAGTCCACACGCATCCATAGGGTATCCATGTCTTTTTAGGAAAGAGCATAGGGTTTGCTACCCAGGTTCTTTCCTTGATCTCACGTATGAAGTTAGCATCGAGGAGTCTATTGACTTCCATACCGACCGCTTTTTCCCTTGGCTCAGATAGTCGACCTATTGTCTATTTTACTAGTCTTGCTTCAGGATTCACATTGAGTGAGTGCTTGGTGAATTCCCTGGGAACTCCTGGCATGTCCGCTGGACACCAGGCAAAGATTTCCCAGCGCTCACGGAGGAATTCAATGAGCGTGAGTTCCTATGCGGGACTCAAGTTATTGGCGATGAGGGTCATCTTGGTCTGGTCCGTTGGTAGACCTGGACCACCTTGGTGTGGATCAACGTGTCAAAGGATAGGTCGGGTGAGCTTGGCTTACTCAGAGGAGGTAGACTGTTGTCTGTCGACTCCTTCAACCTCGCCAGTTCCTCCTGCATGCCGAAAGACTGGGAGATTCTGATGAATTCCCTATCGCAGCTGTCGGACCTCTCGAAGCTTCTGTTGACTGTGATAATACCGTTTGGGCCTGTCATCTTCATCTGCAGGTAGGCGTAGTGTGGCACTTCCATGAACCTCGCGAACGCGACGCGTCCGAGGATGCAGTAGTATTGTGAGGGCCAATCAACAACTTTGAATTCTATGCGCTCTCGCCGGAAGTTTGCCGGTGTTCCGAAGATGACGTCCAAGCTGATCTTGCCCAGGGGGTATACGCCCTTCCCTGGAACAATGCCATGGAAAGTTGTGTCTGAAGTTTCCAAGAATGACAACGGGATTCGCATGGCGCGCAAGGTACTTGCGAACATGAGGTTGATGCCGCTTCCGCCATCCATGAAGATGCGACTCATCTCGAAGCCTCCAATTTGTGCCTCGAGCACCAGGGGGCAGTGACCTAGGCGAGGAACTTGGCGTGGATGATCGCGCTTGTCGAAAGTAATGCAGGACTCGCTTCCACTAAAGTACTCAGTGGTGGAGGGCGGAGAGCTCATCACCATATTGACTTGGCAAGTGATTGATTTTTGCACCCGATTTGATGGGCGTCCTTTTTGGATCATCCCCATGTTTCCCAGTGCTCGCGGGTATGGCTCACCTCCATGGTTTTGGATATGTGCAGCTGCAGGTGGTGGTGGGACAAGTGGTGGTGGTGGTGCTCCATGAGCCACAGCGCCAGGCGCAGCTCCATAGCCCTAGTTTATCGCGTCGCGATTCATTCGAGCTAGGCCTTCGTGGAGCTTGAGGAACTTGCGGCAGTCCTTTAGGAGGTGGCTGGATTTTTTCTTGACGTCGTGCTTGTCGATGTAGAAGTGTACATTGCACGACCCGGACAGTTTTTCCTGGATGGATGTTCTAGATGCCTCATCGCGAGTGCGGCGTTGCCACACTTGCGTGGTTTCCCTGCTGTCGTGGTATCCACCACTGCGGTATCCGTTGTTGCGGTTGTTATCGTCTCGTTTGTCAGTGTAGCCAGCCACGACCATCTCAACTTCCTTGCGGTCCTTGTAACCACGCATCAGATGTTTTCCTCGGTGATTGCGTCTGCGATCGAGGTCATCATCATCAGAGTGGACACAAGTTTTTACCGAGTCCTCTCCGTCGGCCCACCTGTTCGCGATCTCCATTAGGTGGCCGATTGTTTTGGGCTTCAAGCAGCCTAGCTCCTCTCGGAGTTCTCTACGGCGCCTGCCGCCATTGAATGCGTCGATTGCGCGGTCTTTAGAGATGTCTTCTACAGTGTTTTTGATGATGGACCATCTCTGGATGTCTGAGCGAAATGACTTGATATGTCATAAACGTATCTATAATTTTTGATGCTCCATGCTTATTTTGTATCAACTATCTTATGTTTTGTCTACACTTTGAGGCATTTCTATACATTTTCTGGAACTAACCTATTAATAAGATGTCGTAGTGCCAGTTTCTTGTTTTCTGCTGTTTTTGGTTTCCGAAAAGCTAGTAAAGAAATATTCTCGAAAAACCCCCTCGATCAGGCCAGGCCATGCTAGTAAAGAAACCTGGTGGCATGGGCCGGGCCAGGCCATGCCAGGTGGTGTTGTGGCCACCTCGGTCTCCGCCTCGACCTCTCCTTTCGCCTATATAAACCCCCCGAGACGAAAACCCTAGGTACATGATCAGAATTCCACGAAAAGTTCCGCAGCGCTGCTGTCATCGAAGAGGAGATTCGGGGGACAGAAGTCTCTGTTCCGGTACCCTGCCGCGATGGGGAAGTGCCCCCAGAGCCATCTCCATCGACTCCACCACCATCTCCATCGCCCTTGTTGACTCCCATGATGAGGAGGGAGTAGTTCTCTCTCGAGGCTAAGGGCTCTACCGGTAGCTATGTGTTCATCTCTCTCTCTCTCTATGCATGATCTTGTTGAGATCATGAGCTTTGTAATAGATCTATTCCGCTACTCAAGTGCTTTAAATAATCTTTGCTGATCCCCACGTGTGTGAAGTTGGCAGTGTGCACACCGTGTGGCACTTAGGCTAAGGTTACATAAATACTTATCATGAGTATAATTTGAGTTGGATGTCTCTATGAGTTTGTGGTGTTTGTTGGAACCATCTAGCGCTCAAGGTGACAGTGAGGGGTTATCTAGATGGGAATGTGAACTTTAAGGTGTGTTGTTATAGCCCTACATCGTCCAACCGGAGAGTAGTTCATGGTAGCATAATGAAGAGAAGATATTTATATGAGAGTGTCCACTAGTGGAAGTATGATCCCTAGGCCTTGTTTCTAAGCATTGAAACAACGTTTACAATCAGTCATGTTACATGTTTGCTTGCTGCCACTCTTATTTCATATTGCAATTACCACTTATAATCATCCATATTACTTGTATTTCACTATCTCTTCGTCGAACTAGTGTACCTATACACCTGACAGGTGTATTGGGTGTGTTGGGGACACAAGATACGTCTTGTATCTTGATTGCAGGGTTGCTTGAGAGGGATACCTTTGACCACTTCTTTACTGAGTTCAATAAATCTTGGGTGATCCACTTAAGGGAAACTTGCTGTTGTTCTACAAACCTCTACACTTGGAGGCCCAACATTGTCTACAAGAATAGAAGCATGCATAGGCATCAAGATATTTTCTGGCGCTGTTGTCGGGGAGGTAAGGTTAAAGGTACTCACATCCTCTGGCTACTAAGCTATCTTTTAGTACTGTTGCTGGTGTGTGAGTACTCAAAGTTATTTCCTTTAGATTGTGCAATTATATCTTTTTGTTTCTTGTTTTTATTTTGACTAGTTAGGCTTAATGGAAAACAACAACAAAATAGAGAGCTTTATAGTATTTATCTTGAGTTAGGACATGAAGTGTTTGAAGAGAAAATTAAAAAACCTATGGAACTTTATTTGCATGCTAATAGAAATGTTATTAGTATGAGTTCTTTGAACACCATTATTGCTAATGGTATGGAAAAGTCTAAGCTTGGGGAAGATGGTTTTGATAAGCATGATATTTTTAGTCCCCCAAGCATGGAGGAGAAAATTTACTTTGATGATAGTATACCTCCAATATATGATGATTATAATGATGAATATGATATTTTCAACCCACCTACTATTGAGGAGAAAATTAATTATGATTACAATATGCCTCCTATATTTGATGATTATGGTGATGAGAATAATAATGATGGCTATTATGTTGAATTTGCTCCCACTACGATTAATAAGAATGACTATGCTTATAGGGAGAGTAATAATTATTTTATGCATGTGGCTCATGATAAGAATGTTTTATGTGATATTTATATTGTTAATTTTATTCATGATGTCACTGAAATTTATTATGAGAGAGGGAAACATGGTTTTATGTATCTCAACAATATTAAGTTTCCCCTCTTTCTGTTGAAATTTTTGAAGTTGCACTTGTTTTGCTTTCCTATGCTTGTTGCTTTGTGCTTTCATGACTTGTTTCTTTACAAGATTAGTTTTCATAGGAAGTGAATAAACTTAAATTGGTTCCATATTTGCTTCTTGATGCTCTCTTTTACTTCAATTCATATTTCTTATGTGAGCATCATCGAAATTATCATGCCTATCTTAATGGGTATAAAGAAAGAGCTTTTGGGAGACAACCCATTATATTTTTTCTTTCAGTTTATTTTTGTTTTTTTGAGTCTTGAAAGTTATTTCCTCTGTAATAACCTCTCCTTATCCTTTTTGTTTGGTTTTTGTGCCAAGAATAACCTCTAAGGAGAGGGAAGTAAGATATGGGGAAGTTGCTGCCCCGAAACAGAGTTCTGTGCGTCACTATAAGTACGTCGGATTGAGCTGTAATTTTTTGTGCTTATACCCCAAGTTATTACCAAACTATACTTAGTTTTGCACTTTTCGATTTGAGCAACATACGAGTTTCTAAAAATCAGTCTTTACCTGCTGATCTGTTTTGACAGATTTCTGCCATTATTTGCATTTGCCTCTTAATCGGTTTCTTTTTGAGTTCTCTTGGATCACTTGAGATTTTAAAATAAATTGCTATAGTAGCTTATGTTTTAATGGATGATTTACTTGAGTTGAAACTGAACCCAAAGGATTATTATTTTGAAGACACTAATGTTGCTAATGAAGATTGTGTGAAGTTTTGTATGAAGGAAGTTTTCAAGTGTAGGGAGTGAATGATGTGATGAGATGAAGTATGGACAAAAGCTCAAGCTTGGGGATGCCACCCATGTCACCCCAAGAAATATTCAAGAAGTACAAGCGTCAAAGCTTGGGGATGCCCAAGGCATCCCCTTCTTCATCAATAATCTCATGTCTTCTTTCAAGACACTTTATTTTATTACCTTATGCACTATGTGTTATTCTTGGAGCGTCTTTGTTTTTAGTTTTCTTTTTCTTTCTTTGCCACAATAAGTTGTATGGATCCCAACACACTTCTTTTGGAGAGAGACACACCCCATTTTTCATTGCCTAGAACACTCTAGTTTTCACTCTTAGTGTTCTGTGAGTGTTCTCCTTTGCTAGCACTGCGTTTAGCTTTAGTTTTCTTATTCTTTTGTCTTAGAACTTTTTAGCTCTTCTTTGTATATGGGTGAGACATGTTCTCTATTCTTTATTTATAATTATCTTTGAGAGTTGTATCAAATAAGTCGATTGGTGTTGCAAAAGAGTAGGAAGTTTCACGCTTATAGTGGTACAAAAGGAAGCTTGTTTTGACTGTGACTTAGACTTTATCATGTCATGATATATGTTTCTTTGACCATATACTTAGTGATTATTTTTTAAGCATGACTTGTTTCAAACAATTGATATTTCTTAATGTGCCTTGAAAGAATCATGCGTTGTTTTAGCATACAAAAGCATAATATTGTGGTATTCTCCTTTGATGCTTTATTTGGGTTGACATGGCACATGCTTACACCATGTTAAGACTAAGAACCAGTCACCATAGCCTCTATGATCATTTAGTTTTTTACTTGCAATATCACTTTATGCTTTAATTAATAATGTTTTGTCGCTTTGCATGATTATGGCCATTATTGCTCTCTTAGTTGGTCGCTCCCAGTCTTTTGCTAGCCTCCACCTGTACCAAGTATGAGTTCCACTAATGCATCCAACCTCCAAGAAAACCAAGTTATTCCAAACATCCCACTATAAATTCCTATGCATGGTGTGTTACACCATTCCAAGTATATTCATGTTTTTATCTATCTTCCAAATTAAACTTGTGTTATGTGAAAATTAGTGATTAAAGCTCTCACAAACTTGATGGCACACTTTATTTTCTTGCACTTAATAAACTTGAACCATTGTGTCCATCTATGTTGCTTATATGCTTGCACTTTATAAGTTGTGAATTAGCATAACCATGCTACCATGGGGAACACTTTCAACATTGCACTTATTATTCAGTTGATATCATATTCTTTTGTTTATGGATCCCGGTGGTGTGAAATAAAAGTGGATCTTCTAAGCTCATGGATTTTGTATTTGTGTTATAGAAATGCATGGGAGGCTAGCCTAAGCCATGCCTAATCATGGTGTAAACTTGCAGCATAACCATAGTGAGCATTTTGTGAAGCATCCTCGATAAAAACCTATGCAAATAGCAAATAAAAAGATCACTGAGATGCTCATTGTCTATTGCCTTGTCATTTTGATATGGGAAAGCTCCTGTGTCATGGGACAAGGGGTACCCCATTGGCGGTTCTCCATGATACACATGTACTTACAATGACAAGAACTTACTTATGACTAAAGTTGAGTAGCATGAGGTTCAATACTCGTAAGCAAGGGGCATGAGATTTTCAACTTATAATGTGTCAAACATATCCCCATATTTATGTAACTTTAACCTTAATCACCTCAAGATGCTTATGATAGGGGCAATGAGAGTTGAAAGCTAATAAGTATCATAGTTTTTGGAAGCTCTTGATGAAACTTGAAATCCCTGGTTCCCTCTGTAAAGGGCCTTTATTTTTTTAATTTTATGTTGAGTCTCCATCTTCTATCTTTATGCACCAATTCAGAGAACATAGTTGTCATTCTTAGTTTAATGTGCATTATCCCAAAACTTGTTGATTGATTCATAACTTTGATATTGCTTGTTCTTAAATTATTTGTATCTAGTCACCCTTATGAACTTTGAAGGTGTCCTATGCATTTATTTTTTGCTATACCATGAGGGACAAGCTAAATACCACTCTTATTATGTTTTGTATATGTGAAACAAACAAACGTCTTTCAATGCATTGTTATTCATGATCTTTTGTTTGTCCCTTTTCATGTTACAACATACTTGCTATGTCTTATTGTTAGAACTATATATTTCATGTTTATGTTAGAGTACTATTATCCTAGTTGTCAATGCTTTACAAATACCTTGATCAAGATTCTGATGGTGCATGTCACCTCAAAAATTATTCTTTTTATCACTTATCTACTCGAGAACGAGCAGGAGTTAAGCTTGGGGATGCTTGATACATCGTAAATGTATATAATTTTGATGCTCCATGCTTGTTTTGTATCAACTATCTTATGTTTTGTCTACACTTTCAGGCATTTTTATACATTTTCTGGAACTAATCTGTTAATAAGATGCCGGTGTGCCAGTTGCCTGTTTTCTACTGTTTTTGGTTTCAGAAAAGCTAGTAAAGAAATATTCTCGGAATTGGACGAAACAAAAGCCGAAGTTCCTATTTTACCAGAAAACTCATGGAGCCAGAAGACGAGACGGAGAAGGGCCACGAGGGGCCCACACCACCTGGTGGCGTGGGCTAGGCCAGGCTATGCTAGGTGGTGGTGTGGCCGCCTCGGTCTCTGCCTCGACATCTTCTTTCACCTATGTAAACCCCCCGAGACGAAAACCCTAGGTACAAGATCATAATTCCACGAAAAGTTCCGCAGTGCCGCTGCCACCGAAGAGGAGATTCGGGGGACAGAAGTCTCTGTTCCGGCACCCTGCCACGACGGGGAAGTGCCCCCGGAGCCATCTCCATCAACTCCACCGCCATCTCCATCGTTGCTGACTCCCATGATGAGGAGGGAGTAGTTCTCTCTCGAGGCTAAGGTCTATACCGGTAGCTATGTGTTCATCTCTCTCTCTATGCGTAATCTTATTGAGATCATGAGCTTTGTAATAGATCTATTCTGCTACTCAAGTGCTTTAAATAATCTCTGCTTATCCCCACGTGTGTGAAGTTGGCAGTGTGCACACCGTGTGGCACTTAGGCTAAGGTTACAGAAATACTTATCATGAGTATAATTTGAGTAGGATGTCTCTATGAGTTTGTGGTGTTTGTTGGAACCATCAAGCGCTCAAGGTGACAGTGAGGGGTTATCTAGATGGGGAATGTGAACTTTAAGGTGTGCTGTTATAGCCCTACATCGTCCAATCGGAGAGTAGTTCAGGGTAGCAAAATGAAGGGAAGATATTTATATGAGAGTGTCCACTAGTGAAAGTATGATCCCTAGGCCTTGTTTCTAAGCATTGAAACACCATTTACAATCAGTCACGTTACATGCTTGCTTGCTGCCACTCTTATTTCAGAATGCAATTACCACTTATAATCATCCATATTACTTGTATTTCACTATCTCTTCGCCGAACTAGTGCACATATACACCTAACATGTGTATTGGGTGTGTTGGGGACACAAGAGACTTCTTGTATCTTGATTACAGGGTTTCTTGAGAGGGATACCTTTGACCACTTCCTCCCTGAGTTCGATAAACCTTGGGTGATCCACTTAAGGGAAACTTGTTGTTGTTCTACAAACCTCTGCACTTGGAGGCCCAACACTATCTACAAGAATAGAAGCGTGCGTAGACATGATCACTCGCCAGTCTTGTGGTAGCAGGCTCTTAATTATTCAATTAATGCGGGACTTTTGTAAGTACCCTTGAAGTTTCTCACGAAGCTGTAGACCAGCTCTTCCCAGCTGCGAATTGAACCGCGCGGGAGGCTGTTGAGCCATGCACGAGTGGCACCTTGCAGCTATAGCTGGAGGCATTGCATTTCCGTGCTCGTGGTTCTGCCATGCAGCCTGACGGAGGAAATGTGATCCTCCAGCCAGATCTTCGGGTCTTGTAGGCCGTCGAATTTCGGGTTCTCTGATGGGAGTTTGAACCCTTTTGGCATTCACTTTTTCCATATGGCTCTGCTGAAGCAGCTAGCGCCGCAGAGTTCTATCCCGTCATTTTCCGTGTTAGTCGAACAAGCACACCTCGCGCGCATCTTGTCGACTTTGCGCTACGTGATGTCATCACACGCGTCGTAGTCGTAGTTGTGCCGCCGTGAGCAGCGTCGTCGCGACAAGTCATGGCTATCATCGCTCGAGGAGGGGGAAGAGTAGCGCTTGGCCAGAGCCTTGCTTTTCTTTAACTCTGACGCTGGATACTTGATGAGGGTAGCTTCGACTAGTCCTAGACCCGCGATCATAGATCGGTGCATGGCGGCTCGCAGGTCCCTAGCCAGTGACTAGTTGTTGAGCTGGTACATGGTGGCGGCTGTTACCGCTGCCTGGGGTGTTTTTGGGAGCACATTGCCCCGTGTATCCATCGTCATAGATGAGAAGTCAAGGACTCGCGCGGCCTCTTCTCACTCCTTATCGGTGAGGTGAGCCAGTTGAGAACTTCTCTTGGCGGCTGTATGATCGTTACCCTTTGAGGAGGATCCTCCAATGGAAGAGAGTTGAGGTCACAGAAGGCGTGAGTAATCCGCCGCCTTCCTGCGCGCATCGAGATGGGTGATTACTTGTTGTTGGCGCTTGAATTCTTCCTTGAGCAGCCAGTGATAACCCATCAGCATGTCTTGCGATGAGTTTGGTGGCAGGGGGTTTCCCCGTAGGGCTTCTCGGCAGCGAGCCCACTCGGTGTCATTGAGCTTGATTAGCACGCTCTCTTGGGTATGTTCATTCGCAGTAAGATGCGGTTGGCCTTCCGGCCCGTTGTTGGTGGGTGCTCCATTGGAGGGACCACTGTTCGCGACTAGGATACCATCGCCAGTACCAGTGTTATCCCGAGTGCCGCCGTTGTCGCATGTGTTGACGATGGTGCACATGTAATATTTGGGGAAGCTATTGCTTCTGCAACTTTCTGATCCGGAGCCATAGGCTCCATCCTCTATGGCAAGATCGCCCATATCAGACTCGCGACTACTGTCACTATCCGTATTCCCAAATATTGTCGGGGCGTTGAGTTTGCTAAGGGTGCCGATCAGTAGTGGAAAACACGATGCTGGAGCAATGGCGAGGACCTTTGGCTGATCAGGGAGGCGAAGTGTGCCCAGTCGAACAACTTGGAAGGGTCATCTCCTGATCGCTAGGCCGATTCCATCGCGCACGGACTCGAAATCCGGGATAGTGGCCGGCGTGTGGACGGTGAAGTCAAAGGCACTAAAGAGGAGGTGAATCTCCGCTGCTGCGGAGTCGTAGATCATGGTTGATGGGGCCGAGGAAGCTGCAATATCAGCACTCCCTTTTGCCACAGATGGCGCCAATTGACGAGGGGTTAATTCATCAATGCCCATCGCAGATGGACTTAGGTTCAAGGAAGTGGGGACCACTGGAGGAATTGATCGGCTAGCAAACAAGCACACAGGGACGCAAGGTTTACCCAGTTTCAGGCCTCGTAGAGAACCCTACTCCTGCTAGTTTGCTCATCGATTTATTGAGGAGTCGAAAGTTGCAAGGGGTGCGTAGATGCAATCTGGCGATGGTGTGGAAACTAGGGCTGTGAATGGTCCTCCTAGCCACCCCCTCCTAGCCTTTATATATATAGGCTAGGTCTCGGGATAGTAGGCCAAGTCAGTTACATATTAGGGTTTTCCCTTTGAACTTCTATCTTGAGTTTGCCGTGTGCCACAAGCAGTCAGAATCTCCCTGGTTATCGAATCTCGACTGAGCCTTAGCCACATCGTGGGCTTATCTCAAGCTGGGTCGTATACCAAGCTCGAGTACCTGTAAGGTATACCCATGTCACATAGCCTCTTTGATTATTTTCAAAACACGGTCAAATTTCGAGGCATCCATATTCTTAGCAAGAAGTTGAATCATTCTAGCACTCACCCGTTCTCGATACATTGACTTCCTAGTGGGTCCAGTGAACAGATTATCGCAAGATGTGAAGTTAATTTCGAAACACGGCCAAAATTTCAAAACACGGTGAGTCATAGTCTCTTTGACTATTTTTCAAAACACGGTCAAATTTCTAGGCATGCATATTCTTAGCAAGAAGTTGAATCTTTCCAAACTCCCAATCATTCTCGATACATTGACTGCCTGGTGGTGGGTCCACTAAACAAATTTTTGCAAGGTGTGAAGTTAATTTCGAAACACATCCAAAATTTCAAAACACGGCGAGTCATAGTCTCTTTGATTGTTTTCAAAACACAGTCAAATTTCTAGGCATGCATATTATTAACAAGAAGTTGAATCTTTCCAAACTCTCACTCATTCTCGATACATTGACTGCCTGGTGATGGCCCACTTAACAGATTTTTGCAAGATGTGAAGTTAATTTGGAAACACGGCCAAAATTTCAAAACACGGTGAGTCATAGTCTCTTTGATCGTTTTAAAAATATGGACAAATTTCTAGGAATGCATATTATTAGCAAGAAGTTGAATCTTTCCAAACTCTCACTCATTCTTGATACATTGAATGCCTAGTGGTGGGTCCACTTCATAGATTTTTGCAAGGTGTGAAGTTAATTTTGAAACACAGCCAAAATTTCAAAACACGGTGAGGCATAGCCTCTTTGATTGTTTTCAAAAGTATGTTCAAATTTCTAGGCATGCATATTCTTAGCAAGAAGTTGAATCTTGCCAAACTCTCACTCGTTCTCGATACATTGACTACCTGGTGGGTCCACTGAACAGATTTTCGCAAGGTGTGAAGTTAATTTTGAAACACAGCCAAAATTTCAAAACATGGTGAGTCATACTCTCTTTGGTTGTTTTCAAAACACAGTCAAATTTCGAGGCATGCATATTCTTAGCAATAAGTTGAATCTTTCTAAACTCCCACTCGTTCTCGATACATTGACTGCTTGGTGGTGGGTCCAGTGAAGAGATTATCGCAAGGTGTGCAGTTAATTTTGAAATGCAGCCAAAATGTCAAAACACAGTAGGTCATAGCCTCTTTGATTATTTTCAAAACATGGTCAAATTTCTAGGAATGCATATTCTTAGCAATAAGTTGAATCTTTCCAAACTCTCACTCGTTCTCGATACATTGACTGCCTGGTGGTGGGTCCACTTAACAGACTAATGCAAGGTGTGAAGTTAATTTTGAAACACAGCCAAAATTTCAAAACACGGTGAGTCATAGCCTCTTTGATTGTTTTAAAAACACGGTCAAATTTCTAGGCTTGTATATTCTTAGCAAGAATTTGAATCTTGCCAAACTCTCACTCTTTCTCGATACATTGACTGCCTAGTGGGTCCAATGAAACAGATTATCGCAAGGTGTGACATTAATTTCGAAACACAGTGAAAATTTAAAAACACGGTGAGTCATAGCCCCTTTGGTTGTTTTCAAAACACGATCAAATTTCGAGGAATGCATATTCTTATCAAGAAGTTGAATCTTTCCAAACACTCACTCGTTCTAAATACATTGACTTCCTGGTGGTGGGTCCACTGAATAGACTATCAATAGTATCCTCTCGATGCTAAAATGGAAATGAAGATCCAATGCCTGACAATGTTGGGATTCACATCTTGATCTAACGGTCAATATTCAAAGTTATTCATGCTAAAAATGAGAAACATGTGTTTTGACACCTTTGAATACAAAAAAAATGCTCTGGCTTCTTCACAATGTGTATTGGCCTACAGTGTATGAACATTCCTGATTTTGACCCGAACAGCCAAGGTCATGACCATATTGACATCATATATAGTTTATGATACAGTTCCCGCATCTGGTAGATTCGTACATCTTCTTCAATAAGATCTGATGAAAGTGAGCAGTGCGATGTTTTTTTTTTGTTAAGCAAGTATACTAGTCTTACCGTTACTACTATCTTAAAACTATATGTTGTACGAAAAACTTTGAATATTAATTGTTGGATCAAGACTCACGAATCCCAACATTTCCAGCTGTTGGATCTTCTTTTCCATTCTAGCATCTAGAAGATTCTATTGATAGTCTTCATCACAATGAAATGCTATATACACAAACCTCAAAACACACTTCTTCATCATTCTAGAATCTTCCGCCTTGTTTCTATAGACCATGTTACCAAAAATTTCAAGTATTTGACTTTAGGGTCCTTTGTGCTAAATGTATGGACTTGGATATATTTTTCATTTTTTGAGGTCCTTGGTGTTACATGTACACATCCACTTACCGTGTGAATTAATTGAAGAATCTCACTCCCTCGGGACATATACCTTAGTCAAAACTAGTATGAAGAGTATGGCTCGATGAGCTGCTCTCTCGAGAAGGAGCCATACCTGACTGTTTTCCTTGCTTGGTTTTAGGGTCCTTTGTGCTAAACGTATGGACCTCTATGTAATTTCCCCTTTTTTATGTCCTTGGTGTAAAATGTACTCCCACCATCTGTTTAAAATTCTAACCAAAGAGTGTAAGTGGTGAAATTTAAATGAATTTAAGCTTACTTGTCAACGAGTATGAACATTCTTGGAATTCAAGCCGAACAACCAAGGTCAAGGCCATATCAACATCATACTTTATGTTGATGACCCCATATCAGAGAATTTGCATGGCAACAGATTTTGCCATATTTTGAAACAATTGAAGAAGAAGCAGTATGAAGAGTTTGGCTCAGATCAGCTGATCTCTCTAGAAGGAGCCAAACCAGAAAGTTTTCCTTTTAGGGTCCTTTTTGCTAAATGTATGAACCTCGATGTAATAATTTTTTTTTAGGTCCTTGATGTAAAATGTACTCCAACCGACCGTGTAAAATGTTAACCTAAAAGTAAGTGGTGAAATTTAAACAAATTTAAGCTTAGTTGTCAAGAGTATGAACATTCTTGGATTTCAAGCCGAATGACCACAAGGTCAAGGCCATATCTCTACATCATATACTTTTTTTATGTCCCCGATGAAAAATGTACTCCAACCGACCGTGTAAAGTTCTCACCTAAAAGTAAGTGGTGAAATTTAAACGAATTTAAGCTTAGTTGTCAACGAGTATGAACCATTCTTATATTTCAATATGAACGACCAAGGTCAAGGCCATACCTACATCATATTTTATGCTGATGATCCCATATCCAAGAATTTGCATGCCGACAAATTTGGCCATATTTTGAAAACAATCAAAGATGAAGTAGTTTGAAGAGTATGGCTCGATCAGCAACTCTCTAGAGAAGGAGCTGAACCTGAGTGTTTTCCTTTCTTAATTTTAGGGTCCTTTGTTCTAAATGTATGGACCTCGATATACTTTCCCCCCCTTTTTAGGTCTAAAAGTGTAAGTGGTGAAATTTACACGATTTTAAGCTTACTTGTCAATGAGTATGAGAATTCTTGATTTCAAGCTGAATGACCGAGGTCTAGGCCATATCAAATTCATACTTTATATGATGTTGATCCCATGTCAGAGAATTTACATGGCAACAGATCTGGCCATGTTTTGAAAACAATCAAAGAGGAAGTAGTATTAAGAGTTTGGCTTAGATCAGCTGATCTCTCGAGAATGAGTTGAACCGGATTTTTTTCTTTTAGGGTCCTTTATGCTAAATGTACATGGACCTCGATGTAATTTTTACTTTTTTGAAGTCCCTGATGTCAAATGTACTCGATTGACCGTGTAAAGTTCTAACCAAAAAGTAAGTGGTGAAATTTAAACAAATTTAAGCTTAGTTGTCAATGAGTATGAACGATTCTTGTATTTCAAGACAAACCACCAAGGTCAAGGCCATATCAACATCATATTTTATGTTGATAATCCCATATCCAAGAATTTGCATGCTGACAAATTTTTCCATATTTTGAAAACAATCGAAGATGAAGTAGTATTAAGAGTACGGCTCGATCAGCTACCCTCTAGAGAAGGAGCTGAACCCGACTGTTTTCCTAGCTAAATGTTAGGGTCCTTTGTGCTAAATGTATGGATCTTGATGTAATTTCCCCCATTTTGTCAGGTCTAAAAGTGTAAGTGGTGAAATTTAGACGATTTTAAGCTTACTTGTCAATGAGTATGAGCATTTTTACATTTCACGCCAAACGACCAAGGTCAGGGCAATATCAACATCATACTTTATGCTGATGATCCCATGTTGGAGAATTTGCATGGGAACAGATTTGGCCATGTTTTGAAAACAATCGAAGAGGAAGTAGTATTAAGAGTTTGGCTCAGATCAGATGATCTCTCGAGAATGAGCCAAACCAGATATTTTTCTTTTAGGGTCCTTTATGCTAAATGTATATGGACCTCGATGTAATATTTGCTTTTTTGAGGTCCCTAACATGAAATGTACTCCGATCGAACATGTAAAGTTCTAACCTAAAAGTATGTGGTGAAATTTAAATGAATTTAACCTTAGTCATTATAGAGTATGAAGCATTCTTGTATTTCAAGACGAACCACCAAGGTCAAGGCCATATCTACATCATACTTTATGCTGATGATCCCATATCCAAGAATTTGCATGCCGACAAATTTGGCCATATTTTGAACACAATCAAAGATGAAGTAGTATGAAGAGTATGGCTCGATCAGCTACTCTCTCAAGAAGGAGCCGAACCCGACTATTTTCCTTGCTTAATTTTAGGGTCCTTTGTGCTAAATGTATGGACCTCGATGTCATTTCCCCCCTTTTAGGTCTAAAAGTGTAAGTGGTGAAATTTAGACGATTTTAAGCTTACTTGTCAATGAGTATAAACATTCTTGGATTTCAAGCCGAACAACCAAGGTCAAGGCCATATCAAGATCATACTTTATATGATGATGATCCCATGTCAGAGAATTTGCATGGCAACAGATCTGGCCATGTTCTAAAAACATTCGAAGAGCATGTAGTATCAAGAGTTTAGCTCAGATCAGCTGATCTCTCGAGAAGGAGCCGAACCAGAAATTTTTCCTTTTAGGGTCCTTTATGCTATATGTATGGACCTCAATATAATTTTTTCTTTGAGGCCCCTGATGTAAAATGTACTTCGATCGTCTGTGTAAACTTCTAACCTAAAAGTAAGTGGTGAAATTTAAACGAATTTAAGCGTAGTTGTCCACTACAATGAACCATTCTTGTATTTCAAGACGAACGACCAAGGTCAAGGCCATATCTACATCATACTTTATGATGATGATCCCATGTCAGAGAATTTGCATGCCGACAAATTTGTCCATAAATTGAAGATGAAGTAGTATGAAGAGTGTGGCTCGATCAGCTACTCTCTTGAGAAGGAGCCATGCCCGACTGTTTTTCTTGCTTAATTTTAGGGTCCTTTGTGCTAAATGTATGAACCTCAATGTAATTTCCCCCCTTTTTATGTCCTTGTTGTAAAATATACTCCCACCGACCGTGTAAAATTCTAACCTAAAAGTAAGTGGTGAAATTTAAACGAATTTCAGCTTATAGTTGTCCATGAGTATGAACATTCTTGGATTTCAAGCCGAACGATCAAAAGGTCAAGGCCATATCTCTACATGATACTTTATTCTGATGATCGAGTATCCAAGAATTTCCCTGGTGACATATTTGGCCATATTGTGAAAACAATCAAAGATAAAGTAGTATTAAGAGTATGTCTCGATCAGCTGCTCTCCCAAGAAGGAGTTAAACCCAAAAATTTTCTTTTCTCAATTTTAGGGTCCTTTGTGCTAAATGTGTGGACCTCGATGTAATTTTAATTTTTTAGGTCCTTGATGTAGAATGTACTCCCACCGATCGTGTAAAATGCTAACCTAAAAGTAAGTGGTGAAATTTCAAAAAATTTAAGCATAGTTGTCAACGAGTATGAAAAATTGTTGGATTTCAAGCCAAACGACCACAAGGTCAAGGCCATATCTCTACATCATACTTTATGCTCATGATCCCATATCCAAGAATTTGCATGGCGAGAGATTCAGCCATATTTGAAAACAATCGAAGAGCAAGTAGTATGAAGAGTGTATGGCTTGATTAGATGCTCTCTCGAGAAGGAGCTAAACCCAACTATTTTCTTTGCTCAATTTTAGGGTCCCTTGTGCTAAATGTATGGACCTCAATGTAATTTTCCCTTTTTATGTCTTTGATGTAGAATGTACTCCTATCGACCGTGTAAAAAGCTAAACTAAAAGTAATTGGTGAAATTTAAATGAATTTAAGCATAGTTGTCAATGAGTATGAAAAAATCTTGGATTTCAAGCCGAACAACCAAAAGGTAAAGTCCATATCTCTATATCATACTTTATGTTGATGATCCTATATTCAAGAATTTGCATGGAGACAGATTTGGCCATATTTTGAAAACAATCAAAGAGGAAGTAGTATGAAGAGTATGGCTCGATCAGCTGCTCTCTCGAGAAGGAGCGGAACCCGACTGTTTTCTTTGCTCAATTTTAGGGTCCTTTGTGCTAAATGTATGGACCTCGATGTAATTTTCCCTTTTTAGGTCCTTTATGTAGAATGTAATTTTGCTTATGATCCCTATATCCAAGAATTTGCATGCCGACAAATTTAGCCATCTTTTGAGTACAATCGAAGATATTAAAAACAAAAAATAATCAATTTCAATTTTCCAAGTGATAGGAATTTATTTTCTGAAAAGCAAGTAAAAAGAATTTATTTCCTTTTTTCTGTTAAAAAAATAATGAGTGAGAAGAGACTATGAGCACAGAGGAGTCAGTGAGACAGCTACGAAGAGGGGGATTTGAAGGCAATGTGATGTCAGAGCAAAGCTAGGATGGGTTCCTGACACGAGGTGCATGGTACAATGAGTAGAGTAAATTTCAGGACCACAATATATATGCACACAAAACAAAATGTGTTTTATCTCTCCTTCACTCCCTCATCACCACCCTACACCCCGACCGACTGATCTCTCCTTCGTCCACAACGTGGCGCTGTGCACGCGCGTCAACTGGCGACCTGCCTTCTGTCGGCGGCTCCGTGTATTTGTCTGGTGTGTTTGTCAGCTGTGTTGGTGGGAACCATTTTGGTCCTTACAATGGAGTAGCTGACGAGGGTTTAACTCGTCAATGTCCATTATTATGGACATGGGTTTTGGAGAAAGAGGGAGCGCTGGAGGCATCAATCGGCTAGCAAACAAGCACACATGGACGCAAATTTTACCCAGATTCAGGCCTCGTAGAGGTCCCTACTCCTTCTTGTCTGCTCTTGGAATTAACGAAGGAAGAGAAGATTACAGGGGCGCACAGATGCAATCTGGCGAGAGTTGTGGAAACTAGGGTGGTGATTGTCCTTCTCGCTGCCCCCCTAGCCTTTATATAGCTAGGCTAGGTCTCGGGTAGCAGGTTGAGTCGGTTTGAGATTAGGGTTTTCCATTTAAACTTTCTATCTTAAGCTTCTTCTTGTCTCGCAAGCAATCGAGAGTCCGTGGGCCACTCGAATTCTTCATTGGGCCTTGGCAATGCCGTGGGCTTCTGCCGTATCTGGACCGTATATACCAAACTCAAGTACCTAGGGTATACCCATGTCAGTAGCCCCCTAGTGTCCAGTGGAATCGCAGATTCGACTGGGACTTTATGAAGTCTTTCGAGTGCATGACTGAGTATTTTTCGAGTGTTATGTTTGTGTCATAGGGTTTGTTGATATACGTGCCTGATTTATCCGATGTATCGGTATCAGTTAACTGCCTTAGGGCAAAACAACGCAATCTACTCAAACTCGAGTCCCCGGACTCGAATTTGGAAAAGTGCTGCCATAATTCGACTCAGGCCGCGGAGGTCTTACAGGAGTCGAACTTTAGTGTATAAGTGTGGGCACTCGACGCATCCATCAAGGCATGTTCATCGCACCTGTAGGTACGGATATATTTCTGGTAGTGCACAACAGATGTGTTTCTAGGCCTTATTCAGGTCATATCTTCACGCTGTAAGAACGACATCCGAATTTTTTTGTCATTGCGGAGATGATTCGATTGGCCCAGGAGACTTAGTCTCTTTATAGGGAAAATATGAGGTGGAGTCGCCATAGCATTCAAGCGTGGATGTTATCAACATGCAGTACGATGTACCAGCAAAATAATCATAGGGTGCACGACCAGCACTCCCTATGGGAGTAGCCCCCGAGTGCCTACTCGAGTCGTAGACTCGAGTGGGGACTAAAAACATTTGCGACTGCTGTCGTCTTTTGTTGCTTGTTTTAGTCAAATATGCTTTCAGCGCTCCCTATGGGAGTAACCCACAGTTCATAGTCGAATCGATGATTTGAGTGAAGGGTGTATCTTATATACCTACACAAAAATCTTTCGGGTGCGCGGCCAACGCTCCTGTTAAGAGTAGCCCCCGAGTGCTTGGTGGAGTAGAAGACTCGAGCAAGGACTAAAGTAGTCGAAATCTTCTGCTGCTGGAATCAATGACGTCAGTACTGGCGATGTGATGACCTCAGTTGCCCGCGTGAGCGGCTTTGACAGGATGTGACGAGTGGTGGGTTCGACTTTCTGACTTCGATTTGACCGGGTGTGCGTAATCTTCTGTTTTAACTGCGTCTCCTCGATTTTCGCACATAATGGGAATAGTGAGAGGACGGTTCGTGCTTCAACTTCGCCACGTGTTGATGGCGATGTGTGCCACGCGTGTAGTAGGGTTTCTGCTGGCCAATGGATGGTATCTGCGAGGAGGTTAAGTAGCAGCACAGATGCGGTAATTTTCCCTTGTGTCTTCTCTGCTCGTGCCTCCATTGCCATTGCTGCTGATCTCTGCTTCCTTGTGCACTTGCTCTTTGCGGCACTGGACCAGCTCCATGTCTTCCCCAGTTACTTCCTCCGTTCTCACCGCCATCGGAAGATGGGCAAGAAGAAGGGAGGGGCCACCACTGGATCTGTGGCCACCATTGTCGCCGCCAAGAAGAAGGGCGGTACCACCACTGTGGGCACCAGCGCCGCTGGTGCTGGGAAGAAGAAGGGTGCGGGTACTCGCATCACCAATGGCACCTGACGGGCATCCATCATCAAGCCCACCGAACTGCATCTCCATTGTTGAGATGGAGTTCTTCCTTCCATGGAAGACGACTCGTGAGTGCACGGTGTTGAGGTAATCCCTTGTCCTCCTCCAGGTTTCCGGGTGATGTTCCTTGCGTTCATCATCCGAGGTCTTTATCTCCCTCTGCATCCTTTCTTTCACGGTCTCCTTTGTTTATATGGGCTCCAACTTCACCAGTTGTCCCCAAATTCCATTCTCCACATCTCCTGCTTCATTACTCTTTGTGAGTGCTGGCTCAGAATCGAGCCGCACTTTGGCCTCTTCAAGAGGCTTTTTAAGCTGAAGCGCTAGTCGGTGTCCGGTTCGGTAGTCTACAACGTAGGAGGCTGCAGGATCCACGTCAACTCCTCTGTTACCTATTTTGCCATCAAGCTCACCGCGTCCGTGCAAGGGTGGAGGGACAAGTGGTTCTACATCCGCGACTAGAAGGCCGACGGAAAGCACTACGGACTCGCGCCTTTTGATCCCGCGGCGACTTGCAAGAGGAGGCGCTCATGGAAGGATGTCATTACGCCCGGCGAGTCCAAGGAAAGAGAAGTGATGTATAAGCGAGTCTGTGACCTTGAAAATAGCATAGGCAAGGAAGAAGGTGGCGCCGCCCTCATTCTCACCTGGTTGCGCCGCCGCGTCTAGCCTCTGCAGGCCAGAGTGCACCCTATGTTCCGCTGGACCGGTGCTGATGATGTCACTCGTGTGTATGCCGAGGGCATTTCTGCGGGTGAAGTGGATCAGAGGGTGTGACTGGTGACCAAATACACCACCAAGGAGGTTCTCCCAGGCAAACCAGTCGTGCCTCCTTTCGACACCTCTAACCCTCCTCCTGAGGTAGAACTATACTGTGAAGTAGTGTCCGTTTTCGATTGACTTTATGATGCTTTGATATATAATGTTGTATCTTCTGAATGCAGGACTGGAAGGTGTCTCCCAATTTTCCCCCTTGTCCTGAAGGGGTTACCCCTCGCGAAGTGGATGAAGAGGACGAATCGAAGTCGACCGTCCCAATTGAAGAGGAGGAGGGAGCCCCCGAGTCCAGCGACCAGGATACTCACAAGCGTTCCCGCAGTGAGGACTCAGATGCCTCGTCACCGATGATGCTAGAAGGCCCTTCTATTGTTGCAGAGGAGCCAATCCCCGCTATTCCTGTGCGCTCCATGGCTCCTCCTGCCCGGAAGAAGCTGCGACTACCGAAGGAGTCGTCGGAGTCGGAGGAGCAATCCTTCGACCTTGATAAATTTAGCTGGTAAGTTCAGCATTCGCGACCTTGTTTTGGTTTCTTTTTGGAGTTGCTTTTTCCCTGAAGTTTTTTTTTGATGTGTTTTGTAGCCGAGTGGCATCATCGTCTTCTGACAATGTCCAATTTATGAAGGAGTCTGAAGTCGCAGACTCAACGGCCAAAAAAGTGGCCGAACGTTCTTCTTCTCCTCCATTCGCGGCCTACTCTGGGCACAATTCATCGAGTTACCTGCATGTTGGGGAACACCAGATGGTTGCCCGAACGACTGCACGGCAGTCATCTTTGGAGTCTCTGGAGGACCACGTAAGCGTTCTTTTGTTGTTTGGGCTGTCGAATTTATACTTAGTGATGTTGCTAAACTTTTGTTTTCTTCTGATGTAGCTTACGTGACGGAAGCTGCTCGCCCGGCGGGGCAAGTCCTTGTCATGGGTCGGCAGCACGCTCTACAGGACAATCACCATCGCGTTGTCGAAGGTGAGTTTTGACTTCGTCTTTGTCTTCATGAATTTTATGAATTCGATTGATGATACATCCTTTGTGTCGTAGTTGAGCACAATGAACTACTTCATAGTGCTGCTGCACTCGAGAAGACGCTTGCCGCAGCGACGAAGAATCGCAGCTCTGGAGGAGTTGCGAAAGCGAGAGGAGGATCTCCGCATCTCCACTGCTAAGAGGGAGAAGTTGTTCGAGGAGCAACTTTTCTCGATTGCCAAGTCCCTCACAGGTATTCCTTCAGCTGAATTTTCATTGCCTTTTGCTTTGACATCGTGTTATTGTGTTAACACTTTTGAGTATGCAGATGCCAGCGGCATGAGCTTTGACGCCCAGTCACTGCGTCACGCGGATGCATTGGAAGGCGCCATCGCTGCAGTCGAAGACCACAGTGTTTCCCTCCAGGAGACGATGGAAAAGGCCAAGGATGTGCTCAGTCGCATCCATGAGGATGTAACTCCCAAGGTCGGGCTGATCGACAACCTTGGAGACCTAGTGGAATCCCTCGCTGGAGGTATTCCCGTGGACTCCAGGAACTCACAGCGTTCCGTCAGCGCCACCATGGCACTCGCGATGGTGCAAGCCCATGGTGTGGAGATGGACCCCGCCGGTATTTCCGAGGCGATGCCTGTCGACGCCGAAGGCCAGCAGGTAGTGTTTGCTCCCTTCCCTGGTAGCTGCATGAAATATGGTCCTGAACTTATCGAGACACTCGCCAAGTATTCCGAGGAGCTGTCCTTAGTCTGCATTTGTAATAGTTGTAGTTGCCTTTTGCTAAAACTATGCTTTTGTGTGAATGTCCCTGTCAAGACCTTGTCGTGCCTGAATGCATTCGTGCTTTTTATCAATGTATTCTTGGTCCCTTATTTGCTCTTGCTTGGTTTGTGATAGGGTACGTCGAGTGGTCCTTCGAGTGGTCCTCATGATTCTCCGCCCACCGATGAAACCTTGGCACCACCATGCTCAAAGGTGGAGGAGTTGTCGTTGCTTTGTGCGATCACATTAAGCAACTGGAGAGTGAGTTGCCCATCCTCCGCGGTAGCGCGGATGTATGGAAGTCGAAGGCGGAAAAGGCCACCACCTATGAGAAGTATCCCTTGGAGGAGGTGGCGCAGCTGAGTGAGCAATACGAATGAATGACCTGACATAGGAGCACCTGCAGGCGAGTGGGTACTTTTGGGTGGACCACGATCCTGCGATCACGCTTGCGACCCAACAGGATCGGGCTTCTCGAGTACTTCATTTTTTGAAGAAGGTGCATTCGTGCCTTAGGCATATTTATCAAATGATGTTTCTGCTGGACACCATCCCTTCAAGCCTGTTGGCTCTTCTGGAGAAGTTTCAAGATTTGAGCATGGTTCCTGAGTGCGTGCGGTAGTAGTTAGTAGCTGGTGCTAAGGTTGCGTTGTCGCAGGTGCGACTGCATAGGCCCGACATAGATGCCGTAGCTGTTGCCACTGGGCCGTCGCCTCCGCCAAAAAGTATGACCTAGGACATGGTTCTGCACTACTAAGCGGTTGATCACCCAGCAGAAGGAATTGTCAACTTTTTCGAGGAACAAACGAACGTTCTTCTGTTGCAGCAGTAGCATGACTTGTATCGTGCACATAATTGTACAAGTGTTGTAAAGTTTGTATGAATATGTTGGATGTAATTAATACCCATTGATATGTGAAGAGCTTGCTAGCTTTTATATTTTGCGACTGTATTTGTACTCTCTAGTTCCTTTTCGTTAGCCTGACTTGTGTTATCTCAGCACCATGCCAACCTGTCAGGTGCGTTGCAACTGGGTTGGTGTTTATCAAGGGTTCGATTAATGTTGTGTCAGCTACTCAGGAAAACGGCGACTTGTTCGTAGAACGAAAGTGTAAGGGGTGGCACAGCCCTCGAGTGATAAAATTGCAATAAAATAAGGAAAACACAGAGATTTGGGGCACTTAGCTTTATTTATTCGCAGAATAGTACGAAGTACAATGTGTGGCTAAGTAGCCTGGCTGAATAGCCTTATTTGTAAATGTAAAAAACGACTAAGGGTAGAAGCGACGCAGCTACGCGATGTTCCAGTGGTTGGAGTATGCGACTCCTGTCTCGAAATCTTTAAGGCGATAGGCGCCACCTGGGATTACTTCTGTAATCACGTAAGGTCCCTCCCAAGGGGACCCAATCTTGAGATGCCCTTACTGTTTCAGTCGCAGGACCAGGTTTCCTTCGACGAAGGATCTGGGGCGTAGCCTTCTGCTGTGGTAGTTGCGGAGGCTTTGCTGGTAGATCATTGACCTCTCTGCTATGATTTCTCGTGCCTCGTCAAGGAGGTCGACGGAGTCTTCGAGTGCCAGAGTTGACTCTTGATCGCTGTAAGCGACCATCCGTGGGGCTTTGTAGCATACTTCTGCGGGTAGCACCGCTTCAGCACCGTGCACCATGAAGAACGGGGTGTATCCCGTGGCACTGTTTGGAGTTGTGTGTAAGCTCCAGAGTACGGATTACAGCTCGTCTGGCCAGCATCCGGAGTCTTGTTCGAGTGGATGGAGGAGTCGTTTCTTGATTCCGCCGCAGACGAGGCTGTTGGCCTTTTTGACTTAACCGTTGGTCTGTGGGTGAGCCACCGAGGCGTAGCTTATGTTGATTCCCAGGTTTTCGCAGAATTCCTAGAACTCCTTAGAGGTGAAGTTTGTCCCATTGTCCATGATGATGTTGTGTGGCACTCCAAAGCGGTAGACAATGGACTCGAAGAACTTGACATCACGGGCACCTGATTGATTTGTCACCGGCATGGCCTCGATCCACTGGGTGAACTTGTCGACTGCGACCAAGAGGTAAACGTAACCTCCTGGTGAGGATTTCGGGAGCTTGCCGACCATGTTGAGTCCCCATTGCACGAAGGGCCAAGCCAATGGTATTGGCCGGAGTTCCGCGTCAGGTGCGTGAGGTTTGTCCGCGAATCGCTGGCAAGCGTTGCAGCGCTAGACAATGTCCTTGGCATCGCGCATGGCCGTGGGCCAGTAGAATCCAGCTCGTAGAGCTTTGGCAACGAGGGCGCAACTACCAGCATGGTGCCCGCAAGTGCCTTCGTGGATGCCGAGGAGGATGGCCCTTCCGTCCCCATTGGAGATGCACCGTTGGAGCACTCTTGTGATGCTGCACTTGTACAGTTCGCTGTTGATGAGGGCGAATGCCTTGGATCGTCGCACGATCTACTGTGCGTCAGTCGGGTCGTCTGGAAGCCTCTTGCTGAGTAGGTATGTAATGTAGGGTTGTGTCCAAGATGGCTCGATTATCATGACGCTCATTGGTCCTTCGAGTCCTGTATCGAGCTCCAGGTCGTCGAGTGTTATTGGCTCGTTGGGTGGCGTAGCCCCCGAGTCCGTTGACGCGCTTTTCTTCTCTAGAGCCTTTGGCTTGATGGAGCGTTCGCAGATGCGCTCGAGAAATACCTCAGGTGGTATGGGGGCGCAGGTGGAGCCAATATTGGCGAGTAGATCCGCCTCCTCATTGCTTTCGCAGCCCACATGTCGCAGCTCACAGCCGTTGAAGTCTCCTTCGAGTGTGTCATAGAGGTCACGATAGGTGATCATGTTGTCGCTCAGTGCGTCACACTCATGCATCGTTTGCTTGACCACCAGTTTGGAGTCGCTGTAGATGATGAGCCTCTTGGCTCCACCTGCTTTTTCCATCAGCATCCCATGGATTAGAGCCTCATTGTTGGAGGCAGTGAACTACATTTGTAGAATGTATTTCAGCTTGTCTCCCTAGGGCGATGTCAGTATGACACCTGGGCTAGCTCCATCCTTTCGTTTGGATCCATCGAAGTGTGTTGTCTAGAGGTAGGACATATCTGGCTTGTCGGGGAGCTGGTTCTCCATCCAGTGCACGAGGAAATCAGGGAGAACTTGCGACTTAATCGCGTCGCATGTTTTGTATGTGATGTCTGGTGGAGACAGTTCGATTCCCCAAAGTGCGACTCGCCCGGTGGCATCAGGGTTATTGAGTATGTGCCCGAGCGGGGCGTCGTTTACCACCACGATTGAGTACTCCTAGAAGTAGTTGCGCAGTCGCCTGGCTGTCATGAAGATGCCATACGCCAACTTCTGGTAGTGCAGGTACCACAGTTTTGTTGGCGTGAGCACCTCGCTGAGGTAGTAGACTGGGCACTTCGGCTCGTTCCACCACAAGCACCATGCTGACCACCTGGTTGGTGGCGGAGATGTAGAGCAACAGCGGCTCTTTTTCGCGTGGGGTCACCAGTACTGGTGAGGTGGATACTAAATGTTTGAGGTCCTCGAATGCTTCTTGCGCCTCTTCTGTCCACTCGAACTTGTCAGCTTTGTGGAGAAGTTGGTAGAAGGGTAGTGCCTTTTTTCCCATTCGACTGATGAATCGACTGAGGGCCACGATTTGTCCAGCCATCTGCTGGACGCCTCTTACGTTCTTCGGCTTCTCCATGGCCAGTATGTCCTTTATTTTCTTCGGATTTGCTTAGATCCCTCTCGTGGAGATGAGATACCCGAGTAACTGCCCAGATGGCATGCCGAAGGCGCATTTGTCCGGATTGAGCTTGATTCGGTAGTGGTCGAGGTTGGCGAAGGTCTCGCGTAGATCATCGATTAGCGAGGCTTCCTCTTTGGTTTTGATGACGATGTCGTCAACGTATACTTGGATGTTGCAACCAAGTTGATTCTCGAGGCAAGCCTGCATGCACCGCTAATAGGTGGCTCCTACGTTTTTTAGCCCAAAGGGCATCGTGTTGTAGCAGAACACACCAAAGGGCGTCGTAAACGCCGTTTTCTCTTGATCCTCCTCCTTCATTTGAATCTGATTATAGCCTGAGTAGGCATCGAGGAAGCAGAGACGCTCACATCCCGCGGTGGAGTCAATTATTTGGTCGATTCGTGGAAACGGGAAGTGATCCTTTGGACAGTGCTTATTTAAGGAGGTGAAGTCTACGCACATCCCCAGGATATCCGTGCCTTTTTTTAGGCACCAGCATTGTATTAGCGAGCCAAGTGCTTTCCTTGATCTCTTGTATGAATTATGCATCGAGGAGTCTGTTGATCTCCATTCCGTTTGCTTTTGATCTTGGTTCAGACAGTCGTCGGATTGTTTGCTTGACTGGCCTTGCGTCTGGATTCACGTTGAGTGAGTGCTCGGCGAATTCCCTATGAAGTCCTGGCATGTCCGCGAGACACCAGGCGAAGATCTCCCAGTGCTCACAGAGGAATTCGACAAGCGCGAGTTCCTATGCAGAACTCAAGTTGTTAGCGATGAGGGTCGTCTTTGTCGGGTCCGTTGGATGGACCTGGACTTTCTTCGTGTGCACCGACGAGTCGAAGGACAGGTCGGGTGAACTTGGCCTTCTTAGGGGAGGCATACTATTGTGTGTCGACTCCTTTAATCTTGCGAGTTCCTCTTGCATGCCGAAGGACTAGGAGATTCTGTTGAATTCCCTGTCACAGTTGTAGGACCTCTCGAAGTTGCCATTGATTGTGATTATGCTATTTGGACCTGGCATTTTCATCTGCAGGTAGGTGTAGTGTGGCACTGCCATGAACCTTGCGAACACGACACGTCTGAGGATGCAGTGGTATTGTGAAGGCCAGTCGACGACTTCAAAGTTGATGCGCTCTCGCCGAAAGTTTTGTGGCGTGCTGAAGATGACGTCGAGGTTGATTTTGCCCAGGGGATATATGCCTTTCCTTAGGACGATGTCGTGGAACGTCGTGTCTGAAACTTCCAGACACGTCAGAGGGATCCTCATCGCATGCAAGGTACTCGCGCACATGTGGTTAATGCTGTTGCCGCCGTCCATGAAGACGCGACTCATGTCGAAACCCCCAATCTGTGCCTCGAGTACGAGGGGACACTGTCCTGGACGGGGAACTTGGCGCGGGTGGTCACGCCTGTCAAAGGTAATGCAGGAGTCGCTTCCACTGAGGTACTCAGTGGTCGAAGGTGGAGAGTTTATCACCAAGTTGACTTGGTGAGTGATGGCCTTCTGCACTCGATTTGAGGGACGTCCTTTTTGGATCATCCCCATGTTGCCCACGGCACGTGGGTATGGCTCGCCTCCGTGATGCTGGACCGGTGCGGCCGCAGGTGGTGGTGATCCGGGCAGTGGTGGAGGAGCTCCATGTGCCACAGCGTCTGGGGTGGCTCCGTAGTCCCTGTTGATCGCGTCGCGATTCATCTAGGCCAGGCCCTCGTGGAGTTTGAGGAACTCGCGGCAGTCTTTGAGAAGGTGGCTGGATTTCTTCTTGCCATCGTGTTTGTCCTTGATAGATGTTGTGGGTGCCTCTTCGCGAGTGCGGCGTTGCCACACCTATGTGGTTTTTCCGCTATCGCGGTATCCACCACTCCAGTATCCGATGTTGCGGTTGTCATCGCGTTTATCGGCGTAGCCGGCTGCAACCATATTGACCTCGTCGCGGTCATCATAGACGCGCATCCGATGTTTGCCTCGGCGATCGCGCCTGCGTCCGAGATCGGCATCGTCATCGGAGTAGGTGCAGTTTTTCACCGAGTCTTTTCCGTCAGCCCACCGATTCGCGATTTCCATCAGGTGGTCGATCGTTTTGGGATTCGAGCGGCCCAGCTCCTCCCTGAGCTCTATACGACCAATGTTGCTGTTGAATGCGTCGATTGTGCGGTCCTCCGAAATGTTTTCTGCTGAGTTCTTGATGATGGACCACCTCTAGATGTACGAGCGTAGCGATTCGCCCAGTCTTTGCTGGTAGCATCTTAGGTCTTCGATTGATGCGCGCCTTTTGTAAGTGCCCTTGAAATTGTGCACGAAGCTGTAGACCAGCTCTTCCCTGCTACGAATGGACCTGCGCGGGAGGTTGTTGAGCCATGCGCGAGCGGCGCCCTGCAGCTGTAGCTGCAGACTTTGCATTGCCGTGCTTCGACTCCCTCCATGTAGTCTGACGGAGGAGATGTGGTCCTCCAACCAGATTTTTAGGTCCTGTAGACCATCAAATTTTGGGTTCTCCGATGGGAGTTTGAACCCCTTAGGCATTCGCTTCTGCCTGATGGCCCTGCTAAAGCATCTGGCGCCGCATAGCTCAGTATCGTCTTTTTCTGAGTCAGTCGAACAAGCGCGTCTTGCCCGCATCTTGTCGACTTTGTGCTGCGTGAGGTCATTGCGCGCATCGTAGTCACGATCATGCCGCCGTGAGCGACGTCGTCGTGATAGATCCTGACTATCATCACTAGATGAGTATGAGTGGTACTTTTCCAAAGCCTTACTTTTCTACGGCTTCGGTGTTGGTTCTTTGTCAACGGCGGCCTCGATTAGCCCCAGGCCCGCGATCGTAGATCGATGCATGGCAGCTCGCGGATCTCCAGCCGGAGGCTGGTTGTTGAGGAGGTACATGGTGGCCGTCGTTACCGCAGCTTGCGTTGTTTTCGGGAGCACGTTGCCCCGTGTGTCGACTGTCATAGAGCTGAAGTCGAGGACTTTTGCGCCCTCCACGCGTTCTTCCTCAGTGAGGTGAGCCAGTCGAGATCGCCTCTTGCTGGCGACGTAATCGTTGCCTTTGGAGGAGGATCCTCCGTGGGAGGAGAGCGCAGCTCGTCGAAGGCTCGACTCGTCCGCCACCTTTCTGTGCGCTTCGAGTTGCACGATCACCCGCTGCTGGCGCTTGAATTCCTCCTTTAGCAACCAATGGTAGCCCATCGGCATGTCCTGCAATGTGTTGGGGGATAGAGGATTGCCCCGTAGAACTTCGCGACAACGGGCCCACTCGTTGTCATTGAGGTAGATCTGCATGCGCTCGCCGGTGTTCTCATTCGTCGTGAGCGTTGGTCCTCCACCGGTTCAGTTGTTGACGGGCGTGCCGTTGCCACCGTTGGTGGGGGTACCGTTCGCGACTGGTATGCCACCATTGGGCGTGCTGTCGTTGGGCGGTCCGGTGCTAGATCCGGTGCCAGCGTTTTCGCGGTTGGCGGTGGTGTCGCCCGCATTGATGATGGCGCACATGAAGTGGTTGGGGAAGTTGTTGCTCCTGCAACTTTCAGATCCAGAGCCGTAGGCTCCATCTTTAGTGGCTAGGTCACCTAGATCGGATCTGCGACTGATGTCGCTGTCCGTACTCTCAGCTACTGCTGAGGTGTTGAGCTCGCTAAGGGTACCGATTGGCGGCAGGAACCACGATGCTAGAGCAATCGCGGGAGCCGTCGGCTGGTCAGGCATGCGAAGCGTGCCCATCTGACCAACCTAGAAGCGGAAGCTCCCAATCTCCATACTGATTCCATCGCCCACAAACTCGAAAGCCGGGCGAGTGGCCGGCATGTGGACGGTCAAGTCGGATTCACTGAAGAGCTGGTGAATATCTGGTGTTGCGGAGTTGTAGATCACGGTTGACGGGGCCGAAGAAGCCGCGACATCAGCACTCCCAGTTCCCACAGACGGCGCCAATTGAAGAGGGTTTAACTCGTCAATGCCCATTGTTATGGACTTGGGTTTTGGAGAAAGAGGGAGCGCTGGAGGCATCAATCGGCTAGCAAACAAGCACACAGGGACGCAAGTTTTACCCAGGTTCAGGCCTCGTAGAGGTCCCTACTCCTGCTTGTCTACTCTTGGAATTAATGGAGGAATCGAAGATTAAAGGGGCGTGCAGTTGCAGTCTAGCGAGAGTTGTGGAAACTAGGGTGGTGATTCTCCTCCTCGTCGCCCCCTCCTATCCTTTATATAGATAGGCTAGGTCTCAGGTAGCAGGTCAAGTCGGTTAGAGATTAGGTTTTTCCCTTTAAACTTTCTATCTTAAGCTTCTTCTTATCTCGCAAGAAATCAAGAGTCTGTGGGCCACTCGAATTCTTCATTGGGCCTTGGCAACGCCGTGGGCTTCTGCCATATCTAGACTGTATATACCAAAATCGAGTAACAATTGGGTATACCCATGTCAGTAGCAATTCAAACTTTCCTGGTTTCAAAATTTTCACTTCCTTCACAAACATCCGGGGGGAAGAATACTCAATAGATCGCCATTCATAGTACTACTAGTACTATAGGGTATAGTGAGTAGTACCAAAAGAAACTTTTTTTGACGAGTAGTACCAAAAGAAACTTCATTCAACCATTAACATAACAATACGAGTTTACATATATAGGACTCGCTGCTGAACTAGTGCAGGTCTGGCGCCTCCTAGCACCTAGTCCGCGCTGCCAGCGGCAGCTCGTGTCATCGGCACCAACGATAGCTCCAGCGATAGAGCCGGCTCCTGACTAATCGGCACCTCCGGATAAGGCGGTGGCACCTCCTGAGCCATCAGCGGCATGTCTGGATAACGAGGCGACAGCTCTGGAGCCATCAGCATCTCCGGGAGAACACTGTGGATGAAGTTGCCATTGTTTGGGAACCAGTTCCAATAGTTAGTGAATATGTTGCCGCTGGTGAACACCACCATCTCACATCCGCAGTGGAAGGCTTGGCCGTAGAGGAGAGGGGCGTCCCTGAAGTTGACGAACTTAACCTTCAACATCCCGTCCGGATTATTGTAGATGCCATACATCTGGTACTTGCCGTGACCGTACCTAGCGTCAAGGAAGGCGCACGACAGCTGCCACTTTGTTCTCTGCAGGGAGAAGGCCCAAATGCGCAGGGCATTGTCCTCCTATGCGGTGATGTTGGGATCTTTGTGCTCCGGTACGGCAGGCGGCAGGCAGAAGTTGGCCATGGATGATAGACGAGGACGGAGATGGTTGCTGGAAGCGGGGTATTAGAGATGGTTTGGTGCAGGGAAGGGGAGAGATTAAATAGGAAGGAGGTGATCCAAGATTAATGTGGTAGATTACTGAAGCGAGGGGACAATCAATGTCGCTGATGAAGCCGATGCATGTGGCAAATATCGATGACGATGACTAGGGTAAGTGATTGGACGGAATGCTGACTCTGCTTCCCGCACTCGATGGCCCAGTCATAATTTTGTGATGCGTCCAAGGCGACCGCGACCTCCCCAATATGTGGGCCCTACATGGATAACTGAGTTGATGGGTGAAAACAAATTTATAAAGTGGTACTATTCAACATGAATCCAACTTCTCTGAACCATTGGATCTAACAGCCCAACGGTCAGGATTGGTGCTATGGATCCAATTCAAAACTACTCCATTATAGTAGTAGAGAAAAGTACCACCACCTAGTAGAATGGAAAAAGAAGATCCAACGACTAGCATTGTTGGGATTCACGAGTCTTGGTCCAACAATCAATACTCAAAGTTATTCGTACATTATATAGTGGTAAGATAAGATAACAAAGACTATCAATAGTATCTTGTAGATGATGGAATGGATTAGAAGATCCAATAACTAGAAGCAATGTTTGGAATCGCGGGTCATGAATCAACGGTCAATATTCAAAGTTGTTCCCACACTATATATAAAAAATAGTGGTAAGATAAGAAAAGAAAGACTATCAATAGTATATTCTCGATGCTAAAATGGAAATTAAGATCCAATGTCTGATAATGTTGGGATTCACATCTTGATGCAACGGTCAATATTCAAAGTTATTCATACACTATACAGTGCTAAGAAAAAAATGAGAAACATCTGTTTTGACAACTTTGAATACAAAAAATGCTCTAGCTTCTTCACAATGTGTATTGTCCTATGGTGTATGAACATTCCTGGCTTTGACCCAAACAGCCAAGGTCATGACCATATTGACATCATATCTCTACTACTATAATGGAGCAGTTTTGAATTGGATCCATAGCACCAATCCAGACCGTTGGGTTGTTAGATCCAATGGTTCAGAGAAGCTGGATTCGTGTTGAATAGTACCTAGAGCAAACTCCACCATGTTCTAGAACCATCATGTTCGTGATGGTACATACTATTCAACACGAATCCAGTTGCTCTGAACCATTGGATCTAACAGCCCAACGATCAGGATTGGTGCTATGGAACCAATTCAAAACTGCTCCACTATAGTAGTAGAGAGCATACAACCTACTGTGCTATGAAATTTTGGGGGTGGTGACATGATGGTTCTAGAACATGCAAGGTGGAGTTTTCTCTAGGTACTATTCAACACGAATCCAGCTTTTCTGAACCATTGGATCTAATAGCCCAACGGTCAGGATTGGTGCTATGGATCCAATTCAAAACTGCTCCATTATAGTAGTAGAGATATCTTACCACTATATAGTGTACGAATAACTTTGAATACTGACCGTTGGATCCAGACTCGTGAATCCCAATATTTCCAGCCATTGGATCTTCTTTTGCATTCTAGCATCTGGAAGATTCTATTGATAGTCTTCAGCATAATGAATGCTACGCACAAACCTTAAAACACACTTCTCCATCATACTAGAATCGTCTCCCTCGTAGCTAATAATCGTTGACTTCTACATGATCTTATCTTATCTTACCACTATATAGTGTACGAATAACTTTGTATGTTGACCGTTGGATCAAGACTCGCGAATCCCAGCATTTCTAGCCATTTGATCTTCTTTTCCATTCTAGCATCTGGAAAATTCTATTGATAGTCTTCGGCATAATGAATACTATGCACAAACCTCAAAACACACTTATCCATCATACTAGAATCTTATCCCTTGTTTCTCTAGACCATGTTATAAAAAATTTCATGTCTTAGGTAGCTAATAATCTTTGACTTCCACATGATGATACAAAGTACAAGGATCAAATATACACCCATACTTTATAGATGTTGATAAAATTTACAATTTATTGTGCTTTACCAATTATAATTTTCTATAGTGATGATATGTCATACATCTACTATCTGAGCCTCACGTGCAAGGCATGTGCAACTTACTAGTATAGTTTATGATACTGTTCCCGCATCTGGTAGATTCATGCATCTTCTTCAACAAGGTCCGCTAAAAGTGAGAAGTGTGCTGTTTTCTTTTGTTAGGCAAGTACTAGTCTTACCATTACCACTATCTTAACACTATACAGTGTACAAAAAACTTTAAATATTAATTGTTGGATCGAGACTCACGAATCCCAACTTTTCCAGCCGTTGGATCTTCTTTTCCATTCTAACATCTAGAAGATTCTATTGATAGTCTTCATCACAATGAAATGATATATGCACAAACCTCAAAACACACTTCTCCATCATTCTTGAATCTCCCCCCTCGTTTCTATAGACCATGTTACCAAAATTTTCAACATGGTCTTCGGCGCCGCCCAAAATCCAGTATATAGTAAGGGGAGTGCGAGTCGGGTGGTCATCACGGGAATCAGCGCACACATCCCACGTGCGTGCGTCACGTGTTGATGGGGCAATGACGCGCGCAACTGCTGCACGATCATGTCAGCACGTCTTACTCCATCGAACTCCACGTGACAGGCATGCACGGGATATTTACGAGTCTAGAATACGCTGTGCCACTTTTGTTGTGATCAAATTATGTTTAGTACGCGAGATATTACTTCTTTCTTATTTTTTTATGATAATCGACAAATGCATGCATGGACACGACACACAAAACCGTTGCTCGTCCTTGATCAGATCGGCACCCCACTCTGTGTACCCGCCATCGACCATTCAGAGCAACTACCTCGAGCACGATGCCCCCTCGCCGTGGCAATGGCAGGTCCAAGCTATCCACTGACCTTCCTGCGTCCCCGGCTCTTTGCTGCATCGTCCGCGCTCGCGAGTCGCCTGCTGAGGCACCACGTCGGGTCCGACCATGCCAGGATCCATCGACATCGGCACTCATGGACACCGCGATGTCGAAGCTCGTATCGATCGTGCAGGAGGAGCGTGGGCTACCTACAGTGTCGGACGAGCGCAAAGCAGCAGCTAGGACGGGGGCGCGTGTTGCACTGGCGAGTACGGACAAGAAGAGGAACGAGAAGAAAACCAGGAAGAAGAGAGGAGATAGCTATTTGGACGAGTCCGACTCGGCCAACGAGGAGGCGTTCATCAATCAGTTGGAGGCAGAAGAAGAGGAGAGTGACGTGGACCCGTGGGACTACGAAGAGTAGGAGGAGGAGGACTCTGACGAGGAGATAGCGCGCTTATTTGAGGAAGGGGGCGATGTCGAGTCGTCAGAGGAGGACACCAACGGCGGCGATGGCAGGGACCATGGCGTTGACGAAGATGAGGACGAACCGGAAGACGAAGACGATGGCTTCTTTGAAATATGATAATTTATTTTATTTATTTTAGTTAGATAGATGGATTTTCACTTGTTTATGGAGGTAATGTATTGGTGGAACGGATAGAGAGGTGGCATGGATTGACCATGCATAAAAAAAGTGGAGAAGGGAGGGGTTATCCTGCCCGTTGGATCACATGGGATCAACGGTTGGTGGAGACGATCCATGTGACATCTGTGTCAGCTAATCAGGGCATAGCACCTAGAGTGAGCACATGTTTGGGATCTCCACACGTTTGGGCTTTGTGAGATTTGTGACCGAGAGAGAGGGAAAATCTCTTTTCACAATCTGCCTATGGATCCACCAGTATCATCGAAATGTGTGCTCTTTTTACTAACAACAACCAGAGTCATTGCATGTGTGTTCTCTTTAGAGACCACACATGGATCCACCAGTGTCATTGCATGTGTGTTCTTTTTACTAACAACAACCAGAGTCATTACATGTGTGTTCTTTTTACTAACAACAACCAGAATCATTGAAATGTGTGTTCTCTTCAGAGACCACACATGGATCCAGCAGTGTTATTGCATGTGTGTTCTTTTTACTAACAACAACCAGAGTCATTGAAATGTGTGTTCTCTTTAGAGACCACACATGGATCCAGCAGTTTCATTGCATGTGTGGTCTTGTTACTAAGTACAACCAGAGTCAATGCATGTGTGTTCTTTTCACATACCACATATGGATCCACAAGTGTCATTGCATGTGTGCTTTTTTTACTAACAACAACCAGAGTCATTTCATGTGTGTTCTTTTCACATACCACATATGGATCCACCAGTATCATTGAAATGTGTGTTCTCTTTAGAGACCACACATAGATCCACCGGTGTTATTGCATGTGTGTTCTTGTTAGTAACAACAACCAGAGTCATTGCATGTGTGTTCTTTTCACGTACCACATATGCATCCAACAGTGTCATTGCATGTGTGTTCTTTTCACAATCCACCTATGGATCCACCAGTGTCATTGCATGTGTGTTCTTGTTACTAACAACAACCAGAGTCATTGCATGTGTGTTCTTTTCACATACCACATATGGATCCACCAGTGTCATTGCATGTGTGTTCTTTTCACAATCCACCTATGGATCCACCAGTGTCATTGAAATGTGTGTTACTAACAACAACCATTTTCATTGCATGTGTGTTGTTTTCACAATCCACCTTGCATGTGTTCTTTTGTACTAACAACAACTAGAGTCATTTCATGTGTGTTCTTTTCACATACCACATATGGATCCACCAGAGTCATTGAAATGTATGTTCTCTTCAGAGACCACACATGGATCCACCAGTGTTATTGCATGTGTGCTCCTGTTACGAACGAGAACCAGAGTCAATGCATGTGTTTTCTTTTCACATGCCACATATGGATCCACCAGTGTCATTGCATGTGTGTTCTTTTCACAATCCACCTACGAATCCACCAGTCTCATTGCATGTGTGTTCTTTTTACTAGCAACAACTGGAGTCATTTCATGACTTCTCTTTTCACATACCACATATGGATCCACCAGTGTCATTGAAATGTGTGCTCTCTTCAGATACAACACATGGATCACCAGTGTCATTGCATGTGTGTTATTTTACTAACAACAACCAGAGTCATTGCATGAGTGGACTATTCAGAGACCACACATGGATCCAGCAGTGTCATTGCATGTGTGATCTTTTTACTAACAACAACCAGAGTCATCGAAATGTGTGTTCTCTTCAGAGACCACACATGGATCCACCAGTGTCATTGCATGTGTGTTCTTGTTACTAAGTACAACCAGAGTCATTGCATGTGTGTTCTTCTCACATACCACATATGGATCCACCAGTGTCATTGCATGTGTGCTTTTTTACTAACAACAATCAGAGTCATTCCATGTGTGTTCTTTTCACATACCACATATGGATCCACCAGTGTCATTGCATGTGTGTACTTTTCACAATCCACCTATGGATCCACCAGTGTCATTGCATGTGTGTTCTTTTTACTAACAACAACCAGAGTCATTGAAATGTGTGTTCTCTTCAGAGACCACACATGGATCCACCAGTATTATTGCATGTGTGTTCTTTTTACTAACAACACCCAGAGTCATTGCATGTGTGTTCTTTTCACGTACCACATATGGATCCACCAGTGTCATTGCATGTGTGCACTTTTTACTAACAACAACCAGATTCATTGAATGTGTGTTCTTTTCACATACCACATATGGATCCACTAGTGTCATTGCATGTGTTCTCTTTTTACTAACAACAACCAGAGTCATTTCATGTGTGTTGTTTTCACAATCCACCTATGGATCCACCAGTGTCATTGCATGTGCGTTCTTTTTACTAACAACAACTGGAGTCATTGCATGTGTATTCTTTTCACATACCACATATGGAACAACCAGAGTCATTGCATGTGTGCTCTTTTCACAATCCACCTATGGATCGACAAGTGTCATTGCATGTGTTTTCTTTTTACTAACCACAACCAGAGTCATTGAAATATTTGTTCCCTTTAGAGACCACACATGCATCCACCAATGTCATTGCATGTGTGTTCTTTTTACTAACAACAACCAGAGCCATTGAAATGTGTGTTCTCTTAAGAGACCACACATGGATCCACCAGTGTTATTGCATGTGTGTTCTTTTTACTAACAACAACCAGAGTCATTGCATGTGTGTTATTTTCACATACCACATATGGATCCACTAGTGTCATTGCATGTGTGCTATTTTTACTAACAACAACCAGAGTCATTGCATGTGTGTTCTCTTCCGATACCACCCATGGATCCACCAGTGTCATTGCATGTGTTCTTTTTACTGACAACAACCAGAGTCATTGAAATGTGTGTTCTCTTTTGAGACCACACATGGATCCACCAGTGTCATTGCATGTGTGTTCTTGTTACTAAGTATAACTGGAGTCATTGCATGTGTGTTCTTTTCAAACCACATATGGATCCACCTGTGTCATTGCATGTGTGTTCTTTTTAATAACAACAACCAGAGTCATTGAAATGTGTGTTCTCTTCAGAGACCACAAATGGATCCACTAGTGTCATTGCATGTGTGTTCTTTTTACTCACAATAGACAGAGTCATTGAAATGTGTGTTCTTTTCACAATCCACCTATGGATCCACCAGCGTCATTGCATGTGTGCTTTTTTTACTAACAACAACCAGATTCATTGAAATGTGTGTTCTCTTCACATACCACATATGGATCCACCAGTTTTATTGCATGTGTGTTCTTTTTACTAATAACAACCAGTGTCATTGCATGTGTGTTCTTTTCACAATCCACCTATGGATCCACCAGTGTCATTGCATGTGTGATTTCTTACTAACAACAACCAGAGTCATTTCATGTCTGTTCTTTTCACATACCACATATGGATCCACCAGAGTCATTGCATGTGTGTTCTTGTTACTAAGTACAACTAGAGTCATTGCATGTGTGTTCTTTTCACGTACCACCTATGGATCCACCAGTGTCATTGCATGTGTGTTCTTTTTACTAACCACAACCAGAGTCATTGCATGTGTGTTCTGTTCAGAGACCACACATGGATCCACCAGTGTCACTCAAATGTGTGCTCTTTTTACTAACAACAACCAGAGTCATTGCATGTGTGTTCTCTTTAGAGACCACACATGGATCCACCAGTGTCATTGCATGTGTGTTCTTGTTACTAAGTATAACTAGAGTCATTGCATGTGTGTTCTTTTCACATACCACACATGGATCCACCAGTGTCATTGCATGTGTGTTCTTTTTACTAACAACAACCAGAGTCATTGACACGTGTGTTCTCTTCAGACACCACACATGGATCCACCAGTGTCATTGTATGTGTGTTCTTTTTACTAACAACAACCAGAGTCATTGAAATGTGTGTTCTCTTCAGAGACCACACATGGATACACCAGTGTAATTGCATGTGTGTTCTTGTTACTGAGTACAATCAGAGTGATGGCATGTGTGTTCTTTTCATATACCACATATGGATCCAACAGTGTCATTGCATGTGTGCTTTTTTTATTAACAACAACCAGAGTCATTTCATGTGTGTTCTTTTCACAATCCACCTATGGATCCCCCAGTGTCATTGCATGTGTGTTCTTTTTACTAACAACAACTGGAGTCATTGCATGTGTGTTCTTTTCACATACCACATATGGAACAACCAGAGTCATTGCATGTGTGCTCTTTTCACAATCCACCTATGGATCCACCAGTGTCATTGCATGTGTGTTCCTTTTACTAACAACAACTGGAGTCATTGAAATGTGTGTTCTCTTCAGAGACCACACATGGATCCACCAATGTCATTGCATGTGTGTTCTTTTTAATAACAACAACGAGAGTCATTGAAATGTGTGCTCTCTTTAGATACCACACATGGATCCACCAGTGTCATTGCATGTGTGTTCTTTTTACTAAGAACAACCAGAGTCATTGCATGTGTGTTATGTTCAGAGACCACACATGGATCCACCAGTGTCATTGCATGTGTGTTCTTTTTACTAATAACAACCAGAGTCATTGACATGTGTGTTCTCTTCCGACAACACACATGGATCCACCAGTGTCATTGCATGTGTGTTCTTTTTACTAACAACAACCAGATTCATTGAATGTGTGTTCTTTTCACATACCACATATGGATCCACTAGTGTCATTGCATGTGTTCTCTTTTTACAAACAACAACCAGAGTCATTGAAATCTGTGTTGTTTTCACAATCCACCTATGGATCCACCAGTGTCATTGCATGTGCGTTCTTTTTACTAACAACAACTGGAGTCATTGCATGTGTATTCTTTTCACATACCACATATGGAACAACCAGAGTCATTGCATGTGTGCTCTTTTCACAATCCACCTATGGATCGACAAGTGTCATTGCATGTGTTTTCTTTTTACTAACCACAACCAGAGTCATTGAAATATTTGTTCCCTTTAGAGACCTCACATGCATCCACCAATGTCATTGCATGTGTGTTCTTTTTACTAACAACAACCAGAGCCATTGAAATGTGTGTTCTCTTAAGAGACCACACATGGATCCACCAGTGTTATTGCATGTGTGTTCTTTTTACTAACAACAACCAGAGTCATTGCATGTGTGTTATTTTCACATACCACATATGGATCCACTAGTGTCATTGCATGTGTGCTATTTTTACTAACAACAACCAGAGTCATTGCATGTGTGTTCTCTTCGGAGACCACCCATGGATCCACCAGTGTCATTGCATGTGTGTTCTTTTTACTGACAACAACCAGAGTCATTGAAATGTGTGTTCTCTTTTGAGACCACACATGGATCCACCAGTGTCATTGCATGTGTGTTCTTGTTACTAAGTAGAACTGGAGTCATTGCATGTGTGTTCTTTTCAAACCACATATGGGTCCACCTGTGTCATTGCATGTGTGTTCTTTTTAATAACAACAACCAGAGTCATTGAAATGTGTGTTCTCTTCAGAGACCACAAATGGATCCACTTGTGTCATTGCATGTGTGTTCTTTTTACTAACAACAGACAGAGTCATTGAAATGTGTGTTCTTTTCACAATCCACCTATGGATCCACCAGCGTCATTGCATGTGTGCTTTTTTTACTAACAACAACCAGATTCATTGAAATGTGTGTTCTCTTCACATACCACATATGGATCCACCAGTGTTATTGCATGTGTGTTCTTTTTACTAATAACAACCAGTGTCATTGCATGTGTGTTCTTTTCACAATCCACCTATGGATCCACTAGTGTCATTGCATGTGGGATTTTTTACTAACAACAACCAGAGTCATTTCATGTGTGTTCTTTTCACATACCACATATGGATCCACCAGAGTCATTCAAATGTATGTTCTCTTCAGAGACCACACATGGATCCACCAGTGTTATTGCATGTGTGTTCTTGTTACTAACAACAAGCAGATTCAATGCATGTGTGTTCTTTTCAGATGCCACATATGGATCCAACAGTGTCATTGCATGTGTGCTTTTTTTATTAACAACAACCAGAGTCATTTCATGTGTGTTCTTTTCACAATCCACCTATGGATCCCCCAGTGTCATTGCATGTGTGTTCTTTTTACTAACAACAACTGGAGTCATTGCATGTGTGTTCTTTTCACATACCACATATGGAACAACCAGAGTCATTGCATGTGTGCTCTTTTCACAATCCACCTATGGATCCACCAGTGTCATTGCATGTGTGTTCCTTTTACTAACAACAACTGGAGTCATTGAAATGTGTGTTCTCTTCAGAGACCACACATGGATCCACCAATGTCATTGCATGTGTGTTCTTTTTAATAACAACAACGAGAGTCATTGAAATGTGTGCTCTCTTTAGATACCACACATGGATCCACCAGTGTCATTGCATGTGTGTTCTTTTTACTAAGAACAACCAGAGTCATTGCATGTGTGTTATGTTCAGAGACCACACATGGATCCACCAGTGTCATTGCATGTGTGTTCTTTTTACTAATAACAACCAGAGTCATTGACATGTGTGTTCTCTTCCGACAACACACATGGATCCACCAGTGTCATTGCATGTGTGTTCTTTTTACTAACAACAACCAGATTCATTGAATGTGTGTTCTTTTCACATACCACATATGGATCCACTAGTGTCATTGCATGTGTTCTCTTTTTACAAACAACAACCAGAGTCATTGAAATCTGTGTTGTTTTCACAATCCACCTATGGATCCACCAGTGTCATTGCATGTGCGTTCTTTTTACTAACAACAACTGGAGTCATTGCATGTGTATTCTTTTCACATACCACATATGGAACAACCAGAGTCATTGCATGTGTGCTCTTTTCACAATCCACCTATGGATCGACAAGTGTCATTGCATGTGTTTTCTTTTTACTAACCACAACCAGAGTCATTGAAATATTTGTTCCCTTTAGAGACCTCACATGCATCCACCAATGTCATTGCATGTGTGTTCTTTTTACTAACAACAACCAGAGCCATTGAAATGTGTGTTCTCTTAAGAGACCACACATGGATCCACCAGTGTTATTGCATGTGTGTTCTTTTTACTAACAACAACCAGAGTCATTGCATGTGTGTTATTTTCACATACCACATATGGATCCACTAGTGTCATTGCATGTGTGCTATTTTTACTAACAACAACCAGAGTCATTGCATGTGTGTTCTCTTCGGAGACCACCCATGGATCCACCAGTGTCATTGCATGTGTGTTCTTTTTACTGACAACAACCAGAGTCATTGAAATGTGTGTTCTCTTTTGAGACCACACATGGATCCACCAGTGTCATTGCATGTGTGTTCTTGTTACTAAGTAGAACTGGAGTCATTGCATGTGTGTTCTTTTCAAACCACATATGGGTCCACCTGTGTCATTGCATGTGTGTTCTTTTTAATAACAACAACCAGAGTCATTGAAATGTGTGTTCTCTTGGAGACCACAAATGGATCCACTTGTGTCATTGCATGTGTGTTCTTTTTACTAACAACAGACAGAGTCATTGAAATGTGTGTTCTTTTCACAATCCACCTATGGATCCACCAGCGTCATTGCATGTGTGCTTTTTTTAACAACAACCAGATTCATTGAAATGTGTGTTCTCTTCACATACCACATATGGATCCACCAGTGTTATTGCATGTGTGTTCTTTTTACTAATAACAACCAGTGTCATTGCATGTGTGTTCTTTTCACAATCCACCTATGGATCCACTAGTGTCATTGCATGTGGGATTTTTTACTAACAACAACCAGAGTCATTTCATGTGTGTTCTTTTCACATACCACATATGGATCCACCAGAGTCATTCAAATGTATGTTCTCTTCAGAGACCACACATGGATCCACCAGTGTTATTGCATGTGTGTTCTTGTTACTAACAACAAGCAGATTCAATGCATGTGTGTTCTTTTCAGATGCCACATATGGATCCACCAGTGTCATTGCATGTGTGTTCTTTTCACAATCCACCTATGGATCCACCAGTCTCATTGCCTGTGTGTTCTTTTTACTAGCAACAATTGGAGTCATTTCGTGACTTCTCTTTTCACATACCACATATGGATCCACCAGTGTCATTGAAATGTGTGCTCTCTTCAGATACCACACATGGATCCACCAGTGTCATTGCATGTGTGTTGTGTTCAGAGACCACACATGGCATCCACCAGTGTCGTTGCATGTGTGTTCTTTTTATTAACAACAACCAGAGTCATTGAAATGTGTGTTCTCTTTTGAGACCACACATGGATCCTGATGTCATTATGTGTGTTCTTGTTACTAAGAACAACTGGAGTCATTGCATGTGTTCTTTTCAAACCACATATGGATCCACCAGTGTCATTGCATGTGTGTTCTTTTTACTAAGAACAACCAGAGTCATTGAAAGGTGTGTTCTCTTCAGAGACCACACATGGATCCACTAGTGTCATTGCATGTGTGTTCTTTTTGCTAACAACAACCAGAGTCATTGAAATGTGTGTTCTTTTCACAATCCACCTATGGATCCACCAGCGTCATTGCATGTGTGCTTTTTTTACTAACAACAACCAGATTCATTGAAATGTGTGTTCTCTTCACATACCACATATGGATCCACCAGTGTCATTGCATGTGTGTTCTTTTTACTAATAACAACTAGTGTCATTGCATGTGTGTTCTTTTCACAATCCACATATGGATCCACTAGAGTCATTGCATGTGTGTTCTTTTTACTAACAACAACTAGAGTCATTGCATGTGTGTTATGTTCAGAGACCACACTTGGATCCACCAGTGTCATTGCATGTGTGTTCTTTTTACTAACAACAACCAGAGTCATTGAAATGTGTGTTCTCTTTTGAGACCACACATGGATCCACCAGTGTCATTGCGTGTGTGTTGTTGTTACTAAGAACAACTGGAGTCATTGCTTGTGTGTTCTTTTCAAACCACATATGGATCCACCAGTGTCATTGCATGTGTGTTCTTTTTACTAAGAACAACCAGAGTCATTTAAATGTGTGTTCTCTTCAGAGACCACACATGGATCCACTAGTGTCATTGCATGTGTGTTCTTTTTACTAACAACAACCAGAGTCATTGAAATGTGTGTTCTTTTCACAATCCACCTGTGGATCCACCAGTGTCATTGCATGTGTGGTTTTTTTACTAACTCCAACCAGAGTCATTGAAATGTGTGTTCTCTTCACATACCACATATGGATCCACCAGTGTCATTGCATGTGTGTTCTTTTTACTAATAACAACCAGTGTCATTGCATGTGTGTTCTTTTCACAATCCACATATGGATCCACCAGTGTCATTGCATGTGTGTTCTTTTTACTAACAACAACCAGAGTCATTGCATGTGTGTTATGTTCAGAGACCACACTTGGATCCACCAGTGTCATTGCATGTGTGTTCTTTTTACTAACCACAACCAGAGTCATTGAAATATTTGTTCCCTTTAGAGACCTCACATGCATCCACCAATGTCATTGCATGTGTGTTCTTTTTACTAACAACAACCAGAGCCATTGAAATGTGTGTTCTCTTAAGAGACCACACATGGATCCACCAGTGTTATTGCATGTGTGTTCTTTTTACTAACAACAACCAGAGTCATTGCATGTGTGTTATTTTCACATACCACATATGGATCCACTAGTGTCATTGCATGTGTGCTATTTTTACTAACAACAACCAGAGTCATTGCATGTGTGTTCTCTTCGGAGACCACCCATGGATCCACCAGTGTCATTGCATGTGTGTTCTTTTTACTGACAACAACCAGAGTCATTGAAATGTGTGTTCTCTTTTGAGACCACACATGGATGCACCAGTGTCATTGCATGTATGTTCTTGTTACTAAGTATAACTGGAGTCATTGCATGTGTGTTCTTTTCAAACCACATATGGGTCCACCTGTGTCATTGCATGTGTGTTCTTTTTAATAACAACAACCAGAGTCATTGAAATGTGTGTTCTCTTCAGAGACCACAAATGGATCCACTTGTGTCATTGCATGTGTGTTCTTTTTACTAACAATGCATGTGAGTCATTGAAATGTGTGTTCTTTTCACAATCCACCTATGGATCCACCAGCGTCATTGCATGTGTGCTTTTTTTACTAACAACAACCAGATTCATTGAAATGTGTGTTCTCTTCACATACCACATATGGATCCACCAGTGTTATTGCATGTGTGTTCTTTTTACTAATAACAACCAGTGTCATTGCATGTGTGTTCTTTTCACAATCCACCTATGGATCCACTAGTGTCATTGCATGTGGGATTTTTTACTAACAACAACCAGAGTCATTTCATGTGTGTTCTTTTCACATACCACATATGGATCCACCAGAGTCATTCAAATGTATGTTCTCTTCAGAGACCACACATGGATCCACCAGTGTTATTGCATGTGTGTTCTTGTTACTAACAACAAGCAGATTCAATGCATGTGTGTTCTTTTCAGATGCCACATATGGATCCACCAGTGTCATTGCATGTGTGTTCTTTTCACAATCCACCTATGGATCCACCAGTCTCATTGCCTGTGTGTTCTTTTTACTAGCAACAATTGGAGTCATTTCGTGACTTCTCTTTTCACATACCACATATGGATCCACCAGTGTCATTGAAATGTGTGCTCTCTTCAGATACCACACATGGATCCACCAGTGTCATTGCATGTGTGTTGTGTTCAGGGACCACACATGGCATCCACCAGTGTCGTTGCATGTGTGTTCTTTTTATTAACAACAACCAGAGTCATTGAAATGTGTGTTCTCTTTTGAGACCACACATGGATCCACCAGTGTCATTGCGTGTGTGTTCTTGTTACTAAGAACAACTGGAGTCATTGCATGTGTTCTTTTCAAACCACATATGGATCCACCAGTGTCATTGCATGTGTGTTCTTTTTACTAAGAACAACCAGAGTCATTGAAAGGTGTGTTCTCTTCAGAGACCACACATGGATCCACTAGTGTCATTGCATGTGTGTTCTTTTTACTAACAACAACCAGAGTCATTGAAATGTGTGTTCTTTTCACAATCCACCTATGGATCCACCAGTGTCATTGCATGTGTGGTTTTTTTACTAACAACAACCAGAGCCATTGAAATGTGTGTTCTCTTCACATACCACATATGGATCCACCAGTGTCATTGCATGTGTGTTCTTTTTACTAATAACAACTAGTGTCATTGCATGTGTGTTCTTTTCACAATCCACATATGGATCCACTAGAGTCATTGCATGTGTGTTCTTTTTACTAACAACAACTAGAGTCATTGCATGTGTGTTATGTTCAGAGACCACACTTGGATCCACCAGTGTCATTGCATGTGTGTTCTTTTTACTAACAACAACCAGAGTCATTGAAATGTGTGTTCTCTTTTGAGACCACACATGGATCCACCAGTGTCATTGCGTGTGTGTTGTTGTTACTAAGAACAACTGGAGTCATTGCTTGTGTGTTCTTTTCAAACCACATACGGATCCACCAGTGTCATTGCATGTGTGTTCTTTTTACTAAGAACAACCAGAGTCATTTAAATGTGTGTTCTCTTCAGAGACCACACATGGATCCACTAGTGTCATTGCATGTGTGTTCTTTTTACTAACAACAACCAGAGTCATTGAAATGTGTGTTCTTTTCACAATCCACCTGTGGATCCACCAGTGTCATTGCATGTGTGGTTTTTTTACTAACTCCAACCAGAGTCATTGAAATGTGTGTTCTCTTCACATACCACATATGGATCCACCAGTGTCATTGCATGTGTGTTCTTTTTACTAATAACAACCAGTGTCATTGCATGTGTGTTCTTTTCACAATCCACATATGGATCCACCAGTGTCATTGCATGTGTGTTCTTTTTACTAACAACAACCAGAGTCATTGCATGTGTGTTATGTTCAGAGACCACACTTGGATCCACCAGTGTCATTGCATGTGTGTTCTTTTTACTAACCACAACCAGAGTCATTGAAATATTTGTTCCCTTTAGAGACCTCACATGCATCCACCAATGTCATTGCATGTGTGTTCTTTTTACTAACAACAACCAGAGCCATTGAAATGTGTGTTCTCTTAAGAGACCACACATGGATCCACCAGTGTTATTGCATGTGTGTTCTTTTTACTAACAACAACCAGAGTCATTGCATGTGTGTTATTTTCACATACCACATATGGATCCACTAGTGTCATTGCATGTGTGCTATTTTTACTAACAACAACCAGAGTCATTGCATGTGTGTTCTCTTCGGAGACCACCCATGGATCCACCAGTGTCATTGCATGTGTGTTCTTTTTACTGACAACAACCAGAGTCATTGAAATGTGTGTTCTCTTTTGAGACCACACATGGATGCACCAGTGTCATTGCATGTATGTTCTTGTTACTAAGTATAACTGGAGTCATTGCATGTGTGTTCTTTTCAAACCACATATGGGTCCACCTGTGTCATTGCATGTGTGTTCTTTTTAATAACAACAACCAGAGTCATTGAAATGTGTGTTCTCTTCAGAGACCACAAATGGATCCACTTGTGTCATTGCATGTGTGTTCTTTTTACTAACAACAGACAGAGTCATTGAAATGTGTGTTCTTTTCACAATCCACCTATGGATCCACCAGCGTCATTGCATGTGTGCTTTTTTTACTAACAACAACCAGATTCATTGAAATGTGTGTTCTCTTCACATACCACATATGGATCCACCAGTGTTATTGCATGTGTGTTCTTTTTACTAAAAACATCAAGTGTCAATGCATGTGTGTTCTTTTCACAATCCACCTATGGATCCACTAGTGTCATTGCATGTGGGATTTTTTACTAACAACAACCAGAGTCATTTCATGTGTGTTCTTTTCACATACCACATATGGATCCACCAGAGTCATTCAAATGTATGTTCTCTTCAGAGACCACACATGGATCCACCAGTGTTATTGCATGTGTGTTCTTGTTACTAACAACAAGCAGATTCAATGCATGTGTGTTCTTTTCAGATGCCACATATGGATCCACCAGTGTCATTGCATGTGTGTTCTTTTCACAATCCACCTATGGATCCACCAGTCTCATTGCCTGTGTGTTCTTTTTACTAGCAACAATTGGAGTCATTTCGTGACTTCTCTTTTCACATACCACATATGGATCCACCAGTGTCATTGAAATGTGTGCTCTCTTCAGATACCACACATGGATCCACCAGTGTCATTGCATGTGTGTTGTGTTCAGGGACCACACATGGCATCCACCAGTGTCGTTGCATGTGTGTTCTTTTTATTAACAACAACCAGAGTCATTGAAATGTGTGTTCTCTTTTGAGACCACACATGGATCCACCAGTGTCATTGCGTGTGTGTTCTTGTTACTAAGAACAACTGGAGTCATTGCATGTGTTCTTTTCAAACCACATATGGATCCACCAGTGTCATTGCATGTGTGTTCTTTTAACTAAGAACAACCAGAGTCATTGAAAGGTGTGTTCTCTTCAGAGACCACACATGGATCCACTAGTGTCATTGCATGTGTGTTCTTTTTACTAACAACAACCAGAGTCATTGAAATGTGTGTTCTTTTCACAATCCACCTATGGATCCACCAGTGTCATTGCATGTGTGGTTTTTTTACTAACAACAACCAGAGTCATTGAAATGTGTGTTCTCTTCACATACCACATATGGATCCACCAGTGTCATTGCATGTGTGTTCTTTTTACTAATAACAACTAGTGTCATTGCATGTGTGTTCTTTTCACAATCCACATATGGATCCACCAGTGTCATTGCATGTGTGTTCTTTTTACTAACAACAACTAGAGTCATTGCATGTGTGTTATGTTCAAACACCACACTTGGATCCACCAGTGTCATTGCATGTGTGTTCTTTTTACTAACAACAACCAGAGTCATTGAAATGTGTGTTCTCTTTTGAGACCACACATGGATCCACCAGTGTCATTGCGTGTGTGTTCTTTTTACTAAGAACAACTGGAGTCATTGCTTGTGTGTTCTTTTCAAACCACATATGGATCCACCAGTGTCATTGCATGTGTGTTCTTTTTACTAAGAACAACCAGAGTCATTTAAATGTGTGTTCTCTTCAGAGACCACACATGGATCCACTAGTGTCATTGCATGTGTGTTCTTTTTACTAACAACAACCAGAGTCATTGAAATGTGTGTTCTTTTCACAATCCACCTATGGATCCACCAGTGTCATTGCATGTGTGGTTTTTTTACTAACTCCAACCAGAGTCATTGAAATGTGTGTTCTCTTCACATACCACATATGGATCCACCAGTGTCATTGCATGTGTGTTCTTTTTACTAATAACAACCAGTGTCATTGCATGTGTGTTCTTTTCACAATCCACATATGGATCCACCAGTGTCATTGCATGTGTGTTCTTTTTACTAACAACAACCAGAGTCATTGCATGTGTGTTATGTTCAGAGACCACACTTGGATCCACCAGTGTCATTGCATGTGTGTTCTTTTTACTAACAACAACCAGAGTCATTGAAATGTGTGTTCTCTTCAGAGACCACACATGGATCCACCAGTGTCATTGCATGTGTGTTCTTGTTACTAAGTACAACCAGGGTCATTGCATGTGTGTTATTTTCACATACCACAAATGGATCCAGCAGTGTCATTGCATGGGTGCTCTTTTCACAATCCACCTATGGATCCACCATTCTCATTGCATGGGTGTTCTTTTTACAAACAACAACCAGAGTCAATGAAATGTGTGTTCTTTTCACATACCACCTATGGATCCACCAGTGTCATTGCATGTGTGTTCTTTTTACTAACAACAACCAGAGTCATTGCATGTGTGTTCTCTTTAGAGACCACATATGGATCCACCAGTGTCACTAAAATGTGTGCTCTTTTTACTAACAACAACCAGAGTCATTGCATGTGTGTTCTCTTTAGAGACCACACATGGATCCACCAGTGTCATTGCATGTGTGTTCTTGTTACTAAGTGTAACTAGAGTGATTGCATGTGTGTTCTTTTCACATACCACACATGGATCCACCAGTGTCATTGCATGTGTCTTCTTTTTACTAACAACAACCAGAGTCATTGTAATGTGTGTTCTCTTCAGAGACCACACATGGATCCACCAGTGTTATTGCATGTGTGTTCTTTTTACTAACAAGAACCAGAGTCATTGCATGTGTGTTCTTTTCACATACCACCTATGGATCCACCACTGGCATTGCATGTGTGCTCTTTTTACTAACAACAACCAGAGTCATTGCATGTGTGTTCTCTTTAGAGACCACACATGGATCCACCAGTGTCATTACATGTGTGTTCTTTTTACTAACAACAACCAGAGTCATTGAAATGTGTGTTCTCTTCAGAGACCACACATGGATCCACCAGTGTCATTGCATGTGTGTTCTTGTTACTAAGTGTAACTAGAGTGATTGCACGTGTGTTCTTTTCACATACCACACATGGATCCACCAGTGTCATTGCATGTGTGTTCTTTTTACTAATAACAACCAGAGTCATTGACATGTGTGTTCTCTTCAGACACCACACATGGATCCACCAGTGTCATTGCATGTGTGTTCTTTTTACTAACAACAACCAGAGTCACTGAAATGTGTGTTCTCTTCAGATACCACACATGGATCCACCAGTTTCATTGCATGTGTGTTCTTGTTACTAAGTACAATCAGAGTCATTGCATGTGTGTTCTTTCCACATACCACATATGGATCCAACAGTGTCATTGCATGTGTTCTTTTCTTACTAACAACAACCAGAGTCATTTCATGTGTGTTCTTTTCACAATCCACCTATGGATCCACTAGTGTCATTGCATGTGTGTTCTTTTTACTAACAACAACTAGAGTCATTGCATGTGTGTTCTTTCAGATACCACATATGGAACAACCAGAGATATTGCATGTGTGCTCTTTTCGCAGTCCACATATGGATCCACCAGTGTCATTGCATGTGTGTTCTTTTTGCTAACAACAACCAGAGTAATTGCATGTGTGTTGTGTTCAGAGACCACACATGGATCCAGCAGTGTTATTGCATGTGTGTTCTTTTTACTAACAACAACCAGAGTCATTGAAATGTGTGTTCTCTTTAGATACCACACATGGATCCACCAGTGTCATTGCATGTGTGTTCTTGTTACTAAGTACAACTAGAGTCATTGCATGTGTGTTCTTTTCACGTACCACCTATGGATCGACCAGTGTCATTGCATGTGTGTTCTTTTTACTAACAACAACCAGAGTCATTGCATGTGTGTTCTCTTCAGAGACCACACATGGATCCACCAGTGTCACTGAAATGTGTGCTCTTTTTACTAACAACAACCAGAGTCATTGCATGTGTGTTCTCTGTAGAGACCACACATGGATCCACCAGTGTCATTGCATGTGTGTTCTTGTTACTAAGTAGAACTGGAGTCATTGCATGTGTGTTCTTTTCAAACCACATATGGGTCCACCTGTGTCATTGCATGTGTGTTCTTTTCACATACCACACATGGATCCACCAGTGTCATTGCATGTGTGTTCTTGTTACTAAGTATAACTAGAGTCATTGCATGTGTGTTCTTTTCACATACCACACATGGATCCACCAGTGTCATTGCATGTGTGTTCTTTTTACTAACAACAACCAGAGTCATTGAAATGTGTGTTCTCTTTAGAGACCACACAGGGATCCACCAGTGTCATTGCATGTGTGTTCTTGTTACTGAGTACAATCAGAGTCATTGCATGTGTGTTCTTTTCACATACCACATATGGATCCAACAGTGTCATTGCATGTGTGCTTTTTTTATTAACAACAACCAGAGTCATTGAATGTGTGTTCTTTTCACATACCACATATGGATCCACCAGTGTCATTGCATGTGTGTTCTTTTTACTAACAACAACTTGAGTCATTGCATGTGTGTTCTTTTCACATACCACATATGGAACAACCAGAGTCATTGCATGTGTGCTCTTTTCACAATCCACCTATAGATCCACCAGTGTCATTGCATGTGTGTTCCTTTTACTAACAACAACTGGAGTCATTGAAATGTGTGTTCTCTTCAGAGACCACACATGGATCCACCAATGTCATTGCATGTGTGTTCTTTTTAATAACAACAACCAGAGTCATTGAAATGTGTGTTCTCTTCAGAGACCACACATGGATCCACTAGTGTTATTGCATTTGTATTCTTTTTTCCTAACAACAACCAGAGTTATTGCATGTGTGTTCTTTTCACATACCACATATGGATCCACCACTGTCATTGCATGTGTGCTCTTTTTACTAACAACAACCAGAGTCATTGCATGTGTGTTCTCTTTAGAGACCACACATGGATCCACCAGTGTCATTACATGTTGGTTCTTTTTACTAACAACAACCAGAGTCATTGAAATGTGTGTTATCTTCAGAGACCACACATGGATCCACCAGTGTCATTGCATGTGTGTTCTTGTTACTAAGTGTAACTAGAGTGATTGCATGTGTGTTCTTTTCACATACCACACATGGATCCACCAGTGTCATTGCATGTGTGTTCTTTCTACTAATAACAACCAGAGTCATTGACATGTGTGTTCTCTTCAGACACCACACATGGATCCACCAGTGTCATTGCATGTGTGTTCTTTTTACTAACAACAACCAGAGTCATTGAAATGTGTGTTCTCTTCAGAGACCACACATGGATCCACCAGTTTCATTGCATGTGTGTTCTTGTTACTAAGTACAATCTGAGTCATTGCATGTGTGTTCTTTTCACATACCACATATGGATCCAACAGTGTCATTGCATGTGTGCTTTTCTTACTAACAACAACCAGAGTCATTTCATGTGTGTTCTTTTCACAATCCACCTATGGATCCACTAGTGTCATTGCATGTGTGTTCTTTTTACTAACAACAACTAGAGTCATTGCATGTGTGTTCTTTCAGATACCACATATGGAACAAGCAGAGTCATTGCATGTGTTCTCTTTTCACAATCCACATATGGATCCACCAGTGTCATTGCATGTGTGTTCTTTTTGTTAACAACAACCAGAGTAATTGCATGTGTGTTTGTTCAGAGACCACACATGGATCCAGCAGTGTTATTGCATGTGTGTTCTTTTTACTAACAACAACCAGAGTCATTGAAATGTGTGTTCTCTTCAGATACCACACATGGATCCACCAGTGTCATTTCATGTATGTTCTTGTTACTAAGTACAACTAGAGTCATTGCATGTGTGTTCTTTTCACATACCACCTATGGATCGACCAGTGTCATTGCATGTGTGTTCTTTTTACTAACAATAACCAGAGTCATTGCATGTGTGTTCTCTTCAGAGACCACACATGGATCCACTAGTGTTATCGCATGTGTGTTCTTTTTACTAACAACAACCAGAGTCATTGCATGTGTGTTCTCTTTAGAGACCACACATGGATCCACCAGTGTCATTGCATGTGTGTTCTTGTTAAAAAGTATAACTAGAGTCATTGCATGTGTGTTCTTTTCACATACCACACATGGATCCACCGGTGTCATTGCATGTGTGTTCTTTTTACTAACAACAACTAGAGTCATTGACATGTGTGTTCTCTTCAGACAACACACATGGATCCACCAGTGTCATTGTATGTGTGTTCTTTTTACTAACAACAACCAGAGTCATTGAAATGTGTGTTCTCTTCAGAGACCACACATGGATCCACCAGTGTCATTGCATGTGTGTTCTTGTTACTAAGTACAATCAGAGTCATTGCATGTGTGTTCTTTTCACATACCACATATGGATCCAACAGTGTCATTGCATGTGTGCTTTTTTTGCTAACAACAACCAGAGTCATTTCATGTGTGTTCTTTTCACAATCCACCTATGGATCCACCAGTGTCATTGCATGTGTGTTCTTTTTACTAACAACAACTGGAGTCATTGCATGTGTGTTCTTTTCACATACCACATATGGAACAACCAGAGTCATTGCATGTGTGCTCTTTTCACAATCCACCTATGGATCCACCAGTGTCATTGCATGTGTGTTCCTTTTACGAACAACAACTAGAGTCATTGAAATGTGTGTTCTCTTCAGAGACCACCCATGGATCCACCAATGTCATTGCATGTGTGTTCTTTTTAATAACAACAACCAGAGTCATTGAAATGTGTGTTCTCTTCAGAGACCACACATGGATCCACCAGTGTTATTGCATTTGTATTCTTTTTACTAACAACAACCAGAGTCATTGCATGTGTGTTCACTTTAGAGACCACACATGGATCCACCAGTGTCATTACATGTGTGTTCTTTTTACTAACAACAACCAGAGTCATTGAAATGTGTGTTCTCTTCAGAGACCACACATGGATCCACCAGTGTCATTGCATGTGTGTTCTTGTTACTAAGTACAACTAGAGTCATTGAAATGTGTGCTCTCTTCAGATACCACACATGGATCCACCAGTGTCATTCCATGTGTGATCTTTTTACTAACAACAACCAGAGTCATTGCATGTGTGTTATGTTCAGATACCAAACATGGATCCACCAGTGTCATTGCATGTGTGTTCTTTTTACTAACAACAACCAGAGTCATTGAAATGTGTGTTCTCTTCAGAGACCACACATGGATCCACCAGTGTCATTGCATGTGTGTTCTTGTTACTAAGTACAACCAGAGTCATTGCATGTGTGTTCTTTTCACATACCACATATGGATCCACCAGTGTCATTGCATGTGTGCTCTTTTCACAATCCACCTATGGATCCACCATTGTCATTAAATGTGTGTTCTTTTTACAAACAACAACCAGAGTCATTGAAATGTGTGTTCTTTTCACATACCACCTATGGATCCACCAGTGTTATTACATGTGTGTTCTTTTTACTAACAACAACCAGATTCATTGCATGTGTGTTCTCTTCAGAGACCACACATGGATCCACCAGGGTCACTTAAATGTGTGCTCTTTTACTAACAACAACCAGAGTCATTGCATGTGTGTTCTCTTTAGAGACCACAGATGGATCCACGATGTCATTGCATATGTGTTCTTGTTACTAAGTATAACTAGAGTCATTGCATGTGTGTTCTTTTCACATACCACACATGGATCCACCAGTGTCATTGCATGTGTGTTCTTTTTACTAACAACAACCAGAGTCATTGACATGTGTGTTCTCTTCAGACACCACACATGGATCCACCAGTGTCATTGCATGTGTGTTCTTGTTACTTAGTACAACCAAAGTCATTGCATGTGTGTTCTTTTCACAATCCACCTATGGATCCACCAGTGTCATTGCATGTGTGTTCTTGTTACTAAGTATAACTAGAGTCATTGCATATGTGTTCTTTTCACATACCACACATGGATCCACCAGTGTCATTGCATGTGTGTTCTTTTTAATAACAACAACCAGAGTCATTGACATGTGTGTTCTCTTCAGACACCACACATGGATCCACATGTCATTGCATGTGTGTTCTTTTACTAACAACAACCAGAGTCATTGAAATGTGTGTTCTCTTGAGACCACATGGATCCACCAGAGTCATTGCATGTGTGTTCTTGTTACTAAGTACAATCAGAGTCATTGCATGTGTGTTCTTTTCACATACCACATATGGATCCAACAGTGTCATTGCATGTGTGCTTTTTTTACTAACAACAACCAGAGTCATTTCATGTTTGTTCTTTTCACAATCCACCTATGGATCCACCAGTGTCATTGCATGTGTGTTCTTTTTACTAACAACAACTGGAGTCATTGCATGTGTGTTCTTTTCACATACCACATATGGAACAACCAGAGTCATTGCATGTGTGCTCTTTTCACAATCCACCTATGGATCCACCAGTGTCATTGCATGTGTGTTCCTTTTACTAACAACAACTAGTGTCATTGAAATGTGTGTTCTCTTCAGAGACCACCCATGGATCCACCAATGTCATTGCATGTGTGTTCTTTTTAATAACAACAACTAGAGTCATTGAAATGTGTGTTCTCTTCAGAGACCACACATGGATCCACCAGTGTTATTGCATTTGTATTCTTTTTACTAACAACAACCAGAGTTATTGCATGTGTGTTCTTTTCACATACCACATATGGATCCACCACTATCATTGCATGTGTGCTCTTTTTACTAACAACAACCAGAGTCATTGCATGTGTGTTCACTTTAGAGACCACACATGGATCCACCAGTGTCATTACATGTGTGTTCTTTTTACTAACAACAACCAGAGTCATTGAAATGTGTGTTCTCTTTAGAGACCACACATGGATCCACCAGTGTCATTGCATGTGTGTTCTTGTTACTAAGTACAACTAGAGTCATTGAAATGTGTGCTCTCTTCAGATACCACACATGGATCCACCAGTGTCATTCCATGTGTGATCTTTTTACTAACAACAACCAGAGTCATTGCATGTGTGTTATGTTCAGATACCAAACATGGATCCACCAGTGTCATTGCATGTGTGTTCTTTTTACTAACAACAACCAGAGTCATTGAAATGTGTGTTCTCTTCAGAGACCACACATGGATCCACCAGTGTCATTGCATGTGTGTTCTTGTTACTAAGTACAACCAGAGTCATTGCATGTGTGTTCTTTTCACATACCACATATGGATCCACCAGTGTCATTGCATGTGTGCTCTTTTCACAATCCACCTATGGATCCACCATTGTCATTAAATGTGTGTTCTTTTTACAAACAACAACCAGAGTCATTGAAATGTGTGTTCTTTTCACATACCACCTATGGATCCACCAGTGTTATTACATGTGTGTTCTTTTTACTAACAACAACCAGATTCATTGCATGTGTGTTCTCTTCAGAGACCACACATGGATCCACCAGGGTCACTTAAATGTGTGCTCTTTTACTAACAACAACCAGAGTCATTGCATGTGTGTTCTCTTTAGAGACCACAGATGGATCCACCAGTGTCATTGCATATGTGTTCTTGTTACTAAGTATAACTAGAGTCATTGCATGTGTGTTCTTTTCACATACCACACATGGATCCACCAGTGTTATTGCATGTGTGTTCTTTTTACTAACAACAACCAGAGTCATTGACATGTGTGTTCTCTTCAGACACCACACATGGATCCACCAGTGTCATTGCATGTGTGTTCTTGTTACTTAGTACAACCAAAGTCATTGCATGTGTGTTCTTTTCACAATCCACCTATGGATCCACCAGTGTCATTGCATGTGTGTTCTTGTTACTAAGTATAACTAGAGTCATTGCATATGTGTTCTTTTCACATACCACACATGGATCCACCAGTGTCATTGCATGTGTGTTCTTTTTAATAACAACAACCAGAGTCATTGACATGTGTGTTCTCTTCAGACACCACACATGGATCCACCAGTGTCATTGCATGTGTGTTCTTTTTACTAACAACAACCAGAGTCATTGAAATGTGTGTTCTCTTCGGAGACCACACATGGATCCACCAGAGTCATTGCATGTGTGTTCTTGTTACTAAGTACAATCAGAGTCATTGCATGTGTGTTCTTTTCACATACCACATATGGATCCAACAGTGTCATTGCATGTGTGCTTTTTTTACTAACAACAACCAGAGTCATTTCATGTTTGTTCTTTTCACAATCCACCTATGGATCCACCCCACCTATGGATCCACCAGTGTCATTGCATGTGTGTTCTTTTTACTAACAACAACTGGAGTCATTGCATGTGTGTTCTTTTCACATACTACATATGGAACAACCAGAGTCATTGCATGTGTGCTCTTTTCACAATCCACCTATGGATCCACCATTGTCATTGCATGTGTGTTCCTTTTACTAACAACAACTGGAGTCATTGAAATGTGTGTTCTCTTCAGAGACCACCCATGGATCCACCAATGTCATTGCATGTGTGTTCTTTTTAATAACAACAACCAGAGTCATTGAAATGTGTGTTCTCTTCAGAGACCACACATGGATCCTGATGTTATGGCATTTGTATTATTTTTACTAACAACAACCAGAGTTATTGCATGTGTGTCCTTTTCATATACCACATATGGATCCACCACTATCATTGCATGTGTGCTCTTTTTACTAACAACAACCAGAGTCATTGCATGTGTGTTCTCTTTAGAGACCACACATGGATCCACCAGTGTCATTACATGTGTGTTCTTTTTACTAACAACAACTAGAGTCATTGAAATGTGTGTTCTCTTCAGAGACCACACATGGATCCACCAGTGTCATTGCATGTGTGTTCTTGTTACTAAGTACAACTAGAGTCATTGCATGTGTGTTCTTTTCACATACCACATATGGATCCACCAGTGTCATTGCATGTGTGCTCTTTTCACAATCCACCTATGGATCCACCATTGTCATTGCATGTGTGTTCTTTTTACAAACAACAACCAGAGTCATTGAAATGTTTGTTCTTTTCACATACCACCTATGGATCCAGCAGTGATATTGCATGTGTGTTCTTTTTACTAAGAACAACCAGATTCATTGCATGTGTGTTCTCTTCAGAGACCACACATGGATCCACCAGGGTCACTTAAATGTGTGCTCTTTTACTAACAACAACCAGAGTCATTGCATGTGTGTTCTCTTTAGAGACCACAGATGGATCCACCAGTGTCATTGCATATGTGTTCTTGTTACTAAGTATATCTAGAGTCATTGCATGTGTGTTCTTTTCACATACCACACATGGATCCACCAGTGTCATTGCATGTGTGTTCTTTTTACTAACAACAACCAGAGTCATTGAAATGTGTGTTCTCTTCGGAGACCACACATGGATCCACCAGAGTCATTGCATGTGTGTTCTTGTTACTAAGTACAATCAGAGTCATTGCATGTGTGTTCTTTTCACATACCACATATGGATCCAACAGTGTCATTGCATGTGTGCTTTTTTTACTAACAACAACCAGAGTCATTTCATGTTTGTTCTTTTCACAATCCACCTATGGATCCACCAGTGTCATTGCATGTGTGTTCTTTTTACTAACAACAACTGGAGTCATTGCATGTGTGTTCTTTTCACATACCACATATGGAACAACCAGAGTCATTGCATGTGTGCTCTTTTCACAATCCACCTATGGATCCACCAGTGTCATTGCATGTGTGTTCCTTTTACTAACAACAACTAGTGTCATTGAAATGTGTGTTCTCTTCAGAGACCACCCATGGATCCACCAATGTCATTGCATGTGTGTTCTTTTTAATAACAACAACTAGAGTCATTGAAATGTGTGTTCTCTTCAGAGACCACACATGGATCCACCAGTGTTATTGCATTTGTATTCTTTTTACTAACAACAACCAGAGTTATTGCATGTGTGTTCTTTTCACATACCACATATGGATCCACCACTATCATTGCATGTGTGCTCTTTTTACTAACAACAACCAGAGTCATTGCATGTGTGTTCACTTTAGAGACCACACATGGATCCACCAGTGTCATTACATGTGTGTTCTTTTTACTAACAACAACCAGAGTCATTGAAATGTGTGTTCTCTTTAGAGACCACACATGGATCCACCAGTGTCATTGCATGTGTGTTCTTGTTACTAAGTACAACTAGAGTCATTGAAATGTGTGCTCTCTTCAGATACCACACATGGATCCACCAGTGTCATTCCATGTGTGATCTTTTTACTAACAACAACCAGAGTCATTGCATATGTGTTATGTTCAGATACCAAACATGGATCCACCAGTGTCATTGCATGTGTGTTCTTTTTACTAACAACAACCAGAGTCATTGAAATGTGTGTTCTCTTGGAGACCACACATGGATCCTGATGTCATTGCATGTGTGTTCTTGTTACTAAGTACAACCAGAGTCATTGCATGTGTGTTCTTTTCACATACCACATATGGATCCACCAGTGTCATTGCATGTGTGCTCTTTTCACAACCCACCTATGGATCCACCATTGTCATTAAATGTGTGTTCTTTTACAAACAACAACGAGTCATTGAAATGTGTGTTCTTTTCACATACCACCTATGGATCCACCGGTGTTATTACATGTGTGTTCTTTTACTAACAACCAGATTCATTGCATGTGTTCTCTTGAGACCACACATGGATCCTGAGTCACTTAAATGTGTGCTCTTTTACTAACAACAACCAGAGTCATTGCATGTGTGTTCTCTTTAGAGACCACAGATGGATCCACCAGTGTCATTGCATATGTGTTCTTGTTACTAAGTATAACTAGAGTCATTGCATGTGTGTTCTTTTCACATACCACACATGGATCCACCAGTGTCATTGCATGTGTGTTCTTTTTACTAACAACAACCAGAGTCATTGACATGTGTGTTCTCTTCAGACACCACACATGGATCCACCAGTGTCATTGCATGTGTGTTCTTGTTACTTAGTACAACCAAAGTCATTGCATGTGTGTTCTTTTCACAATCCACCTATGGATCCACCAGTGTCATTGCATGTGTGTTCTTGTTACTAAGTATAACTAGAGTCATTGCATATGTGTTCTTTTCACATACCACACATGGATCCACCAGTGTCATTGCATGTGTGTTCTTTTTAATAACAACAACCAGAGTCATTGACATGTGTGTTCTCTTCAGACACCACACATGGATCCACCAGTGTCATTGCATGTGTGTTCTTTTTACTAACAACAACCAGAGTCATTGAAATGTGTGTTCTCTTCGGAGACCACACATGGATCCACCAGAGTCATTGCATGTGTGTTCTTGTTACTAAGTACAATCAGAGTCATTGCATGTGTGTTCTTTTCACATACCACATATGGATCCAACAGTGTCATTGCATGTGTGCTTTTTTTACTAACAACAACCAGAGTCATTTCATGTTTGTTCTTTTCACAATCCACCTATGGATCCACCAGTGTCATTGCATGTGTGTTCTTTTTACTAACAACAACTGGAGTCATTGCATGTGTGTTCTTTTCACATACTACATATGGAACAACCAGAGTCATTGCATGTGTGCTCTTTTCACAATCCACCTATGGATCCACCATTGTCATTGCATGTGTGTTCCTTTTACTAACAACAACTGGAGTCATTGAAATGTGTGTTCTCTTCAGAGACCACCCATGGATCCACCAATGTCATTGCATGTGTGTTCTTTTTAATAACAACAACCAGAGTCATTGAAATGTGTGTTCTCTTCAGAGACCACACATGGATCCACCAGTGTTATGGCATTTGTATTATTTTTACTAACAACAACCAGAGTTATTGCATGTGTGTCCTTTTCATATACCACATATGGATCCACCACTATCATTGCATGTGTGCTCTTTTTACTAACAACAACCAGAGTCATTGCATGTGTGTTCTCTTTAGAGACCACATGGATCCTGATGTCATTACATGTGTGTTCTTTTTACTAACAACAACCAGAGTCATTGAAATGTGTGTTCTCTTCAGAGACCACACATGGATCCACCAGTGTCATTGCATGTGTGTTCTTGTTACTAAGTACAACTAGAGTCATTGAAATGTGTGCTCTCTTCAGATACCACACATGGATCCACCAGTGCCATTGCATGTGTGATGTTTTTACTAACAACAACCAGAGTCATTGCATGTGTGTTATGTTCAGATACCAAACATGGATCCACCAGTGTCATTGCATGTGTGTTCTTTTTACTAACAACAACCAGAGTCATTGAAATGTGTGTTCTCTTTAGAGACCACACATGGATCCACCAGTGTCATTGCATGTGTGTTCTTGTTACTAAGTACAACCAGAGTCATTGCATGTGTGTTCTTTTCACATACCACATATGGATCCACCAGTGTCATTGCATGTGTGCTCTTTTCACAATCCACCTATGGATCCACCATTGTCATTGCATGTGTGTTCTTTTTACAAACAACAACCAGAGTCATTGAAATGTTTGTTCTTTTCACATACCACCTATGGATCCAGCAGTGATATTGCATGTGTGTTCTTTTTACTAAGAACAACCAGATTCATTGCATGTGTGTTCTCTTCAGAGACCACACATGGATCCACCAGGGTCACTTAAATGTGTGCTCTTTTACTAACAACAACCAGAGTCATTGCATGTGTGTTCTCTTTAGAGACCACAGATGGATCCACCAGTGTCATTGCATATGTGTTCTTGTTACTAAGTATATCTAGAGTCATTGCATGTGTGTTCTTTTCACATACCACACATGGATCCACCAGTGTCATTGCATGTGTGTTCTATTTACTAACAACAACCAGAGTCATTGACATGTGTGTTCTCTTCAGACACCACACATGGATCCACCAGTGTCATTGCATGTGTGTTCTTGTTACTTAGTACAACCAAAGTCATTGCATGTGTGTTCTTTTCACAATCCACCTATGGATCCACCAGTGTCATTGCATGTGTGTTCTTGTTACTAAGTATAACTAGAGTCATTGCATATGTGTTCTTTTCACATACCACACATGGATCCACCAGTGTCATTGCATGTGTGTTCTTTTTAATAACAACAACCAGAGTCATTGACATGTGTGTTCTCTTCAGACACCACACATGGATCCACCAGTGTCATTGCATGTGTGTTCTTTTTACTAACAACAACCAGAGTCATTGAAATGTGTGTTCTCTTCGGAGACCACACATGGATCCACCAGAGTCATTGCATGTGTGTTCTTGTTACTAAGTACAATCAGAGTCATTGCATGTGTGTTCTTTTCACATACCACATATGGATCCAATAGTGTCATTATATGTGTGCTTTTTTTACTAACAACAACCAGAGTCATTTCATGTGTGTTCTTTTCACTATCCACCTATGGATCCACCAGTGTCATTGCATGTGTGTTCTTTTTACTAACAACAACTGGAGTCATTGCATGTGTGTTCTTTTCACATACCACATATGGAACAACCAGAGTCATTGCATGTGTGCTCTTTTCACAATCCACCTATGGATCCACCAGTGTCATTGCATGTGTGTTCCTTTTACTAACAACAACTAGAGTCATTGAAATGTGTGTTCTCTTCAGAGACCACCCATGGATCCACCAATGTCATTGCATGTGTGTTCTTTTTAATAACAACAACCAGAGTCATTGAAATATGTGTTCTCTTCAGAGACCACACATGGATCCACCGGTGTTATGGCATTTGTATTATTTTTACTAACAACAACTAGAGTTATTGCATGTGTGTTCTTTTCACATACCACATATGGATCCACCACTATCATTGCATGTGTGCTCTTTTTACTAACAACAACCAGAGTCATTGCATGTGTGTTCTCTTTAGAGACCACACATGGATCCACCAGTGTCATTACATGTGTGTTCTTTTTACTAACAACAACCAGAGTCATTGAAATGTGTGTTCTCTTCAGAGACCACACATGGATCCACCAGTGTCATTGCATGTGTGTTCTTGTTACTAAGTACAACTTGAGTCATTGAAATGTGTGCTCTCTTCAGATACCACACATGGATCCACCAGTGTCATTGCATGTGTCATCTTTTTACTAACAACAACCAGAGTCATTGCATGTGTGTTATGTTCAGATACCAAACATGGATCCACCAGTGTCATTGCATGTGTGTTCTTTTTACTAACAACAACCAGAGTCATTGAAATGTGTGTTCTCTTTAGAGACCACACATGGATCCACCAGTGTCATTGCATGTGTGTTCTTGTTACTAAGTACAACCAGAGTCATTGCATGTGTGTTCTTTTCACATACCACATATGGATCCACCAGTGTCATTGCATGTGTGCTCTTTTCACAATCCACCTATGGATCCACCATTGTCATTGCATGTGTGTTCATTTTACAAACAACAACCAGAGTCATTGAAATGTGTGTTCTTTTCACATACCACCTATGGATCCACCAGTGTTATTGCATGTGTGTTCTTTTTACTAACAACAACCAGATTCATTGCATGTGTGTTCTCTTCAGAGACCACACATGGATCCACCAGGGTCACTTAAATGTGTGCTCTTTTTACTAACAACAACCAGAGTCATTGCATGTGTGTTCTCTTTAGAGACCACAGATGGATCCACCAGTGTCATTGCATATGTGTTCTTGTTACTAAGTAAAACTAGAGTCATTGCATGTGTGTTCTTTTCACATACCACACATGGATCCACCAGTGTCATTGCATGTGTGTTATTTTTACTAACAACAACCAGAGTCATTGACATGTGTGTTCTCTTCAGACACCACACATGGATCCACCAGTGTCATTGCATGTGTGTTCTTGTTACTTAGTACAACCAAAGTCATTGCATGTGTGTTCTTTTCACAATCCACCTATGGATCCACCAGTGTCATTGCATGTGTGTTCTTGTTACTAAGTATAACTAGAGTCATTGCATATGTGTTCTTTTCACATACCACACATGGATCCACCAGTGTCATTGCATGTGTGTTCTTTTTATTAACAACAACCAGAGTCATTGACATGTGTGTTCTCTTCAGACACCACACATGGATCCACCAGTGTCATTGCATGTGTGTTCTTTTTACTAACAACAACCAGAGTCATTGAAATGTGTGTTCTCTTCGGAGACCACACATGGATCCACCAGTGTCATTGCATGTGTGTTCTTGTTACTAAGTACAATCAGAGTCATTGCATGTGTGTCCTTTTTGCATACCACATATGGATCCAACAGTGTCATTGCATGTGTGCTTTTTTTACTAACAACAACGAGAGTCATTTCATGTGTGTTCTTTTCACAATCCACCTATGGATCCACCAGTGTCATTGCATGTGTGTTCTTTTTACTAACAACAACTGGAGTCATTGCATGTGTGTTCTTTTCACGTACCACATATGGAACAACCAGAGTCATTGCATGTGTGCTCTTTTCACAGTCCACCTATGGATCCACCAGTGTCATTGCATGTGTGTTCCTTTTACTAACAACAACTAGAGTCATTGAAATGTGTGTTCTCTTCAGAGACCACACATGGATCCACCAATGTCACTGCATGTGTGTTCTTTTTACTAACAACAACCAGAGTCATTGTAATGTGTGTTCTCTTCAGAGACCACACATGGATCCACCAGTGTTATTGCATGTGTGTTCTTTTTACTAACAACAACCAGAGTTATTGCATGTGTGTTCTTTTCAGATACCACATATGGATCCACCACTGTCATTGCATGTGTGCTCTTTTTACTAACAACAACCAGAGTCATTGCATGTGTGTTCTCTTCAGAGACCACACATGGATCCACCAGTGTCACTGAAATGTGTGCTCTTTTTACTAACAACAACTAGACTCATAGCATGTGTGTTCTCTTTAGAGACCACAGATGGATCCACCAGTGTCATTGCATGTGTGTTCTTGTTAGTAAGTATAACCAGATTCATTGAAATGTGTGCTCTCTTCAGATACCACACATGGATCCACCAATGTCATTGCATGTATGTTCTTTTTACTATAAACAACTGGAGTCATTGCATGTGTGTTCTTTTCACATACCACATATGGAACAACCAGAGTCATTGCATGTGTGCTCTTTTCACACTCCACCTATGGATCCACCAGTGTCATTGCATGTGTGTTCCTTTAACTAACAACAACTGGAGTCATTGAAATGTGTGTTCTCTTCAGAGACCACCCATGGATCCACCAATGTCATTGCATGTGTGTTCTTTTTAATAACAACAACCAGAGTCATTGAAATGTGTGTTCTCTTCAGAGACCACACATGGATCCACCAGTGTTATTGCATTTGTATTCTTTTTACTAACAACAACCTGAGTTATTGCATGTGTGTTCTTTTCACATACCACATATGGATCCACCACTATCATTGCATGTGTGCTCTTTTTACTAACAACAACCAGAGTCATTGCATGTGTGTTCTCTTTAGAGACCACACATGGATCCACCAGTGTCATTACATGTGTGTTCTTTTTACTAACAACAACCAGAGTCATTGAAATGTGTGTTCTCTTCAGAGACCACACATGGATCCACCAGTGTCATTGCATGTGTGTTCTTGTTACTAAGTACAACTAGAGTCATTGAAATGTGTGCTCTCTTCAGATACCACACATGGATCCACCAGTGTCCTTGCATGTGTGTTCTTTTTACTAACAACAACTAGAGTCATTGCATGTGTGTTATGTTCAGATACCAAACATGGATCCACCAGTGTCATTGCATGTGTGTTCTTTTTACTAACAACAACCAGAGTCATTGAAATGTGTGTACACTTAAGAGACAACACATGGATCCTGATGTCATTGCATGTGTGTTCTTGTTACTAAGTACAACCAGAGTCATTGCATGTGTGTTCTTTTCACATACCACATATGGATCCACCAGTGTCATTGCATGTGTGCTCTTTTCACAATCCACCTATGGATCCACCATTGTCATTGCATGTGTGTTCTTTTTACAAACAACAACCAGAGTCATTGAAATGTGTGTTCTTTTCACATACCACCTATGGATCCACCAGTGTCATTGCATGTGTGTTCTTTTTACTAACAACAACCAGATTCATTGCATGTTTGTTCTCTTCAGAGACCACACATGGATCCACCAGTGTCACTGAAATGTGTGCTCTTTTTACTAACAACAACCAGAGTCATTGCATGTGTGTTCTCTTTAGAGACCACAGATGGATCCACCAGTGTCATTGCATGTGTTCTTGTTACTAAGTATAACTAGAGTCATTGCATGTGTGTCCTTTTTGAATACCACACATGGATCCACCAGTGTCATTGCATGTGTGTTCTTTTTACTAACAACAAACAGACTCATTGACATGTGTGTTCTCTTTAGACACCACACATGGATCCACCAGTGTCATTGCATGTGTGTTCTTTTTACTAACAACCAGAGTCATTGAAATGTGTGTTCTCTTCAGAGACCACACATGGATCCACCAGTGTCATTGGATGTGTGTTCTTATTACTAAGTACAACCAAAGTCATTGCATGTGTGTTCTTTTCAAAATCCACCTATGGATCCACCAGTGTCATTGCATGTGTGTTCTTGTTACTAACAACAACCAGAGTCAGTGCATGTGTGTTCTTTTCACATACCACATATGGATCCACCAGTGTCATTGCATGTGTGTTCTTTTCACAATCCACCTATGGATCCACCAGTGTCATTGCATGTGTGTTCTTTTTACTAACAACCAGAGTCATTGAAATGTGTGTTCCCATCAGAGACCACACATGGATCCACCAGTGTCATTGCATGTGTGTTCTTTTTACTAACAACAACCAGAGTCATTGAAATATGTGTTCTCTTCACAGACCACACATGGATCCACCAGTGATATTGCATGTGTGTTCTTTTTACTAAAAACAACCAGAGTCATTGCATGTGTGTTCTTTTCACATACCACATATGGATCCACCAGTGTCATTGCATGTGTGCTCTTTTTACTAACAACAACCAGATTCATTGCATGTGTGTTATTTTCACATACCACATATGGATCCACCAGTGTCATTGCATGTGTGCTATTTGTACTGACAACAACCAGAGTCATTGAAGTGTGTGTTCTCTTCAGAGACCACACATGGATCCACTAGTGTCATTGCATGTGTGTTCTTGTTACTAAGTACAACTGGAGTCATTGCATGTGTGTTCTTTTTACTAACAACAACCAGAGTCATTGAAATGTGTGTTCTCTTCAGATACCACACATGGATCCACCAGTGTCATTGCATGTGTGTTCTTTTTACTAACAACAATCAGAGTCATTGAAATGTGTGTTCTCTTCAGAGACCACACATGGATCCACCAGTGTCATTGCATGTGTGTTCTTGTTACTAAGTACAACCAGAGTCATTGCATGTGTGTTATTTTTACTAACAACAACCAGAGTCATTGCATGTGTGTTATTTGCACATACCACATATGGATCCACCACTGGCATTGCATGTGTGCTCTTTTTACTAACAACAATCAGGGTCATTGAAATGTGTGTTCTCTTTAGAGACCACACATGGATCCACCAGTGTTATTGCATTTGTATTCTTTTTACTAACAATAACCAGAGTTATTGCATGTGTCTTCTTTTCAGATACCACATATGGATCCACCACTATCATTGCATGTGTGCTCTTTTTACTAACAACAACCAGAGTCATTTCATGTGTGTTCTCTTTAGAGACCACACATGGATCCACCAGTGTCATTACATGTGTGTTCTTTTTACTAACAAAAACCAGAGTCATTGAAATGTGTGTTCTCTTTAGAGACCACACATGGATCCACCAGTGTCATTGCATGTGTGTTCTTGTTACTAAGTACAACTAGAGTCATTGAAATGTGTGCTCTCTTCAGATACCACACATGGATCCACCAGTGTCATTGCATGTGTGTTCTTTTTACTAACAACAACCAGAGTCATTGCATGTGTGTTATGTTCAGATACCAAACATGGATCCACCAGTGTCATTGCATGTGTGTTCTTGTTACTAAGTACAACCAGAGTCATTGCATGTGTGTTCTTTTCACATACCACATATGGATCCACCAGTGTCATTGCATGCGTGCTCTTTTCACAAACCACCTATGGATCCACCATTGTCATTGCATGTGTGTTCTTTTTACAAACAACAACCAGAGTCATTGAAATGTGTGTTCTTTTCACATACCACCTATGGATCCACCAGTGTCATTGCATGTGTGTTCTTTTTACTAACAACAACCAGATTCATTGCATGTGTGTTCTCTTCAGAGACCACACATGGATCCACCAGGGTCACTTGAATATGTGCTCTTTTTACTAACAACAACCAGAGTCATTGCATGTGTGTTCTCTTTAGAGACCACAGATGGATCCACCAGTGTCATTGCATGTGTGTTCTTGTTACTAAGTATATCTAGTCATTGCATGTGTGTTATTTTCACATACCACACATGGATCCACCAGTGTCATTGCATGTGTGTTCTTTTTACTAACAACAACCAGAGTCATTGACATGAGTGTTCTCTTTAGACACCACACATGGATCCACCAGTCTCATTGCATGTGTGTTCTTGTTACTTAGTACAACCAAAGTCATTGCATGTGTGTTCTTTTCACAATCCACCTATGAATCCACCAGTGTCATTGCATGTGTGTTCTTGTTACTAAGTATAACTAGAGTCATTGCATATGTGTTCTTTTCACATACCACACATGGATCCACCAGTGTCATTGCATGTGTGTTCTTTTTATTAACAACAACCAGAGTCATTGACATGTGTGTTCTCTTCAGACACCACACATGGATCCACCAGTGTCATTGCATGTGTGTTCTTTTTACTAACAACAACCAGAGTCATTGAAATGTGTGTTCTCTTCGGAGACCACACATGGATCCACCAGTGTCATTGCATGTGTGTTCTTGTTACTAAGTACAATCAAAGTCATTGCATGTGTGTTCTTTTCACATACCACATATGGATCCAACAGTGTCATTGCATGTGTGCTTTTTTTACTAACAACAACCAGAGTCATTTCATGTGTGTTCTTTTCACAATCCACCTATGGATCCACCAGTGTCGTTGCATGTGTGTTCTTTTTACTAACAACAACTGGAGTCATTGCATGTGTGTTCTTTTCACGTACCACATATGGAACAACCAGAGTCATTGCATGTGTGCTCTTTTCACAGTCCACCTATGGATCCACCAGTGTCATTGGATGTGTGTTCCTTTTACTAACAACAACTAGAGTCATTGAAATGTGTGTTCTCTTCAGAGACCACACATGGATCCACCAATGTCACTGCATGTGTGTTCTTTTTACTAACAACAACCAGAGTCAATGTAATGTGTGTTCTCTTCAGAGACCACACATGGATCCACCAGTGTTATTGCATGTGTGTTCTTTTTACTAACAACAACCAGAGTTATTGCATGTGTGTTCTTTTCAGATACCATATATGGATCCACCACTGTCATTGCATGTGTGCTCTTTTTACTAAAAACAACCAGAGTCATTGCATGTGTGTTCTCTTTAGAGACCACACATGGATCCACCAGTGTCACTAAAATGTGTGCTCTTTTTACTAACAACAACTAGAGTCATTGCATGTGTGTTCTCTTTAGACCACAGATGGATCCACCAGTGTCATTGCATGTGTGTTCTTGTTAGTAAGTATAACCAGAGTCAATGAAATGTGTGCTCTCTTCAGATACCACACATGGATCCACCAGTATCATTGCATGCGTGTTCTTTTTACTAACAACAACCAGAGCCATTGCATGTGTGTTGTGTTCAGAGACCACACATGGATCCATCAGTGTCATTGCATGTGTGTTCTTTTTACTAACAACAACCAGAGTCATTGCAATGTGTGTTCTCTTCAGAGACCACACATGGATCCACCAGTGTCATTGCATGTGTGTTCTTGTTACTAAGTACAACAAGAGTCATAGCATGTGTGTTCTTTTCACATACCACATATGGATCCACCAGTGTCATTGCATGTGTGCACTTTTCACAATCCACCTATGGATCCACCATTGTCATTGCATGTGCGTTCTTTTTACAAACAACAACCAGAGTCATTGAAATGTGTGTTCTTTTCCCATACCACCTATGGATCCACCAGTGTCATTGCATGTGTGTTCTTTTTACTAACAACAAGCAGATTCATTGCATGTGTCTTCTCTTCAGAGACCACACATGGATCCACAAGTGTCACTGAAATGTGTGCTCTTTTTACTAACAACAACCAGAGTCATTGCATGTGTGTTCTCTTTAGAGACCACAGATGGATCCACCAGTGTCATTGCATGTGTGTTCTTGTTACTAAGTATAACTAGAGTCATTGCATGTGTGTTCTTTTTGAATACCACACATGGATCCACCAGTGTCATTGCATGTGTGTTCTTTTTACTAACAACAAACAGAGTCATTGACATGTGTGTTCTCTTTAGACAGCACACATGGATCCACCGGTGTCATTGCATGTGTGTTCTTTTTACTAACAACCAGAGTCATTGAAATGTGTGTTCTCTTCAGAGACCACACATGGATCCACCAGTGTCATTGGATGTGTGTTCTTGTTACTAAGTACAACCAAAGTCATTGCATGTGTGTTCTTTTCAAAATCCACCTATGGATCCACCAGTGTCATTGCATGTGTGTTCTTGTTACTAACAACAAACCAGAGTCAGTGCATGTGTGTTCTTTTCACATACCACATATGGATCCACCAGTGTCATTGCATGTGTGTTCTTTTCACAATCCACCTATGGATCCACCAGTGTCATTGCATGTGTGTTCTTTTTACTAACAACAACCAGAGTCATTGAAATGTGTGTTCCCATCAGAGACCACACATGGATCCACCAGTGTCATTGCATGTGTGTTCTTTTTACTAACAACAACCAGAGTCATTGAAATATGTGTTCTCTTCAGAGACCACACATGGATCCACCAGTGATATTGCATGTGTGTTCTTTTTAATAAAAACAACCAGAGTCATTGCATGTGTGTTCTTTTCACATACCACATATGGATCCACCAGTGTCATTGCATGTGTGCTCTTTTTACTAACAACAACCAGATTCATTGCATGTGTGTTATTTTCACATACCACATATGGATCCACCAGTGTCATTGAATGTGTGCTATTTTTGCTGACAACAACCAGAGTCATTGAAGTGTGTGTTCTCTTCAGAGACCACACATTGATCCACTAGTGTCATTGCATGTGTGTTCTTGTTACTAAGTACAACTGGAGTCATTGCATGTGTGTTCTTTTTACTAACAACAACCAGAGTCATTGAAATGTGTGTTCTCTTCAGAGACCACACATGGATCCACCAGTGTCATTGCATGTGTGTTCTTTTTACTAACAACAATCAGAGTCATTGAAATGTGTGTTCTCTTCAGAGACCACACATGGATCCTTGAGTGTCATTGCATGTGTGTTCTTGTTAATAGTTACAACCAGAGTCATTGCATGTGTGTTCTTTTTACTAACAACAACCAGAGTCATTGCATGTGTGTTATTTGCACATACCACATATGGATCCACCACTGGCATTGCATGTGTGCTATTTTTACTAACAACAATCAGAGTCATTGAAATGTGTGTTCTTTTCAGAGACCACACATGGATCCACCAGTGTTATTGCATTTGTATTCTTTTTACTAACAACAACCAGAGTTATTGCATGGGTGTTCTTTTCACATACCACATATGGATCCACCACTATCATTGCATGTGTGCTCTTTTTACTAACAACAACAAGAGTCATTGCATGTGTGTTCTCTTTAGAGACCACACACACGGATCCTAGTGTCATTTCATGTGTGTTATTTTTACTAACAACAACCAGAGTCATTGAAATATGTGTTCTCTTCAGAGACCACACATGGATCCACCAGTGTCATTGCATGTGTGTTCTTGTTACTAAGTACAACTAGAGTCATTGAAATGTCTGCTCTCTTCAGATACCACACATGGATCCACCAGTGTCATTGCATGTGTGTTCTTTTTACTAACAACAACCAGAGTCATTGCATGTGTGTTATGTTCAGATACCAAACATGGATCCACCAGTGTCATTGCATGTGTGTTATTTTTACTAACAACAACCAGAGTCATTGAAATGTGTGTTATCTTCAGAGACCACACATGGATCCACTAGTGTCATTGCATGTGTGTTCTTGTTAGTAAGCACAGACTCATTGCATGTGTGTTCTTTTCACATACCACATATGGATCCACCAGTGTCATTGCATGTGTGCTCTTTTCATAATGCACCTATGGATCCACCATTGTCATTGCATGTGTGTTCTTTTTACAAACAACAACCAGAGTCATTGAAATGTGTGTTCTTTTCACATACCACCTATGGATCCACCAGTGTCATTGCATGTGTGTTCTTTTTACTAACAACAACCAGATTCATTGCATGTGTGTTCTCTTCAGATACCACACATGGACCCACCAGGGTCACTTAAATGTGTGCTCTTTTTACTAACAACAACCAGAGTCATTGCATGTGTGTTCTCTTTAGAGACCACAGATGGATCCACCAGTGTCATTGCATGTGTGTTCTTGTTACTAAGTATAACTAGAGTCATTGCATGTGTGTTCTTTTTGAATACCACACATGGATCCACCAGTGTCATTGCATGTGTGTTCTTTTTACTAACAACAAACAGAGTCATTGACATGTGTGTTCTCTTTAGACAGCACACATGGATCCACCGGTGTCATTGCATGTGTGTTCTTTTTACTAACAACCAGAGTCATTGAAATGTGTGTTCTCTTCAGAGACCACACATGGATCCTGATGTCATTGGATGTGTGTTCTTTTTACTAAGTACAACCAAAGTCATTGCATGTGTGTTCTTTTCAAAATCCACCTATGGATCCACCAGTGTCATTGCATGTGTGTTCTTGTTACTAACAACAAACCAGAGTCAGTGCATGTGTGTTCTTTTCACATACCACATATGGATCCACCAGTGTCATTGCATGTGTGTTCTTTTCACAATCCACCTATGGATCCACCAGTGTCATTGCATGTGTGTTCTTTTTACTAACAACAACCAGAGTCATTGAAATGTGTGTTCCCATCAGAGACCACACATGGATCCACCAGTGTCATTGCATGTGTGTTCTTTTTACTAACAACAACCAGAGTCATTGAAATATGTGTTCTCTTCAGAGACCACACATGGATCCACCAGTGATATTGCATGTGTGTTCTTTTTAATAAAAACAACCAGAGTCATTGCATGTGTGTTCTTTTCACATACCACATATGGATCCACCAGTGTCATTGCATGTGTGCTCTTTTTACTAACAACAACCAGATTCATTGCATGTGTGTTATTTTCACATACCACATATGGATCCACCAGTGTCATTGAATGTGTGCTATTTTTGCTGACAACAACCAGAGTCATTGAAGTGTGTGTTCTCTTCAGAGACCACACATTGATCCACTAGTGTCATTGCATGTGTGTTCTTGTTACTAAGTACAACTGGAGTCATTGCATGTGTGTTCTTTTTACTAACAACAACCAGAGTCATTGAAATGTGTGTTCTCTTCAGAGACCACACATGGATCCACCAGTGTCATTGCATGTGTGTTCTTTTTACTAACAACAATCAGAGTCATTGAAATGTGTGTTCTCTTCAGAGACCACACATGGATCCACCAGTGTCATTGCATGTGTGTTCTTGTTACTAAGTACAACCAGAGTCATTGCATGTGTGTTCTTTTTACTAACAACAACCAGAGTCATTGCATGTGTGTTATTTGCACATACCACATATGGATCCACCACTGGCATTGCATGTGTGCTATTTTTACTAACAACAATCAGAGTCATTGAAATGTGTGTTCTTTTCAGAGACCACACATGGATCCACCAGTGTTATTGCATTTGTATTCTTTTTACTAACAACAACCAGAGTTATTGCATGGGTGTTCTTTTCACATACCACATATGGATCCACCACTATCATTGCATGTGTGCTCTTTTTACTAACAACAACCAGAGTCATTGCATGTGTGTTCTCTTTAGAGACCACACACGGATCCACTAGTGTCATTACATGTGTGTTCTTTTTACTAACAACAACCAGAGTCATTGAAATATGTGTTCTCTTCAGAGACCACACATGGATCCACCAGTGTCATTGCATGTGTGTTCTTGTTACTAAGTACAACTAGAGTCATTGAAATGTCTGCTCTCTTCAGATACCACACATGGATCCACCAGTGTCATTGCATGTGTGTTCTTTTTACTAACAACAACCAGAGTCATTGCATGTGTGTTATGTTCAGATACCAAACATGGATCCACCAGTGTCATTGCATGTGTGTTATTTTTACTAACAACAACCAGAGTCATTGAAATGTGTGTTATCTTCAGAGACCACACATGGATCCACTAGTGTCATTGCATGTGTGTTCTTGTTAGTAAGTACAACCAGACTCATTGCATGTGTGTTCTTTTCACATACCACATATGGATCCACCAGTGTCATTGCATGTGTGCTCTTTTCATAATGCACCTATGGATCCACCATTGTCATTGCATGTGTGTTCTTTTTACAAACAACAACCAGAGTCATTGAAATGTGTGTTCTTTTCACATACCACCTATGGATCCACCAGTGTCATTGCATGTGTGTTCTTTTTACTAACAACAACCAGATTCATTGCATGTGTGTTCTCTTCAGATACCACACATGGACCCACCAGGGTCACTTAAATGTGTGCTCTTTTTACTAACAACAACCAGAGTCATTGCATGTGTATTCTCTTTAGAGACCACAGATGGATCCACCAGTGTCATTGCATGTGTGTTCTTGTTACTAAGTATAACTAGAGTCATTGCATGTGTGTTCTTTTCACATACCACACATGGATCCACCAGTGTCATTGCATGTGTGTTCTTTTTACTAACAACAACCAGAGTCATTGACATGTGTGTTCCCTTCAGACACCACACATGGATCCACCAGTGTCATTGCATGTGTGTTCTTTTTACTAACAATAACCAGAGTCATGGAAATATGTGTTCTCTTCAGAGACCACACATGGATCCACCAGTGATATTGCATGGGTGTTCTTTTTACTAAAAACAACCAGAGTTATTGCATGTGTGTTCTTTTCACATACCACATATGGATCCACCATTGTCATTGCATGTGTGCTGTTTTTACTAACAACAACCAGATTCATTGCATGTGTGTTATTTTCACATACCACATATGGATCCACCAGTGTCATTGCATGTGTGCTATTTTTACTGACAACAACCAGAGTCATTGAAATGTGTGTTCTCTTCAGAGACCACACATGGATCCACTAGTGTCATTGCATGTGTGTTCTTGTTACTAAGTACAACTGGAGTCATTGCATGTGTGTTCTTTTTACTAACAACAACCAGAGTCATTGAAATGTGTGTTATCTTCAGAGACCACACATGGATCCACCAGTGTCATTGCATGTGTGTTCTTTTTACTAACAACAATCAGAGTCATTGAAATGTGTGTTCTCTTCAGAGACCACACATAGATCCACCAGTGTCATTGCATGTGTGTTCTTGTTACTAAGTACAACCAGAGTCATTGCATGTGTGTTCTTTTTACTAACAACAACCAGAGTCATTGCATGTGTGTTATTTGCACATACCACATATGGATCCACCTCTGCATTGCATGTGTGCACTTTTTACTAACAACAATCAGAGTCATTGAAATGTGTGTTCTCTTCAGAGACCACACATGGATCCACCAGTGTTATTGCATTTGTATTCTTTTTACTAACAACAACCAGAATTATTGCATGGGTGTTCTTTTCACATACCACATATGGATCCACCACTATCATTGCATGTGTGCACTTTTTACTAACAACAACCAGAGTCATTGCATGTGTGTTCTCTTTAGAGACCACACATGGATCCACTAGTGTCATTACATGTGTGTTCTTTTAACTAACAACAACCAGAGTCATTGAAATGTGTGTTCTCTTCAGAGACCACACATGGATCCACCAGTGTCATTGCATGTGTGTTCTTGTTACTAAGTACAACTAGAGTCATTGAAATGTTTGCTCTCTTCAGATACCACACAAGGATCCACCAGTGTCATTGCATGTGTGTTCTTTTTACTAACAACAACCAGAGTCATTGCATGTGTGTTATGTTCAGATACCAAACATGGATCCACCAGTGTCATTGCATGTGTGTTCTTTTTACTAACAACAACCAGAGTCATTGAAATGTGTGTTCTCTTCAGAGACCACACATGGATCCACCAGTGTCATTGCATGTGTGTTCTTGTTAGTAAGTACAACCAGACTCATTGCATGTGTGTTCTTTTCACATACCACATATGGATCGACCAGTGTCATTGCATGTGTGCTCTTTTCACAATCCACCTATGGATCCACCATTGTCATTGCATGTGTGTTCTTTTTACAAACAACAACCAGAGTCATTGAAATGTGTGTTCTTTTCACATACCACCTATGGATCCACCAGTGTCATTGCATGTGTGTTCTTTTTACTAACAACAACCAGATTCATTGCATGTGTGTTCTCTTCAGAGACCACACATGGATCCACCAGGGTCACTTAAATGTGTGCTCTTTTTACTAACAACAACCAGAGTCATTGCATGTGTGTTCTCTTTAGAGACCACAGATGGATCCACCAGTGTCATTGCATGTGTGTTCTTGTTACTAAGTATAACTAGAGTCATTGCATGTGTGTTCTTTTCACATACCACACATGGATCCACTAGTGTCATTGCATGTGTGTTCTTTTTACTAACAACAACCAGAGTCATTAACATGTGTGTTCTCTTCAGACACCAAACATGGATCCACCAATGTCATTTCTTGTGTGTTCTTGTTACTTAGTACAACCAAAGTCATTGCATGTGTGTTCTATTCACAATCCACCTATGGATCCACCAGTGTCATTGCATGTGTGTTCTTGTTACTAAGTATAACTAGAGTCATTGCATATGTGTTCTTTTCACATACCACACATGGATCCACCAGTGTCATTGCATGTGTGTTCTTTTTATTAACAACAACCAGAGTCATTGACATGTGTGTTCTCTTCAGACACCACACATGGATCCACCAGTGTCATTGCATGTGTGTTCTTTTTACTAACAACAACCAGAGTCATTGAAATGTGTGTTCTCTTCGGAGACCACACATGGATCCACCAGTGTCATTGCATGTGTGTTCTTGTTACTAAGTACAATCAAAGTCATTGCATGTGTGTTCTTTTCACATACCACATATGGATCCAATAGTGTCATTGCATGTGTGCTTTTTTTACTAACAACAACCAGAGTCATTTCATGTGTGTTCTTTTCACAATCCACCTATGGATCCACCAGTGTCATTGCATGTGTGTTCTTTTTAGTAACAACAACTGGAGTCATTGCATGTGTGTTCTTTTCACGTACCACATATGGAACAACCAGAGTCATTGCATGTGTGCTCTTTTCACTGTCCACCTATGGATCCACCAGTGTCATTGCATGTGTGTTCCTTTTACTAACAACAACTAGAGTCATTGAAATGTGTGTTCTCTTTAGAGACCACACATGGATCCACCAATGTCACTACATGTGTGTTATTTTTACTAACAACAACCAGAGTCATTGTAATGTGTGTTCTCTTCAGAGACCACACATCGATCCACCAGTGTTATTGCATGTGTGTTCTTTTTACTAACAACAACCAGAGTTATTGCATGTGTGTTCTTTTCAGATACCACATATGGATCCACCACTGTCATTGCATGTGTGCTCTTTTTACTAACAACAACCAAAGTTATTGCATGTGTGTTCTCTTTAGAGACCACAGATGGATCCACCATTGTCATTGCATGTGTGTTCTTGTTAGTAAGTATAACCAGAGTCATTGAAATGTGTGCTCTCTTCAGATACCACACATGGATCCACCAGTGTCATTGCATGCGTGTTATTTTTACTAACAACAACGAGAGCCATTGCATGTGTGTTGTGTTCAGAGACCACACATGGATCCATCAGTGTCATTGCATGTGTGTTCTCTTTACTAACAACAACGAGAGTCATTGCAATGTGTGTTCTCTTCAGAGACCACACATGGATCCACCAGTGTCATTGCATGTGTGTTCTTGTTACTAAGTAAAACCAGAGTCATTGCATGTGTGTTCTTTTCACATACCACATATGGATCCACCAGTGTCATTGCATGTGTGCACTTTTCACAATCCACCTATGGATCCACCATTGTCATTGCATGTGTGTTCTTTTTACAAACAACAACCAGAGTCATTGAAATGTGTGTTCTTTTCACATACCACCTATGGATCCACCAGTGTCATTGCATGTGTGTTCTTTTTACTAACAACAACCAGATTCATTGCATGTGTGTTCTCTTCAGAGACCACACATGGATCCACCAGTGTCACTGAAATGTGTTCTCTTTTTACTAACAACAACCAGAGTCATTGCATGTGTGTTCTCTTTAGAGACCACAGATGGATCCACCAGTGTCATTGCATGTGTGTTCTTGTTACTAAGTATAACTAGAGTCATTGCATGTGTGTTCTTTTTGAATACCACACATGGATCCACCAGTGTCATTGCATGTGTGTTCTTTTCACTAACAACAAACAGAGTCATTGACATGTGTGTTCTCTTTAGACACCACACATGGATCCACTAGTGTCATTGCATGTGTGTTCTTTCTACTAACAACTAGAGTCATTGAAATGTGTGTTCTCTTCAGAGACCACACATGGATCCACCAGTGTCATTGGATGTGTGTTCTTGTTACTAAGTACAACCAAAGTCATTGCATGTGTGTTCTTTTCAAAATCCACCTATGGATCCACCAGTGTCATTGCATGTGTGTTCTTGTTACCAACAACAACCAGAGTCAGTGCATGTGTGTTCTTTTCACATACCACGTATGGATCCACCAGTGTCATTGCATGTGTGTTCTTTTCACAATCCACCTATGGATCCACCAGTGTCATTGCATGTGTGTTCTTTTTACTAACAACAACCAGAGTCATTGAAATGTGTGTTCCCATCAGAGACCACACATGGATCCACCAGTGTCATTGCATGTGTGTTCTTTTTACTAACAACAACCAGAGTCATTGAAATATGTGTTCTCTTCAGAGACCACACATGGATCCACCAGTGATATTGCATGTGTGTTCTTTTTACTAAAAACAACCAGAGTCATTGCATGTGTGTTCTTTTCACATACCACATATGGATCCACCAGTGTCATTGCATGTGTGCTCTTTTTACTAACAACAACCAGATTCATTGCATGTGTGTTATTTTCACATACCACATATGGATCCACCAGTGTCATTGCATGTGTGCTATTTTTACTGACAACAACCAGAGTCATTGAAGTGTGTGTTCTCTTCAGAGACCACACATGGATCCACTAGTGTCATTGGATGTGTGTTCTTGTTACTAAGTACAACTGGAGTCATGGCATGTGTGTACTTTTTACTAACAACAACCAGAGTCATTGAAATGTGTGTTCTCTTCAGAGACCACACATGGATCCACCAGTGTCATTGCATGTGTGTTCTTTTTACTACCAACAATCAGAGTCATTGAAATGTGTGTTCTCTTCAGAGACCACACATGGATCCACCATAGTCATTGCATGTGTGTTCTTGTTACTAAGTATAACCAGAGTCATTGCGTGTGTGTTCTTTTTACTAACAACAACCAGAGTCATTGCATGTGTGTTATTTGCACATACCACATACGGATCCACCACTGGCATTGCATGTCTGCTCTTTTTACTAACAACAACCAGAGTCATTGCATGTGTGTTCTCTTCAGAAACCACACATGGATCCACCAGTGTCATTACATGTGTGTTCTTTTTACTAACAACAACTAGAGTCATTGAAATGTGTGTTCTCTTCAGAGACCACACATGGATCCACCAGTGTCATTGCATGTGTGTTCTTGTTACTAAGTACAACTGGAGTCATTGAAATGTGTGCTCTCTTCAGATACCACACATGGATCCACAAGTGTCATTGCATGTGTGTTCTTTTTACTAACAACAACCAGAGTCATTGCATGTGTCTTGTGTTCAGAGACGACACATGGATCCACCAGTGTCTTTGTATGTGTGTTATTTTTACTAACAACAACCAGAGTCATTGAAATGTGCGTTCTCTTCAGAGACCACACATGGATCCACCAGTGTCATTGCATGTGTGTTCTTGTTACTAAGTACAACCAGAGTCATTGCATGTGTGTTCTTTTTACTAACAACAACCAGTGTCATTGCATGTGTGTTCTTTTTACTAACAACAACCAGAGTCATTGCATGTGTCTTGTGTTCAGAGACGACACATGGATCCACCAGTGTCTTTGTATGTGTGTTATTTTTACTAGCAACAACCAGAGTCATTGAAATGTGTGTTCTCTTCAGAGACCACACATGGATCCACCAGTGTCATTGCATGTGTGTTCTTGTTACTAAGTACAACCAGAGTCATTGCATGTGTGTTCTTTTTACTAACAACAACCAGAGTCATTGCATGTGTGTTCTTTTCACATACCACATACGGATCCACCACTGGCATTGCATGTGTGCTCTTTTTACTAACAACAACCAGAGTCATTGCATGTGTGTTCTCTTCAGAGACCACACATGGATCCACCAGTGTCATTACATGTGTGTTATTTTTACTAACAACAACTAGAGTCATTGAAATGTGTGTTCTCTTCAGAGACCACACATGGATCCACCAGTGTCATTGCATGTGTGTTCTTGTTACTAAGTACAACTGGCGTCATTGAAATGTGTGCTCTCTTCATATACCACACATGGATCCACAAGTGTCATTGCATGTGTGTTCTTTTTACTAACAACAACCAGAGTCATTGCATGTGTCTTGTGTTAAGAGACGACACATGGATCCACCAGTGTCTTTGTATGTGTGTTATTTTTACTAACAACAACCAGAGTCATTGAAATGTGTGTTCTCTTCAGAGACCACACATGGATCCACCAGTGTCATTGCATGTGTGTTCTTGTTACTAAGTACAACCAGAGTCATTGCATGTGTGTTCTTTTTACTAACAACAACCAGAGTCATTGCATGTGTGTTCTTTTCACATACCACATACGGATCCACCACTGGCATTGCATGTGTGCTCTTTTTACTAACAACAACCAGAGTCATTGCATGTGTGTTCTCTTCAGAGACCATACATGGATCCACCAGTGTCATTACATGTGTGTTATTTTTACTAACAACAACTAGAGTCATTGAAATGTGTGTTCTCTTTAGAGACCACACATGGATCCACCAGTGTCATTGCATGTGTGTTCTTGTTACTAAGTACAACTGGCGTCATTGAAATGTGTGCTCTCTTCATATACCACACATGGATCCACCAGTGTCATTGCACGTGTGTTCTTTTTACTAACAACAACCAGAGTGATTGCATGTGTGTTGTGTTAAAAACCACACATGGATCCACCAGTGTCATTGCATGTGTGTTCTTTTTACTAATAACAACCAGAGTCATTGAAATGTGTGTTCTCTTTAGAGACCACATATGGATCCACCAGTGTCATTGCATGTGTGTTCTTGTTACTAAATACAACCAGAGTCATTGCATGTGTGTTATTTTCACATACCACATATGGATCCACCAGTGTCATTGCATGTGTGCTCTTTTCACAATCCACCTATGGATCCACCATTGTCATTGCATGTGTGTTCTTTTTACAAACAACAACCATAGTCATTGAAATGTGTGTTCTTTTCACATACCACCTATGGATCCACCAGTGTCATTGCATGTGTGTTCTTTTTACTAACAACAACCAGAGTCATTGCATGTGTGTTCTCTTCAGAGACCACACATGGATCCACCAGTGTCACTGAAATGTGTGCTCTTTTTACTAACAATAACCAGAGTCATTGCATGTGTGTTCTATTTAGAGACCACACATGGATCCACCAGTGTCATTACATGTGTGTTCTTGTTACTAAGTATAATTAGAGTCATTGCATGTGTGTTCTTTTCACATACCACACATGGATCCACCAGTGTCATTGCATGTGTGTTCTTTTTACTAACAACAACCAGATTCATTGACATGTGTGTTCTCTTTAGACACCACACATGGATCCACCAATGTCACTGCATGTGTGTTCTTTTTACTAACAACAACCAGAGTCAATGTAATGTGTGTTCTCTTCAGAGACCACACATGGATCCACCAGTGTTATTGCATGTGTGTTCTTTTTACTAACAACAACCAGAGCTATTGCATGTGTGTTATTTTCAGATACCACATATGGATCCACCACTGTCATTGCATGTGTGCTCTTTTTAATAGCAACAACCAGAGTCATTGCATGTGTGTTCTCTTCAGAGACCACACATGGATCAACCAGTGCCACTAAAATGTGTGCTCTTTTTACTAACAACAACTAGAGTCATTGCATGTGTGTTCTCTTTAGAGACCACAGATGGATCCACCGGTGTCATTGCATGTGTGTTCTTGTTAGTAAGTATAACCAGAGTCATTGAAATGTGTGCTCTCTTCAGATACCACACATGGATCCACCAGTGTCATTGCATGCGTGTTCTTTTTACTAACAACAACCAGAGCCATTGCATGTGTGTTGTGTTCAGAGACCACACATGGATCCATCAGTGTCATTGCATGTGTGTTCTTTTTACTAACAACAACCAGAGTCATTGCAATGTGTGTTCTCTTCAGAGACCACACATGGATCCACCAGTGTCATTGCATGTGTGTTCTTGTTACTAAGTACAACCAGAGTCATTGCATGTGTGTTCTTTTCACATACCACATATGGATCCACCAGTGTCATTGCATGTGTGCACTTTTCACAATCCACCTATGGATCCACCATTGTCATTGCATGTGTGTTCTTTTTACAAACAACAACCAGAGTCATTGAAATGTGTGTTCTTTTCACATACCACATATGGATCCACTAGTGTCATTGCATGTGTGTTCTTTTTACTAACAAAAACCAGATTCATTGCATGTGTGTTCTCTTCAGAGACCACAGATGGATCCACCAGTGTCACTGAAATGTGTGCTCTTTTTATTAACAACAACCAGAGTCATTGCATGTGTGTTCTCTTTAGAGACCACAGATGGATCCACCAGTGTCATTGCATGTGTGTTCTTGTTACTAAGTATAACTAGAGTCATTGCATGTGTGTTCTTTTTGAATACCACACATGGATCCACCAGTGTCATTGCATGTGTGTTCTTTTTACTAACAACAACCAGAGTCATTGAAATGTGTGTTCTCTTTAGAGACCACACATGGATCCACCAGTGTCATTGCATGTGTGTTCTTGTTACTAAATACAACCAGAGTCATTGCATGTGTGTTATTTTCACATACGACATATGGATCCACCAGTGTCATTGCATGTGTGTTCTTGTTACTAACAACAACCAGAGTCAGTGCATGTGTGTTCTTTTCACATACCACATATGGATCCACCAGTGTCATTGCATGTGTGTTCTTTTCACTATCCACCTATGAATCCACCAGTGCCATTGCATGTGTGTTCTTTTTACTAACAACAACTAGAGTCATTGAAATGTGTGTTCCCTTCAGAGACCACACATGGATCCACCAGTGTCATTGCATGTGTGTTCTTTTTACTAACAACAACCAGAGTCATGGAAATATGTGTTCTCTTCAGAGACCACACATGGATCCACCAGTGATATTGCATGGGTGTTCTTTTTACTAAAAACAACCAGAGTTATTGCATGTGTGTTCTTTTCACATACCACATATGGATCCACCATTGTCATTGCATGTGTGCTGTTTTTACTAACAACAACCAGATTCATTGCATGTGTGTTATTTTCACATACCACATATGGATCCACCAGTGTCATTGCATGTGTGCTATTTTTACTGACAACAACCAGAGTCATTGAAATGTGTGTTCTCTTCAGAGACCACACATGGATCCACTAGTGTCATTGCATGTGTGTTCTTGTTACTAAGTACAACTGGAGTCATTGCATGTGTGTTCTTTTTACTAACAACAACCAGAGTCATTAAAATGTGTGTTCTCTTCAGAGACCACACATGGATCCACCAGTGTCATTGCATGTGTGTTCTTTTTACTAACAACAATCAGAGTCATTGAAATGTGTGTTCTCTTTAGAGACCACACATGGATCCACCAGTGTCATTGCATGTGTGTTCTTGTTACTAAGTACAACCAGAGTCATTGCATGTGTGTTCTTTTTACTAACAACAACCAGAGTCATTGCATGTGTGTTCTTTTCACATACCACATATGGATCCACCACTGGCATTGCATGTGTGCTCTTTTTACTAACAACAACAAGAGTCATTGCATGTGTGTTCTCTTTAGAAACCACTTATGGATCCACCAGTGTCATTACATGTGTGTTCTTTTTACAAACAACAACTAGAGTCATTGAAATGTGTGTTCTCGTCAGAGACCACACATGGATCCACCAGTGTCATTGCATGTGTATTCTTGTTACTAAGTACAACTAGAGTCATTGAAATGTGTGCTCTCTTCAGATACCACACATGGATCCACCAGTGTCATTGCATGTGTGTTCTTTTTACTAACAACAACCAGAGTCATTGCATGTGTGTTGTGTTTAGAGACGACACATGGATCCACCAGTGTCTTTGTATGTATGTTATTTTTACTAACAACAACCAGAGTCATTGAAATGTGTGTTCTCTTCAGAGACCACACATGGATCCACCAGTGTCATTGCATGTGTGTTCTGGTTACTAAGTACAACCAGAGTCATTGCATGTGTGTTCTTTTTACTAACAACAACCAGAGTCATTGCATGTGTGTTCTTTTCACATACCACATAAGGATCCACCACTGGCATTGCATGTGTGCTCTTTTTACTAACAACAACCAGAGTAATTGCATGTGTGTTCTCTTCAGAGACCACACATGGATCCACCAGTGTCATTACATGTGTGTTATTTTTACTAACAACAACTAGAGTCATTGAAATGTGTGTTCTCTTCAGAGACCACACATGGATCCACCAGTGTCATTGCATGTGTGTTCTTGTTACTAAGTACAACTGGCGTCATTGAAATGTGTGCTCTCTTCATATACCACACATGGATCCACCAGTGTCATTGCACGTGTGTTCTTTTTACTAACAACAACTAGAGTGATTGCATGTGTGTTGTGTTAAAAAACTACACATGGATCCACCAGTGTCATTGCATGTGTGTTCTTTTTACTAATAATAACCAGAGTCATTGAAATCTGTGTTCTCTTCAGAGACCACACATGGATCCACCAGTGTCATTGCATGTGTGTTCTTGTTACTAAATACAACCAGAGTCATTGCATGTGTGTTATTTTCACATACCACATATGGATCCACCAGTGTCATTGCATGTGTGCTCTTTTCACAATCCACCTATGGATCCACCATTGTCATTGCATGTGTGTTCTTTTTACAAACAACAACCATAGTCATTGAAATGTGTGTTCTTTTCACATACCACCTATGGATCCACCAGTGTCATTGCATGTGTGTTTTTTTACTAACAACAACCAGAGTCATTGCATGTGTGTTCTCTTCAAAGACCACACATGGATCCACCAGTGTCACTGAAATGTGTGCTCTTTTTACTAACAACAACCAGAGTCATTGCGTGTGTGTTCTATTTAGAGACCACACATGGATCCACCAGTGTCATTGCATGTGTGTTCTTTTTACTAACAACAACCAGATTCATTGACATGTGTGTTCTCTTCAGACACCACACATGGATCCACCAGTGTCATTGCATGTGTGTTCTTTTTACTAACAACAACCAGAGTCATTGTAATGTGTGTTCTCTTCAGAGACCACACATGGATCCACCAGTGTTATTGCATGTGTGTTCTTTTTACTAACAACAACCAGAGTTATTGCATGTGTGTTCTTTTCAGATACCACATATGGATCCACCACTATCATTGCATGTGTGCTCTTTTTACTAGCAACAACCAGAGTCATTGCATGTGTGTTCTCTTCAGAGACCACACATGGATCAACCAGTGTCACTAAAATGTGTGCTCTTTTTACTAACACCAACGAGAGTCATTGCATGTGTGTTCTCTTTAGAGACCACAGATGGATCCACCAGTGTCATTGCATGTGTGTTCTTGTTAGTAAGTATAACCCAGAGTCATTGAAATGTGTGCTCTCTTCACATACCACACATGGATCTACCAGTGTCACTGCATGCGTGTTCTTTTTACTAACAACTACCAGAGCCATTGCATGTGTGTTGTGTTCAGAGACCACACATGGATCCATCAGTGTCATTGCATGTGTGTTCTTTTTACTAAGTACAACTAGAGTCATTGCATGTGTGTTCTTTTCACATACCACATATGGATCCACCAGTGTTATTGCATGTGTGCACTTTTCACAATCCACCTATCGATCCACCATTGTCATTGCATGTGTGTTCTTTTTACTAACAACAACCAGATTCATTGACATGTGTGTTCTCTTCAGACACCACACATGGATCCACTAGTGTCATTGCATGTGTGTTCTTTTTACTAACAACAACCAGAGTCATTGTAATGTGTGTTCTCTCCAGAGACCACACATGGATCCACCAGTGTTATTTCATGTGTGTTCTTTTTACTAACAACAACCAGAGTCATTGCATGTGTGTTCTTTTCACATACCACATAAGGATCCACCACTGGCATTGCATGTGTGCTCTTTTTACTAACAACAACCAGAGTCATTGCATGTGTGTTCTCTTCAGAGACCACACATGGCTCCACCAGTGTCATTACATGTGTGTTCTTTTTACTAACAAAAACTAGAGTCATTGAAATGTGTGTTCTCTTCAGAGACCACACATGGATCCACCAGTGTCATTGCATGTGTGTTCTTGTTACTAAGTACAACTGGCGTCATTGAAATGTGTGCTCTTTTCATATACCACACATGGATCCACCAGTGTCATTGCACGTGTGTTCTTTTTACTAACAACAACCAGAGTGATTGCATGTGTGTTGTGTTAAAAAACCACACATGGATCCACCAGTGTCATTGCATGTGTGTTCTTTTTACTAATAACAACCAGAGTCATTGAAATGTGTGTTCTCTTCAGAGACCACACATGGATCCACCAGTGTCATTGCATGTGTGTTCTTGTTACTAAATACAACCAGAGTCATTGCATGTGTGTTATTTTCACATACCACATATGGATCCACCAGTGTCATTGCATGTGTGCTCTTTTCACAATCCACCTATGGATCCACCATTGTCATTGCATGTGTGTTCTTTTTACAAACAACAACCATAGTCATTGAAATGTGTGTTCTTTTCACATACCACCCATGGATCCACAAGTGTCATTGCATGTGTGTTCTTTTTACAAACAACAACCAGAGTCATTGCATGTGTGTTCTCTTCAGAGACCACACATGGATCCACCAGTGTCACTGAAATGTGTGCTCTTTTACCTAACAACAACCAGAGTCATTGCATGTGTGTTCTATTTAGATACCACACATGGATCCACCAGTGTCATTACATGTGTGTTCTTGTTACTAAGTACAACTAGAGTCATTGCATGTGTGTTCTTTTCACATACCACACATGGATCCACCAGTGTCATAGCATGTGTGTTCTTTTTACTAACAACAACCAGATTCAGTGACATGTGTGTTCTCTTCAGACACCACACATGGATCCACCAGTGTCATTGCATGTGTGTTCTTTTTACTAACAACAACCAGAGTCATTGTAATGTGTGTTCTCTTCAGAGACCACACATGGATCCACCAGTGTTATTGCATGTGTGTTCTTTTTACTAACAACAACCAGAGTTATTGCATGTGTGTTCTTTTCAGATACCACATATGGATCCACCACTGTCATTGCATGTGTGCTCTTTTTACTAGCAACAACCAGAGTTATTGCATGTGTGTTCTCTTCAGAGACCACACATGGATCAACCAGTGTCACTAAAATGTGTGTTCTTTTTACTAACAACAACTAGAGTCATTGCATGTGTGTTCTCTTTAGAGACCACAGATGGATCCACCGGTGTCATTGCATGTGTGTTCTTGTTAGTAAGTATAACCAGAGTCATTGAAATGTGTCCTCTCTTCAGATACCACACATGGATCCACCAGTGTCATTGCATGCGTGTTCTTTTTACTAACAACAACCAGAGCCATTGCATGTGTGTTGTGTTCAGAGACCACACATGGATCCATCAGTGTCATTGCATGTGTGTTCTTTTTACTAACAACAACCAGAGTCATTGCAATGTGTGTTCTCTTCAGAGACCACACATGGATCCACCAGTGTCATTGCATGTGTGTTCTTGTTACTAAGTACAACCAGAGTCATTGCATGTGTGTTCTTTTCACATACCACATATGGATCCACCAGTGTCATTGCATGTGTGAACTTTTCACAATCCACCTATGGATCCACCATTGTCATTGCATGTGTGTTCTTTTTACAAACAAAAACCAGAGTCATTGAAATGTGTGTTCTTTTCACATACCACCTAGGGATCCACCAGTGTCATTGCATGTGTGTTCTTTTTACTAACAACAACCAGATTCATTGCATGTGTGTTCTCTTCAGAGACCACACATGGATCCACCAGTGTCACTGAAATGTGTGCTCTTTTTACTAACAACAACCAGAGTCATTGCATGTGTGTTCTCTTTAGAGACCACAGATGGATCCACCAGTGTCATTGCATGTGTGTTCTTGTTACTAAGTATAACTAGAGCCATTGCATGTGTGTTCTTTTTGAATACTACACATGGATCCACCAGTGTCATTACATGTGTGTTCTTTTTACTAACAACAACCAGAGTCATTGCATGTGTGTTCTCTTTAGAGACCACAGATGGATCCACCAGTGTCATTGCATGTGTGTTCTTGTTACTAAGTATAACTAGAGTCATTGCATGTGTGTTCTTTTTGAATACTACACATGGATCCACCAGTGTCATTACATGTGTGTTCTTTTTACTAACAACAACCAGAGTCATTGACATGTGTGTTCTCTTCAGACACCACACATGGATCCACCAGTGTCATTGCATGTGTGTTCTTTTTACTAACAACCAGAGTCATTGAAATGTGTGTTCTCTTCAGAGACCACACATGGATCCACCAGTGTCATTGGATGTGTGTTCTTGTTACTAAGTACAACCAAAGTCATTGCATGTGTGTTCTTTTCAAAATCCACCTATGGATCCACCAGTGTCATTGCATGTGTGTTCTTGTTACTAACAACAACCAGAGTCAGTGCATGTGTGTTCTTTTCACATACCACATATGGATCCACCAGTGTCATTGCATGTGTGTTCTTTTCACAATCCACCTATGGATCCACCAGTGTCATTGCATGTGTGTTCTTTTTACTAACAACAACCAGAGTCATTGAAATGTGTGTTCCCTTCAGAGACCACACATGGATCCACCAGTGTCATTGCATGTGTGTTCTTTTTACTAACAACAACCAGAGTCATTGAAATATGTGTTCTCTTCAGAGACCACACATGGATCCACCAGTGATATTGCATGTGTGTTCTTTTTACTAAAAGCAACCAGAGTCATTGAAATGTGTGTTCTCTTCAGAGACCACACATGGATCCACCAATGTCATTGCATGTGTGTTCTTTTTACTAACAACATCTAGAGTCATTGAAATGTGTGTTCCCTTCAGAGACCACACATGGATCCACCAGTGTCATTGCATGTGTGTTGTTTTTACTAACAACAACCAGAGTCATTGAAATGTGTGTTCTCTTCAGAGACCACACATGGATCCAGCAGTGTTATTACATGTGTGTTCTTTTTACTAACAACAACCAGAGGCATTGCATGTGTGTTCTTTTCACATACCACATATGGATCCACCAGTGTCATTGCATGTGTGCTATTTTTACTAACAACAACCAGAGTCATTGCATGTGTGTTCTCTTCAGAGACCACACATGGATCCACCAGTGTCATTACATGTGTGTTCTTTTTACCGACAACAACCAGAGTCATTGAAATGTGTGTTCTCTTCAGAGACCACACATGGATCCACGAGTGTCATTGCATGTGTGTTCTTGTTACTAAGTACAACTGGAGTCATTGCATGTGTGTTCTTTTCACATACCACATATGGATCCACCAGTGTCATTGCATGTGTGTTCTTTTTACTAACAACAACCAGAGTCATTGAAATGTGTGTTCTCTTCAGAGACCACACATGGATCCACCAGTGTCATTGCATGTATGTTCTTTTTACTAACAACAACCAGAGTCATTGAAATGTGTTCTTTTCACAATCCACCTATGGATCCACCAGTGTCATTGCATGTGTGCTTTTTTTACTAACAACAACCATAGTCACTGAAATGTGTGTTCTCTTCACATACCACATATGGATCCACAGTGTCATTGCATGTGTGTTCTTTTTACTAATAACAACCAGTGTCATTGCATGTGTGTTCTTTTCACAATCCACCTATGGATCCACCAGTGTCATTGCATGTGTGATTTTTTTACTAACAACAACCAGAGTCATTTCGTGTGTGTTCTTTTCACATACCACATATTGATCCACCAAAGTCATTGAAATGTATGTTCTCTTCAGTGACCACACATGGATCCACCAGTGTTATTGCATGTGTGTTCTTGTTACTAACAAGAACAAGAGTCAATGCATGCGTGTTCTTTTCACGTGCCACATATGGATCCACCAGTTTCATTGCATGTGTGTTCTTTTCACAATCCACCTATGGATCCACCCGTCTCATTGCATGTGTGTTCTTTTTACTAGCAACAACTGGAGTCATTTCGTGACTTCTCTTTTCACATACCACATATGGATCCACCAGTGTCATTTGAATGTGTGCTCTCTTCAGATACCACACATGGATCCACCAGTGTCATTGCATGTGTGTTCTTTTTACTAACGACAACCAGAGTCATTGCATGTGTGTTATGTTCAGAGACCACACATGGATCCACCAATGTCATTTCTTGTGTGTTCTTTTTACTAACAACCAGAGTCATTGAAATGTGTGTTCTCTTCAGCGACCACACATGGATCCACCAGTGTCATTGCATGTGTGTTCTTTTTACTAACAACAACTGAAGTCATTGAAATGTGTGTTCTCTTCAGAGACCACACATGGATCCACCAGTGTTATTACATGTGTGTTCTTTTTACTAACAACAACCAGAGTCATTGCATGTGTGTTCTTTTCACATACCACATATGGATCCACCAGTGTCATTGCATGTGTGCTCTTTTTACTAACAACAACCAGACTCATTAAATGTGTGTTATTTTCACATACGACATATGGATCCACCAGTGTCATTGCATGTGTGCTATTTTTACTAACAACAACTAGAGTCATTGCATGTGTGTTCTCTTCAGAGACCACACATAGATCCACCAGTGTCATTACATGTGTGTTCTTTTTACCGACAACAACCAGAGTCATTGAAATGTGTGTTCTCGTTAGAGACCACACATGGATCCACGAGTGTCATTGCATGTGTGTTCTTGTTACAAAGTACAACTGGAGTCATTGCATGTGTGTTCTTTTCACATACCACATATGGATCCACCAGTGTCATTGTATGTGTGTTCTTTTTACTAAAAACAACCAGAGTCATTGAAATGTGTGTTCTCTTCAGAGACCACACATGGATCCACCAGTGTCATTGCATGTGTGTTCTTTTTACTAACAACAACCAGAGTCATTGAAATGTGTGTTCTTTTCACAATCCACCTATGGATCCACCAGTGTCATTGCATGTGTGCTTTTTTTACTAACAACAACCATAGTCACTGAAAATGTGTGTTCTCTTCACATACCACATATGGATCCACCAGTGTCATTGCATGTGTGTTATTTTTACTAATAACAACCAGTGTCATTGCATGTGTGTTCTTTTCACAATCCACCTATGGATCCACCAGTGTCATTGCATGTGTGATTTTTTACTAACAACAACCAGAGTCATTTCGTATGTGTTCTTTTCACATACCACATATGGATCCACCAGAGTCATTGAAATGTATGTTCTCTTCAGAGACCACACATGGATCCACCAGTGTTATTGCATGTGTGTTCTTGTTACTAACAACAACCAGAGTCAATGCATGTGTGTTCTTTTCACATGCCACATATGGATCCACCAGTTTCATTGCATGTGTGTTATTTTCACAATCCACCTATGGATCCACCAGTCTCATTGCATGTGTGTTCTTTTTACTAGCAACAACTGGAGTCATTTCGTGACTTCTCTTTTCACATACCACATATGGATCCACCAGTGTCATTGAAATGTGTGCTCTCTTCAGATACTACACATGGATCCACCAGTGTCATTGCATGTGTGTTCTTTTTACTAATAACAACCAGAGTCATTGCATGTGTCTTATGTTCAGAGACCACACATGGATCCACCAGTGTCATTGCATGTGTGTTCTTTTTACTAACAACAACAAGAGTCATTGAAATGTGTGTTCTCTTCAGAGACCACACATGGATGCACCAGTGTCATTGCATGTGTGTTCTTGTTACTAAGTACAACCAGAGTCATTGCATGTGTGTTCTTTTCACATACCACATATGGATCCACCAGTGTCATTGCATGTCTACTCTTTTCACATACCACCTATGGATCCACTAGTGTCATTGCATGTGTGTTCTTTTTACTAACAACAACCAGAGTCATTGCATGTGTGTTCTCTTCAGAGACCACACATGGATCCACCAGTGTCACTAAAATTTGTGCTCTTTTTACTAACAACAACCAGAGTCATTGCATGTGTGTTCTCTTTAGAGACCACACATGGATCCACCAGTGTCATTGCATGTATGTTCTTGTTACTAAGTATAACTAGAGTCATTGCATGTGTGTTCTTTTCACATACCACACATGGATCCACCAGTGTCATTGCATGTCTGTTCTTTTTACTAACATCAACAAGAGTCATTGACATGTGTGTTCTCTTCAGACACCACACATGGATCCACCAGTATCATTGCATGTGTGTTTGTTTTACTAACAACAACTAGAGTCATTGAAATGTGTGTTCTCTTCAGAGACCACACATGGATCCATCAGTGTCCTTGCATGTGTGTTCTTGGTACTAAGTACAACCAGAGTCATCTCATGTGTGTTCTTTTCACATACCACATATGGATCCACCAGTGTGATTGCATGTGTGCTTTTTTTACTAACAACTACCAGAGTCATTTCATGTCTGTTCTTTTCACAATCCACCTATGGATCCACCAGTGTCATTGCATGTGTGTTGTTTTTACTAACAACAACTGGAGTCATTGCATGTGTGTTCTTTTCACATACCACATATGGAACAACCAGAGTCATTGCATGTGTGCTCTTTTCACAATCCACCTATGGATCCACCAGTTTCATTGTATGTGTGTTCCTTTTACTAACAACAACTAGAGTCATTGAAATGTGTGTTTTCTTCAGACACCACACATGGATCCACCAATGTCATTGCATGTGTGTTCTTTTTACTAACAACAACCAGAGTCATTGAAATGTGTGTTCTCTTCAGAGACCACACATGGAACCACCAGTGTTATTGCATGTGTGTTCTTTTTACTAACAATAACAAGAGTCATTGCATGTGTGTTCTTTTCACATACAACATATGGATCCACCACTGTCATTGCATGTGTGCTCTTTTTACTAACAGCAACCAGAGTCATTGCATGTGTGTTCTCTTCAGACACCACACATGGATCCACTAGTGTCATTACATGTGTATTCTTTTTACTAACAACAACCAGAGTCATTGAAATGTGTGTTCTCTTTAGAGACCACACATGGATCCACCAGTGTCGTTGCATGTGTGTTCTTGTTACTATGTACAACTGGAGTCATTGCATGTGTGTTCTTTTCACATACCACATATGGATCCACCAGTGTCATTGCATGTGTGTTCTTTTTACTAATAACAACCAGAGTCATTGGAATGTGTGTTCTCTTCAGAGACAACACATGGATCCACCAGTGTCATTGGATGTGTGTTCTTTTTACTAACAACAACTAGAGTCATTGAAATGTGTGTTCTCTTCAGAGACCATAGATGGATCCACCAGTGTCATTGCATGTGTGTTCTTGTTACTAAGTACAACCAGAGTCACTGCATGTGTGTTCTTTTCACATACCACATATAGATCCACCAGTGTCATTGCATGTGTGCTTTTTTTATTAACAATAACCAGGGTCATTTCATGTGTCTTCTTTTCACAATCCACCTATGGATCCACCAGTGTCATTGCATGTGTGTTCTTTTTACTTACAACAACTGGAGTCATTAAATGTGTGTTCTTTTCACATTCCACATATGGAACAACCAGAGTCATTGCATGTGTGCTCTTTTCACAATCCACATATGGATCCACTAGTGTCATTGCATGTGTGTTCCTTTTACTAACAACAACTAGAGTCATTGAAATGTGTGTTCTCTTCAGAGACCACACATGGATCCACCAATGTCATTGCATGTGTCTTCTTTTTACTAACAACAACCAGAGTCATTGAAATGTGTGTTCTCTTCAGAGACCACACATGGATCCACCAGTGTTATTGCATGTGTGTTCTTTTTACTAACAACAACCAGAGTCATTGCATGTGTATTATTTTCACATACCACATATGGATCCAGCACTGTCATTGCATGTGTGCTCTTTTTACTAACAACAACCAGAGTCATTGCATGTGCGTTCTCTTCAGAGACCACACATGGATCCACCAGTGTCATTGCATGTGTGTTCTTGTTACTAAGTATAACTAGAGTCATTGCATGTGTGTTCTTTTCACATACCACACATGGATCCACCAGTGTCATTGCATGTCTGTTCTTTTTACTAACATCAACAAGAGTCATTGACATGTGTGTTCTCTTCAGACACCACACATGGATCCACTAGTGTCATTGCATGTGTGTTCGTTTTACTAACAACAACCAGAGTCATTGAAATGTGTGTTCTCTTCAGAGACCACATATGGATCCACCAGTGTCTTTGCATGTGTGTTCTTGGTACTAAGTACAACCAGAGTCATTGCATGTGTGTTCTTTTCACATACCACATATGGATCCACCAGTGTGATTGCATGTGTGCTTTTTTTACTAACAACTACCAGAGTCATTTCATGTCTGTTCTTTTCACAATCCACCTATGGATCCACCAGTGTCATTGCATGTGTGTTCTTTTTACTAACAACAACTGGAGTCATTGCATGTGTGTTCTTTTCACATACCACATATGGAACAACCAGAGTCATTGCATGTGTGCTCTTTTCACAATCCACCTATGGATCCACCAGTTTCATTAATGTGTGTTCCTTTTACTAACAACAACTGGAGTCATTGAAATGTGTGTTCTATTCAGAGACCACACATGGATCCACCAGTGTCATTGCATGTGTGTTCTTTTTACTAACAACAACCAGAGTCATTGAAATGTGTGTTCTCTTCAGAGACCACACATGGAACCACCAGTGTTATTGCATGTGTGTTCTTTTTACTAACAATAACCAGGGTCATTGCATGTGTGTTCTTTTCACATACAACATATGGATCCACCACTGTCATTGCATGTGTGCTCTTTTTACTAACAACAACCAGAGTCATTGCATGTGTGTTCTCTTCAGAGACCACACATGGATCCACCAGTGTCATTACATGTGTAATCTTTTTACTAACAACAACCAGAGTCATTGAAATGTGTGTTCTCTTTAGAGACCACACATGGATCCACCAATGTCGTTGCATGTGTGTTCTTGTTACTATGTGCAACTGGAGTCATTGCATGTGTGTTCTTTTCACATACCACATATGGATCCACCAGTGTCATTGCATGTGTGTTCTTTTTACTAATAACAACCAGAGTCATTGGAATGTGTGTTCTCTTCAGACACAACACATGGATCCACCAGTGTCATTGGATGTGTGTTCTCTTCAGAGACCACAGATGGATCCACCAGTGTCATTGCATGTGTGTTCTTGTTACTAAGTACAACCAGAGTCACTGCCTGTATGTTCTTTTCACATACCACATATGGATCCACCAGTGTCATTGCATGTGTGCTTTTTTTACTAACAACAACCAGGGTCATTTCATGTGTCTTCTTTTCACAATCCACCTATGGATCCACCAGTGTCATTGCATGTGGGTTCTTTTTACTTACAACAACTGGAGTCGTTAAATGTGTGTTCTTTTCACATTCCAAATATGGAACAACCAGAGTCATTGCATGTGTGCTCTTTTCACAATCCACCTACGGATCCACTAGTGTCATTGCATGTGTGTTCCTTTTACTAACAACAACTAGAGTCATTGAAATGTGTGTTCTCTTCAGAGACCACACATAGATCCACCAATGTCATTGCATGTGTGTTCTCTTTACTAACAACAACCAGAGTCATTGAAATGTGTGTTCTCTTCAGAGACCACACATGAATCCACCAGTGTTATTGCATGTGTGTTCTTTTTACTAACAAAAACCAGAGTCATTGCATGTGTGTTATTTTCACATACCACATATGGAACAACCAGAGTCATTGCATGTGTGCTCTTTTCACAATCCACCTATGGATCCACCAGTGTCAATGCATGTGTGTTCTTTTTACTAACAACAACTAGAGTCATTGAAATGTGTGTTCTCTTCAGAGACCACACATGGATCCACCAATGGCTTTGCATGTCCGTTCTTTTTACTAACAACAACCAAAGTCATTGAAATGTGTGTTCTCTTCAGAGACCACACATGGATCCACCAGAGTCATTGCATGTGTGTTCTTTTTACTAACAAAAACCAGTGTCATTGCATGTGTGTTCTTTTCACAATCCACCTATGGATCCACCAGTGTCATTGCATGTGTGTTGTTTTTATTAACAACAACCAGAGTTATTGAAATGTGTGTTCTCTTCAGAGACCACACATGTATCCACCAGTTTCATTGCATGTGTGTTCTTGTTACTAAGTACAACCAGAGTCATTGCATGTGTGTTCTTTTCACATACCACATCTGGATCCACCAGTGTATTTCATGTGTGCTTTTTTAACTAACAATAACCAGAGTCATTTCATGTGTGTTCTTTTCACATTCCGCCTATGGATCCACCAATGTCATTGCATGTGCGTTCTTTTTATTAACAACAACTGGAGTCATTGCATGTGTGTTCTTTTCACATACCACATATGGAACAACCAGAGTCATTGCATGTGTGCTCTTTTCACAATCCACCTATGGATCCACCAGTGTCAATGCATGTGTGTTCTTTTTACTAACAACAACTGGAGTTATTGAAATGTGTGTTCTCTTTAGAGACCACACATGGATCCACCAATGTCTTTGCATGTGCGTTCTTTTTACTAACAACAACCAAAGTCATTGAAATGTGTGTTCTCTTCAGAGACCACACATGGATCCACCAGAGTCATTGCATGTGTGTTCTTTTTACTAACAAAAACTAGTGTCATTGCATGTGTGTTCTTTTCACAATCCACCTATGGATCGACCAGTGTCATTGCATGTGTGTTCTTTTTACTAACAACAACTGGAGTCATTGAAATGTGTGTTCTCTTTAGAGACCACACATGGATCCACCAGTGTCATTGCATGTGTGTTCTTTTTACTAACAACAACTAGAGTCATTGAAATGTGTGTTCTCTTCAGAGACCACACATGGATCCACCAGTGTCATTGAAATGTGTGCTCTCTTCAGATACCACACATGGATCCACCAGTGTCATTGCATGTGTGTTCTTTTTCATCACAACAACTAGAGTCATTGCATGTGTGTTCTGTTCAGAGACCACACATGGATCCACTAGTGTCATTGCATGTGTGTTCTTTTTACTAACAACAACCAGAGTCATTGAAATGTGTGTTCTCTTTAGAGACCACACATGGATCCACCAGTGTTATTGCATGTGTGTTCTTGTTACTGAGTACAACGAGAGTCATTGCATGTGTGTTCTTTTCACATACCACATATGGATCCACCAATGTCATTACATGTGTGCTTTTTTTACTAACAACAACCAGAGTCATTTCATGTGTGTTCTTTTCACAATCCACCTATGGATCCACCAGTGCCATTTCATGTGTGTTCTTTTTACTAACAACAACCAGAGTCATTGCATGTGTGTTCTTTTCACATACCACATATGGATCCACCAGTGTCATTGCATGTGTTCTCTTTTTACTAACAACAACCAGAGTCATTGCATGTGTGTTCTTTTCACATACCACATATGGATCCACCAGTGTCATTGCATGTGTGTTCTTTTTACTAACAACAACAACAAGTCATTGAAATGTGTGTTCTCTTCAGAGACCACACATGGATCCACCAGTCTCATTGCATGTGTGTTCTTTTCACATGCCACATATGGATCCACCAGTGTCATTGCATTTGTGTTGTTTTCACAATCCACCTATGGATCCACAAGTCTCATTGCATGTGTGTTCTTTTTACTAGCAACAACCAGAGTCATTGCATGTGTGTTCTTTTCACATACCACATATGGATCCACCAGTGTCATTACATGTGTTCTCTTTTGAAATACCACATATGGAGTCATTTCGTGACTTCTCTTTTCAAATACCACATATGGATCCACCTGTGTCATTGAAATGTGTGCTCTCTTCAGATACCACACATGGATCCACCAGTGTCATTGCATGTGTGTTCTTTTTTATCACAACAACTAGAGTCATTGCATGTGTGTTCTGTTCAGAGACCACACATGGATCCACTAGTGTCATTGCATGTGTGTTCTTTTTACTAACAACAACCAGAGTCATTGAAATGTGTGTTCTCTTTAGAGACCACACATGGATCCACCAGTGTTATTGCATGTGTGTTCTTGTTACTGAGTACAACGAGAGTCATTGCATGTGTGTTCTTTTCACATACCACATATGGATCCACCAGTGTCATTACATGTGTGCTTTTTTTACTAACAACAACCAGAGTCATTTCATGTGTGTTCTTTTCACAATCCACCTATGGATCCACCAGTGCCATTTCATGTGTGTTCTTTTTACTAACAACAACCAGAGTCATTGCATGTGTGTTCTTTTCACATACCACATATGGATCCACCAGTGTCATTGCATGTGTTCTCTTTTTACTAACAACAACCAGAGTCATTGCATGTGTGTTCTTTTCACATACCACATATGGATCCACCAGTGTCATTGCATGTGTGTTCTTTTTACTAACAACAACAACAAGTCATTGAAATGTGTGTTCTCTTCAGAGACCACACATGGATCCACCAGTCTCATTGCATGTGCGTTCTTTTCACATGCCACATATGGATCCACCAGTGTCATTGCATGTGTGTTGTTTTCACAATCCACCTATGGATCCACAAGTCTCATTGCATGTGTGTTCTTTTTACTAGCAACAACTGGAGTCATTTCGTGACTTCTCTTTTCAAATACCACATATGGATCCACCTGTGTCATTGAAATGTGTGCTCTCTTCAGATACCACACATGGATCCAGCAGTGTCATTGCATGTGTGTTCTTTTTCATCACAACAACTAGAGTCATTGCATGTGTGTTCTGTTCAGAGACCACACATGGATCCACTAGTGTCATTGCATGTGTGTTCTTTTTACTAACAACAACCAGAGTCATTGAAATGTTTGTTCTCTTTAGAGACCACACATGGATCCACCAGTGTTATTGCATGTGTGTTCTTGTTACTGAGTACAACGAGAGTCATTCCATGTGTGTTCTTTTCACATACCACATATGGATCCACCAGTGTCATTACATGTGTGCTTTTTTTACTAACAACAACCAGAGTCATTTCATGTGTGTTCTTTTCACAATCCACCTATGGATCCACCAGTGCCATTTCATGTGTGTTCTTTTTACTAACAACAACCAGAGTCATTGCATGTGTGTTCTTTTCACATACCACATATGGAACAACCAGTGTCATTGCATGTGTTCTCTTTTTACTAACAACAACCAGAGTCATTGCATGTGTGTTGTTTTCACATACCACATATGGATCCACCAGTGTCATTGCATGTGTGTTCTCTTTAGAGACCACACATGGATTCACCAGTGTCATTGAAATGTGTGCTCTTTTAACTAACAACAACCAGAGTCATTGCATGTGTGTTCTCTTTAGTGACCACACATGGATCCACCAGTGTCATTGCATGTGTGTTCTTGTTACTAAGTATATCCAGAGTCATTGCATCTGTGTTATTTTCACATACCACACATGGATCCACCAGTGTCATTGCATGTGTGTTCTTTTTACTAACAACAACCAGAGTCATTGAAACGTGTGTTCTCTTCAGAGACCACATGGATCCAGCAATGTCATTGCATGTGTGTTCTTTTTACTAACAACAACCAGAGTCATTGAAACGTTTGTTCTCTTCAGATACCACACATGTATCCACCAGTTTCATTACATGTGTGTTCTTATTACTAAGTACAACCAGAGTCATTGCATGTGTGTTCTTTTCACATACCACATATTGATCCACCAGTGTCATTGTATGTGTGTTTTTTTACTAACAACAACCAGAGTCATTTCATGTGTGTTCTTTTCACAATCCACCTATGGATCCACCAGTGTCATTGCATGTGCGTTCTTTTTACTAAAAACAACTGGAGTCATTGCATGTGTGTTCCTTTCACATACCACATATAGAACAACCAGAGTCATTGCATGTGTGCTCTTTTCACAATGCACCTATGGATCGACCAGTGTCATTGCATGTGTGTTCTTTATACTAACAACAACTGGAGTCATTGAAATGTGTGTTCTCTTCAGAGACCACACATGGATCCACTAGTGTCTTTACATGTGTGTTGTTTTTACTAACGACTAGAGTCATTGAAATGTGTGTTCTCTTCAAAGACCACACATGGATCCACCAGTGTTATTGCATGTGTGTTATTTTTAATAACAACAACCAGAGTCATTGCATGTGTGTTCTTTTCACATACCACATATGGATCCACCAGTGTCATTGCATGTGTGCTCTTTTTACTAACAACAACCAGAGTCATTGCATGTGTATTCTTTTTAGAGACCACACATGGATCCAACAGTGCCATTGCATGTGTGTTCTTGTTACTAAGTAAAAATGGAGTCATTGCATGTGTGTTCTTTTCACATACCACATATGGATCCACCAGTGTCATTACATGTGTGTTATTTTTACTAACAACAATCAGAGTCATTGAAATATGTGTTCTCTTTAGAGACCACGCATGGATTCACCAGTGTCTTTGCGTATGTGTTCTTTTTACTAACAACAACAAGAGTCATTGAAATGTGTCTTCTCTTTAGAGACCACACATAGATCCACCAGTGTTATTGCATGTGTGTTCTTGTTACTAAGTACAACCAGAGTCATTGCATGTGTGTTCTTTTCAGAGACCACACATGAATCCACCAGTGTCATTGCATGTGTGTTCTTGTTACTAAGTACAACTGGAGTCATTGCATGTGTGTTCTTTTCACATACCACATATGGATCCACCAGTGTCATTGCATGTGTGTTCTTTTTACTAACAACAACAACAACAAGTCATTGAAATGTGTGTTCTCTTCAGAGACCACACATGGATCCACCAGTCTCATTGCATGTGCGTTCTTTTCACATGCCACATATGGATCCACCAGTGTCATTGCATGTGTGTTGTTTTCACAATCCACCTATGGATCCACAAGTCTCATTGCATGTGTGTTCTTTTTACTAGCAACAACTGGAGTCATTTCGTGACTTCTCTTTTCAAATACCACATATGGATCCACCTGTGTCATTGAAATGTGTGCTCTCTTCAGATACCACACATGGATCCACCAGTGTCATTGCATGTGTGTTCTTTTTCATCACAACAACTAGAGTCATTGCATGTGTGTTCTGTTCAGAGACCACACATGGATCCACTAGTGTCATTGCATTTGTGTTCTTTTTACTAACAACAACCAGAGTCATTGAAATGTGTGTTCTCTTTAGAGACCACACATGGATCCACCAGTGTTATTGCATGTGTGTTCTTGTTACTGAGTACAACGAGAGTCATTGCATGTGTGTTCTTTTCACATACCACATATGGATCCACCAGTGTCATTACATGTGTGCTTTTTTTACTAACAACAACCAGAGTCATTTCATGTGTGTTCTTTTCACAATCCACCTATGGATCCACCAGTGCCATTTCATGTGTGTTCTTTTTACTAACAACAACCAGAGTCATTGCATGTGTGTTCTTTTCACATACCACATATGGATCCACCAGTGTCATTGCATGTGTTCTCTTTTTACTAACAACAACCAGAGTCATTGCATGTGTGTTCTTTTCACATACCACATATGGATCCACCAGTGTCATTGCATGTGTTCTCTTTTTACTAACAACAACCAGAGTCATTGCATGTGTGTTCTTATCACATACCACATATGGATCCACCAATGTCATTGCATGTGTGCTCTTTTTACTAACAACAACCAGAGTCATTGCATGTGTGTTCTTTTCAGAGACCACACATGAATCCACCAGTGTCATTGCATGTGTGTTCTTGTTACTAAGTACAACTGGAGTCATTGCATGTGTGTTCTTTTCACATACCACATATGGATCCACCAGTGTCATTGCATGTGTGTTCTTTTTACTAACAACAACAAGAGTCATTGAAATGTGTGTTCTCTTCAGAGACCACACATGGATCCACCAGTCTCATTGCATGTGTGTTCTTTTCACATGCCACATATGGATCCACCAGTGTCATTGCATGTGTGTTCTTTTCACAATCCACCTATGGATCCACAAGTCTCATTGCATGTGTGTTCTTTTTACTAGCAACAACTTGAGTCATTTCGTGACTTCTCTTTTCAAATACCACATATGGATCCACCTGTGTCATTGAAATGTGTGCTCTCTTCAGATACCACACATGGATCCACCAGTGTCATTGCATGTGTGTTCTTTTTCATCACAACAACTAGAGTCATTGCATGTGTGTTCTGTTCAGAGACCACACATGGATCCACAAGTGTCATTGCATGTGTGTTCTTTTTACTAACAACAACCAGAGTCATTGAAATGTGTGTTCTCTTTAGAGACCACACATGGATCCACCAGTGTTATTGCATGTGTGTTCTTGTTACTGAGTACAACGAGAGTCATTGCATGTGTGTTCTTTTCACATACCACATATGGATCCACCAGTGTCATTACATGTGTGCTTTTTTTACTAACAATAACCAGAGTCATTTCATGTGTGTTCTTTTCACAATCCACCTATGGATCCACCAGTGCCATTTCATGTGTGTTCTTTTTACTAACAACAACCAGAGTCATTGCATGTGTGTTCTTTTCACATACCACATATGGATCCACCAGTGTCATTGCATGTGTTCTCTTTTTACTAACAACAACCAGAGTCATTGCATGTGTGTTCTTTTCACATACCACATATGGATCCACCAGTGTCATTGCATGTGTTCTCTTTTTACTAACAACAACCAGAGTCATTGCATGTGTGTTCTTTTCACATACCACATATGGATCCACCAGTGTCATTGCATGTGTGTTCTCTTTAGAGACCACACTTGGATTCACCAGTGTCATTGAAATGTGTGCTCTTTTAACTAACAACAACCAGAGTCATGGCATGTGTGTTCTCTTTAGATACCACACATGGATCCACCAGTGTCATTGCATGTGTGTTCTTGTTACTAAGTATATCCAGAGTCATTGCATGTGTGTTATTTTCACATACCACACATGGATCCACCAGTGTCATTGCATGTGTGTTCTTTTTACTAACAACAACTAGAGTCATTGAAATGTGTGTTCTCTTCAGAGACCACACATGGATCTAGCAATGTCATTGCATGTGTGTTCTTTTTACTAACAACAACCAGAGTCATTGAAACGTTTGTTCTCTTCAGATACCACACATGTATCCACCAGTGTCATTGCATGTGTGTTCTTATTACTAAGTACAACCAGAGTCATTGCATGTGTGTTCTTTTCACATACCACATATTGATCCACCAGTGTCATTGTATGTGTGTTTTTTTACTAACAACAACCAGAGTCATTTCATGTGTGTTCTTTTCACAATCCACCTATGGATCCACCAGTGTCATTGCATGTGCGTTCTTTTTACTAAAAACAACTGGAGTCATTGCATGCGTGTTCCTTTCACATACCACATATAGAACAACCAGAGTCATTGCATGTGTGCTCTTTTCACAATGCACCTATGGATCGACCAGTGTCATTGCATGTGTGTTCTTTATACTAACAACAACTAGAGTCATTGAAATGTGTGTTCTCTTCAGAGACCACACATGGATCCACTAGTGTATTTACATGTGTGTTGTTTTTACTAACGACTAGAGTCATTGAAATGTGTGTTCTCTTCAAAGACCACACATGGATCCACCAGTGTTATTGCATGTGTGTTCTTTTTAATAACAACAACCAGAGTCATTGCATGTGTGTTCTTTTCACATACCACATATGGATCCACCAGTGTCATTGCATGTGTGCTATTTTTACTAACAACAACCACAGTCATTGCATGTGTGTTCTTTTTAGAGACCACACATGGATCCACCAGTGTCATTGCATGTGTGTTCTTGTTACTAAGTAAAACTGGAGTCATTGCATGTGTGTTCTTTTCACATACCACATATGGATCCACCAGTGTCATTACATGTGTGTTCTTTTTACTAACAACAATCAGAGTCATTGAAATGTGTGTTCTCTTTAGAGACCACACATGGATTCACCAGTGTCTTTGCATGTGTGTTCTTTTTACTAACAACAACAAGAGTCATTGAAATGTGTCTTCTCTTTAGAGACCACACATGGATCCACCAGTGTTATTGCATGTGTGTTCTTGTTACTAAGTACAACCAGAGTCATTGCATGTGTGTTCTTTTCATATACCACATATGGATCCACCAGTGCCATTGCAAGTGTTCTCTTTTTACTAACAACAACCAAAGTCATTGCATGTGTGTTCTTTTTTAGAGACCACACATGGATCCACTAGTGTCATTTCATGTGTGTTCTTTTTACTAACAACAACCAGAGTCATTGAAATGTGTGTTCTCTTCGGAGATCACACATGGATCCACCAGTGTCATTGCATGTGTGTTCTTGTTACTAAGTACAACTAGAGTCATTGCATGTATGTTCTTTTCACATACCACATATGGATCCACCAGTGTCATTGCATGTGTGTTATTTTTACGAACAACAACCAGAGTCATTGAAATGTGTGTCCTCTTCAGAGACCACACGTGGATCCACCAGTGTCATTGCATGTGTGTTCTTGTTACTAAGTACAACCAGAGTCATTGCATGTGTGTTATTTTCACATACCACATATGGATCCACGAGTGTCATTGCATGTGTGCTTTTTTACTAACAACAACCAGAGTCATTTCATGTGTGTTCTTTTCACAACCCACCTATGGATCCACCAGTGTCATTTCATGTGTGTTATTATTACTAACAACAACTAGAGTCATTGCATGTGTGTTCTTTTCACATACCACATATGGAACAACAAGAGTCATTGCATGTGTGCTCTTTAAACAATCCACCTATGGATTCACCAGTGTCTTGGAATGTGTGTTCTTTTTACTAACAACAACTGGAGTCATTGAAATGTGTGTTCTCTTTGGAGACCACACATGGATCCACCAGTGTCTTTGCATGTGTGTTCTTTTTACTAACAACAACGAGACTCATTGAAATGTGCGTTCTCTCTAGAGACCACACATGGATCCACCAGTGTTATTGCATGTGTGTTCTTTTTACTAACAACCAGAGTCATTGCATGTGTGTTCTTTTCATATACCACATATGGATCCAGCAGTGTCATTGCATGTGTTCCCTTTTTACTAACAACAACCAAAGTCATTGCATGTGTGTTCTTTTTCAGAGACCACACATGGATCAACCAGTGTCATTGCATGTGTGTTCTTTTTACTAACAACAACCAGAGTCATTGAAATGTGTGTTCTCTTTAGAGATCACACATGGATCCACCAGTGTCATTCCATGTGTGTTCTTGTTATTAAGTACAACTGGAGTCATTGCATGTGTGTTCTTTTCACATACCACATATGGATCCACCAGTGTCATTGCATGTGTGTTCTTTTTACTAACAACAACCAGAGTCATTGAAATGTGTGTTCTCTTCAGAGACCACACATGGATCCACCAGTGTCATTGCATGTGTGTTCTTGTTACTAAGTACAACTGGAGTCATTGCATGTATGTTCTTTTAACATACCACATATGGATCCACCAGGGTCATTGCATGTGTGTTATTTTTACTAACAACAACCAGAGTCATTGAAATGTGTGTCCTCTTTAGAGACCACACATGGATCCACTAGTGTCATTGCATGTGTGTTCTTTATATTAACAACAACCAGAGTCATTGAAATGTGTGTTCTTTTCACAATCCACCTATGGATCCACCAGTCTCATTGCATGTGTGCTTTTTTTACTAACAACAACCAGAGTCATTGAAATTTGTTTTCTCTTCACATACCACATATGGAACCACCAGTGTCATTGCATGTGTGTTCTTTTTACTAACAAAAACCAGTGTCATTGCATGTGTGTTCTTTTAAAAATCCACTTATGGATCCACCAGTGTCATTGCATGTGTGCTTTTTTTACTAACAACAACCAGAGTCATTTCATGTGTGTTCTTTTCACATACCACATATGGATCCACGAGAGTCATTGAAATGTATGTTCTCTTCAGGGACCACACATGGATCCACCAGTGTTATTGCATGTGTGTTCTTGTTACTAACAACAAGTAGAGCCATTGCATGTGTGTTCTTTTCACATGCCACATATGGATCCACCAGTGTCATTGCATGTGTGTTCTTTTCGCAATCCACCTATGGACCCACCAGTCTCATTGCATGTGTGTTCTTTTTACTAGCAACAACTGTAGTCATTTCATGACTTCTCTTTTCACATACCACATATGGATCCACCTGTGTCATTGAAATGTGTGCTCTCTTCAGATACCACACATGGATCCACCAGTGTCATTGCATGTGTGTTCTTTTTCGTAACAACAACCAGAGTCATTGCATGTGTGTTATGTTCAGAGACCATACATGGATCCACAAGTGTCATTGCATGTGTGTTCTTTTTACTAACAACAACCAGAGTCATTGAAATGTGTGTTCTCTTTAGAGACCACACATGGATCCACCAGTGTCATTGCATCCGTGTTCCTATTACTAAGTACAACCAGAGTCATTGCGTGTGTGTTCTTTTCACATACCACATATGGATCCACGAGTGTCATTCCATGTGTGCTTTTTTACTAACAACAACCAGAGTCATTTCATTTGTGTTCTTTTCACAATCCACCTATGGATCCACCAGTGTCATTTCATGTGTGTTCTTTTTACTAACAACAACTAGAGTCATTGCATGTGTGTTCTTTTCACATACCACATATGGAACAACCAGAGTCATTGCATGTGTGCTCTTTTCACAATCCACCTATGGATCCACCAGTGTCATGGCATGTGTGTTTTTTTACTAACAACAACTGGAGTCATTGAAATGTGTGTTCTCTTTAGAGACCACACATGGATCCACCAGTGTCTTTGCATGTGTGTTCTTTTTACTAACAACAATCAGAGTCATTGAAATGTGTGTTCTCTTTAGAGACCACACATGGATCCACCAGTGTTATTGCATGTGTGTTCTTTTTACTAACAACAACCAGAGTCATTGCATGTGTGTTCTTTTCATATACCACATATGGATCCACCAGTGTCATTGCATGTGTTCTCTTTTTACTACCAACAACCAAAGTCATTGCATGTGTGTTCTCTTTAGAGACCACACATGGATCCACCAGTGTCATTGCATGTGTGTTGTTTTTACTAACAACAACCAGAGTCATTGAAATGTTTGATCTTTTCACAATCCACCTATGGATCCACCAGTGTCATTGCATGTGTGCTTTTTTACTAACAACAACCAGAGTCATTGAAATGCGTGTTCTCTGCACATACCACATATGGATCCACCAGTGTCAATACATGTGTGTTCTTTTTACTAACAAAAACTAGTGTCATTGCATGTGTGTTCTTTTCACAATCCACTTATGGATCCACTAGTGTCATTGCATGTGGGATTTTTTTACTAACAACAACCAGAGTCATTTCATGTGTGTTATTTTCACATACCACATATGGATCCACCAGAGTCATTGAAATGTATGTTCTCTTTAGAGACCACACATGGATCCACCAGTGTTATTGCACGTGTGTTCTTGTTACTAATAACAAGCAGAGTCATTGCATGTGTGTTCTTTTCACATGCCAGATATGGATCCACCAGTGTCATTGCATGTGTGTTCTTTTCACAATCCACCTATGGATCCACCAGTCTCGTTCCATGTGTGTTCTTTTTACTAGCAACAATTGGAGTCATTTCATGACTTCTCTTTTCACATACCACATATGGATCCACCTGTGTCATTGAAATGTGTGCTCTCTTCAGATACCACACATGGATCCACCTGTGTTATTGCATGTGTGTTCTTTTTCGTAACAACAACTAGAGTCATTGCATGTGTGTTCTGTTCAGAGACCACACATGGATCCACAAGTGTCATTGCATGTGTGTTCTTTTTACTAACAACAACTAGAGTCATTGAAATGTGTGTTCTCTTTAGAGACCACACATGGATCCACCAGTGTCGTTGCATGTGTGTTCTTGTTACTAAGTACAACCAGAGTCATTGCATGTGTGTTCTTTTCACATACCACATATGGATCCACCAGTGTCATTGCATGTGTGATTTTTTACTAACAACAACCAGAGTCATTTCATGTGTGTTCTTTTCACAATCCACCTATGGATCCACTAGTGTCATTGCATGTGTGTTCTTTTTACTAACAACAACTAGAGTCATTGCATGTGTGTTCTTTTCACATACCACATATGGAACAACCAGAGTCATTGCATGTGTGCTCTTTTCACAATCCACCTATGGATCCACCAGTGTCATGGCATGTGTGTTCTTTTTACTAACAACAACTGGGGTCATTGAAATGTGTGTTCTCTTTAGAGACCACACATGGATCCACCAGTGTCTTTGCATGTGTATTCTTTGTACTAACAACAACCAGAGTCATTGAAATGTGTCTTCTCTTCAGAGACCACACATGGATCCACCAGTGTCATTGCATGTGTTTGCTGTTTGCTAACAACAACTAGAGTCATTGCATGTGTGTTCTTTTCACATACCACATATGGATCCACTAATGTCATTGCATGTGTTCTCTTTTTACTAACAGCAACCAAAGTCCTATCATGTGTTTTCTTTTTCAGAGACCACACATGGATCCACCAGTGTCATTGCATGTGTGTTCTTTTTACTAACAACAACTAGAGTCATTGAAATGTGTGTTCTCTTCAGAGATCACACATGGATCAACAAGTGTCATTGCATGTGTGTTCTTGTCACTAAGTACAACTGGAGTCATTGCATGTGTGTTCTTTTCACATACCACATATGGATCCACCAGTTTCATTGCATGTGTGTTCTTTTCACAAACAATAACCAGAGTCATTGAAATGTTTGTTCTTTTCACAATCCACCTATGGATCCACCAGTGTCATTGAATGTGTGCTTTTTTTACTAACAACAACCCGAGTCGTTGAAATGTGTGTTCTCTTCACATACCACATATGGATCCACGAGTGTCATTGCATGTGTGTTCTTTTTACTAACAAAAACCAGTGTCATTACGTGTGTGTTGTTTTCACAATCCACCTATGGATCCACCAGTGCCATTTCATGTGTGCTTTTTTTACTAACAACAACCAGAGTCATTTCATGTGTGTTCTTTTCACATTCCACATATGGATCCACAAGAGTCATTGAAATGTATGTTCTCTTCAGAGACCACACATGGATCCACCAGTGTTATTGCATGTGTGTTCTTGTTACTAACAACAAGCAGAGTCATTGCATGCGTGTTCTTTTCACATGGCCCATATGGATCCACCAGTGTCATTGCATGTGTGTTCTTTTCACAATCCACCTATGGATCCACCAGTCTCATTGCATGTGTGTTCTTTTTACTAGCAACAACTGGAGTCATTTCATGACTTCTCTTTTCACATACCACATATGGATCCACTAGTGTCATTGAAATGTGTGCTCTCTTCAGATACCACACATGGATCCACCAGTGTCATTGCATGTGTGTTCTTTTTAATAACAACAACCGGAGCCATTGCATGTGTGTTCTGTTCAGAGACCACACATGGATCCACTAGTATCAATGCATGTGTGTTATTTTTACTAACATCAACCAGAGTCATTGAAATTTGTGTTCTCTTCAGAGACCACACATGGATCCACCAGTGTCATTGCATGTGTGTTCTTGTTACTAAGTACAACCAGAGTCATTGCATGTGTGTTCTTTTCACATAGCACATATGGATCCACCAGTGTCATTGCATGTGTGCTCTTTTCACAATACACCTATGGATCCACCAGTGTCATTGCATGTGTGTTCTTTTTACTAACAACAACCAGAGTCATTGAAATCTGTGTTCTTTTCACATACCACCTATGGATCCACTATTGTCATTGCATGTGTGTTTTTTACTAACAAGAACCAGAGTCATTGCATGTGCGTTCTCTTCAGAGACCACACATCGATCCACCAGTGTCATTGCATGTGTGTTCTTTTTTACTAACAACAACCAGAGTCATTGAAATGTGTGTTCTCTTCAGAGACCACACATGGATCCACTAGTGTCATTGCATGTGTGTTCTAGTTACTAAGTATAACCAGAGTCATTGCATGTGTTCTTTTCACATACCACATATGGATACACCAGTGTCATTGCATGTGTGGTCTTTTTTATAACAATAACCAGAGTCATTGCATGTGTGTTCTCTTCAGAGACCACACATGGATCCACCAGTGTCATTGCATGTGTTTTCTTTTACTAACAACAACCAGAGTCATTGAAATGTGTGTTCTCTTCAAAGACCATTGTGGATCCACCAAAGGTCATTGCATGTGTGTTCTTGTTACTAAGTACAACCAGAGTCATTGCATGTGTGTTCTTTTCACATACCACATATGGATCCACCAGTGTCATTGCATGTGTGCTTTTTTTACTAACAAAAACCAGAGTCATTTCATGTGTGTTCTTTTCACATACCACACATGGATCCACCAGTGTCATTGCATGTGTGTTCTTTTTACTAACAACAACCAGAGTCATTGCATATGTGTTCTTTTCACATACCACATATGGAATAACCAGAGTCATTGAAATGTGTGTTCTTTTCACAATCCACACATGGATCCACCAGTGTCATTCCATGTGTGTTCTTTTTACTAACAACAACTGGAGTCATTGCATGTGTGTTCTTTTCACATACCACATATGGAACAACCAGAGTCATTGAAATGTGTGTTTTCTTCAGAGACCACACATGGATCCACCAGTGTTATTGCATGTGTGTTCTTTTTAGTAACAATAACCAGAGTCATTGCATGTGTGTTCTTTTCACATACCACATATGTATCCACTAGTGTCATTGCATGTGTGCTCTTTTTACTAACAACATCCAGAGTCATTGCATGTGTGTTCTCTTTAGAGACCACACATGGATCCACCAGTGTCATTGCATGTGTGTTCTTTTTACTAACAACAACCAGAGTCATTGAAATGTGTGTTCTCTTCAGAGGCCACACATGGATCCACCAGTGTCATTGCATGTGTGTTCTTTTTACTAACAACAACTGGAGTCATTGCATGTGTGTTCTTTTCACATACCACATATGGAACAACCAGAGTCATTGAAATGTGTGTTCTCTTCAGAGACCACACATGGATCCACCAGTGTTATTGCATGTGTGTTCTTTTCATTGAAATGCGTTGTTTTTACTAACAACAACCAGAGTCATTGCATGTGTGTTCTTTTCACATACCACATATGGATCCACCAGTGTCATTGCATGTGTGCTCTTTTTACTAACAATAACCAAAGTCATTGCATGTGTGTTCTCTTCAGAGACCACACATGGATACACTAGTGTCATTGCATGTGTGCTCTTTCCACATACCACATATGGATCCACTAGTGCCATTGCCTGTGTGCTCTTTTCACAATCCACCTCTAGATCCACCAGTGTCATTGCATGTTTGTTCTTTTTACTAACAACAACGAGAGTCAGTGCATGCACTTATTTTCACATACCACATATGGATCCACCAGTGTCATTGCATGTGTGTTATTTTCACAATCCACCTATGGATCCACTAGTGTCATTCCATGTGTGCTCTTTTTACTAACAACAACCAGAGTCATTGCATGTGTGTTCTCTTCAGAGGCCACACATGGATCCACCAGTGTCTTTGCATGTGCGTTATTTTTACTAACGACTAGAGTCATTGAAATGTGTGTTCTCTTCAAAGACCACACATGGATCCACCAGTGTTATTGCATGTGTGTTCTTTTTAATAACAACAACCAGAGTCATTGCATGTGTTCTTTTCACATACCATATGGATCCACAGTGTCATTGCATGTGTGCTATTTTTACTAACAATAACTACAGTCATTGCATGTGTGTTCTTTTTAGAGACCACACATGGATCCACCAGTGTCATTGCATGTGTGTTCTTGTTACTAAGTAAAACTGGAGTCATTGCATGTGTGTTCTTTTCACATACCACATATGGATCCACCAGTGTCATTACATGTGTGTTCTTTTTACTAACAACAACTAGAGTCATTGAAATGTGTGTTCTCTTTAGAGACCACACATGGATTCACCAGTGTCTTTGCATGTGTGTTCTTTTTACTAACAACAACCAGAGTCATTGAAATGTGTCTTCTCTTCAGAGACCTGTCACATCCCAAGATTTTCCAAATCTTGTAATGTGAAAAATAAAATAAACAAAATAAATTTTGTTGAAAATCAGGGTGAAAAGAAACTTTTGTTTCTAAAAGGAAATCAAATCCATCTTGAACAAACTTTGGTAGAAGTTTGAATTCAACAAAAATCCAAATCAAGGGAAATGCATTCCTCAATGAATGTATCTGGAAATTTGAACACTAGGAAAGTAAATCAAAATCCCTAAGCCCTAATGGAAGGAAATCATTTTCCAAAGTATCTCCAAATCAATGGATTTGATCCATACCAAATCTGATTAACAAATAATCACAAAGGATCAAGAAAATACCATAGAGATTGGTTTCACTTAGTTTGGAACCATAGACAAAATCTTATGAATATAATAAGATAAGGAAATTGAATTTCCAAAGCCAATAAAGCCCTTACCAGAACCCATACCTTTTGGTGAACAAATAACTTAAGGGGATTAAAAGATAAACATTTAATAAAGGAAATTAAAATATTTTGTTTTGTTAAAAGGAGTAAAGGTTTATTTAAATAAAATAATAAGGATTTAAATATCCAATTTTATTTAAGTAAAGGCTTTTCCCATTTTAAATAAACACTAAAACTTATTTTAAATAAGTTTTCCAAGTATTTTGATTTCTCAAAATAAAACCTACTAAAGTGTTTTGGTTTTATTTTGGATTTCAAAATAAAGTTTTAAATAAACAAACCTATATGATTATTAACTAAGGTCCATTTATTTAATTATTAATGGAACCTAAAATAAAAGGTTATTTTGTTAATACAAGATTTCCAAATATCCTTATTTTCAAATAAAACCTACTGGTTTGGTTTTGAAAGTATTTGGATTTCAAATGGAAATTTTGTTAAATAAATCAAACCCTATTTTATTAAATAACTAAAGATCCATTTTATTTAATTAATAAATGGATCCTAAAATAAATAAAAATATTATTTTATTTTGAACTTGGATTATGTTGATAAATGTAACCAAATTCAAAGTACAAAGTTGAGTGATTGTTTGAATGGTTTGATTGTTTGAATAAATTGTTTGGAAATTCAAAATGTAAAGAATTAGAAAAGGAAAGAAAATGTATGAAAAAATAGAGCGTACCACCTTTTGGCCCAATTCAGCCCAACAATGTGTGCCAAATCCAGCCCACCTTCTTTTCCCGAGCATTCTTTTTCACCCAGTTCCGACCATTCAAAGACAATGACTGTGGACCCAAACCTCTCCTTTTCTATCACCGATAAGACGACTCCACCTCTCCTTTCTCCTCGAAAGTAACTGCTTTTCATCATGAAAGAACCCATCGAGTGAATGACATTCTCGACCCACTCTCCTTCCTCTTTTCAACAGAAATTCCACCACCACCTGCTCTTCTTCCACACTGCAATACCCGTTCTTCTCCCTGCTCGCCGTTGATTTTCTCCGCATGAATTTGTCATAATGCCGAGCCTTTACTCGCTTTTGATCATGCAGACTTAAACGCCTCCTCTCCTCTATAATTCTCCGACACTCTTACCATTGCACGCTTTGATCACTTTAATTTTCTCCCCTCGAAGCTCCTTCTGGTTCTCCGGGCGAGCTCATGAGCGATTCCGGCTACACCCCGCCGCTCACCTACCTTCAGACGCGAAAGCATGTTTCTCCAAAGACTTGCGTGATTCCCATTAGCTCCTCAAATGTATCTCCTCACAAGATTGAAGATCGGCTTTTGCCACGACCGACTACCGCCACGCTCGTTCAAGTTTTCTTCTCGACGAAAATTGGCAGTTAGAAGCGTTTCCGCTTGCCGCCTCTACCTTCGAACACGCACAACAACCTTGCCTTTGGTCTCAGCACAGATCTAAGTCAAAGCCATTCTTGTTATGCCTTGGGTGATTCCATGCTGACGCTTAACCACGATTAACCTCGGAGAGCACCGCCACTTCGCAAGAGAACTCCGACGAGCATCCACCTTGCCCCAAGGCATGCCTCGATTTAACCGATCACCGGATTGAAGCTTCAATATTATTTCTCTGGCAAGCACGGTGAGCATCCCCT